>VDFB02281492.1:864945681-865501946 GCA_007258455.2 Sequoia sempervirens | reverse complement strand
ACATGAATGTAGTAGATTTAGGTATGATATGGGTATTGCAAGGTATATTTGAGGAATATATAAGAATGAAGAAGAATTCAATGGATCAAATTAGTGTCAAATGTTTTCCTAAAAGATCTCCCACACCCTATTAGGGAATTTAATAATTTCTAAGCATTTTCCACGTCCTTTGGGAAAGTTTGAGGAGGCTCCAATAGTTGAGAGTTTAATGAGTAATTATATTTCCATGCAATCATGATTAGTTAGAGAACATATAGGAAACTTGATGAGCTATGCAACAAATGAAGAGAATATAGGGTATTTTGACCTTGTCTTAAGCATCTCCAAGCGTCTAGGAGATATTGAAGGAGTCTTGGCTGATAGATAGGGTCGAGGATAGAAATTTTATTTTTGGTTACATTGACATCATGTAGGACATCCATCATCTTATTCTTGGTTACGTTGACATCACAAAAAATTATATAGGATGGATAGAATGTAGCTCTACCTTTGTCAGTTCCATGTTAAATTTTTATTATATATAGCTTGCTAGTGTAAGAATTCTAAGACAAACAATCATGGTAGGACTATTCTTAAAAGATTTCAAATAATAACCTAGTGAACCCATATACTCTTATGACTATATATACACAAATTTAGATTAAACTTAGAATTCATTAACTTTGTTCTATTTATTCTATATTAACATCTCAAGGAGTTTGATCAAATCTACTTGCACCGAGGTGTTTCCTTGAAACCTCCAACAACACCCTGTTCAACATCCAAAATCACATATTAAAATACCATTCGTAAAAAAATGCTATTAACATATGCAATCAATTTATAATTGTTTACTAACTTTACATACCCCACTGATAGGTGTACTGCATAAATAAGTAGATTGACTGGTGTACCCAGGGTCAACACTGTGACCCTACAATTTTATTAAAATAATAAAACTAAATTAGTTAAACTTGCATTTGACAATTAAAATTTAATAAACTAAATTCAATGAACACGTTCAATTTTACCTGACTGTCAATACCATATGCATCATGCAGAATGTCAGCCGCCCTCTCCATCCCCGTATATGCATACGGATCAGGCTGCGTAGAAGTATATGGATCCTGTGTGTCTCCTAGCTCTATAGGTCATACAACAAGGGTTCTCGCGACACACATGGCCTCGAATGCCACCACTTGAAGACTCCCCTGGATTGGGTTGTACAATGGGGCTAGTGTGGTGGATGACATTCCGAGTCAAGGATGTGATCGCCTACAAAGTCTCTACATCAACACTCTCCTTTGCAACTACTGGCATCGCAATCTGCTCACGAGGCGGCCTAGCGAGAGGTCGTCTCCCCTGTCGTGTAGGATCCGGCTGTGCACCAGGCCTATCCTGTGCTGACCCCCACCTCTCCCCTGAAACTCCTTCATATCAAAATAATTTGGGATTTGGTTCCTAAGAAAATATTGGGGACTCTCACAGCTATTGCATGGTGGGTAATCAAAGACCATATACCTTCTATCATAAAAATGGTTCCTAATCTCTACTGCTGGTGGGCACCAATGATAGGAAACCCTTGCATTGAGAGGGTGAGATTTTGATTTGTTCTAGGGTCAGTGAATAGAGAGCACAAATCACCTTTAATAATCTTTAAATCTTTAACTTGTTTATATGATAATTTATCTCATAATATGCCCTTGATGTTTGCCTCCTATTTTGCCATCCAGATATTTGTTGGGTAATTGCATCCACATTTTTAACAAATCCTTCAACTAATCTGCTAGATGTATCCTTTCTGTGGTTGAAGAATTTTGATCACTCAACCTACTAATAAGATCCTCAACTTCTTTTTATTGTTTTCAATTTCACTCCTCAAATTTTCTTGAGTGCCAAGAGGGTATTGAGAGAATGGTGGGGCAGGTTGATTTTGTTGTTGAGGTTGATTTTGTTGAGGTTGATTTGGTTGAGGATTTTCCTCCTCTTGTTGAGGATTTCCTACAAATTAAAAAAAAATCATTCATTTCTAAACTAAAACAAACAAAATCAATTTAAAACAAAAAAATTCATTACAAATACCAAACAAAAATTACCTCTTGCATCTTTTCGTCGTCGGGGTGCCATATTTGTGAAGAAAATTGAACTCAAGTTGATCAAATGTGAAGTAGTCACCTCCTCAACAACGCGAGCGCGTAGTGCAGGGTTCTTGGCCGCGGGCAGAAATAGAAAACAGTAAAAACAGAAATGAAGAATGTTACTTTTTTTTTTGCTTTTAAAAAGACAAAATGCGTTCGCGTTATAACGCGTTCTCATTATAACGCGAACTCGTTATAACACGAACGCGTTTTGTCTCATTTTTCACTTTTGTGGCCACAAAAGTGCGACCATCTTGGTGCACTTACCCTTATCACAAGATCAACCCTCAAATCGAATCTTTCGCTCTATCTCTCGAGGGGGCAATGTACCAGTGTACTTCTTTCTACTGGGGCATCCAAAAAATTAGAATTTTTTTGATCTTTTATCGTGACAAGTTTATTCTTTGAACCAACGCAACAAGTACATTGCTTCAAAGAGGGGCAAAATGTAGACACACAAAATTAGCATTATGCATTCATCTAGTAAATCAGGCTTCACGTGCATCCACTCATTCAATTAATCAGGTTCACCTTCATCCATTTATTAAATAACCTCATTTCCTAAGGTCATTTATTTAAAATCAAATAAACATTATTATCAACCTTTTTAATCAAATAAATCAAACATCCATCATAATGCATTTCCATCCTTTTCTGATTTAAATAAATCAAATATCAAAGTCCTAAAAGTCAAAATCATCTAAGCACCATTAAATTAGCATAATCATCATCTATTTAATCTAACCCTGATTAAATAATAATCTCACCCACTTGGATTCTCTAGATTTAGCCACTTGCACATGTAAATCAATTTATTGATTTATTAAATCCAAGATTTTCCATCAACATGGCATTTATGGGGAATATTCCCTCAATTTTGAATTCAATGGCAAGTTGATTTGTCCCTCCAACATTGCATTTATTGCTCATTTTCTTGTCCCCCACTTAGCATTTACTCTCAAATTTGAATTCAAATTCTCCCTCTCATGGGCACATTTCCCTAATCTTGCACATCCATTGGCCTACACATGATGACAAGTGTCCTTCTTTCATTGGTCCAATCCTAGTCCCACATTGGTCTCTCTTCAACACTTAGAATTTTGAAAATCTTTAAATGAGAAGCTTCATCCTCAAACAAATCCTCCACAATCACTCTTGCAAAGTCACTCTCCTTGAGAACTGATTTTTCCCACACCATCTTAGCATCTTATCACATTCATAACATCTTTATCATGAGTTTAGCAAGGATTGGGGAAGGGCTTCTTTCCACAAGAAACACGAATCCAATATGAGATAGTTTACATCATGTTTTCTTATGCTTTTGCTTTAGTTCTTTTGTCATTTGTTTGCATTTTGAACATGATGTATTATTTCATAAGGATGTTAAATATTTTGATTTGTTGTTGAAATACTAACGATTCTGCAGATTTTATTGTTAGATTTCTAACCACATTTTGCAGATTTTACCATCCACACATACATATACATGCACAGCTATATATAGATGAAAATAGTTTTCCCAGTGTTACATAGTAAATTTCTTTTAGATAGATCATTTATACATTCGGTATTTTCCTATAATATTGAGTGCCAAATAATGCAGCTTGGATTTTGAATTGGAAAGTGAACCACTATATAAATTAGTCTAGGTACGATATAATTTTATCTCTCTCCTACCTTTATATTTATTAGCACTAGAAGCATATCTATATTTATTTTTTTGTCAAACAAGTGCAATGAAGGAAAATGCACATCATCACAACACATGGATAGAATGATTAATGAAAATATATTTTGAAGTCTTTGAAAAGATCAATTCATGTGTACTTCCACCTCTATATATATGTATGCATGTTTTACTAATAGTTTTGTTACAATTTCCCCATTTTTCTATAATACTCAATGGAAAATAATGCAACTATTGTATAAAATTCCTCTATTTGTCCTCTTTGTAAGGATTTGAAGTGAAATCAATTATAGGGATTTGAAGGGGCTAATTGTACAAAATGTGTATAGCACCAAAGATGCACAGAGTGTATATATGTGTCTACATATGTATATATGTATATGTGTATGTATGTATGTATGTTTGTATGTATATATATGTGTGTGTGTGTATATATATATGTATATGTGTATGTATGTGTATATATATATATGTATATGTATATGTGTGCATATATTTATATGTCTAGGTAGATATATAAGTGTGTGTATGTGTGTATGTATGTATGCACATGTATATATATATATATATATATATATATATATATATATATATATATATATATATATATATATATATATATATATATATATATATATATATACGTGGTTTGGTGGTTATGGAGTTGGTGAACTTCATATGTGGAAGGTGAATGGTAAGTCTTTGCTTCTACAGGGGTTAATGCATTCTATCATTGTTGTCTGGTGGGGCTCAATGAAGTAAATGAAATATTGAATGTTGTAGTGTGGAAAATTATACTTTGATTAAGTTGCATTGTTCAAACAACCATTGTAGTGTTATATATATATATATATATATATATATATATATATTCTTTCTCATTTGTTTCAACCCCTTCCATAAGAAACTCTTGATTATGGTATCTTGCACCTTCTATTATCCATTTGAAAAAATGTTTTGTGAGGATAATATATTGACTAGGTTGCATTGTTGAAAGTGGCATTGTTGTGTTGGTTTCGTAGTAGAGCACTGCCTGAGATGTGTGGTCCATGTTAGTTTAATAGTGGATTGCAGCCACAATGGCTCTTTCGACAATGCAAATTAATCAATGTACTTCCTAGCAAATTATGCAGAAAATGTGAGTTGCATAGGGTGGAATTAAATATTATATAGAGCAACAGAGAAATTATGGAATAGCTATTGTACAACAAATCCTATTCATAGTTTGGCTAACGAAAATCACATTGGAAAATTCAAACAGATAAGAAACCCTCTACATATCCATATATATATAATCCCTCCTATCTTAATTTGTGTGGTTCTTTAGTGTTTCCCTAAAAATCCTGTTGGAATTTTCATTTTTCTCTATAATATGTACATATATGTATGAATGTACATATATATATGTCTGTATATATATGTGTGTATGGGAAAGTATATTGTAAAATGTGTGAGAAAATATATTGGTTGGGTTGGTTTGTTGAAATAGCCATTGTGGTGCTGGTTTGATAGAAAACTATTGTAAAATTATTGAAATATAGAAGACTTGCCCACAATTCATAATGACAATGTGGAGCTTTTTTCTTCAACAGAAGATATTTGTAAATGTTTCTCATTGGTGAATAAGTATTGCACAAAAAAATTATGGAACTAGAATTTACAAGGCAACTGTTACATAGACTGGTTGTCTTCTATTAACATGTTTCATGATATTCTTCTACCCTCATCTATTTAACTATCAATAACTTTCATGACATTGTTTTCCACTCATCTATTTGAAGTTGAACGTAGCTGAGTATTTTATTGTTCTTGTAACACAGATTATTTTGTAATCTTTCAAATTTTGTAATCTTTAACATGCTTAATTTGTTTGGATGGAAAATGTTATCATTTAGATACATTGTTGTGTATATAGATAAATAGATACATGTGTACATATGGATATATGTATCTGCTTATTTGTGTTTTCCAAAATGTCTAAAAAGAGGAAAAATTGAGCCCATATATGTACTTAAGTATTTCCATTCTTGTTGTTCTATATTCCATTGTTTGTATTAAGAAAGATGAAGCAAAAAGTAGAAATGTATACAAATTTTTGCATATAGGTGTGTTTATACAAATACAGCAAGAAGATTGTATGCATTTTAAGTTATCCACCAGTTGGTATTGAATGTTGTAATACATTAATCTTTGATTTTTTATTGTGGTATAGAGTTGTCAATGATTCAATTATTGTTGAAAGATTCCTTGCCTTTAAAGGGTTCTAGAACTATGTCTACAGAGTTGGGGTCTGTGGATGGGTCTCTAGAGCCCCCAAAAATTATTTGGTGTCGACTTGTACACTTGATGCTATAGAGTCTGGCTCTGAGGATGCCATCCACTAGCCTACAGACTCTGATTCCATAAGTTTTCCTTGCTTTGTTGTTGTTCCTACTACAAACTTGCTCTTATTGTTTCCTACCTTTCTTGTTGCTGGTTGATTGGCATTTAGGTGTATACATATATATTTTTCCCTAGCAAATGATATAAATATGAAAGTAGACATGCATTAATATTTTAGAACACATTAAAATGTATCTCTTTCCAACCTTTATTTTTCTTTCTCGTTTTATCCATTTGGTGTGATGATGTGCATTTTGCTTGATTACACTTGTGTTTGTAGGCTACAAAGAAACATATGAATTTGACTCCATTTGCAATTCATTTCATTAATGCTAGTGATGTTGTTTCCTCTTCAATCCTTCAAAAATTTTCCTTCAAAAAATTTGGAGTTGATGAAGGGTAGGTTGACCAATTTAAGGTTGTCTTGTCTGATGGCCACCATTTGCAAATAGGAACTCTCCCTTCCAAATGCAATCATATGTTGTTAATAGGTGCCTTGAAAATAGGTTCCCTTGTATGTTTAAAAGACTATGTTTGTAGGAATATCCAAGATTCAAGGTTGGTTGCGTTGTTTGTTGTATATCTTAAAAAAATCTCTCTTTCATTTCTACATCATATAATTTTTCCAATACATTGTTTTGCTTCTTTTCCATAGCCTTAATCATATCCAACTTAGTTGTAATTATGCATGATTGTCAAATTATTGGGACCCCTAGGTATTTGTTCAAGTAGCAAGAAGATAAAATGTTGGCGCCTAAGTCAAATTCTCCTTCTAAATGGGACCCTAAATTTGGTCTCCAACTATCCCCTAAAAACCAAAACAACCCTCCAAAGGTCAGCCCTATTAAAGCTTTGAACATTTATCAAAATGTTTGGACAATGAAAGGGAATGTAACACATATTAGGGAGATGCATCATTTCTAGAAACAAAGAGGTGAAGGGAAACTATTTGTTTTTAACATTATAGACATGGAAGGGACATAAATACATATTACTTGTTTTGATGATATTGCTGAATTGCATTATGGTTGAGTTGAGGTGGGGTTTACTTATTTAATGTTGAGGGGATTGGTCAAGGAAGCCAATAAAATATTCAATAAATTAAATAGTAATCTTGAGATTTTTTTGGATCAAAAATCAACAATAAAACGATGTGAAGATGAGATTCATGTCCCAAAAAAAATTGCTTTTTTGTCGGTTAGTGAAATAAGCAATTATAGTGATAATAGCTTCATTGATATTATTGGCATTGTAGTGCATGTTGGGTAAATTTCAACTATTTGTAGGAGAAATGGAACCAAAACAATTTGACAAACCATTAAACTATATGAAGTCTCTGCTTTTTTCATTGATGTTAATTTGTGTGGCCCATGCTGGCAAGAAAAAGGTGATACGTTGGAGCGGATGTACCTTTCTAGTGAAATAGTCATTGTTGTTGTCTGTAGTGGCCATGTAGGCTACTTTAATGACAAAGTTATCAACACATCAATAGGAAAAATCCTTGAGATTAACCCTTCTATTCCTGAGGAAAACACTCTTAGATCCAAGGGGCCAATTAAAGTAGACCAAGTAGCTTCAACTTCTTCTGCACCTCAAAGGTTGCATCCTTCAAATGATAGAGTTACTATTGCATTTATTTTAAACAATTGCCTCTATTTGGCAGAAACTGTTGAAGACATTTTTAAAGGAACCATTCAAATTGCAAAAACTAAGTCTTTTTGTTACCCTACTTTCCCCTTGTTGGTCAATGGTAAAGAATGCAAAAGGAAATGCACATGCCCCCATGCTGATGTTTGGTTTTGTGATCGTTGCTAGATGGAAATTGAGAAATGCAACTATCGCTATCTTCAGCAGTTAAAGCTGCAAGACCATTCAGGAAGCCTTTGGTGTGTTTCTTTCGATGAAGCTACCACTAGTTTGTGGCAAATCCCAGCAAAAGACCTCTACACATTGCAGGACAACTATGACTCTACAACATATCCTATTGTTGTTGTTAAAGGCCTTGTTTGTAAAGCATATATCTTTACTGCTTTGGTTAGAATAGAAATGTATAATTCAGAGGAATGACTGAAAGCAATGATTTTCAAAGCAATGAAAGTTGATTTTGAAGCAGAGTGTAAACTATTGCTTGCAGACATAATGAAGATTTCTACTCCTACTCTAGAAAAAGGCTCCACTAGTGAGCCTATTCTTTGATTGCTCTTTTTCACTTCTAATCATTTCTCATAGCATTGAATTTTAAATTCCAACTACGGCATGCTAAGACTTTTGTTTAAGAAATGTGGACATAATTTATACCTATGTTTGCATCTACATATTTGCACATTTATTGACCTTCCATCTTTTTGATTATAGCATGGTGCATCAATTTTACTATCATTCTTGCTTTCAAATATTTCAAATTAGTTGGATGGTTATATGATATCTTTACACAAATTACAATTTGAAAGACAATTGAAAAATTTATTTCCACATATATTTCAAATATTTTCTATATAGACAATACTTGAGAATATATTTTAATATATATTAAATATTTTGTATATGGCTAATCATTGAGAATAAACTTCTTTTTGTCACATTTAAAATCTACATGAATGTTATAAGTTTTTTCATTATACTAAAATCAAGAGTCATAATTTATTTATTCCATTAGTTTAATGCGATTGTATTTGATTTAAAGTTTCTTTGAATGCTAATTACTCTTGGTTCTTGGTTGCCATTCACATACAAATTTAATGAAAAAAAATATATAAATGTGCTTCCAAGTCTAATGAATATGAAAAGTAGGCCAAAGATAAACTTATCTCATGCTTGGACCAATCTATATACCATTTCACTTCTCAATTCAATATTCAAGCTATTATAAAGACATTTACTATTTGAGAAAGGAAAGCGTCAAAAACCTATTAAAAAGAAATTTACTATATAACAACTAGCTTCACAATTGTAAATTTATGATTTCTTTGCAAAACTTATTCACCAATGAGGAACATTTAGGAAGATCCATTTTTTAAGAGGTAAGCTCTAGGCTATGAGTAAAAGCCCTCGAGAAGTGTTCTCTACTTGGCTTCTTGAAAAAGATAAACCTTCAACCTTTTGAGAAAGTTACTTTTGACCTATGTGAGCAGGTCAAAAGTGTGTTTGTTTGAGGTAAGTATGAGCCCTTGATTAAATTTAATCATGCATTCTCATCTGTTGATTTGAATACATGATCCATGCATCTCATCCCTTTCATCTTGAACCGTTGATTAATATTTTTGATCTCAACCCTTTATTTCTCATTTGCTCTCCTATAAATAGGTCACTATTTGGAGACAAATGGATTCATCTTTCAGAGCAAAGTTATGCTATTGAAATTATTTGCATCTATACTCTCAATTTACTCACTTTTTATCTCATTTTAGTTCATTTTAATTGCATAATAGCTTAGAGCATCCATTTATGGCTTCCATGCATCCATCTTAGCTTGTTTCTAAATTAAGTTTTTCATCTTTTAGCATAGTTTTAGCTTATATTAGCTTAGCAATAGCATTATTAGTGCATTTTTAGCATAAAATCATGGTAACTTATCTTGCATTGTGTTCATTTTAGCATAAACCAGGTTTTCATACATAAATCACAATGGTTTCATTGATTATTTTCCATAGAATCAACTAAAACAGTGTCACTAATCATGGGATTGGGAAAGGGTCATTGTTTCACATCAACACGACACCCATTCCACAACGAGATAAATTTCAGATGGATTAGAGTAGATGTTTTAAAAAATTTCATAATTTAGTATGTTAGGTTTTAATAAATGTTTATTTTCAATTTTATTTGAATGATCATGTTGAGATTTGAGTATTAGTGGCTCTGTTATGCTTCTATTCTTCATGGATCAAGCGTAATTAAGCCAATACTGATATCCTCAGTCACAATATATATACATGTGAGATATTAATTTGGAAATAAATGAATATAAGTTATGCATTCAAATATTGAATGAAATATTTATAATTGTATAAGTTTATATATATAGATACATATATATAATAACATGTTAAGTTATATATATAGATAGGGCTCCCGAACTTGAATTTCTATCTATCGATTTTGTGATGGCATCCCATAGTTCAGATAGGGGCTCTTGAGTGGGTCATGTGTAGAGAAGATTCAAATCATAGCTATTCCCCCTCTCCCTACCTCTATAGAGGGAAGGGTGTTTTGATCCTCTTATATAGATAGAGAGCCTATGGGCATCTACCATATAGTCGGGCCCCTCCCCCTCTATATAGAGGATAGACAACACTGCCCTATATATATATATATATATATATCTTAAATAATTTAGAAGCACAGCTTTAGCGTGTAGCACACAATAAAGGAAATGTTGTAAACACTTCATAAGTTTTACCATGCTATGAAAAATGTCACAACATTTCAAGATGTGCATGGAAATGGTTATAAGGTAGTCAGAAGTATTGAAGGCAATTTGAAATGCATTTAAAAGACTTGACTTAGTCTTTTTTGTGAAAACACCAAATAGCATGTAAGAATTTTATGGGGCACCATATTATGAATAACTACATACCTTTAGAAGTTTGTTGTAAGAGATTTTTCTAGTGATGCAAGCCAAATTGAATGGTAGAATAAGTCAATTAGAAGCTGACATTGACAGAGTCAACAAGTATAATAATTTACCTTACATATCTGAATTGTATTCTTCTTTTCCATGGATGAACTGACTTGTTCTATTTTTCCAAGTCTTAAGTTTGAAATTTTCCACCTTTTATTTACCATAAATTTAGTCGAACCAAATGAGTTGAGAAGTGCCGATTCTTTTACCTTGTTTCTAGTCTAGAGATGCTAATTTTTGTGTATAAATAGAGGCATTCTTTACCTCAAAGGGACGCATATATCTGCATTTTGTTGTTATTTTCTGAGAGTTGCTCCATTATTTATAGTTTTGTGAGGGAGTTAGAGAGAGATTTTGTAAGATTTTTAGTGAGAGGTTTTGTTTGAGTATCTGGGAAGAGTGGGAGTGATTTTTTGCCAAGCTACAAGTTGATTTGAGGAGGCTAGGATTGGAAACCAGCTAGATTGATTTGTAGTTTGAACTTATAGGTATGCTAAATCTTACTCATTTATGCTTTGAATGGATTTTGAATGATTATATGAATTGCTTGTTTTTATTTGGAAAATGTGATATGTTCTTAGGTAAAGATTGTTTACAACCTATGTGAAATTGAAATCACTTATTGTTTATAGTTTGGCATCTCTATTTTTTGAGTGTTTGTACATACTCCATATTAAGGAGTGGGAGTATATATATAGTATTAAGTACTTAAATAGAGTGGAGTCTATATAGCTAAAGCTAGATTTGAATTGGTAGGTTATGGAAACACATGTTTACCTATTAGATGATTCATAGTGAACTTAGTGTATATAGGTTATTCTTGGGATTATATTGAATCCAATGAAGGGGATAACTTATGCATAGATTATGAATGGTCTTAAAAAATCAAATTATAATGGTGGATGAGTGTGTGACACCCATTTTGAATTAAGGGTGATGAATACTTTGGCCAAAGTGGTGTTATTTTCCACTGGTTACACTGTTAGTTCATTGTGTTACCTTTGAGGATTCTAGTTCAGGATTGCCATACATGTAGAATATAGAAACTATATGGTAAAGTTCTAATTATGTAGGGCATAACACCAACTCGGGATTGGATAGTATTTTAAGGTTTCTATACAAAAGCTCTTCATCGAAGGGTAGGGCCATCTTACAATATGTGGTAGATGTGTGGGGTACCATAGTTATTTTGTGGATGGCAAAAAAGAGCTTGAGTGATGCTTCTCCTTTTAGTTGGTAAGTTAATATTTGAAGGGGGATTTCCTGGATCATTTGTATTTATAGTGCCAATAAAGCTTAGATGAACTATGCATGTTCTTGCATCTATTTGTTGAAAGATGGAAAATGTATTTTATATCTAGATTATGAAATCATTTCACTGAAAATATTGTACATTTTGTTGAAAGAAATAAAATAGATTATTTATTTCTATGCCAATTATGCATATTATCTTGTTTTGAAAAGAAATTTTTTATCACTATGTGTTTAGCAATTAGTTTAAAAATCACTTCTGTTAAAAAATAGGATAAATTTTTGAGTTGCTAACAGGCATGTTACAAATATTTTTGATTCTCTTAACTATGGTTGGAATCTCTCTTTCTAATAATTCTTGGAAAAAGGTCTTTAATAAAAATTGCTCTAGTTACATAGAACCAAATAAATATTTCTTCAAGTGGTTACTATTGCTTCAAAAAATTCCATATAAAATTAATCCTACTGATATTAATCTTTCTAGCTCTTATAGACAACCAAAAATAATAATGTGTATTTTCTTTGATTGCTTGTATGCAAAAGAAGTTTGGAATTCATTTTGTTTTGATCTCAAAGAATGGAAATGTAACATTAAATGGTCTAAATTTTTATTAGGAAAAGTAGATGGATTGAATAAGGATTCCAATCAATTTTGGTTATTGCTAACTAAAGAAATTTTATGGAAAATCTACTTCAAGAGGAATGAGGAAAAAATAAAGGGTGTTAAAAAGAATTCTTACTAAGTTCTATAAGAAACCCATCTTCCACAATGTCTCTTTGTAGGTTATAATAACAATGGAGCTTTCCAAGAACAAGTTCTCAAAGTTTCCAGAGGAAGGCACTATCCTGGTGAACTAACAAGAGATTATGTATGGCCACACCTCAGAATTTGACAAAGAAGTAAGAAACACCTCTAGATATTGAAAGGAATGGTTGAGCTACTCAAGAACTACAATCAAGAAATGGAAGATAAAACCAACAAATAAAAACATAGGACCAGGTACCACGTAAATGATGGAGCAGATCTGGTTGTGGAAGTCATATGCTCAAATGAGGATCTATCATGGAATGACCCTCCATTAGGATGGTTAAATTGGGAAATATTCATAAAAAGCAAAGCTAGAGATTGAAAATCACGGTGTTTTGTAGCTACATATGTAATCAAATACCTTGAATCCCACCTAGCATAAACAATTATATAACTTTGTTTCTAAAGCAACATATAGCACAATAAACTACTTATATATCTCTGTATGGAATAGCATAGGTATTTTTTGGACAAGTGATTATAACTATGAGTAGTATATGGTTGTTATCAGATAGTGCTTACAACTGCGAGTAGTTTATGACTATTATATTTCTAGTATCACTGTAAACTTTTTTACCCCTTATCTATAATATAAAAAATATTTCATTTATTAGATTATTTTTCACAAAGTATTTGATTGGTGTTTCTTGCATTAGTTCATTAATGTAATAAAATTTAATTGTTGTAATACTATCCTTGGAAGGTATAAAATGGTAGTGTACATAATCTCAAAAAATACTATTTTGCAAAAATATTGTAGCATAGTGAAAGTTACATATTCATGATAATTTTCATTTATTCTTGTAATTATTTTGAGGAGACAGTCTCAACACATTAATAAATTGACATAACTCATAATTTTGTGTAATGTTGGGTACATTACCCAATGCTACTCACATATTTATTATATACATTCTTATACACCTATATTTTACATACAATGGCATATTTATTCATCCCAATACATTAACCCTATCCATACATGTATTGTACCTATACATGCACATACTTTCATGTAATTGATACCCATGTTCATTTGGCCCTTTCTATATGTCAAGGGTCATTTTCAAAGTCATAAGGTTGATCTCACTATTGTATACCCAACCCTTTCAAATTTAGAAATTAGAGTTTATGTTTTGGCTAACTCTCAACAATGATTTCTTCTTGAAGGAAAAACTAATAATCAATTTGTTTGAATCATTATCATGTTAGTCTATTGAAATACATTCAATGTATTCACATACCCATATAATATCTCTAAGCAGTTTAAGGTAAATCATTCACAATGAAACACTTCAATTGATGCACTTAAAAATAATCTAGATTTTCATGAGAATTCTAGGAGGATATGCATGTTTTTGATAAAAGGGGGATAAACAGGTTTTACAGGGACCCGAAACCACAAAGTAACAATACAGGAGAAGACCGAAACAGCGGTCCAAAAAATTAAAAAATTTCCAAAGAAAATAAAACCAGCATTAGCAAGCAGCAACAAAAAGCCTCAAAGAAGCCAACAAACAACCAGCAAACAGAAGAAGCAGGGCCCGACTACCACTAGTTCATAGAGTTCAGGAGCTCATCCGTAACCTCCTCCAAGTCCGCCATTTCCTGAGCCCCCTCCATAAAGATCTGAGCCATGCTAGGGGTAGTCTAGACTTTCCTTTTCGTGCTAGATCTGGTACGTTTGGATATCCCAGCTTCCTCGTCCTAGTCTTTCTCCTGATCAAGGTCGACAATCAAAGCTCTCTTCTGGGTTTTCTCCAGTCTTTCAGACATAGCCTTGATGATAATAGAGTTATGTCTGGCAATTCTGCAATTTTGCTCGGTGATCTTTTTCAAGGTTCCTTTATTTTTTCAAGTTCATTTTTGATAGTGCTGTCCTTTTGAGGAATATTCTTCATATTGTTGTGCTTCTCCACTTCGAGCTGAATAAGCCTAGCAACTTTAACTTCAATTTCCCCCAGTTTGCTATGAAGAGACAATTTTTTTGTTTTCAGCTCACTTATCTCATGAAAAACCCATTTGGCAGAATTGAGCTGGTCTTGGGAGTAGCTTTTGGCATTACCAACAAAGTCAAAAGGGGGGTCACTTTCAGGATTGACCCCAAAGAACACCGACTCCACACCTCTCGGGGGGCTCAAGTTTTCCTGATGAATATTCTGGGGGGCGTGAAGTTCCTCAAGGTTGGCCCTAGCTGTCTTAGCAGAAATAGCAGGGGAGTCATCAGGGTAGGACACAAGCTTATTAACTGGGGAGCAAGAGCGAGCCATATTGGCGTTAGGGTTAGTGTGGCCAGAGGTCAAAGCAGAGCAAGCACCAGAAGGTTGAGGGGCGCGGCCAGAAGCAGAAGGAGGGGGCAAAGGAGGCGAAGGGCTCTGGACACGGTCAGGAGAAGCTTTGGTTTCAGACAAGCTAGGCTCAGTATCATCTTCGTCAAGCTCCAGCGGGGAAGAAGGGTTAGGAAGGGCAGGAATATTCTAAAAGTGCTCAAAAATAAGTCTTAAAAGACCCGTGTGAAGAATCGGGTGTCTTTTAGGGCTTCTTCTATGATCAAAAAAGTTGTTTCTCAGAGAACAGAGCAAGAAGAAGGGGATAGAGATATGCACCTTATGCCAGAAGTGATTAAGCAGCATGAAGTGATAACCATAGACCCTTGTGAAGTGGCCATCGAGCGTGATGTACTCCATGATAACCCTTAGCACTTTTCTCCATAGAGCTTTTATAGTGTCCACTTCATAGTAGCTATTCGACATCTTGACCATATTTTGTTTCTCCGTTTCAGATTTGGGAAATTTCAAAACAACTTCGTCAAAGAATTTCCTATCTTTGAAGAATTTGTGCTCTTCCATCGGAATTCCCGTGACCTTCGCAATCAGGGCTTCATCAATTTAAACTTTCCTCCCAAACAGGAAGACTTCCCCATCATTCCAATTCTTCTCAAAGAAGTCAGTAATCTCCTCCTTAGGGCCATGGATTTTCTCAATGAACGGAAATAATCCATCCCTTCTGATTTTACTCCAAGCTTTTGCATTCTTGGTGTGTGATTCAAAGCTAGTAGGCTCCACCCTCCTCAGTTCCCCACCCATAATAGACAGGTTAGTGCAAATACTGTTACAGACAGAAGTTCTATTCCAGAAAGTTCCTTTGTTTCTCAGGACCCACAAAACATGGCAAAGAAGATAATTAATCATCTGGATCCACTCGGCCCCATTATATCTTTGGATATTGCTATTCATGAATCATACCTTTCTCATTATGACATGACGCTGCCTTTTTTCCGTTCACCATATCAAACTCCAAAAGAGCTCGAACATTGGAGTGGAGTTCGGTCTTCTTATGCCACGTAAGGAAAGTGTCACTCTTAACTCCCTCATTGGCAAAAAAATCAGCAACCGCGTTCGCCTCACGATAGGTATGAGTTATTTTTATATTATCGACGTTACTAAGTAAGGCCTTAGAATCATCAATCAAATTTTTTATCGACCATGCGGGCTATGATCTGCCACAAAGGCTATCAATAATATTTTTCAAGTCACCTTCGATCCATAGATTTTTGCATTTAATTCCCACAGCCAAGTTGATTATGTAATAAGCCCCCGCCACTTCCGCCAAGTGATTAGTTTGGATTCCCAAGGGAGAGGAAACAACACCCATAAAGTTACCTGCCGAATCCCTTAAGACCCCACCACACCCAGCCTTTCCTGGGTTTCCCTTGGCCGCCCCGTCGAAATTGGCTTTAGCCCATCCTTCCATTGGAAAACACCAGCAAATTCCAACCCTGGAATTTTTGGTAGAATTAGGGGCAATGGAAATATCCCAACTAATTCTCAATTCCCTAGCAATCAGGCTATCATAAAGGGAACAAGCCACAGTATCAATCTTATCTTCCCTGAAGGGGACAATAGAAAAATTTTCCTTGATCATTCTAAGAATTCTCTCAAACACAATTTCCTTTGAAGATTCCTTATCCCTGAAAATCCGTTTGTTTCTCTCTTTCCAAATTCCCCAAGCCAAATGGGGGAACGAGAAGGCCCAAAGTTTTTTAATAAAGGGGTTGAAAGATGGGGATTTCCATTGAACCAAAAAATCCTCAATAGACACCGGAGGGGCCCAAGAGAAATTCCAGCATTTTAGAAGTTTGTCCCAAACCATGGAGGAGAAAGGGAAATGAATAAAGAGGTGATTAGCAGATTCAACATTACTTTTGCAGAGGTAGCATCTATTAGGGATCATAAAACCTCTTTTCCTAAGGTTATCCACAGTAAGAACTTTGTTTTGCAACAAGGACCAGAAAAAGATGTTAACCTTAGGAAGGAGGATATGCATGTTTCATGAGCATTACTTTTATCTTTAAGAAAAATTTATATGGATTAACATAGAAAAACATGTTCCCTTGTGATAAAGTTAACACTATAATTCATTAAATCATGATGAGCATAAATTAGAAAGTTAGATTAGTAACTCACCAACTTTCATTATAAAATTCTTAGGTTATATGGATTAACATTGCAAAACGTGTTCCCTTTGACAAAGTTAACACTATAATTCATTAAATCATGATGCTCAGCATAAATTAGAAAGTGAGATTAATAACTCACCAACTTTCATTATAAAATTCTTAGGATTTTTTCCTATCAGTAATCTCACTTAAAGTGAAAAAGTATAAAATATCATATGTATTAATATGGTATTAATTTTTAATTTGAAACTATGAATTGACGAGGTAACAAAGTAGGGGGCCTCATCCCCAACATAAACACTCAACAATTACACCCCAATGAGGTTTGAATCTTGATGGTAAGAACAACACAACTATTAACCATCACACCATGCCACTATTGGCTAATATGATATTGGATTAACATAAGTTGTAATTAAGAAAAAATAATTTTCATTTTTAAATGTATAAATATTTTTTTTTAAATGTAGATACAATTTTATCCTTTCAAAAATTAAAAAATAATCTAACAATATTATATGCTTCATAAACTTTAATTATAAATTTTACGGACATTTTTTCAACCATTCACTTTAAATTTAATTATTTATACATGAATGTCTTTATTTTAAATTGAACATTTCACACAAGACATAAAAGTAAATAAATCCTGATGTCTTTATTTTAAGTCGAACATTTCACACAGACTAAGAATAAAAGTGTGAAATGAGATACATTTCATAATTCCATAATAATAATAATAAAAAAAATAGTTTCGTGACCCAAATGGCGACACCACATACTATTCATTTCTATATGTTGCCCTCTCTATAACATTAGCACTGCGATATCTTTTCCTTAGTTTATTAATAGAACACATAAAAACAATCACCCACATGTGGTTAGAAAGTCTTGGATAGAGAGTAAAAGTATGAAGATTTGGATAATACGCATGGAAAATTAATGTGGAGTATACCTAGTAGAGATTCAAAATTGGGATTGTGTTTTACCATAATTCTCCTCCCAGAAACCTCGACATTCGAAAATCCTTGTACATGCCTAAGCAATTGGTGGATGTCTTGTTGGGAAGGAAAAACAGTAACCCCCTAAAGCTCAATTGTTGTGTTGGGACATCTCTTATTCTCCTTCTCCTACAAACAATCTTTGGGTTGATTACAATTTTAGAGTGGCAGGCCTACTAATAAACAAAAATCGAGACTAGTTTTCAAGCTAGCGAAAGAGCAATGTTGCATGCATGGTTGTTTCGTTGCAATGACACAAGAAATGTATGAGATTCTCGCATTTTTTTCACCTTTGGAAACAAAAGTTCCTCGCCTCTGTGTGGCATGACCATTAGAACCTCTAGTCTTCCCTGTGAATCACCATTGCAAGCATCACAAGATTTGTTATACCTGTATGGGATGCACCTACCGAATTGACAAGAAACTCTTAAACATTTTCAACAAATAAATTCTAACAGCATTGCAAACAATCTATTGAGAAAGCGAAGAAAATTCTCTAAAAATTAATATAGAATTCAAAATTTTGCATTAAACCATCCCAATTTCTGAACAATCCTTTTCATTTATTGCATTAAAATTTTCACTCTAGAAATACTTTTTGCATGATGCACAGGCAATCCCAAAATACTTGATTTTTATAGTATTTACTACAGGCAACTACTAAGCTACCATATTCCCCCAAAATGAGAGGAAAGGATAACTCCATAGGCTATTTAAGTTAGTGGGTTCATGGTTCAAAAACAAAAAAGAGACATAAATACTGACCCAGCCTCGAGGCGGTAACCATTGGAGTAGCATTGGCCACAGTGACAAGCAGAGCCATTGTGTCTTTCTCACAAGGAGCAATAGAGCCAAGGATAAGAGAACAATCATAGGAGGATTAGCACCAGCAAAAACAAGCACACAGGCTTCCTCTCCCATACTAGAAAGCATCATCAACAATTGTCTAATTATGATAAGAGAGGCCTGCAAGATTCCCCGCAATTATTCACTAGTGTAAGATATACCAAACCAACATGACAATGAATGAGAACTTTCGAAAGGGAAGCATTAAAAAGAAATGACCAAATCATTCCATACGAAAAGCGATGAAATAAGTTGTGTGGAAGGTCACATGCACAGGAACACACATGGGTGCCGACCCACCGACATTAGCGCTTCTATCTCCTTTGTTCCTTTCATTTCACATGACTGTACACATGCTCAAATTCACTTTTTCCTTCTATATCTACCTTCCACGCACCACACATTTCCACAGGAAATTGCCACGTTCCAATGCTTGTTATCAATGTCAATCTTTTCCATACGAGATCAAGGTTATCCTTATGCTTCTCTCTAGTATAAGCCTATCACTCAAATTAATTGCAGGTTCACCTACTCTAAATAAAGAAGAGGGATAGTCTACTATGGTGGTTAAAAAGGACAAGAACCCTGGTAATAATGCCCTCCACCTATAAAATATAGTTTCAAAACCTCTAGATATGGGAAATTTCTTTGTCACAACTCATGTGGTTGGCATAAAGTGAAGAAAAATTCTCTTTAGTTCCATTACCAATGTTAATTGTTATTTAATTTAAAAAGGGATCTTAGACTTAAGGTGTAGATAATTAAGATCAATCTTTTCTCAAATAATAATAGAAACCAAATCAACAAGGGTATGAGATAGGCTAACAACCTAAGAGGAGAGTCAATCTGCTTTGGATCTAGTCCTTCTATTTACTTGGAAATTGATTTAATTCAATGATGCAATGTTGTTCCTAGATTAATAATGAACATGCAACAAACTATTATGATTTTTAATAAACTAAATGGAGATAGTCAAAATTGAATTCTAGATATGGAAAGGGCACACATATGCAACTGAGGTATAAATTTGAGTTTGGTCATGCAGCTTTAGGTCATAGTGCACCCTCCACTATATTCCTCCTTTTCCAAATCTAAAAATGCAAGCCTCAAGTCACCAATCCTAGATCTGTAACCTACAAATACAAGAGTAGAGGAAGGGTTATGGCATATAGGGGCTTTCCTAAGTCAAAACCCTGCATGTTGGTATTTTCACCTCCATAATGGGAAATTATGAGGAAAGAGAGTGTACCCTTGGTTGGATAGAGGCTAATTGATAAAGAAGTAATGCATTGACAACCTTTCTACAACTCACCACTTAGACCTAATCTCCTTGATGGACTGAAGTCACACTCATCACCTTGAAGGATCAATTGTTGCTTGACTTGAATTGATTTGATCACTTACGAGGGTTAGCACACATAAACAAGATGCATACAAACATGAAAAAAAACTCACTTAACATATGGCATTATGCTTGAATTAGTGGATGCTGCAATAACCTTAATAATTCTTCTCTTGAATGCTCTTGAATTCTTTTTAGGATCTCTGATTTTTTGCTAGGACTCTTGTTAGGATTAAATTGGTGAATAATTTTTATTTATATCCAATTATTCTAATTTCTCAAAAATCAAATATCGATAGCGAACATTTGAAATTAGAAATTCAAATAATAAATTACCCATACCTACTTATTCAATTTGGAGCAAAAAATGCTAGTGCAGGGCATAGTGCACCCTAGACTAGATTCTTGGATTTTGGAGATCAAAAGTGTGGGGGGGAGGGGGGGGAATGGGTATATGCAGGATCATCATGGAAAAAATAGGCCCTTAAGTGGCAAAAAGTTTAGAAAAATAAGAGTTAGGCAACTTGACGTAAAAATTTGAATATGTTATCTATATTATTTCAAAAATATATAAGAATAGAATCTAGAGCAAATTAAATGTAGTTTCTAAACTACTAGGTTTGTTTAAAAAAAAAATCTATTTGGCAAAAATTTGAAATTTCAATGCAGTAGTACTTAAATATCAGGGGAAAAATAAGAAGTAGGTGTCTGTCTAACCACCCTAACCACAATTTATTAAAGTGGTAATATTTTTTTATAATATTTTAGATATAAGTAGAGGACTCATGTCCCAATGTGATGCATATTTTTTTGTAATTTTTTTCCAATTAAATAATTAATTATGAATTTTTTTATTACAACTTTTAAAAATATAAAAAAATCATATGTCTAACCACCTTAACTTGGTTAAAACTTCATGAAATTATTATTATTATTTTTTAATCCTATAGTATGAAAATCATAGAATTTGATGCATGTTTTGGATTCAAAAAATGTCACACTATTTGAAAGCTATATATGTTTTTCAATTAGCCTATCAATCAGGACTTTAGTCATAATTCGAATAGAAAATGAATAATAATTACTTATTAAATTCAAAGTAAAAAATAATTTATATTGGTGGAAAGCTGAAAATCTCCTTTAAAAATATTTTTCATTTCATCAATTTTGGGTAAAAAAAATGTCGTCAGCCACATACCCATCATATTGCCACTTTTTGGCCCATCATGATCCTGCACATACCCAAGTATTAAATGCATAGTTTAATTTTACAAGGATATTTATAAAATAGGAAGTTAATGCATAATTAGGTCCAAGCAAATAAGGGGGAGCTAAACTTAATAGATTTTCAAGGGTGACAATTTTTGACGTTAGAATTGTATCATGTCAAAAAAGCACCATTGCTTGACGTACATCCCTAGCCATAGTTAGATAGAAAATACCCCATGGCTCGCTAGAGAAGATGAAAGAAGAACAATTTATGTTAAATACATGACATTCTATCTAGCCTTCCATTTGGATAATTTTTTTTGCTCAAAGGAAGTGTTTTTATAAAATAATTATTCAACTCTATATGAACTATATAAGAACAAGATGACTCTATGTTACCCCCAATTTTAATGCTAATGTTTTTTTTTTAAATCCCTTATCAAGATGTGAGTTAGACTTATGGTGGTTACACAAATATGTTTTCTTAGTGCTTGTAGATCAATTATGAAGATAGAATGAGTATTTCTAGCAACATTTCTATTGTATTTGGATCTTAAAAATGGTATGTATCTTATATTATCCTCTAAGGTAACTATGTAGAAATGGAAAATTATGGTGATTTTCAAATGATAAAGGTCTATTTGTATGATGAAATGAAGAAAACAAGGTATTGATAGATCCAATACATTTACTTTAATTTTCAACCATCATAGTAAAAATAAATAAAAATTGGTCTATTAAATATTGACCATGGAACAACTATCCAAGCTATTATGAACCTTTGAGTATGTTCAAATTTGTACACTAAATTTAAATTATCCCTTTGATTGTTGCAAGATAAAAATTTTTAAGAGATGTAAACTATTTCCATCATTTGAAAAAGGGATAATATTCTTATGGAGACTAATGGTGCTGATAGGCTTGCAATATAATATTGTTTATTATGTTAGTTATATATTAATAATGAAGGGACATCCATTAAAGCATACCAGCGGGGATTTTTTGTCATATGTTGTAGTAACTGTTGGCCTCCTACAATGATTTAACAACTTGGCCTTTATAGCCATGATTCAGAGATTGGACATCTAACCTTAATAGCTATTTCAATCATCATGAAGGTGCATTTAACTTGTCAACCGAGGGACATAAAATTGAAATCGGTCAACACAGTATGTGCACTAGGAACTCAAAGTAGCCATTTTCATTCTATAGCTAAAAAATACACAATATTGAAAGTAAATTGCTTGGAAAGGAATAACATAAATTTTGAACATCAACCAAAAATTATACTAAGTTGAAATGCATGAAAAAAATAAAAATATAAGCAATCAAACAGGAAACTTCTCTATCTGCTTCAACTGCAGGAACAGTCATAAAATGGAATTCGAGTGGCTGCAGGAACAGCCAGTGTTAGATTCTTAATTACTTACTAAACATAAAGTAATAACTAAACTAAAGGATGTATTTCTCACCAAGTGGGTCCCCTTGGATGAGTATCCTCTAAAACTAATGCAAACTTCGATGCTTAAACTGATAACTTCATTTTATTCATTGGAAATCATGAGTACAAAAGAGTAACATAGTTGTATTACTAAAACTTCAGAATGCAAGTACATCATTAGATCACACAACCTCTTGATAAGGAGCATCTAATCCTTATTTATACTACCAACTAAGCAAGGCAGTCAACTCCACAAACTAGGAGGATGCCATTTAGGGAAAGAAGGGAAAAGTGGAAAGGCGATTACACCTACAAAGAATCTGGTCAGACATGCATGTCCAAACACAGATTTAGCATTGCAGTAACACCCACATTTTCTCAACAGTAATAGAGACCATTATAATGTGGTTACATTAAATTTTCATGGGGAATCTCTTGTCATTGACCTCCTTTGACCTTTGGATGATTCCCTTGTTGAATGTTATGGTGCATGACCAGTTGGCAGTGTCTTTCTCAATTTAGTATCCTCAAATTATATCTATATGGTAATGTTAGTATGCAAAATAATTGCATATTTGTGACCACTTTAAAGAGCATTCATTAACCACATGTAGAATTAATATAGATAGTCCATATAACATGCCAATGTCATTAAAAGATTTGCAGAAATAGGATTAGGACCAATGTCAATGGTTTTGAGGAAATATCATAAAAATGTCAACAATTATCATGAAGGTCCATGACAAATTTAGCAAATAAATCATAAATTCTACCCAAAATAAGACCATAAACTAGACTCATCACTCCCGCAACCTAAGGTTTTGCTAGTCCTCTAGCAGGGGAAGGGTTGTTCTTTTACTTGGTCAATGCTTTGAAATTTGCAACCAAAAATTGTCCTACATTAGTGTTTTTTGTGCATGAATCAAAATCCCAATAGAATCCTCCTAGTTTGTCAAACCGGCTCCATCTCAATCTTTCTACAAAAATATCACAGTGGTAAAACTTGAAGTTTGGCACCAACCACATTAGGATGGGTGGCTACAAAGTTAGGGGAAGCCAAAATCATCCCTTTATCCTTCTAATCTGTATATATCTACCAATTATTTTGAGTGTTGTAGCATAGTTCTGGATGGAATGAGCCTCAACCTATTTTAGCTCATCAGTTGGGTTGTTCCATCTTTGTGATAGGTAGCCCTTGATAGTTTCCTCTTTTTATTTTTCCTTCACCTCATATTCACTGTAAACTGCTACTATCCAAGGCATGATCCTACTGCCATAGCTAGGTCTAAAATGCATTTTGTGCCAATCCCTATAAATGTCCGTTGGGTTTCTTGATTCAACCCTAATGGTTAGGGGGATGCTGGATTCCATTTTCCTATAAGGGTGTGTGCAAGAAGTTGAGTCCACTTTTTGGCTAAAAAGTGGAAGTGTTTTTCCTAATTTTAAGAATTTGACACATTTGACCTTAAAATTTGAAGCACTTAAAGATGAAATCTTTAAAAAAGTCACTAATCATAAAATGTAGTGCTTGAACTCTCGTTTCCAAATATGTAATTTATTTCAATACCCAAATTGTACAAATTGAGTTTTAATAGGCATTTCTAAAAACCATTGTTTAAAAGTCACTTTTTTTTACCATACCATGTACATGTACGACATCCATATTTTGAATTAAATTATCATATTTTTCTAAATACTTTTGGAAAAATATTTTTGACTCACTGAAGCTTGTTCTTGATATAGTTTTGTAATTTTTTATTGAATATTTTTTTTGTTAAATTTTTATTAGGCAGATTTGTCGTTTTGAAAAATCGTCGTGTATGACATGCATGAGATGACCTAAACTTATCATTTTTTTTCTTTATTAATATTTTTTTTGAAAATTATTGTTTGAAGTTTGTTCTCATGCAATCCATTTGTCAAAATGTTATGTTGATCAAAAGTTATTAAAATAGTAAAAAACCCTGATATTTAAAGTTTATGGACAAATTTTATTAGAAATTAATTGAAAAATAGAAAAAATAATCCAATTGTAAAAAGATTAAATATTTAGAATCTGCATTGTCTCATCTAAAATGGGCTTTAATTTTTTCAAAAAATTTTGCAAAAAAAGTCATCAGCCATATGTCCAAAGTTGGCATTTTTCTCTGACATTGTTAGGACCTTCAACTTGCAGGTCAAACTAGGTTGAAGGCCCAGGTTTGGATTTCCAATGCTTTTCCTGAACCAAAATCCCAGGCAAAGACCTGACCACAAAGCTAATGGAAATTAAAATTTTGAAAAACGAGATCGTGCTTTATAAAACGGGATCTAGTTTATTAAAAGCGAGATCCCATTTTATAATAATAGGGATCTCATTCTTTAATTTATAATATTCAGACCATTGGAAGGGAAATAAGATCTCGTTTCCCTTCCAACAGTCCCCACATTGAATATCGGGGAACATGATCCCGATTATAGAACGAGCTCCCGGTTTTTATAAATGGGATCTCGTTTTATAAACGGGATCCCATTTCTTTTATTTAAATTTACTGCCAAAAAATATTGTGAAGTTTGCAACTTCACATGTATGGCCGAGAGCAGTAAAATTGAACTATTTTTCATGAGCTATTGTATTTATAGGTGGTGAACTTTGATTTTTAGTTGATTTTTTCAAACAAGGCATCATCTACACCGTTTTTGAATTGAAATTGTGTTATTTTTGTGCCTTTTTGGAGGAAAAAAAGGTCTTCAGCTTGCAATATGGATTGAATTTTTCAAAGGAGGCATGAAGAAAATAATTTTTAAAGTGGAATTGTGCTAGTTTTCTACTTATTTTGAGGAACACAAGAGGAATTTTTTTGTCCTAATAGGTATTCAACTTCCAATTTGGAGTGAATATTTTAAAGAATTTCACTATTAACATTCATTTGTGCTTGAGAGTTTTATAATCATGGGAGATAAAGCTCGTAATAAGAGAAGGAATACATTGACTCCTTAAGAATTTGAAGCAAATAGAGAGAAGGAGAGAAAAAGACAGAGAGAAAGAAGAATGATAATGAAATCAATGAATGATGGTGGAGCATCCAATTCCACAACTATTGAAGATGAAAACATTGAGGATACCATGGTTGTAGATGAAGCTAATTTGCAAGAAGTCAATTTGGATAAGAATATGATTATACAGACAAGTCCTACTATGTCTTCAAATCCCTCTTTGAATGCTATGGAGAATGTTTCAATATGCACAAATCTAGGTACATCTTCAAATCCACATGTTAGTGAAATGGTAAAATTGTATGTAGAAGTTTTACAAGATGCTAGACTTAATGATGTTGACATTGATGATATTCAGAGAGATGAAACTTTTATAGAATTTTGTTGAAAATGAAAAAGAAAAATCTTTTGTTGCAAATGAAAATCAGAATGATGATTTTCTTGAAAATGAAAATAAAACCTGTATTTTTGATGAAAATGAAAATGAAAATGAAAACCATTTTGTTGATGAAAATGAATATGAAAATGAAAATGAAAATAAAGATGAAGATGAAGATGAAAATGAAGATGAAAATCTAGAATGAGATGTTGAATTTAATGAAAATACTTTTTTAAAAATTGGAAGTGGTGTTTTCGATAATCTTCTTAGTCAAGTTTCTTGGAGGCAAATAAGAGCACATGCGAATAGAATATACACCAAGTTATTTTATTGTAAAAAAATTGCATTTCAATGTCAACTAATGATGCAATTGATGAGAATGCAAAAAAAGAGGAAAGTAAAGAAAAGTTTAGGATTTTATGTTAAACCAAAAAGAAAAGATCAATCATTAAAACATGTTATGCCTATTGTTGCTAGTGTCATTCAATCCATTGGGAAAAATAGTTGATCTAAAGATAAAAACTCAATAAGAAGAGCTATAACAATTGCTATAGTTAATAAAGCAACTTTGAATAAAATAATGGTAAGAAATATTAGTGAAGTTTTAAAAATACATCCTAAAACATTGCTAAGAGTGGAAAAAAGAAGAGAAAGTATAGAAAATGATCCTATCAATCAATGTTGAAGTTTTAGTGGATGACTACCAAGGTATGATATGAAATTGAATGTTGAAATTAAATCTTTGATCAAAAAATACTGGCATGATAATACTAGGGTTTCATCTAATGCTAGAGATGTTTTAAAATTAAGGGTGGGGTCCAAAGTTTGCGATCCTCACCTAAAAAACCAATTAGATACAACACAAACTGAATTTTATAGAAAAATTTTTAGCGATTCAATGTTACCTAGTAATATTAAAGTAAGTCAAAGGACTTTTGAAAAATGTAAACCCTGGTATGTAAAAATTAATAAGCAACGAATATCTTGTTGCTATAAAATACATGTTCAGTTTTGTTATTTTTATGATGTTTTTCGATATATACATTGTACCTTGCATACTAACATGATTATATAGGAGTGTGGTATTGATATGCCAATTGAAGCAATAAGAGAGTTTATTTCAGGTTTGTTTTGTAAAAAGTCTAATGATAAATTATTTTCTTTAAGTTCTTGTATTTCTGGACAATGCATTAACTGTGTAAATCTTTCATTTTTAAGAATTCATTTGCATGAAAGTGTTGATCATGATTTTGGACAACAATTAGTAGATTTCAAAAGATTTAAGAATGTTCACTATTCTTTAAAAGATGGAAAAATAGGAAAATGTTGTGATTTAGTTACAAAAAAAGTTAGTGTGCATGCATTCATGAGTGAATTTAAGAATAAAATTGTACCAAAATATGTCATGCACTCTAAACATGCTCGATGGTTTAATGGCCAATTTTGCGCATGTAGAAACAAATTTCTAATTGGTACTATACTTTCAATGGTTGATTTTGCAGAGAATTATACTCTCCCTTCACAAGAGGAAATTCAATCTCAATATTATAATTTAGTGCAAGTAGCTATGTATTTCCTTATTGTTTATAGACATGTAGATGATAGCATTGAGGATGATAGAATTTTTTTGAGGGAGAATCATTTTTATTTGAGTGACAATCAGTTACACTCATATGGTCAGATAATTGTACAGGGTAGTTCAAGAATGCTCGAATGTTCCATTGGTTAATTAGGGTTCACAAGGAACTTAATGCCCAGCATATGTGGAGTTTTTTTTAAGCTGGGCATGGTAAAGGAGAAAATAATGGAGTTGGTGCGTGTGTCAAAAGAAATCTTGCTAGAGAAAAATTAAAATTTGAGGATTCAGTAAAATTTAAAGATGCACATGAGATTGTGGATTGGTGTAATAGAAGATTATCTACACCCAATTCAAATGATTACTCTACAGTTTATCGATTCTTTTGGTTGGTGGAAGAAGAGAACATTGTACCTAGAGTTGATTCTGAGACAATCAGTGGATCTACTAAATGGCATTCATTTAGGAGTGTGACAACAAGCACATGGACTATTTGGACAAGGGAGCTTGCATGTGTTTTTCTAGTTTTGTATCTCAGGAGATTGGGAATCATGTGAAAATACATAATGGGTTGAATAGTGGGAGCAAAGATCATTGACACCTCCAGAAGCACATGATCAATATGAAAGAACTATTGAAGAAAATGATTAGGTGTTTGCTCTGAAGGTTATGACTGTGTTCTAGACCTTGTACAAGAAGGTAATTTTAATTCAATTTATTTCATTTTATTTCACTTTATTAAGTTATTTTGTAATACTAGATTATTTATATGGATACGCACAAGTTATTAAATCAAATTTTGTTGGCAAGACATGTGTATGTTGTTATTGCACCTAAGGGGATTGAAGAGCAAACAAAATATTGGTTGGCTTGTTGTGTGCAAACTAAACATAAGTTAATAACACCTCGAGAAGATGATGATGGCTTTCATTATCCAACAAGTACGGTGATCCCCTTAAGACACCCCCTTAAGAAAATTTTGATAACAAGTTTTAGATCCCCTTAAGCAATTTTTTAGAACAAGTCTTTGATCCCCTTAAGAAAATTTTGAGAATTTATTTGATGATGGTTTTTGAACATGTTTTCCAATAGGATCGGTGGTGGTTGTTGGTACTTGGCTACAAAAATACCTGAGAAGAAAGAATGGTCTACTTGCATTCAAAGACTATGAAACACATAAAAAGATTATAGATTATTCACATTTGGTGGTGGCAACAAATATAAAACTAGAGCAGTATCATGGAAGACCTTCAAAAAAAGTGTTATGGTCAATTTCTATGGAAGAGCATGAGGCAATCATAGATGCATTACAAAAAAGAGAGGATGCAGATGGTACAATGGAATAAGTAAATACAGGTAAATATAGTTTTAGTTTTATTTTTTCCTTTTAAATATATTAAATACATGTTTCAACATTGGTCAAGTGTGTTAATAGTTGAAATTGATTTAAATTGTCCTTTTATACATCCTTAAGGAATAATCACAAAAAGGATCTAGTCCATGAAGATTCAACCTAGATAACATGGAATAATTGGTAAATATAGGTAATTATTAGTTAAATTATATTTAAATACATGTTTTAATTACATATTGATATTGCTTGTACATTGATAGTTAAAATTTATTTATTGTCATTTTTTGTATGCTTAATCCATCATTGCATTGATCTCATACTTTCAAAGAAAAAGGAGAGGATGCCTAGATTCAACCTACAAACATGTGTGGAATACTTTTAAATGTAGGTACTTGAGTTCTGTACATATATATAGTTTTATATAATTTAAAATATGTATGTTTTGATGATTTCATTGATATTGCTTGTACCTTTTTGATATCAGGTGGTGTGAAGACCTATTACATTCTAGGCACGAGTTTGAGATATTCTTGAGATGGCATATCCAAATTTTGTAAACATTGTTTTGAGATTACATATATGTACATAGATACTTACAAAATTAAACATACTCTATGTACTTCTATGTATCAAATCAATATTCTATATATTTTGTTTGTTAAATGTGCATTTTTTCCTACTTTGAAACTTTATGTCTAATTATATAATCACTATATATCATGCATACATTATTGTTAAATCAATTATATCCTTAAGACACTGTATTATTAGCCCTTAATACATCCCCTTAAAAAATTCTATTATGACCCCTTAAGACATCCCCTTAATACCCCTTAAGAAATCTTCTTAAGACGTTCTATTATGACCCCTTTAGAAATCCCCTTAAGACCCCTTAAGACATCCCCTTAAGATGTTCTATTATGACCCCTTTAGACATCCCCTTAAGACCCCATAAAACATCCCCTTAAAATGTTCTATTATGACCCCTTTAGACATCCCCTTAAGACCCCTTAAGACATCCCCTTAAGACCTTCTATTATGACCCCTTTAGACATCCCCTTAAGACCCCTTAAGACATCCCCTTAAGATTTATTATAACCCCTTAATAAATCCCCTTAATATGTTCTATTATGACCCCCTTAAACATCCCCTTAAGACCCCTTAAGACATCCCCTTAAGATGTTCTATTATGACCCCTTTAGACATCCCCTTAAGACCCCTTAGGAATCCCTTTAAGATGTTCTATTATGACCCCTTCAGACATCCCCTTAAGATGTATTATGACCCCTTCAAACATCCCCTTAATATGTTGTTTTATGATGACTCACCCTAAAACTTATAATACTTGTTAATATTGTAGACACGCAAAATTGACGTCATGCATTTAATTGCTTCATATTTTCCCATCAATTAAATAAAACAAGTTTAATTGATTTAATCTCTAAAGATCGTCCATCTAAAATTAAATAAATTAACTTTATTTAATTTGATCCTATCATTATCACCCTTAGCTAAATAAATCAAATATTTATTTAACTAAATCTTTTCAACTTTCATCTCCCTTTGATTTGATTTAAATCCTTTTTAATTTAAATAAATCAAAGAAATCAAGTCAAATGGGTCAAAACATCTGACATCATCTTAATTAATCTAATCCATGATTAAATGCTAATCCTAATCACTTGTATTCTCTAGATTTTTCCACTTGCACATGATATTGCATTTAATTGATTTATCAAATTCTTTATTTACTTTCAACTTGGCATAAAGGGAGAATATCCTCAAAGTTTGAATCTCCCCCCAAGTTGGCATGTACATCCAACAAATAAATTAATAAGCTCTTACATTCTCTTGCACAAGTCAAACTCAATATTAACTCTCAAATTCAAATTTGAATCTCCATCTCTTTGGCACATTGACCAAAACGTGCTCATCCTCCAACCTATCACAAGTTGACAAGTGGCCTCTTTTCATTGGCTTGTTCTTTGTCCCACATTCATCCATTTGGCTATTTCTCTCATCAAAATAATCTATAAATGGAACGCTTATTCTTCATCAAAACCATCCACAAATCCTATGCAAAGTCACTCTCTTCATTTGAGAACTGATTTTGTCCATTGCATCATCATCATTGGCATTATCAAGGGTTGGGAAAGGGCTATTTTCCACAATAGCACCAATCCAATATGAGATAAAGTTTTGATCATGTTCTTATATGCTTGCAATTAGTTATTTGGTTCTATTTAGTTTTGCATATTTTAGCATGGTTAAGTATTTCATAAGGATGTTTAATCTAATGTGTTTCAAATGATTAGAATGATGATATTATGTTAAGGTTTAACCATTTGCATATTTTGCATCCACATAATGGCGCTAGAAGGATGCAGCCTTGAAGACTAGAGGGATTTCGCCCGCACAAAGAACTTGCAAAATCAAAGCGAAGGGAACAATCTTTGCAGAATTCTTGAGTTGAAAGTGGGCCTTGAATTGGAACTTGAAAAGAGCATTTGTCAATGCTTATTGAAATAACTTGAAGTTTCCATTCCCTACTTTTATTTTCTATTCTAGGCCAACTAGATCATTAATGTTTTTTTTTTTTTTTCAAAGTTGGGCTAAAATTGAACCTTAGAAACTCATTAGACTCTAATTTTGGGCTAAAATTGAACAAGAAACTTCACATTTCATTTTTTGATGCTTAAAACAAATTCATCATTGCTTTGAGGCTTAAAATGAACATGTTTTTTTCATGTTTCGTAATCTCTTATTCAAAGTAATTTCATCTAAAAAGGTATATGCACTTCTCTCGTGCTTCACGACAATCTTGAGAATCAAAAGTCTTTTTGATGAAATTAAGTTGCATAAAATATTTCCTCCACACTTCGATTTGGGTTTAAAATTGAACAAGATCTTGTGCGAGTGTGAGCAGGGGCATTATTGTGTATATTCTCTCTCTTTGTTGCCAACAAAGATTGATCGAGTTATGAATATTATTCTTTATTCACTTTTGTTTATCCTAGAGGGCTTGCCTTGGGAAAAAAGTACTCACCCAAGGGAATGACTCAATCGGTAACATTCTAAATCCAAGAGTATTTCCAACCAGGAAATAAATGTGGGTATTAGAGTAAACGCCAATATCACGTGGTTGATTCCAACAAGATGGATCCGAAAGGGTACTCTTGCCGTATGGATCAATCTCCGCGAATGGAAAGTCTGAAATAGGACCCTTGTTTTGTAGTGACCAATTGATCCATTGAGCGAGTTTATCAAAGTGGTGCATTGGAACCTAGATTCCAAGAAGTTACTTGCCATGTCTGATCTTGGTTAAAGTATAGAGGTTAAGACTTCATTCTTAACATACCTTTATACTATTTCCTTGGTTGCATGTAAAATCATCTCTTCTTCTACGAAGGGCATGAGGCAAGCCCACTAAGAAAAAGGTAACAATTGAGCTAGGATGTTATATCGCTTGTGAGTCAGTTTGAAAACACAATGCTTTAATCGAAAACATTGGAAAACCAACATTCAACGAATCATCAAAATTGCAACCCCTTTAGGAGAGGAAAATATCCTTGAACAAATTCACATGTTATTGCTTGCCCTTGGGATTCATATCCTTAGAGGCTTCTAATAATTTGGATTTCATCTCAATTTTCTCCTACTAAGGTCAACAATAGGTAACTCTTGCCTCAAACTTCCTTGGTTTCCACATAATACACTTTGCAAGATAAGGGGAAAGTTGAGACATTAGATATCTAGATTCAAAATCTAATCAAGAGTGTATTTGTGGTAAAAAGAATCCATTAAGCAAAGATTAAATCAATTGGACCCCACATATGTGCTTGGAATCTTTTGGTCATATGGTTTTCATGCAAACATTGGTCTCTTGATTTTGAATTACTCTTAGAGAAAAGCATGTTCTTCACTATCTTGGTCTCAGAAACAAGTCCTTCCTAGATTCTTTTAGGATCAAATCAAACACTTCATCCAAATTCCAACCATCTATCAAAATCCATCCCACCAAACAACTTTAGAGCTTTGGAAACATCATTCTAGACTTGGGTAAATCATCAAAATCTAAACCACCTTGTTTAGTTAGGTGTATGGGAATGCACCCTTTCTCATACATTTAATTGAATTGGCAATCCTTTTGAACAATTTCATCCTAAGATCACATCTAACATTTTAGGGTTTACAAGTTCACTATCCAAATAAAACAATCAAAATCAAGCCCTAAGTCTAGCATTGATCCAAAGTCCCTAAACATTCAACACTCATATCATTTACACCTTTCATCCTTCATCTCGTCATTAGTCCTAAGAACCTTAGAGGTCACTTTTTCAACAAGGTCAAAACACAAGGAGAACATGGAATACAAACTTGATCCATACATCATGAGTAATCCAAGTCAATTGAACTTTCAAATCCTTACAACGCCAATTGATTATCAACACTCACATCTATACAAACCGTACATGGGATCATTACCTTCGACAAATGTCAATAGTACAACAAATGTGAGTATTCCCAAATCAAAGTTTGGGACACCTTTCCCAATGGTTGATTTAAATCTAATTCCAAACCTACAAATCCAGCAACCGAACAATCAATGCATGAGCCTTCAATTGAACAATGCCATCCCACCAAATCCGTACATGCCAAAAGTGAATATTTCAAGTACAAGTTTCCCAAACATGAATCCGAAAAAGTTTGGGATAAATATATTTGTGAATCATATAAATTTTGTTCAAAGTCCAAACAAGATGCTAACGACTCCGTGTATTATTCCAAGTCATGGTAACACCATGAAAAATCAAAGTTACCTAAATCAAGGCAATGTGATTCCCAACATGAACAATGTTCAATTTCAACGTATCATTCCAAAAATCTGAACATCATCCCAAATCAAAACATTGTCCAAAAGCAATTTTTCCATGATCCCATTCAAAAACCACAAGTATGCATCCCAAATTTTCTTGAATAAAAACCAAATCAACTATATCAAGGGACTGAAGATCAAAATCAAGATCAAATTTGGTGAGATCAATTTGCTACACTTACCAAAATAGTTGAGTCATTACGCCAAGAGACATCTCCACCACCATTACCCATATCAACATCATTCCTTGGTTTAGGGCTTCCCCCTTTACCTAGCACCAATCACTCCATCCAAATCGATCCACCGAACACCATCAAGCCATTACATCAAATCCTTTGAATATACCATCGACATCACACCAACAGATGGTACCTAATAAAATAACAACATCAATCCTAACTAATCAAAACATGGTCTCGCAAGGACCTATCACCTCAATCATTCCAACAACCACTCTCACACCCAACATATCTCAACCCCTCACTACCATGATCACTCCAAGTGTATCTCAACAACTTGGTAGTACATCCAACATGATTCCAAATCCACCACCCCTACCACTAAAACCAAATGCAACAAGACAATATATAACATTGCGCTAAAAGCTCAACAGGCCTACCAAAAGGCCATCTAACATTATCTAGCCACGAAACAACCAATATGAGCTCAACAAGTGTAACAAGCCTCTCAAGCTACCCAAGCCTCTCAACCTACCCAACAAACACAAGCACAAAGACAAAAAATGATAACTATTGGGGATAACGATGAAAATTCAACCACTGGTGATAGCATTGACAATCTCCCCACCACAATTGTTGAAAGCAATGATCAAGATCTATCCATCAAAGAGCACATTGATGATTTTTCTATCTTGTCCAAAGATCAAATCAACATATGTCAAGAGTCACTTTTCAGTCATGATCAAAATCCACCAACAATACTCAACAATGATCCAATTCAAGAAATGTCAACATCGTTTGACCCTATGGTTGAAGACATTGGAAATCCATCCATCACAATTGTTGAAAACAATGATCACGATCTCTCCATCAATGAGCACCTTGAAGATGTTTCCACCCCATTCGATGATCAACTCACAATACATCAAGAGCCACTTTTTTAGTGATCTCTTTCAAGGAGTGTTAGAATTATTTGATCCCATTGACATAATTTACAACCCATCGACCAATGATCATGTCGAAAATGTCCCTACATCACCTTATGAGTTAGAGGATATATCTTAAGAATTTATTCCAATGCATGATCAAAATATTTCACTAAGGTCTAGCAATGATCCTTTCCAAGACATGTTGAACCCCTTTGACCTCATGGTTACAGATACTGAAGGAACCCTGAATTCGACACTTGTGGATAGTGAACTACTTACCATGTATAATGATGACATCCAAGAACCATTTGTAAACAATCCATCCTTTGAAACTGACCCATGTGAGGAACTTGATCCAAAGCATGTCGAAAGCAATTCCAAAATCATTCAAGATCAAGAATTTGTATTTTCAAGATACTACAATAATCTAATGGACACTCTCTTATCTATGCAAGATGATCATATCCATGTAGCACATACTCCTCCATCTACCCATGAGATGCTTTCTATGGATGGACACATAGATGATCTTCATCTAGAACAAGATTCTGTTACACAAAAAGAGTAGATTATTAACTCCTACAATCAAATTGAGTTATCAACATCAGGATCAGATATATCCCAAATTCAAATTGAGGACATTAGGTATGCGAATATCCAACATTATCCACTCAAGCAAACAAGTCAGACTATACAGTAGAATTTAGAGTTAGCGGTGAAGAAAATTGAAACAATGTCACCTACAGTGGTCATTTGTTAGAGAGTTCATTATGAACAAGACATATCAAAACAAGCAGAATCAAGGAATGAAGGTACTACTACCACCATACTGGGGGAAACTTCATCTCAACCAAACGTCAACATAGGGAGCATAGAGAATCCTTGTGATGAAACTAATGCCAATACTACAACTAGTAACATCATGAATCTTCTTCCACTCATCACCCCATCCATGAATTGGGACTAACTTCGAAAGAAAGATTTGAATCAAAGTAAGAAGAATGTTATCAAAGAAAAAGAAGTTGAGAAGCATAATGGACAAATAAAATACACATTGATACCAAAGAATACAAAGAAAGATCATCCCTATGAAACTCCATCAGTCAAAGAAACTATGGGGCAAAATAAAAAAGGGAAAAGTATCCATCAAAGATGTCCACAAAAGAAAAAGTAGGCTTTCAAAGAGATGTACAAAGTATATCAAGCAGTTGGTCCTAATTCCACCCACACTTACATATCCACCCATCATTGCTCATCGTCCCAAGTTTGGAGATTCAAAGGTTCCAAACTATCAACCAATCCATCTTTTATCCCTAAACACACTCCATCCACACCTCCACACATGATATCCAATTCTCAAATTGACCATGTATTGGCCACGACCCTTCATCATAAGGATTTAGAAGGCTTTCTATCATGATGTACACATAGAGACAAAGTTAACCCCGATATCAACAAAGCTGATCATAAATCTCAAAAGTTGCATTCAAGTGCATGTATCTTAGCAAAGCAACTTCTTCAGGTAGGATACCAATGGAACATTATGAAAGAAGCATCTACATCAGCAACACCTTGTGATTTAGTATGAGCTAAAACTCTTTCAGAAAAATACAAAAAAATAAAAAATCCAAAAAAATCATAAAAGGGGATTGAAAATAGTAAAGATAAAAAATTGTACTCTAGTGAAAACTGCATGGGCGGCGCTTTGGCAAGACCATGATGAAAACCTAGAAAATAGGCGTAATGCATGGAATCGAGCATCTACGTGTGCCAGTTTAGGTGAAAGCATCTCATCCCATCCATAATAAAGCCAACATTCCATCCACCTTATCCATAATAAATTTATTCATCCATAAACCATTTATCCAATCCATTTTCATCCATTTTCATCCATCATCCAAGTTATCTTGATCTTGAAAAATTTTGGGGCATGCTTTACAATTGCTTATGGTAAACATCTAGACATGGGTCATTTTAATTAATCCTATCCTATCTAATGTTATCTGAGCCATGAAGCATTAGCCAAATGAGGTTTCTTTATCTGAATACCTTTTCTTATCGCAAGATAATCCTTGGCATCCCTTGCATGCTTATCATAATAATCCATCCACACACCTATCCAAGCACCCATCCATGACATTCCATACATTACTAGAAATTGGGGGCAGATATTTGCATCTTGCTTTAGGAATAAATCTTGATCTATATCCTCCAACTTATGTGGCAATCTGAACATTAGAAAACGTAAAATCAAATTGGTCAAAGAATTTGTGATCTAGAATCCAAATCACTAGCCCATAGCATATTTTGACAAGCAGGTGTTCCTTATTAGGAATTATCTTTCATCAAACTATCAGTCGCATCCAATTCACACATTGAACGTCACATCAAATCATCCAAACATCTTTTGTTCCAAACCAAGCTTCAACAATCCTGATCAATCAAATCCAATCAATCCACCATCATCTTGGGATATTCATCCTACTCCTTGTGTTTCTTAACACTATCCTTGCATTGTTGTGCATCCTCAACAATGTTATCATCATCAATCCTAATCGATTATCCTTGTATTGTTTTGTATCCTCAACAATGTTATCAGCATCATCAATCCATCGATCAGATCAATCAACCCTAGCTTGGTTTTCAACAAAGTCCTAAATGAATCACTAATATCATCATGCATTTCCATATCCAAATCGTCAAAATCATGCGAAAAATCCAAAAAAAATTCAAAACACATCAAAATCCAAAAACATTCAAAAAACCAAGAAAATCCAAAAATAACAAAACATATCAAAATCCAAAAACATACAAAAAGTCAGAAAAATGTCAAAAACATTAGAATTCAAACTATGTCATCTCTGAGCTTAAACATAGGCAAGGCTCATCTTTAATCAACCCCTGAGACATCAAAATCCAAAAAAATTCAAAATATAAAAAATCCAAAAACATTTATAAAATCTTAGAAAACCCCAAAACATCGCAAAATTCAAAAATCAAAACATTTGCAAAATCTCAAAAATACCAAAAATAGCCTCAAAACATTTCAAAACATCAAAAACATCCAAATATTGAAAAAAATCCATCTGTCTCATCTTGCTTTCACTCGAAATAATCAATCATCCATATTAAGCTGATCATCACCTTCATCCTTTCTCAAAACAAATAGAAACAACCACAACAATCAGCAAAAGGAAACTTCAGACACAAAATCAAAATCAAAACAACAAACTTTTAAACGCAAAATTAAAATCTTGATCAGTTGCAAACAAGTCAATCAACTTTATATCAAAATCTTATCAATCAATTTATCAACCCATCATCATCCTAAACAATGCATGTCATAAGATATATCTTTCTGACAATGGACATCATTTTGGATATCACTTGGATTCTTATCCTATCAAAACAAATCCCTTTGGCTAGAGATATGAAGAAAATTGGCTTATTTGCATACTTGATCTTTTCTTTTGATTTATCTTATTGCGCTCATTCCAAGGACCTCTTGATGATATTTGAATGAAGGATTTAGAGAGATTGGAATGGGGCAACGATCATTATCTTTTGTTTTTTGTTTTTGTTGGACATTCTTGTAATATAACTTGGTGAATACTTTCTTTGTTAGGTATGTCCTAGCAAATTTTTCATATGTCAAGTGTGAACAAGAATACTCCTATCTGCTTATTGAGTCAAAGTTCATCTCACTAGGTACAACGTCGTCCTAGTTCTTTATACCTTGATGCATCGTATCTATGTGTGTTATCAAACATAAGGTAAGTAGCCCTTTTAAAATCACAATCCTTGATAAGAAAAGCATCATCCATCTCTCATCATCGTCTCTAATAAAGTCTCGACCAATCATGTACTTGTTGGATCCTCTTGTCATCATCTCATTCCTTCTTTCTTCTCTCCATGCTAACATAACATCACCAATGCATCCATCATGCATCCATCCTGCATCCACAAAACTGTCAACATACTACATATCATTCATATCATACATAATAGGAAACATTGATCTTTTCGCATGCATTGCATAATCATCATAATATAGATCTATTAGTCTAAGCATCTCATAAAATCATACATTTGCATAAAACATCTAATGCATAATCATATAGGCATTATCGCATCATCCATCTCATTTGCATCATTATAATAACCATCCATTTTGAACCTCTTTATCATGAGATCGACCCTCAAATTGAATCTTTTTGCTCGATCTCTCAAGGGGAGAGTGTACTAGTGTACTTTCCACTGGGGCATATGAAAAAATCATAGATTTTTTTAAATTTGATCGCGGAAAGTTTATTCTTTGAACCAATGCAGCAAATACATTGCTTCAAAGAGGGGAAAAATGTAAACACACAAAATTGACATCATGCCTTTAATTGGTTCATATTCACCCATCAATTAATTAAACCAAGTTTAATTGATTTAATCTCTAAATCGTCTATCTAAAATTAAATAAATTAACTTTATTTAATTTGATCCTATCATTATCCCCCTTAGCTAAATAAATCAAATATTTATTTAAATAAATCTTTATCACCCTTCATCTCCCTTAGATTTGATTTAAAAATCCCTTTTTAATTTAAATAAATCAAAAAAATCAAGTCAAATGGGTCAAAACATCTAACATCATCTTAATTAATCTAATGCATGATTAAATGCTAATCCTAATCACTTGTAATCTCTAGATTTTGCCACTTGCACATGAAATTGCATTTAATTGATTTATCGAAATCTTTATTTACTTTCAACTTGGCATAAAGGGAGAATGTTCTCCAAGTTTGAATCTCCCCCCAATTTGGTATGTACATCCAAAAAAGAAATTAATAAGCTCTTACATGTCTCTTGCACAAGTCAAACTCAATATTAACTCTCAAATTCAAATTTGAATCTCCCTCTCTTTGGCACATTGACCAAAATGTGCTCATCCTCCCACCTATCACAAGTTGACAAGTGGCCTCTTTTCATTGGCTTGTTCTTTGTCCCACATTCATCCATTTGGCTATTTCTCTCATCGAAATAATCTATAAATGGAAGGCTAATTCTTCATCAAAACCATCCACAAATCCTATGCAAAGTCACTCTTCATTTGAGAACTGATTTTGTCCATTGCATCATCATCATTGGCATTATCAAGGGTTGGGAAAGGGCTATTTTCCACAATAGCACCAATCCAATATGAGATAAAGTTTTGATCATGTTCTTATATGCTTGCAATTAGTTATTTGGTTCTATTTAGTTTTGCATATTTTAGCATGGTTAAGTATTTCATAAGGATGTTTAATCTAATGTGTTTCAAATGATTAGCATGATGATATTATGTTAAAGTTTAACCATTTGCAGATTTGGCATCCACAAATACCCCTTAATATTTATACTCAATTATACTCTTCTTTGATCCCCTTAAGACGTTGTATTACGATTCCTTAAGACAACCTATAATTAGTGTTGGATGCTATTATTTGTTTTGATAGCTTATAGATTAGTATTTGATGCCATTATTTGTTTTGTTAGCTTATAAATTAGTATTTGATGCCATTATTTTTTTTGATAGCTTATAAATTAGTATGGGATGTCATTATTTGTTTTGAAAACTTATAAATTAGTGTTAGATGTTATTATTTATAGAATTTATAAGTGATTTTATTCTATAATCTTCTATGGTATTTTTTATTTCTTAAAATTTTATCATTTTTGGTATATAAACAGATTGCTTTTGTTTGTAAATTATGATTTATTGACTAATTATTGATTGACATGAATTGAATAAGTTCATTGAGTAATTATCACTAATTATTGAATGTACATATCATGTATATCATGTATGATATCACTAAATTTGTAAAGTATAAATATTAAAATGTCCTATATTAATATCATGTATGAGATCACTAAATGTCACATTAATGTCCTATATTAATGTCTTGACTATGAACATAAAATGCATAAATTTGCATGTGTAAATTAAAATTTCAACCAATAATAAAGTCTATAATTTATGTAACATATTAAGTGCATGAAACTAATATATTAAGCACATGAAATGAAATCCAAATTACAACCCATGAACTAAAGTCCAACTAAGCACTTGAGCCATGAAATATAAAGTCCAATAGAGTACATGAGAAACCAGAAGTATAGTCCATGAAATAAACAAATATACCACATAAAATCACATGTTTCTATGTCATGTACTATCTCTATAATCAAGAGACCTCTTCACAGCATGCAGACTATGTGGATGACCTGAAATACTCTCTACAAAAGAAAGATGAAATCAAATGTAAGACAATGAAAAATGATTTAATGACAATTTAATTTATAATGCATCATAAAATTAAATTACTATCATATTTGAATCTGGATGCTCTGGTGCACCTAAAGCAACCTCTAAATTCTCTAAATCAAACTACATAAACAAGACAAAGAAATTTGAAATTAGATGTACAACTCTACAATTATTATATTTTTTAATTCAATTTAATTTATAATTTATCATATTTTTATTGTATCGTATTCTAAGGTTGTGCACCAGGCTCTTCTCCAGGACCTGTCTGTACATGCTCAACTACAAGATGTGTCTCATGCTATAAAATAAAAATAATATGTAACAAATCTCATATTATGTATATATTCAATTTAAAATTTAAAATTTAAGTTATATTTAGAATATGTAATTTATAATTGACTTTAAATATAATTAAAGGAATGGCTTTTTATGCATAGGTAACTATTAAGTACACGTGTTATAAATGCATGTGTAATTGGTAGAACTTATGTATGCCAATTGCGGATAAAATGTAAAATATATGATGCATAGGGAAAGGATTTATTATCACATGTGTAATTTCCAACTACGTATGTGGGTGATGAGTGATTTTTATATGTTTCTTTTAATAAATCACCTGATGATATCATTAAAAATCATTATGGTGATGTAAGCAAACTATGATACAATGAATGGTTTACTACAAGTGTGGCCTCTTGCCAGTAATGTGTATGCAATGTAAGGTACACATTACTCTAAAATATCAGTTTCACATTATTTAAATCTGGATGGATATAAGGATACTTTGAGGCTGTCAGACTGTTAGATAAGGTTTGTGGTTAAGTGTTAAAATTTTGTTCATAAAATTTTAGTACATTGAGGAATATTTGATCTACCACCTTGTGAATGTAGTACTCATGGTTACTTATTTCAGTCCTTTTAGAGGTTGCACAAGCATGCAAAAATTATACAGGTGTTAGCAATTCATCAATTTTAAACATGCTTATTCTTTTTTATATGGTTAGCAATTCTATGAGATATCCTCATTTAAGAAGACAGTGTGTGAAATATATTTAGTATGAGCTGAATGGCGTCATACTGCTTGGAAAGTGGATTTTTGTACTTTTGTAGCTTAGAAATATCTTGATAGGGAACCTAAGATTGTCTATTTATTTTTCCAAGGTAGTTTTGTTTTTCATATAGTATATATGCTAATGTTTCAACATCCATATGAGATATTTCAACATGTCTCAAAAATACAAACAAATGGCAAAATTGATCAAAGCATATGAGAACATGAAGTATATCTATCCCATATTGGATTGGTGTCACTTCGTTGTGAAAAGTGACCCTTTCCAAACCCTTAACAAGAAAATGATGAAATCCCTTGAAGATGGAGTGGTCAAAATCCACTCTCAATGTGAAGATAGTAACTTTGCATAAATTGTGGATGCTAAGAATGAAGGATAGCCTCTCCTTTTATAGAATATTTTGATGAGAGAAGAAAAAAAATGTGTTAATGTGGGACAAAGGTTCAACCAATAGGAAGGATCCACTTGTCCAAATGTGAGTGGATGGAGGATTTGCAAGTTTTAGTCAATGTGCCAATAATGAGATTAGTTGGCCTTTTCAAATTTCAAATTTGGCTTGTTGGAGGGAGAAAAAGGTACTTAAATTCCAAGTGGGGGATATGTAAGAGGGGATTTAATGCCATGTTGGAAGGGACAAGTCAACTTTATTTGAATTCAAACTTGAGGGAATATTCTCCAAAGATGCCTTGTTGAGGGAAAATGAGGATTTAATAAATGAATTAATTGATTTATTTGTGCAAGTGAGAAAATCTAGAGGATGTGATGTGAGTTAGATTAAATTAATCAAGATTAGATTAATTTATTGAGGGATTAGGTGATTTGACTTTTTGACTTAGATTTATATATTAAAATAAATCAAAAGGAGATGAAAAGGGATTTATAATCAGTTAAATAAATGTTTTCATTTATTTAGCTAAAGGGAATGATGTTAATGTTAAATCAAATAAAGATGGATTTATTTAATTTAAATGGATGTTCTTAGGAGATTAATCAATTAAACTTTATTTATTTAATTGATCAAGTGAATATGATTTAATTAAATATGAGGAATTCATGATGTTAATTTCGTATGTCTACAATATACACATATATATACATATACATATATATATACACACATATATATACATACATGTATATACACACACACATATGTATACACATACACATGTATACATATATATACACATTAATATACACACACACACACATGTATATATATATATATATATGAATTATCACAACCCACACCTTTTGCAACCATCAACGCATGCAAAAAACATAAGATAATCTCCAACCACCTTCACAAAAATTACACAACCAAGGTGGGTTGTGATAGTTTTGTGTTCATTTTTTGTAGGCCGTGGAGAAAGAACAAAGAGAAGAGAAAGCAAGTGAGAAGAGGTGTAATTGAAGGAAGTGGGAAGAGGTGCATATTGGAAAAATCGTTCATCAAGTATTTCTAAAAAAAATTATGTTATTTTCGAAAGGGGATTGTTGATTGTTGCTCTATAGCTTAGTCTAAATTATTTGGTTTATGGTTTCTATGTAGCCGCCATTGGTGGAAGATAATATTGTTTCTTTAATGCGTTTCATGTGTTGAATAACCTCCACCCACCTTTGTAGAAGTTGCACAAAGATTAATCTAGCTAGCACCCTCACAAAATCTTACCCTCATCACTCGCAGCTCCCATATCAGGTATAGCAACAAAACGACACCAAACAATGCCTTATTGAAAATTTTTGAGACATTCATTTTGTTCCCTAAGGTGTTAAATGGAAGTTATTATTATGACCATCACCAATACACACAAAGCATATAGATATACATATATAGACATATATATGTAGATATATATAGTAGTTGTACCTGTGGAGGGAAAGCCTCAATGAAGGTGCAAGTGAATGTAGCTGCAATGGTTGTGGTACACACACACATATATTGAGAGGAGCCAACAAACATTCAATGAGGAATGAAAGTAAAAGTATACTCATTTCTTAACAAACTATATGTGTGTATATATGTAGATTTTTATATGTATATATATACATATACATATATATACATGTATATATGTATATATACATATATATGTAAATATACATATATATGTAAAGCTTGAATAGTTTTAGCAATGTAATTCCCTTGTAGACATGGCTACATAGTTGAAGGAGTAAACAAAATCCCATACCCAAAAAATTGCAGTGTGAAGGCCATGTGAAGACATACTATTTTTTTCTCAACAAAACCTGATTGAAAATTGAAACAATATGGGCTTGCCAACATCTTTTTTGTTTTTTGTGTTTCTTATGTTGAATTCGTATGTTTTCTATGGGATTTTTCATTTGGCTTACTCTTGAAACAAATATTATTTCATTGTGTTGATTGATATTCAAAAGACTATATAGTTTCATGGGTTTTGGCAAGTGGGTGACTGTTGGCTATATTGTTTCATTTATGGCTTCCATTTTATGTGAATGGTTGCAAAATAGTTAATTTGGTGTCTTTTTGGTGAATCTTGAAATCAAGATTTTTTCTATTTTGTGGGTTTTCGTATGTCGCTGATTGTTAGCAATATTGTTTCATTTATGGTTTCATTTATATGAACATTAGCACCTACATTAAGTACAATACAAAGCAAGACCTATCTTCATCTCACACTTTATATACAATTAGATAAACAACAACTATCATCAAAAGTATTGCAAGCACACACAAACCATACAACAACTAATCTCGATACCATCCAACATTTAGGATACCAAACATCCACACAACATTTTCTCTTAGTTGACTGGCTCAGAAGGCTACTAATTCAAAGCTTTTGTTTCCTATAATAATTCCTTGCTTTAGACTATGCAATATATTATAGCCAAGAAAATGTTTGAATTCATAACCTTCTTGTTCAGGAAAATGAGGGAAAATTCAATTTGAATGGTTGTTCTCTTTATAATTTTGAACAAGCCAGTTGCATATTGAGGTAAAAAATATGGTATACACATCTATTTAGATATAGTAGTCTCTGCATAAATAATTATTTACATCTATACATATATATATATATATATATATATATATATATATATATATATATATATATCTAGACCATTATCTATGTCCTCTTGATTGACCCTTAAGGTGTTTATTCCAAGGTTTGATGGGAAAAATTTTCCCTCTCAACACCTTATTATCCTAATCAAGCACCATATGAAGCATCCCTGCAACTTATTGTAATAATAAATATATATTAAAGAAGACATTATTTAAAAAGGGAGACAAAGCATTCAAATTTATTGTTTTGAGAAGATAGTTATTTATTTTGAAAGAAATTTGTTATTTCTTTCATTCTTGAAATGGAATTCTTATAACAATAGGCTTTGTATTAAACATACCAAAGAAAATTGGTTTCCACATACATGTGTTCAACATCTTTTTGAACCTATTAAAGGGACAATTCAAATAATTTTTCCAGGGTTGCACAAATGAAAATGAAATAACCTAGCCAACGCTAGACAAGGGTTAGTGACAATGCCCTATGGAAAATAACATAAGCTACATAAGGTTAACTATTTAGTCATGTGGCAACCATCACCACTAAATGGTAGCCACATGTAAATAAATGGAAGGTGTTATCACGACTATCACCAAGGCACAAAAAGAATACAACAATCAATGTTGAGACAAGATAGCGCTTAATTTTAGTCACCTTCTCTATCAACACACTAGGGAACACATGATGTATCCCCAACACATCCAAAAACTACCTCTGACACCCTTCCCATGACGAACACATGGATTAAAATAGGGAGGCCGGTGGGAATTCTGGCAAGGATTTTTTTAATGAGAAGGCCATCTACCACCTTTGCCTCATTTTTTGAGAAGCTCAAAAACCAAAAAGGCTCACAAGGATTCCAACCAAAGTACACACAATAAAACTAATGACTAACAATATAGAGAACAAAATTCAACACAGACTGCATAACAATGACTATTTCATTTCATTGTAACCATAATGACTAAAAAAAAACCATAAATAAAACAATATTGGATTCAAAGTGAAAAATCCATGCAAAAATATAATCTTCTAGCACCTCTTCCCACTTGCTTCAAACACACCTCTTCTTGCCAACATTCTTGCACAAAAAGGGGAAAAATATTATCATAGGCGACACTTTTCTTTTACATTTCCAACCATCCACCCATACAAAAAACACAAAATAACCTCCACGCACCTTCATAGAAGTTGTACAAAGATTAATCCATCTTGCACCCTCATAGAAGCTTATCCTCACCACTCATGGCTTTCATATCAAGTATAGCAACATAACGACACCAAAGAAAGTCCTATTGAAAATTTCTCAGAAATTCATTTATTTTTGCAAGGCACTAAACAACAGTTGTTATTACGTCAATTGCCAGTACATGATGCACATCATACAACAATTAATGTTGATGCGAACCATCATTTAATTTCCATAGTCTTCTCCATCCACATGGCCCAGAAAATGCCACCCTTTTCCCAAAGCAGCCAACAACCACCTCCACTACCTTTTTCACGGCCATCGGAAGGCAAACAATCCGAAAGGCTGATGGAAATTCCAACCAAAGCTATAACCCATCCACAACCCTTTCCCAGACCACATGAAGTTTGAAAAATGGGGAGGCTGACAAAAATTCTAAGCAAAGTTGACACAAATAACCTTATATATATAAATATAGATATACATACATATGTATATATATGTATGTATATGCAATACATACTATGCATATACATATATATACATATATGCATGTACATACTATACATACTATACATATACATATATGTATGTACGTATATATACATATATATACATACAAAAACATATATATACAACAAAATACCAAATATTATGAACATCATATATAGATGTAAATATACATACATATATATATACATACATACATTCACATTTACATGTACATATATATGTATACACATAAGTTATATATGGACCACCCTTTTGGGTGAAAGGCTTTGCATAGGTCTGTAACTGTGATTTTCAACATTTTATGGCAATGGTTGCAATAGAATAAAATAGTTAATGCTATGCAGTTCATGTTGTTGATGGCGACCTTAGGCTATATTGTCTCATTTGTGGCTTCCATTTAGCATCTATGGTTGCAATGCAACAAAATAGTCAATTTTTTGGACATTATATATACATATACACATATATATACATAGATATATAGATATATAGATATATATATGAATATATATAGATACATATACATATATATGTGTATATATATACATATATATACATATATATACACATATGTATACATATATATACACATATGTATACATATATATACACATATGTATACATATATATATACATATATATACATATATATATACACATATATGTATATATGTATATATATGTATATATATATGTATATATGTTCATAAATATAGATACATATACATATATACATATATATACATATATGTATACATATATATATATATACACACACATATAAACATATATATACACATATATACATATATATAAATATATAAAAAGATATATATATATATATACACACATATATAAATATATAAATATATATATACATACACACACACACACACATATATATATTGCAATGAAATATTTAATGTTTTACAAGTCACGTTGTTTTAGGGTATATTGTTAGCTTTTTGATAAGGCTGTGTTAAAAAAAACTATATAGTTTGTTCACACCAATATTGTTTGATTTATGGTTCGACTTTTGTAGGGATCTTCTTTGTACGGGTTTGTCACTATTGATAACAATATTGTTTCATTTAAATCCAAAGTAACAAACCAATGGAAACTTGAAACTTGTGAAATTTTCCAATAGTTACTTTGAGGCTGACTCCATTAAAGCTCTCTAAAAAAAGTTCTTCGCATCATTATGGAGTATATCGCCCTGGATGGATTGTTCACTAGGGTCGACGACTATCATTTTTCCTTGCTCAATAATTTTTGCTATAAGGTCAGGGTTTCTTTCCCCTACTACTTACTCTTTTCCTTAAGAAATAGTATGGAAGACCATAAGAAAAACCATAAAAGATATCCTATATTACATATTGGTCTGATAAGATTAATTTTTGAACATTTCCAAAAAATGTCAGCCCTGGCTAACCTTGATGCCTCTTCAACTTTTTAGGATGATGACACAAAACCTATTTGTTCAGGGAATAAATCTAATTTTCTTCTAGTAAGGATGGTCCTAAACTATCCCATTGCCCAAAATGGCGAGAAAATCCAAGTCTGTAATCCCCAGCTTGTTAAAGTCTACCCTGCTTCTGAGCTTGAAAGTTATACCCCCAAAGCCAAAGGCACCAAAAAAGAAATTCCCTATTAAAAACATTGTTTCTTACTTTGAAGATTCTCCTGATTCTAAGGAACCTGACGCAAATAACAATTCTTCATCTTTTGTCCCATCGACGGACAGAGATGATAGAACTAGATCCCTTGGAGCCTCTGACCCTGCTAAAAATTGCCTCAATCCTAATAGGGAGCCTACTGCTGATTTTCTAGGAATAGCTAGGAATAATGCCATGGACCACTTCAGATTGTCAAAAAAGGTTTTTCATGAAATTAATGACCTAAAAATAAAAAATTGGGCCCTCAAGAGTAAATTGGAAGAAGTGGAAGCTAAGGTTTTTCATTTTATGCAAGAAGGATGAAGAGCGTGATGAGAACACTACTAGTAAGGAGATCTAGGACAATGCGGGTAAGGATAGAAGGATAGAAATTGACTTTGAAAAAATAAAAAAATGTTGTGAAGATAATTACTAAACAAAATAATAGAATGGCAAGACATAATGCTATCATTATCAACGCAATGACTGAAAAACTAGATAAAGCTCAACAAGGGTCCTTGGTTGTTGATTTGGAAGAGGTTAAAGATAAAAACCAGGAAGAGGACATAGGGATTTCGAAGAGAACTAGGGCTAATCTAAAAAGGAAGGCACCCCCCGTGCCATAGATGATTCAAAATTTCAAGAAGAGACTCCAGGATATGCAGGATCTGGAGGCCGAGACTAAGAAAGTTCTAAAGACTCTAGATTAGTTGTTGTTGGTTTTTTGGTTTGTTCCTCAGCTAGCTCTTTGGTGGTCATTTCTGGCTCTTTTTGGTTGGCTACTATGTTTTTAGGGTTTTTCTTTTCTTGTATCCTATTTAATTCAGAGGACTTTTTTGTCCTTTCCTATATTATGTTATAAACTTTGTGGTTTCGGGTCCCTGTAAAACTCATTTTTTCCTTTATTAAAAACAAACCAATGGATGAATATAACCCAAGCCAGCCAACAACAATCAAAAAAATATGCACCATCTTTAAAATTTCATTATGTTACAAAAAAAAGCAAAAAATGGAATCCATTAAATAAAAGGAGCCCACAAAAAATCACAACACCAGCAAAAGTTGCATAACTCTAACAATTTTATTTCATTCCAAATATAGCCACAAAATGCAAGCCACATAGAGAAACCCACAAAGATTCACAAAAACATAGCAAACCAAAAATATACCCCTTTTTCAACAAAACGTTATGGAAATATGAAACAATATAGTGTTCCCAACACCTTCTCAGAAATTAATAGTAGCAAACCAATCCAAAAATAGAGTCCTTGTTGAACAAAAGCATATTATAATTTGAAACTACACAAACACACACAAACACATATATGACAAAATCTTCAAACTTCAAGAGTGAAAATAAAACATAGTGAAAATACTATCACACAAAGCCAACTTGATGTATTAGACAATCAGAGGCATAGATATAAAGGATAAATATCCTAGCATAGGAGAAATATCCCAACATGAGTTGTTGAGGTGTATAGACACCTCTCCAGTCTAGCTCATAAGGAAAATATCAGCCTGCACAATAAATTCCTAAGTAGGCTTAGGTCATCTTGTGGATATGCAAGCATTAAGTATACACTAACATCCCGGCTTAAGCATAACTTAGGTGGGCACAAAAAACAATGGAAATTTGAGTCCCAGCAATAAGGCTTGATAAGGTACTCATTTACAATGCAAACTCTCAAATAAAGTGGAGAAAGATAGAAAACCCAATGGGAAAAAAACTATCCTCCAAAAAAAAGTAATAATAGACATTTTATAAAACAAGAGAAGTAATACAGTTCTTGCAATCACTCAGAGAACATGTCCTTTTGACTTCTCTTTTTCCTTTTTAGTGTCTATAGATGATGAAGATCTAGAATTTACAATCTTACTTTCCTCAATGATTTGAGTAAGATCATTTATTTTTTTCCTTATACAGTCAAGTTCATTATGCTCCAATTTCTTACAAAAGGAACACTTGACATATCTCTTAGTATTTTCCTCCTTTTGTGATTTTCCCCTTTGTATTTCCTTATATTTTCTTTCTTCATTTTTGTTTGTCAATCCTTCAGATTTTACACTTTCTGCTACTAAAGCATGTAGCTTGTAGGATACTATGGCCCCCATCTAGATGAGTTTATCTTGTTCTCTGACCAAATCAGTAATAAAGTCATCTATAATTAGCATGGACCAATTAGAATCCAAAGCCCTTTCTGTAGAGTAGAATGTTGACACAAAAATAGAATAAGAAGATCCCAACTTGGAAAGAGTTGATAAGATGAGTTGATCATCATTCTTCTCAATTCCACATTCCTTAAGCTATTGGTTAAGTGACTTAAATTTGTTGAAATATTCTTGTAATGTTGGGTAATTACTTGGACTTAAGCTAATTAATTAATTTTCTAGCTCATGGCCTTTAATATCATCAACTTTCCCAAATAAATTTTCAAGAGCTGACCATACTTCATGTGGGGTTTTCAATGCCTCCACATGAAATAGAAGTTCTTTTGAAAGACATAAACTATAATGTCCCCTTCCAGTTGACATCTCTCAGTTCTTGAGATTAGCCTATTATGTGACCCTCGTAGGCTAATAGGGTGGATAGAGGCTCTAGTTTAGGCTTGGCTTGGCTTCAATTGATAGAATCATTTAGTTTGGATTTTGTTTGGGGTCATTCGGACATCATTTGCTTGACTTACTATTTTTAGTAAGTGGAGACACTCAGTAGAGCACCCCTGTTATTTTTAGTAGTATGGTTTGGTCGTATGCGGATTCAGTCACTTATCATCTGGCTTCAGACAGTTCATCATTTGGACCTGTTTTGAGAGAGATATTAATATTTGTTTGCTAAAATAAATATTAATTAAAATAAATATTAATTAAAATAAATATTAATTAATTAAAGGCTTATATTATAAAGTTATAATATAATTAAATATTATAACTTAATTGAATTAAAGGAAGGGGTCGACCAACATGAAGAAGGGGCCACTTTTCAATTATATTTTATAATTAAAAGTGCGTTCAAAACTATGGAAATATTAAAAGTAAAAATTCAACTTTATTTAAATGATGCTTTTTGGAGAAAAGTCAACCCTCTTGAGAATATAAGGTTTTTTCATTGTGAAGAAACATTATTATGTTATGAAATCAAATTTTTACCAAGTGCTTCTTCAGAGAATAGAGCCTAGGGTTCCAGTTTTCATTCTACATTGGAGAACGAGCCATCTTTAGTGTTTACAGTTCAGAGACTATGAAATATCAGCTAATCTGTTGCTTGTTAGAGAGATAGATTCATCCAGAGGTTATCACAGAGCTTCACCATTTGAGTTATCTTCAGAGTTTGGTTTGAAACTCTTCCAGGAAGGGTTCTTCATTTTAGGCATCCATTTTTCACGCTATGGACACATCATTCAAGGGTCGTACAGATTCATTATTGCTATTGCTGAGCCATACTTTGTTGCTGCTAGGCCGTACTTTCAAGTACAGGGCCATACTTTTTACATAGGGCAAAGCACCTCTCTTTTGGGCATTCTGACTTCACCAATAGGGGCGCATATTCTTCTAGTTTCATTAGTAAACATCAAGCAGAGGGAGAAGTGGATTTCTATGATGGCCATACCATTTCATGGGCATCTCAGGTTGCTGCAATAACTAGGTTTTCATCCAAAATGTTGTTGCATTTTAATTTACATGTTATCTGATCCTAATTGTATTCAGTCCATAAGATCACCAAACATTCAGGTGCTAATAAACAGAGTGAATTCCATCATTTGTAGCTTCGTTATATTTTATTTAATTTTTACAAGCAATTTCTTTCAAAATCGCATTTCATCTATTTATGCAAAAAAACACAAAAAAATCAAAACACTCAAAAATAAGAACAAAACAAGTAGTTTCAGAAACAATGAGAATAGGGGTTTCTACAGTGGTATCAGAGTGGTTTCCTGTTAGCCTAAGGGTTTGGGATTCATATGCAGCCATAAGAGGTTGGGCCTCACAGATATTACACTCGTAGGAGAGCCTTGATTGACAGGGAACAGAGGTTGAACATGCAACCGGGTACCATGGCTGACAAAACAAAGATTCCTCAAAACCCTAGGGATAATGATGATGCAGAGGACTTACATACTCTCAAAGATCTTCAAACAGGCCAACAATAGGTAATTGATGTATTGCAGCAGTTGATCATGGTGATACATAGGATTTGTTCACCTAGGAGGCCATCACTATGACATGATGGGGATAGGAGTGATGCAGGTTCATAGAGGATACCCAGGACTGTGTCACAGATAGCAAATAGGCCTACCCATCCAACTTTTGTGATAGGAGCCCAATGGGACTATAGTAGATGAGGAGCCTGAGGCAGCTTTTACTGATATTCTTATGGTAGCAAACGATGAGAGGGAGTTATTGACCCCAGAGGTCAAAGAGAGGATTACTTTTGACAGGTTTATCACATAGAGCCGAGAGCATTATAGGAATAGGCCGGATAGGAGGTGTAGGCATCAGAATGGTGACTTGAAGTACGCCACAAACAAGCTTACATTAGCTATGTTTGATGGCAGTGGTAAGGTTACAGCTCAGACTTGGATCAGTAAGCTGCATACCTTCCTTACATTGTGTCCCATGGCAGAGGAGGACGCTATCAAATATGCTACCTTGCACCTTGAAGGAGCAACTTGTGACTAGTGGCATCATGGGATGGTGACACTTCAACATGATCGTATCACCACTTACCAGGAGTTCATAGACAGATTGGTGGAACGATTCAACAAGAAGGATCCTGAGTCTTACTTCAAAGGATTCGCCTAGTTGAGATAGGTTGGTAGTTTGGAGGCCTACATGGGATACTTCCAGTGGTTGTCCATGATGGTTCCCAACATATCAGAGAGGCATCTAGTTGTGCTCTTCATGGAGGGATTGTTGGAACCACTGAGAGGTTGGATCAAGGCATTTGATCCTCTTTCACTACAAGAAGCTATGAAGAAGGCATGCAGCATGGAACTTGCAACACCATCTCGCAAGTTCAACTCCAGTAATACCACCTCTAGAAATACTACTTCCTTTAGGGACAATAAGGGATTTAATAAGAATAAGGAGAGATCTGATTTTAAGAGTGACTCAAAGGGTAAATCAGTAGCACCCTTGGATCATGAGACTCTTAATGATTTGCGTACGAAGAAGCTTTGCTTCTACTACAAAGGTCCCTACGACGCTAACCACGATTGTCCTTTGCAGCCTAAGGGTAAGGCCAATAGAGTTATGTGGGCCTATTATGAGGATTCATAATCTGAGAATTCTAAACAAAAGGAGAGTTCCAAGGAGTTAGAATCAAAGTCTTCAGAGCCTAAGGCAAAGGCATAGTCAGAGCTCCAAATCTAGGAGGCACGGTTGTCTAGCATTTAGCAGGAGGGATCTTTTAGACTTCGTGGAGTTTTGGCGAGTCAGAAGGTTATCACCCTTCTAGACACAAGAGCCACCCACAATTTTATTGATGCTAGGTTTGTAGAGAAGCATGGACTCATAACTGAGGGGTTTGAGGGCACTTGGGTTAAGGTGGTTGATGGTTACACTCTCAGATGTGACCGTATTATTAAGGATCTCCCTTTGTGCTTGAATAATTATGAATTCAAGGTTGATTATTACATAGTGAATATGGGAGATATTGATTTAGTTTTGGGCATGAAGTGGCTTCATTCCCTTAAGGAAGTCACACTTCATCTCAAAGATATGGAGATTCGGTTTGATGTGGATGGGAAGACTCATATCCTGAAGGCCATCCGAGATAGTAACGTCAGGACCATTTCTTTCCGATGGATGGAGAGACTTATGCATCATGACATGGTTGAGTGGGCTTCCGAGTGCACTTTGGCACCTATACAGGAGGGATAGCATAAGACCGAGTATCATCTTGACATTCAACAGTTGAGAGTTAAGCATGGGAAGGTTTTTAGTGACATTCCACCAGGGAAATCTCCAGATAGGGGTATTGAGTACATCATAGAGCTTGAGGAGGGCGCTAAGCCTGTCATGATTACTCCTTACAGGCATCTAAAGTGGCTTAAGGATGAGATAGAGAAGACTATGAAGAAGCTGCTTGCTATGGGTCACATTCGACCAAGTAAATCGCCATTTGCTTCTTCAGTTGTCCTCGTAAAGAAGAAAGATGGTACACTTCACATGTGCATTGATTACAGGGTCCTGAATAAGAGGACCATCAAAAACAGGTATCCCATACCTCGTATAGATGATATTATTGATGAGCTCCATGGTGCCTATTATTTCTCGAAGATAGACTTGAGATCGAGATATCACTAGATTAGAGTCCGTGAGTAGGATGTTGAGAAGATTGCTTTCCATTGTCATTGTGGACACTTCGAGTTTGTGGTGATGCCATTTGGGCTAGCCAACACTCCAGTGACATTCCAGTCCACCATGAATAGGGTCTTCCATTCACATCTGAGGAGATATGTACTTGTCCTCTTTGATGATATTCTAATCTACAACAGGACTTGGCTCATTTGGATACAATACTCAGCATGTTGGAGAGGGAGTCCTTGTACGCTAAGGAATCCAAGTGTGATTTAGGGATGACTGAGTTGTTATACTTAGGTCATATCATCAATGTAGGTGGAGTGTGGATGGATCCTGAAAAGATCCGTGCTATCATAGATTGGCCTACTCCAGCGAACCTTACACAGCTGCGAGGATTCCATGGGTTATGTGGTTTCTATCACAAATTTGTTAGTGGTTATTCATGCCATGCAACACTTATGATGGATTTGTTGACAAAAGGTGCATTCTATTGGACTCCTGAGGCACAGGAGTGCTTTGTGAGGTTCAAGGAACTTATGACTACGTGTCTAGTGTTGGCACTACCATATTTTATGAAGCCTTTTGAGCTTTAGTGTGATGCTTTTGGTGAGGGCATTAGAGTGGTGCTTATGCAGGACAAGCACCCAATTTTTTATGAGAGTAGAAAACTCACAGGACCAGAGAGGCTTTACAGTATTTATGATAAGGAGATGCTAGCCATAATGCATGCCTTGGCCAAATTTAGGCAATATCTCATGGGAAATAAGTTTTGTATTAAAATTGATCACAATAGTTTGAGGCATTTCCTGGGGCAGCGAGATTTAAATGACCGTCAATAGAAGTGGGTGAGTAAGTTATAGGCTTATGACTTTGATATCACCTACATTAAAGGTACCTAGAATGTTGTTGTTGACGCTCTCTCACACTAGCCTTATCTGAGTTCTATGGTACATATTGTAGAGGATTGGAGTCATTTGATTTTGGCAGAGTATACCAAGGATACTTGGGCATCTGGTATTGTTGAGGGAACTATGGTGGACACTAGGTCCACACTTGTGAATGACTTGATAATTTACAAGAACAGGATTTTCTTGATTCTAGGATCAAAGATGAAGAACACCATTATGCGAGCCTTTCATGATGTACCTACAGCATGGCATCTTAGGTACTTCAAAACATATAGACAAGTTTGGGAAAGGTTTACATGGAAGGGTCTTAAGTTAGATGTTCTTCAGTATGTGCGTGAGTGCCCTATTTGTTAGCAGAACAATTAGGAGAACACGTATCTGGCAAGATTATTGCAGCCACTTCCGATTCTTGATAGGAAGTGGGAATTCCTGTCGATGGATTTTATTACAGGCTTACCTAAAGCCCAGGGGCATGACTGCATATATGTAGTTGTGGATTGGATGATGAAGTATGCCCACTTCTTTCCGATCACCACCACTTACACAGCTACGCAGGTAGCAGAGGATTTCTTTCATGAGGTTTTTAGATTACATGGGTTGCCTTGGAGCATAGTTAGCGATAGGGATAGTCGGTTCTTAAGTCACTTCTGGTAGGAGGTGTTCAGACTTTGTGGGACTGAGCTTACACTGAGCACCAATTACCACCCGCAGACTGATAGTCAAATGGAAATAGTGAACAAATGGGTGGAAGGCTACCTCAGGAATTACATTGCAGGGCAGCAAAAGGTGTGGGTCAAGTGGATATATTTATGTGAGTATTGTTACAATACAACTTTTCACATGACCATTCAGATTTCCCCCTTCATGGCATTGTATGGTTATGAGGTGCCTAGTTTTCTAGATTTGCTACTAAGCAATAGTAGAGTGCCTAGTGCTAGAGATTTATTGTAGGAGAGTCAAGACACTATGAGGGCTCTTAAGTAAAATATTGCTAAGGCACATAATCAGCAGAAGCAATATGCAGATCAGAAGAGGACAGAGAGATCTTTTGAGGTGGGTGACATGGTATATCTCATGCTACAGCCCTACCATCAGTCCACTCTTAGGAAGAGTGGATCGGAGAAGCTTAAGCCATGGTATTATGGTCCTTTCAGGATTCTGAGGTGTGTTGGAGAGGTGGCTTATGAGCTAGAGCTTCCGGTGGATAGTAAGGTCCATAATGTTTTTCATGTGTCACGTCTCAAGAAGGCATTGGGATACCATGTGGTACCTTCAGCAGTATTACCTCCCTTAGATGATGAGGGAAAGTTGATCTTAGTTCTTGAGTCAATCCTAGAATACAGAGAGAGGTAGTTGCGCAGGAGGACTATCAGGGAATACTGGGTGAAATGGAGAGATTTACTAGTAGAGGATGCTACGTGGAAGAGCGAGGAGATTTTGCAACATCCAGAGTTGAGATTGCTTGAGGACAAGCAATTTCAGGAGGGACGAACTGTAATGTCCTCTTCTAGTTGAAATCTCTTAGTTCTTGAGATTAGCCTATTATGTGACCCTCGTAGGCCGGTAGGGTGGATAGAGGGTCTGGTTGAGGCTTGGCTTGGCTTCAGTTGGCAGAATCATTCAGTTTGGCTTTCGTTTGGGGTCATTCGAACATCATTTGCTTGACTTACTATTTTAGTAAGTGGAGACACTCAGTAGAGCACCCCTACTATTTTTAGCAGTATGGTTTGGTCGTATGCAGATTCAATCACTTATCATCTAGCTTTAGACGATTCATCATTTGGACCTATTTTGACAGAGATATCAATATTTGTTTGCTAAAATAAATATTAATTAATTAAAGGCTTATATTATAAAGTTATAATATAACTAAATATTATAACTTAAGTGACTTAAAGGAAGGGGTCGACCAACATGAATAAAGGGCCACTTCTCAATTATATTTTATAATTAAAAGTGCATTCAAAACTATGGAAATATTAAAAGTAAAAATTCAACTTTATTTAAATGATGCTTTTTGGAGAAAAGTCGACCCTCTTGAGAATATAAGGTTTTTTCATTGTGAAGAATCATTATTATGTTATGAAATCAAATTTTTGCCAAGTGCTTCTTCAAAGAATAGAGCCTATAGTTCCAGTTTTCATTCTGTATTGGAGAACGAGCCATCTTCAATGTCTGTAGTTCAAAGGCTATGAAATATCAGCTGATCTATTACTTGTTAGAGAGATAGCTTCATCTAGAGGTTATCACAGAGCTTCACCATTTGAGTTATCTTCAGATTTTGGTTTGAAACTCTTCCAAGAAGGGTTCTTCATTTTAGGAGTTTATTTTCCAAGTGTTGGACACATCATTCAAGGGCCGTACAAAATCATTATTGTTGTTGCTTAGCCTTACTTTGCTATTGTTGGGCCTTACCTTCAAGTACAGGGCCATACTTTTTACATAGGGCAAAGCACCTCTCTTTTGGGCATTCTGACTTCACCAATAGGGGCGCATATTCTTCTAGTTTCATTAGCAAACATCAGGCGGAGGGAGAAGTTGATTTCTATGATGTCCGTACCATTTCATGGGCATCTCAGGTTGCTGCAATAACCATGTTTTCATCCAAAATGTTGTTGCATTTTAATTTGCATGTTATCTGATCTTAGTTGTATTCAGTCCAGAAGATCATCAAACATTCTGGCACCAATAAATAGAGTGAATTCCATCATTTCTAGCTTTGTAATATTTTATTTAATTTTTACAAGCAATTTGTTTCAAAATCGTATTTCATTTGTTTATGCAAAAAAAATAAAAAAATCAAAACACTCAAAAACAAGCACAAAACAAGCAGTTTCAGAAATAGTGAGAATAGGGGTTTCTACATAAACACAAGAATCCAAAGGCTTCGCCACACTTATTGAACCACTTTTCCTTATCCTTGGCAGTATTTGGTTCTATTTCATTACCCATTGTAACTCTATACAAACCTTTGTTCTGTTGGTGTAATTAATATTTAATTACACTTTACATAAGTTTACTTAGGTAATTATTTAATTCCTAGGTTAATTAGTTGTCATCCTTATCTTGTTGAGCTATCTTGTTGCTCAAGATAAGATTAGGGTTATGCATCTTTGCTTTTATAAAGCAAATCATTATCATGTAATTAATGAATTCTCGAATAATATTATGTTGCACATTCTTTTGCAACCTCTCTTCTTTTTCTGATTTTCTCTTCTATGGAAGGTCTTTTCAGTTTGCAAATCTGATCTTGGTTTCTAACATTGTATCAAAGCCTTGATTTGCAACCCCTTCTCAGATTTTTGAGAAAATCATTGCATGGTTTGTTTGGGATTCCTCGAGGGTATCATGCCTTGAGTTCATCTATGAGGTCTTTTGGATCAGATCAGGCTTCACCAATGGATTCAAAGCATTGGAAAAAGTCGGGATTGGCTTCTTTTTGTAGATTTTGGCCATCGTTTGCCAAATCTATGAGGGTTTCAAGTTGGGGTAGCCCAATTTTTGGAGTAGTTTGAGCACAAACGGAGGTCACCATTGCATTTGTAAGGGCCAAAAACCCTAAGAATGCCCTTTGTTTCATCGATTTTTGAGCAGTTGGTGTGGAAGGAAAAAAAATTGCCTAAGGGACCGTATGGCCTCCCCAGCATGCCTTTCGATGCATGAAAATCAAAAAAATATTAAAAAAATGTTTTTTCGAAATCCACGCCGGCGCTCTCCACAAAAATCCATCCCACCACCTGGCAGCCACCGGGTGGCCACCGGTCCACCACCACCTTTAGTTGCACCATCCATCTCCTCCGCCGGCCAGCACCAGTTCTCGCAGGCTCCGTTCACTCTGCCTCGGTCACATGGAGGACTAGAGGCCATCTACTTCGCCCCCGCAGGCCCTTCTGCATCAGCTATGACCATATCGAGATCCAGGAGCTGAGATCCAGTCCCTAGCCAGTCCGAGCCCCCAACCTGGTCATATGGAGGACTGGGGCTTTGCTCCCACTGCAACCTCCCAACGAAAGAATATTCTGAGATGTACAGAGCATATTCCAACAGTGCATAGAATATACGAGTGATTGTGCACATTATTTCGATGACGGAATTTTTTTTCTGGCAGGGGGTGAATTTTTTACTTTGATGGCCAGATGGCCATCAAATTTAATTGAGTGAAATACTGACATCAGCATGATGTCACCTAGCTGTATGACCCTCTTTGCCCCTCCTAGCCCTAATTTTTCCTGAAGGAGCAATTTTTTTCTTTTGGTCATAACTTGGGCATACGGTATCAAAATTAGGCAAACAAGATATCGCCGGAAAGCTAGTTCCGAGAAATTTTCAATAGTGTAGGTTATTTTTCATTGTTGTTTTTTTTATATACATTTATTTCTTTTTGAAGTCAGATATTCATTTTGGGCTTCTGAGCTCATAACGTTTTGCCACGATCTCTGATTTTCGTCTTCTTTGAGGCGTTGGAAAGGTATTGAGGAGCTATATCTTGTTTTCCATACACTTTTTTTTGTATCTATCCCAAGTTTATCATTAATCTATATTTTTCCCAATGGGTGTTTTGGAGATTACTTGGATGTTTTGGCAGTTGGAAAGGCGAAAATTAAATAGTTACACTTCATTTCAGTACCACATCATCATTTCTTTTTATGCAAATTTAGGATTCTCCCCTTTTACAATCATTGGGTTATTATAACAAATGAACTAAGATAAAGTTCCATCAGGGGGTTTCTTACATAATAATCTGATTAAAGTGTGCATGCACTTTGATCTCCATATCCATTTTGATTTGTTGGAAGCTCATATGGGTTATTTGGTTTCCTATTTTCTTTTGGCCACATTTTTTGCTATTTCTTGACACATTGGCTTCATCAGTTAGCACTTTAGTTGAGAGATTATGTTTCTTGATCCTCATTGGTTTAGATTCTTCTCAGTTTGAGGGCCATGTTTTTATGGTTAATGTTCTAGAGTCTTCATGGTATTCCTTCCCACGGATTAGTTTCAGTCACAGTTTCGCATCAGCATTGAGATACACGGCTTCTAGATTTTGTCATCATTTCATCTACAGTTGCTTCACATATTCCAAGGTTGTTCTAGTTTGTGAGTTTTCCAGTGTTCTATGGCATCAGGTCTGCTATCACATTATCATGATTCTGGTTTTGGTTTCAGTTGTAGATAGAAGTATCTTTCCTTGCTTGTCAAATTGTAGTTCTAGTGTTACTCCACAATGTTCTTCCACTGCTTCTTTGCAATAGTCATCTGGTGTAGGAGCACCTAGGTTGACCTCCATTTTGTTTGTCATCAATTTTGGCTTGTACCTGATCTTATCCAAATCAGGGTATTAGTGTGTTTGCTTTGGACCTTAGAAGGTCTTGGTTGTGTGTGGTGAGTTAGTCACTAGGACTAAAGTCATCATTAGTTAATCATTGTTGTTAAATGTTGCTTTATTTAGCTCTAGACAGCTTATGTTGGAATGTAGGGTATTAAATGTGTTATAACCACATGGTCGTTGTTAGAAGATGCCAAGAGATAGTTAAGGGAGTTGTTGGCTCGAGATCAAGGTGTTAGAGGTCCTAAGATTTAGGATCATGACATAGTGATAAGTTGCAAAATGTTGTTGTAAAGTTGCATGACAACATTGTGGAATTGCATGCAACTTAGTTGGATTGGATTCCCTGAAATTTAGGAATGTGGGATCGATCACCATCCCTTGAAATGTGGCAAAGGAATCTAAGTAGAGGTGTGGCTCGTAGAGAGCAGTTAGATTGCATTGTAAGCAAGTTTTGGTGTGAAGGAATAGTGAATTTTCTGCATTTCCTGTGTTTACCTGTGTATCTTGAGAAAGAGAGTTATTAAAGGCACTGTGCATACTGATTTAGCATTGTTTTTGAGTTCTTAGAATAGTTTTTAGTACCATTCATACTATAATCTAGTTACTTAGTGTAGATTTGTTGTTTCTAATTCATAGATTAGAGTGTAGAATGTTTGTTTCCTCTGTTTTGAGCAGTTAGATTTAGAATGGCTCCCCCATAAACACTGACCATGGGATTTTCCTGAGATTGGTAGGATATGGAAGGGGAGCCACACACTTGTAAATACTTATCCTTAGGAATCATGTGGAATCAAGCAAGCATTTTAAAAACCAAACCCTAGTCGAGTTCTTGTTACCTGGTTAGAGGTTTGGTAGTCAAAAAGTGAAGAGAATAGGCAGGGGAAGGAAGTACTATACAGAAAAAGTACAGTTCCAGGTGGGACATTGTCAAACCCAAGGATGCTAGAAGGATTAAGGTTTGATCAATCCTTTTGAGTGAGAAACTAGTAAGAGATCAGCAAAACCCTAAGAATTAGGCCTATTAGCCCTACTTCTCCTTGATTATGGGAACCTACTGTACGGAAGAGACAAAGGTCTGAAACCTTATGAAACATTTAAAGGTCCAAAAAGGGTGTCTAGAAATCAAGTTTAGTTGCTAGGTTGTTTGGAAAGTTTGGGTAGGAAAAGAAAAAAGCTGACTGGTAAGGGCTACAAGCCAATAGGCCTCCTTAAGGCAAAAACTAGAAATTGATAAGACAGCAAGTGAAAGATCCTCAAAGATGTATCCAAAAGGATGTAAAATGAATGGTTTCAATGTCAACAATACCCCTACAAGCAGTTCAAGTTTGGTAATGAAGTTGGCACTTAGATCCTTCTAGGTGTTGGAAGAAGATAGCAAATTCAAGAGGTGTTTGTCTTCCAAAGGTACAAAGTGGAAAACTCTTTGAGAAGAGTTGGAGCAAGACTAGGATAGTCATCTAAGCCCAACAAGAACCCATTAGTAGCAGGTTCCAGGAAGGAGACAGTGAAAGGTCTTCTAGGAGATTGTGCAAGCAACCTTTTGGTTCACCATACACCATATTGGTATCAGAGCAACATTTGATCAAGGCTTTTGATTGATGTTGCAACCCACTGAGTCAGTAGGAGAGAACACACCAGAGGAAAGAACCATGGTGACTAATGTTGAGTTAGCTAAAAAGGTAGAAGAGCAAGAGGAAGATAACCACAGGCTAAGAGAAAGGTTATCTCGAATGGAGAAGCTCTTGGATGAGGTCCAAGAAACAGCAGACAAAGTGAAGGATAAGATAGAGCAGAAGGAAGAGCAGGAAGCAAAGGAAAAAGAAGAGGACTTGGAGGAGGAAGCTCCAAAGCCTGACCCTGTTCTTGCTGAAGAACCTTTCTTGAAGGCATTGCAGGCCTTAAGTGGTAAAGCATTGGAAGGAGTGCCACTATTCAGTGGACAAATGGACCATGATTCAGTTGTAGACTGCATTGAAAGCGTAGAAAATCACTTTGAATGTGATGGTATAATAGAGGCCCAAAAGGTAAAGGTGGCCAAGTCAAGGTTGAGAGGAGCAGCTCTCACATGGTGGAAATTTGTACAAGCTAAAAGAGAGAAAGAAGGAAAAGGTCCCATAGTTTCATGGAGAGGAATGGTAACTAAGATAAGGCAGACCTATCTACCTAATGATTATGAAGTTTAGTTGCATAGGAGAAGACACAATCTTAGGCAAAAAGATATGGATGTCCAAACATACACTGAGGAGTTTCAAAAATTGTGCCTCAGATCAAAGGTGGTTGAAGATGAAAGCATCAAGCTAGCAAGGTATTTGAATGGGCTTAAGTGGTCTATCCAAGAAGACATGAGCCTAGTGAACTTCAAAACATCTACCAATGCTATCAAATGGCCTTAAAGATAGAGGAGAAAGGCAAAAAGAAGCAAGAACAAAACCCCAAAAGTAGAGGGAAAGGGAAAGACAACAGAGGACAAAGAGGAGGTTATGGTGGAAGGAGTTCAGAACCAAGAGCCCAAGGAGAAGTCAAATATTCTGAACACCAAGAAGGAAGCTCTAGTAGAGGTGGTAGAGGAAGAGGCTCTAGCTCCAGAGGAAGAAGTGGTGGACAAGGAAGAGGTAACTACTTTACCAATATGAAATGCTACCGTTGCAATCAATTGGGACACCCGGCCTATAGATGTCTAGAGAAAGGCAGTACTTCTCATGGAGGTGACAATTGAACTAACTTGGTTCAGGATGAAGCTATTGCAGTAGATAAACATCGTGAAGTGCCATTGAATTCAGAGGAAGGTGAGAACCTCATGATGAGGAGAACTTTGATCAAGGAACCGGTGAAAGAAGAACCAAGCCAAAGGAGGTCCTTGTTTAGGATAAAGTGCAAGATGATGGGGAAAGTGTGTAGAGTCATCATTGACATAGGGTCCACTGACAACATTGTGTTAGAGGAGGCAGTCAGCAAGCTGAAGTTGACAAGGATACCGCACAACAATCCTTACAAGGTCACATGGCTCAATAAGGGTTAGCGTGTCTTGGTGAATGAACAAGCATGGGTGGAGTTCTCAATTGGTAGGTACAAGGACAAAGTTTTGTGTGATGTGTTACCTATGGATGCATGTCACTTGCTCCTAGGTAGACCATGGCAATTTGACCACCAAGCTATGCATGATGGAGCAAAGAACTCCTATACTTTCAAGAAAGATAAGGTAACCTTTGAGATTCAGTCTTTGCTAGAAGATATAGAGGTGCAGACAATAGGTCCTAAATTTCTCATGGTTGGAGAAAAAGAATTCCTAGAAGCCTTGGAAGAGGGAGAAGGAGTTGGCTATGCAGTGATGATAAATCCAAGAGAGGTGAGCAAAGAGAAAGCAGCTGAAAAGCAAGAGTTACCTAAGGAGATACAGAAATTGTTGCTGACCTATGAAGGCATTGTAAGTAGTGGTCAACCAGCAACATTACCTCCTAAAAGATCCATAAGTCATAGGATAGACTTGATACCAGTAGCCACCCTACCAAACAAAGCGGCCTATAAGATGACTCCTCAACAAAATGAGGAAATAGCCAGGCAGATTCAAGAACTTCGTAACCAAGGCCTTATTAGGAAAAGAATTAGTCCATGTGCAGTACCCACTATCTTAGCACCTAAAAAGGGAGGAGAATGGAGGCTTTGTACTAATTTCAAGGCAATAAACAAGATAACCATCAAGTATAGGTTCACTATCCCTAGGATTGAAGATCTCATGGATTGTCTAGGTGAAGCTAGGTACTATACCAAGATAGATTTAAAGAGTGGTTATCACCAAATTAGGATACATGAGGGAGATGAGTGGAAAATAGCCTTCAAAACCAATGAGGGTCTCTATGAGTGGCTAGTTATTCCATTTGGACTATCTAATGCCCCCTCCACATTCATGAGACTCATGAATGAAATCCTCAAAGACTACATTAGCAAATTTGTAGTGGTGTATCTTGATGATATACTAATCTATAGTAGAACAAGAGAAGAGCACCTCCAACAGATAGAGTTGATTTTCAAGAGGTTGCAGGAGGAGAAGCTGATGATCAATTTAGAAAAGTGTGAGTTCATCAAAACAGAGCTAGTGTACCTTGGGTTTGTGATTTTACATGGCAACTTGAAGATGGATAGCAGCAAAGTGGAAGCCATCCTCAATTGGCCTACTCCAAAGACAACAACAGAGGTAAGAAGCTTCCATGGTCTTGCTCAATACTATAGGAAATTCATAGGACAGTTTAGTGCTATTTGTGCTCCTATGTTGGATACCATTAAAGGAGGAATGAAGACTAAGTTTGTATGGAATGAGCAAGCTAACAAAAGTTTTGAGTTGCTGAAGGAAAAGATAGCTACCTAGTCTATTTTAGTGTTACCAAGCTTTGAGAAGCTATTCACCATTGAGTGTGATGCAAGCAATGTGGCTATTGGAGTTGTTCTCAGTCAAGAGGGCAGATCGGTGGCTTTTCATTCAGAGAAGTTAAGTGAAGCCAAGAAGTATTCTTCTTATGACCTTGAAATGTATGCATTGGTCCAGGCTTTAAGAAAGTGGAGGCAGTACTTGCTTCCTAATGAATTCATAGTGTATTTAGACAACCAAGCACTCAGTTTCCTGAATTAACAAGAGAAGTTGAGTCATAGATACATGAAATGGGTGGAGTATTTGCAAGCTTACACCTTTAATATCAAGCACAAGAAAGGATCTCTCAATAAGGTGGCAAATTCCTTGACTAGAAGAGTCCTCACAATACAAGAGATTTAGTTGAAGACCATGGGGATGGATCATTTCAAGGATCTATATGCAGATGATGAATATTTTTCAGATATTTATAAGGTATGTGCTGAATACAAGAATCACTTTCATAGTAAATATGTTGAATATACTTTGCAAAGTGATCTTTTGTTTAAAGGGAGTCAACTATGTGTTCCTAGAGGTTCTATTAGAGGGAAACTGATACAAGAAAAGCATAATGGTGCATTGAGTGGTCATTTTGGGATCACCAAAACTCAGGAACTGGTTCAAAGGTTTTACTATTGGTCAAAGATGAACCTAGATGTCAGGAGGTATGTGGAGAGTTGTATGGTGTGTCAAAAGGCCAAGGGTACTTCTTCAAATGCAGGCCTATACCAACCACTACCTATTCCTACTAGGCCATAGGAATGTTTGAGTATGGACTTTGTAGTTGGTTTACCCAAGACAGGGCAAGGCATGGATAGTGTTTATGTGGTTGTAGAAAGATTTAGCAAAATGGCTCAATTTGTGCCATGCAAAACAACCAATGATGCTAGTCAAATAGCTTCTCTTTTCTTCAAAGAGATAGTAAGGATTCATGGATTACCAATCAACATTGTATCAGATAGAGACACTAAGTTTATGAATCATTTTTGGAAGACTCTTTGGAAAAGAATGGGCACTAACTTATCCTTTGGATCTGCATACCATCCCCAAACTAATGGTCAGACCGAAGTTGTAAATAGGAAACTTGGAAACCTCTTAAGATGCTTGAACAAGGAGTATGGTCAACAATGGGATTAGTTGATTAGGCAAGCCGAATATGCCTATGATGATACTATCAATAGATCAACAGGGAAGAGTCCCTTTAAAATTGTTTATGGACTACATCCTAGAGGTGTCTATGAGTTGAGAGACTTAAAGGATGGAGTGAAGGGAAGTGGATATGCTAATGATTTTTCCTATGCAATGCAGGAGATTCATGAGACAGTCAGAAAAACATTGGCATAAAACACCATGAAACATAAGACCAAGGTGGATGAGCATAGGAAAGAAGTTCAATTCAATGTTGGAGACTTAGTGATGGTGAATTTGAACAAGTCTAGATTGCAGAAAGGAGTTCCTCATAAGTTGAAAATGAAGAGGATAGGTCCCTGTCCTATCTTGGAGAAATATGGAAACAATGCATTTAAGGTGCAGCTACCAGATGACAGTGGACTGTCCCCTATTTTTAACGTTGCATATCTAGTGCCTTACAAGGACCACCACCAAACATGGATCAAACTCTCCATGAAGTCATCCAAGATGTGGAAGAACTCAAACTGTCCTCCACTACAGCCAAACAAGCTGACAAGATATTGGATACCAGGGTCTATAAGAGGACTAGAACCAAAGAATACAAAGAACATCTAATTAAGAGGCATGATCAATCTGATGCTAATGTAGTGTGGATCAAGGAATCAAAGTTCAAGAAGTTGGGAATTGATCTCAACTTGCTCAATCCAAGGGTGGATTGAAACCTTTTGTTTTGGGGAGGATGGTGCAGGAGCACCTAGGCTGACCTCCATTTTGTTTGTCATCAATTTTGGCTTGTACCTGATCTTATCCAAATCAGGGTATTAGTGTGTTTGATTTGGACCTTCAAAGATCTTGGTTTTGTGTGGTGAGTTAGTCACTAGGACTAAATTCATTAGTTAATCATTGTTGTTAAATGTTGCTTTATTTAGCTCTAGACAACTTATGTTGGAATGTAGGGTATTAAATGTGTTATAACCACATGGTCATTGTTAGAAGATGACAAGAGATATTTAAGGGAGTTGTTGGCTCGAGATCAAGGTGTTAGAGGTCCTAATATTTAGGATCATGACATAGTGGTAAGTCACAAAATGTTGTTGTAAAGTTGCATGACAATAGTTGTGGAATTGCATGCAACTTAGTTATATTGGATTCCCTTGAAATTAGGAATGTGGGATCAATCACATCCCTTGAAATGTGGCAAAGGCATCTAAGTAGAGCTGTGGCTCGTAGAGAGCAGTTAGATTGCTTTGTAAGCAAGTTTTGGTGTGAAGGAATAGTGAAATCTGCATTTTTCTTGTGTTTACCTATGTATCTTGAGAAACAGAGATCTTGAAGGCACTGTACATATTGATTTAGCACTGTATTTGTGTTCATTGGATAGTGTAGAGTAATTCTCATCTTGTATTCAGGTTGCTTAGTGTAGATTTGTTGTTTCTAATTCATAGATTAGAGTGTAGAGTGTTTGTTTCCTCTGTTTTGAGCAGTTAGATTTAGAATGGCTCCCCCATAAACACTGACCACAGGATCTTCCTCAGATTAGTAGGATATGGAAGGGGAGCCACATACTTGTAAATAATTAGCCTTAGGAATCATGTGGAATCAAGCAATCATTTTAAAAACCAAACCCTAGGCGAGTTCTTGTTACTCGGTTAGAGGTTTGGTAGTCAAAAAGTGAAAAGAACAAGCAGGGGAAGGAAGTACTATACGAAAAAAGTATAGCTCCAGATGGGACATTTTCAAACCCAAGAATGCTAGAAGGATTAAGGTTTGATCAATCCTTTTGAGTGAGAAACTAGTAAGAGATCAGCAAAACCCTAAGATTTAGGCCTATTAGCCCTACTTCTCCTTGATTGTAGGAACCTACTATACAAAATAGACAAAGGTCTAAAACCCTATGAAACATTTAAAGGTCCAAAAAGGGTGTCTGGAAATCAAGTTTAGTTGCTAGGTTGTTTGGAAAGTTTGGGCAGGAAAAGCAAAAAGGTGACTGGTAAGGGCTACAAGCCAATAGGCCTCCTTAAGGGAAAAAATAGAAATCGGTAAGACAACAAGTGAAAGATCCTCAAAGATGGATCAAAAAGGATGTAAAATGAATGGTTTCAATGTCAAAAATACCCCTGCAAGTAGTTCAAGTTTGGTAATGAATTTGGCACTTAGATCCTTCTAGGTGTTGGAAGAAGATAGCAAATTCAAGAGGTGTTTGTCTTCCAAAGGTAAAGCACAAAGTAGAAAACTCTTTGAGAAGAGTTGGAGTGGGGCTTAGTTAATCACCCAAGCTCAACAAGAACCCATTGGTGTTAGGTTCTAGGAAGGAGGCAGTGAGAAGGTCTTCTAGGAGTTTGTGCAAGCAACCTTTTGGTTCATCATACACCATCATCTCATTGTAGGGGGGTTTTGTCCCATCGGGTTTTCCTTCTCTACCTCATATTGCATTTTTACTTGGATACCTAATCTGGCCTTGTTGCTGGGACCCATTCATGCTTTGTTAGTCTCCCTAAGTTGCACTTATGGGGGGGTGTTGGTGTAATTAATATTTAATTACACTTTACATAAGTTTACTTAGGTAATTATTTAATTCCTAGGCTAATTAGTTGTCATTGTTATCTTTTTGAGCTATTTTGTTGCTCAAGATAAGATTAGGGTTATGCATCTTTTCTTTTATAAAGCAAATCAATATCATGTAATTATGAATTCTTGAATAAAATAATGTTGCACATTCTTTTGCAACCTCTCTACTTTTTCTGATTTTCTCTTCTATGGAAGGTCTTTTTGGTTTGCAAATCTGATCTTGGTTTCTAACATTTTCTTGAGTGTAAGGTTTACATGCAACTTCTATTCATGGTAGTTAAATGGTGTAAAAGGGTTAATCACTTGACTGGGTTCCATGCTAGATTAGGTTTACAACTTTTTGAGGAACTTGAGAAAAGAAATTTTGGAGTATGCTAATCACAACTCTGTTTAGTACACCCTCCTTTTTAATACTTTTGATTTTCTCCCTATTTGGCACTTTATTTTAGAGCATGTATTACATACAATAATGAAGTTGTAATATGGCACTTTATATTTAGTCCAAAATCACCAACATTTGAAAAAGTTTTTAAAAAAAATTACTTTGAAATAGAACTTTTTTTCACTTCTTTTTTACAATTTAACACTAATAATGTTTGCATTTACAATAGTAAGGGAAAACAAATATTTTGAAAGAAACTTGTGAGAGAATTATAGAGAAATAATTAAGCCCTTCATGGGCTAGAAAGAACCAGGGGCTGAAACCCCACATGGCCTAGTGCTGGAGGTTTGGAGACTCCACCAATGACATAAGCCCTAGCATTTGACCTCAGCAAATGGGCAGAAGGCTGGGAAGGGCACATCAAATATCGTATGTTTCCAGCAAGATTCAAAATCAAAGAATGAAGATTCCAATGCCTTCCACTCCAAAGCATGACCCCCAATGCCAAACAGAGGTGCAAGATGCAAAATTGTGCCCAAATGCCCTCTAACACCCAGATTGCACCCTCTAGATTTAGAATAGGGACTTGCAGTTCAATCACTCTACCAGTGAGATTATGCCCAGAATGGGATAGATTTTCTCATATCCATGCTTATTTCAGTTGCCTTCCATAGAGAAAGCTTCCATAATGAAAATTGTGGCCTTCTCTTCTAAAACTTCAGCTAGATACCGTCGTGGTAGGAACATGGATCTTTGAGAGAAAATTGTGCCCACAATAAACAAATCATGTCATAGAGGTGAAAGCCTTTTGTTTCCAAAGGGAGGATGGGAGAGTGATGAAACATGAAAAGGCATGATGCATGCCTTGGCAATGAGGCACAGATGCAGAGAAAACCCTCAAGCCCTTAAGGTACCAATGTTTGGAGACTAAGCCTTAAATAGATGGAGAGAGCCTAAAATTTTGGAGATAATCAAATATTGCTAATATATGGCTTCACTCACAAGAATATCAGCGGTTGAAAGGTCAAGTAAACTCACAACCAGACTGACAAACCGCTAGAAGTCACAGATGAGCTTGATCAAAATTCAACGAATTTGATTCACTTTTATGTCCTGCTTACACCCTCGTCCAACTCTGATACCATGATAGAACTATCAAACTTCAAGAGTGAAAAGAAAACACAGTGAAAATACTGTCACACAAAGTCAACTTGATGTAGTAGACAGTCAAGGGCATACATATAAAGGATAAATATCCCAGCATAGGAGAAATATCCCAACATGAGGTGTTGAGGTGTATAGACACCTCTCCAGTCTAGCTCATGAGGAAAATATCATCCTGCACAATAAATGATTAAGTAGGCTTAGGTCATCCTATGGATATGTAAGCATGAAGTACACACTAACAATATATATACAGACACACACACATATATATAGATATACATATATAGACATATATATGTACATATATATAGTAGTTGTGAACGTCAAGAGAAAGCTTTTGTAAAGGTGCAAGTCTACTCATTGGCTATGGAATTTCTGTGAAATTGGATGTAGGCTATTTTTTAGTTTTTTTAATGAAAGTGGAAGAGGTGTAGCTAATGGCAACAGGGTGGTAGTGACGAAAGAGGTGAAAAATGAGAAAAGAATTCCTCAAGTATCTCTAAAATAGTATAAGTGATTTTCCAAAGGGTATTGTTGATTGTTGCAAAGCACAAAAAATTGTACAACAACAAACTAATCTAGAAAAACAACCCAAGCTAGCCATTAGCAATTGATAAAAATACTATGCCTTAATAAGAATTGCAAGACTTTGATATTTCATATGCACAGACCTATGTGTTTTTGACATTTCATGCAAACAATATTCACATGTTTGAGGTCCACCTATGGATATATATGGTTGTTCTCTACACATAGCTTAGATACATATATGTCTATATAGATTTTTCTTTCTAAGCGTATATATAGAATGTTTTATTCCTCTGCAACTGACTTTTGAGACATATACATATATGTGGAATTTGGTTTGCAGCTCTAAATACATATATTCCATTTGTTGGATTTATATGTACAAATCTCTTGCTTATAGATATATGCATGGAAAAAAGTATGTGTTTGTTTTATAGTGTTTTATTCCTCTTTTCTCCATTGTGGATATTTGCGTATGTCAAATTAGATGTAAACACCATCCTTATATATTTGTTTCTCTTCTTATTCTTTTCATAACACAGGGTGGACACCAACCCTTGTCTTGTTCTTCCTCATTTCAGTTGCCTATTTATGCATACATATGTTTGTGAAATTAGAGACACACATTATCCATCCCTATGTGTAGACATGTATCTATCTAAAATTAGATGCAGATAATATTCATATTTTTTTGCTTAATATGCCTGTTCTTTTCATAGGTTAATGACGATTTCTATTTGATCTATGGTTCTTGTCCAGTGGGGATGGTGCATAACACCAACAATTTTATTTCATTCCAAACATATCCACAAAACTATGGCCATAAACAAAAACCCACAAATATTCATAGAAACAAAGCCAAGTTAAAATATACTCATTTCTCAACACAACCCTATCAAAAAATTGAAACAATATAGCCTTCTCAATAGTGCATTCTTGAAAGCTAACAATGACAAACCATATACATAAATATAATCAATAGAAAAATATTGAAATATATAGAAATATACGTATATATGTACACATATATATGTATATATATACACATATATATTAAAATTAAAATAAACCTAATATAGCCTAAGGTAGACAACAATAATCAATAATACCTAATGTAACCAAACATAGAATCAACAACAGTAATTATTTTATTCTGTTCCAACCATAACCAGAAAACCAAAGCCATAAATCAAACAACATTGGTTTCAACAGCAACCCAGATGAAGAAAGCCACAATATAGCTTGAGCTATACAATAACGATAAAAAAAACTACACAACTTCAACAATTTTATCCCGTTGCAAACATACCCACAAAACATAAACATTAAAGAGAAACCCATCAAAAATTGACCCATATAATGCATTCATGAATGAAACATAATTTGTTTTAACAAATAATATTCTCTTCTATGAAAATAACCTTATTGAAATTTGAAACAATATAGCCTTTTGAATATACCCTCATAAAAAATGAGACAATATAAGCTAAGCTAAACAACAACATTCGACAAAAACTGCATAAGGTCAAGAATTTTTCCCCGTTGCCAACATATCCACTAAATGCAAGCCATAAAGAGATACCCACAAAAAATTAACATATATATAAATATATGTATATATGAACACACACATATATATATTGATATTAAAATATTCCCAATATAGCCTACGACAGAGAAAAATAATCAATAATACCTAATGTAACCAAACATAGAATCAACAACATTGATTATTTTATTCATTTCCAACCATAACTATAAAATGAAATCCATAAATCAAACAACATTGGTTTCAACAACCACCTAGATGTAGAAAGTGACAATATAGCTTGAGCTATACAATAAGAATCGACCAAAACTCCATAACCTTATCAATTTTAATCTTACACATATATATTGATATTAAAATATACCCAATATAGCCTAAGGAAAAGAACAATAATCAATAATATGTAATGTAACCAATAATAGAATCAATAACATTAATTATTTTATTTTGTTCCAACCATAACTAGAAAACAAAAGCCATAAATCAAACAACATTGGTTTCAATAGCCAGCTAGATGCAGAAAGCCACAATATAGCCTGAGCTATACAATAACAATCGACAAAAACTCCATAACCTCAACAATTTTATTCCATAGCACACATACCCACAAAACAAAAACATTAAACAAAAACCCTTCGAAAATTGACAATAACAAACCCATACAAACAATACTCCTTTCTCAACACAACCTCCTCAAAAATTGAAACAATACAACCTTTTTAACAACACCTTCTCCAAAATGAAACAATATAGCTTAAGCAATAGAACTATAATTGACAATGCCTAATGGAAGTTAATACAAAGCGTATAGGATTGACTATTTTATTCCATTGCAACCATAACCACAAACTAGAAGCCATAAATCAAACAATATTGGTTTAAAGACTGACCCAGATGAAGAAACCCACAAAACAAAAAAAATGACAAATAGGAACCCATGCAAAACCAAAAACACAAAATGTGAACCTTAAACCAAACAATACTTGTTTTCACAAAAAATATAGTCTTTTCTCAACAACCCCTTATCAAAATTAGAACCAATCATGAGTACCCTATCATAGATAAAACAATATTGCCTTCCAAAAATGATGAGCCATAAATGAAACAATATGGAAAATGATTTTTTCCATATGCACCTCTTCCCGCTTGTTTCAAACAAACCTCTTTCCGCTAGCTTTCTCTAGGTTGCCTTATTTCTCCAAGCCTGCAAACATATGCAGATAACAAAAACCATAAATAGAAACCCACAAAAAATCATAGTATCAAATCCATGCAAAACCATACATAGAAAATGTGAGCTATAAATTAGACAAGATATTTGAAACAATCAATAGTACCTTATCGCAAATCAAGCAATATAGCCTAACACAGACCGTGAACCACAAATAAATCAATATCACCAAGAGTTTATTTGACGTGCACCTCTTCTTGCCAACTTTCCTACACAAAAATGGGAAAAATATTATCACATGCAACACTTTTCTTTTGTATTTCTAACCATCCACCCATGCAAAAAACACAAAATAAACTCCACCCACCTTTGTAGAAGGTGCACAAAGCTTAATCCAACTTGCACCCTCACAAAAGCTTACCCTCATTGCTTACGACCCTCATATCAAGTATAGCAACAAAATGACACCAGACAATGCCTTATTGAAAATTTACCAGACTTTCATTTTGTTCCCTGAGGCATTAAATGGTAGCTATTATTACGACCATCCCTAGTACATGCAAAGCATAGGACAATTAATCTTGATGTAAACCAATGTTTAATTTTTGCAACCTTATCTATCCACGTGGCCTGAAAAATGCCACCCTATTCCCAAAGTAGCCAACAACTGCCTTCACCACCTTTTTCACGACCATTCGAAGGCCAAAAATTTAGGAGGTTGACAAAAATTCCGATCAAAGTTATAACCCATCTGCCACCTTTTTCCCGACCATCGAAAGTCTAAAAAATAGCAAGGCTAATGAAAATTCTGAGGAAAGTCAACACAAATGGCCTATTGGCTAATTAAATTTTAAACATTACTTTTATTTATAATCTAAATTCAAGAATTTAGTAAGATATTAAGTGTTAATAAATTCAATATCATCGAGAATATGTAAAAGTTATTTAAAAAACTTATGATTACTAATTATGATTCATGACATCTAGAACAATGAAATAGTTGTCCTTGATATAAAATCCATATGGTTTTGTTTTAACATTATACTTTAATCAAAATTACTATATGGTACTTTAGATAATGTGTACGTGTCATTAAAAGGTATAATATTTATTAGAACATGACATGTATGTACGTATTCGTTGTTATCATATTTTTAAACAAATGTCAAATAGTGATTAGTCTTTAATAACATAAATGTGTTGAAAAATATTTATTTTATATAATAAGTTAGAGACTTTAAGATAAATCTTGGATTTGAAGGCTTAACTAACTTTTATACAATTTAATTTAAAAGTGTAAATTCCAATTATTCTTTCATGTATCGTAATTATTATTATTTTTTGCATTTTTGTTACTTCATTTTCTACAATATTTGTAGTTCTTTTCTTATTTTCATTTTGATATTAATATTTTTTATCATAAATATAGTATAAGCTTTACGTTCAAATAAGATCATGCATTATAGTTTGGTGTAGAAAAATAAATAATGTTTAATTACATTGTCATCAATACATTACAAAGCACATAAGATGTAATAAAATAAATTGTACAAAAGAAGAAATATGCTGCAAATACTTAATAATTTTTTCATGAATTTTTTTCTTCAAAAATAGATTAAACACTAATTTGCATTAATTATTGTCATGTCATTTTATTTTAAGACTTTCAATGCGTTCATTTACTCTTCTAATATCTCTAAGCATTAGGAGATATTTAATTCACATTAGAACACTTGAATTGGTGCACTAAAATAGATTTCTTTGAGGATATGTATTCTTGAAGAGTGTCATTTTTATCTTTCATACACATTTCCATGGTTTGATCTAAGAGAATATATCCTCTCATGACAAAGTTTAGACGATATTTTGTTAAACAATGATAAGCATAAATTAAAGAATAAAATTAATAATTAATGTGATTTCAAAATACAATTCTTAGAATTTTCTCCTTAAACCAATCTCACTTAAAATGAAAGATTATGAAATATTATTTTTTATATGTATAATAAATTAATCTATATAACACTTATCAAAAGTTATATATATATATATTTTTGCTGTTACATGTTCGGGTCTGGGGAAATCTCGGTTTGAGTCTAGGTTGGGCTGTCATCTTGCCCGACGGTGGTGGTGGATGGTTATTCCTGCGTTGCAGACGCTTGTAATCCTCTTTTATTTCAATATAAATTATCTATCGTGCGTATCAAAAAAAAAAAGTTATATATATTTTTATATAAAATATATAAATAACTACTTTTAACTATAGAAACAATTATATTCTTTAAAAAGAATAAATACACCTAACAATAACCTATGCTTCATAACATTCAAAGATAAATTTTGCAAACTTTTCTTCAGCCATTTACTTCAAATTTAATAACTTATGCATTGACATGAAATATCAGATTTATAGATCACGAGTATCTTCCTTCAAACCCACGTTAAATTTACTCACATCTGTTATAAATTATTTCATAAAATAAATAGATCCCCAAACGAAAATCTTCGTCAGGATGCCTTTATTTTAAATTGAATATTTCACACACAAAAACAATAAAAATTTATGATGTTTTCCCATGGTTTTCTTACCAGAGGATACTTATTCATAATTCTATAATAATCAAAGAAAAAATTGTTTCATGTCCCAAATGGTAATGCCCCATTCCATGCATCTCCTTAATTTGCCCTCTGTACAACTCTTGCAACGCGACATTTGCTCTGCAGTTTTTCAACTGAACACACAATAAAAAGCATGTGATTAGGTGGTATTGGATAGAAAGTGGTACACTATTAGTATTGTATCAGGGAAGAAAAACAAAGGCATGCGATAATACAAAGGTCGCGTGTGCAGTGTAATGGACAAAGTAAAACTACAAAGATTTGGATAATACGCATGAAAAAAGAGTGCGGGCAACGCATTATACCTAGCTGAGATTCAGTAATGGAGCTTGTCTCGTGATCTACCGTAACTCTCCTTCCCACAACCTCAACTTTCTGAACTCCTCCAAGATCCCTAAGAAATCGCTTCATCTGTTGTTCTGCCTGGGAAGAAGAAGCATATACTCCCTCAACATCAATTGTCGTGCGCTGCCACATCTCTTCTTCCTCTTATCCTCCTACAAACAATTTTGCTCATTGGGCTTGTTGGATCGATTATAATTTCACATCCCTGGCCTATGAATACACATAAACCGGGACTGCTTTCCAAGCTAACGAAGGAACAATGCTGCATGAATGGCTGTTTCGTTGCAATAACATAAAGCGCGTTGACAGATCTTCATTTCGAAACTAAATGGATGGAGTAATACAATGTTTCATGTTAATCCATTCTTCTTTTGCGGGTTTAAAGACATTTTAAGTGGGGAAGATTAATTCTGACTATTTTTCCTTCTCCAAAATTTGGAAGAAACCCTCTCAAGAAAATGAAATTGTATCGTCCCTTCACGGTTGCTTATGGGAAGGCATTTTGTATGTGCGTGTTCACGCGGTTAGTTTTCGATTTTCTTACTAAAACACCATTCAGGATTTGCAGCGTTTGACAGACGTTTCCTTTCTGATGTAGTTGTATAAGTCAGCCATGTAAATGGCAACAATTAAAATCGTGAAAGAAAAAATTGGTAGTCAAGCAGTATTTCTTAGTAGTCTCGCTTCTCAACTTGCTCGTGGCGAAGAGCATTTCTTATTTGTGTGGATGGAGTAAATCTCCTTCCTTGAAAGCTCTTCGTTCCATTAATAAATGAGAGACGCGTAAAGGATTTGTTACGTTGGAATGCAATCAGAACCATTTCACAATGTTAGATCTACACAAACCCGCGAAATAATGAAATAGATTTGCATCAGGTAATGAAAGTGTTTCTTCACTTGAATGCATTCTGCATTCATTCAATGTTTCTACTTCTTTCGGTGCAGCAAACCGTGTGTTGGTATAACTGTCTTTCTTTGTATTTCAGGCCGCCTGGAAATTAGAACGTGCCTGCCTTGATGTCGTTCAGAAATTAGAATGAAAGTTCCACCCGAGAGTTCGTTACCAATTTTGACTTTTTTAAATTTCAGTGTTAATTTATGTTTTTAGAAGAATTATGGTCGTGGATTTTAAAATAAAATTAAAATCAGACATTTTATTGTTAATGTCTTATTTAAAAATAGACGATTTTAGATGTAGAGGGTAGTTTCCTATTATTTTCATCTTATACAGATAAATTTATGGTGATATAATTAGTATAATTATTTTATATTAAATATATTTATTTAAAAGATATTAAAAAATATGAGAGATTGGATAGACATTTGAAATTGATATTTAAGATATTTATTCTAATTTATTTACAATTTTAATAAATTGTATATTTCTGTTTTAATACACAATAATTTAAATATTGTCAAAATATTACCAAAATAAATTATTTCAATTAATTTATATATTATTTTGTTTACTAAAATATATTTGCCAATTACATTATTTATATTTGAAGAGTTGTTTTTTCTATTATTTGAAAAATACTAAATGAAAAAGACAAATTGTTTTCTATGAAAGTAGTAAAAAGAGAGTTTTGAAGGGGGCTTGGAAACCCTTACAAACAACAAAATGTTAGCAAAAAGTACAACTGACCAACAACCAAGGTCTAGTTAAAATAATTAAAAACAAAAAATAAAAATAAGAGAACTAAACCCAAATAGAAAACACAAGATTAGCATTGAAAAGATATAGCTATTTGACGGTGTCAATAGCCTCTAGATCCTCTATGTGGAAATTGTCATTGATGCCTTTGGGGTCTTAGTTCTTCCGTTTTTCCTCCTTTCCATTACTCTTTGTGCTCTTGGTCCTAGGGCCGATATCTTTAGTGCTCTTCTTCCTCTCATCAATACTAACTCTATATTTAATCATCTTCTCGAGGATATTTTTTATATCCTTTACATTGAGCTTTTCATACTTGAGATTTTCTTAAATTGACATAATCTATTTTTCTACGAAAACAATCTTGGCCTCCTGATTATCCAACTCTTTTCTAATATTCTTATAAAATATGACAAGATTTTCCTTTTTCTACGCTACCTTGTTTTGTAATCTTTTAGCATAAGGAGCTACCTCCCAATTCTAGAAATTTTTTCTCTCCCCCTCTAAAAGTAGCTAACTTTTATTATTTTTCTTTTTCATTAATATTTCCATCTTAATTTTTAGCTCACCGATTTCATCAACTTACGTTGCAAATCTATTACATTTTGGTTGAGAGTATAAATATTGCCAACCACTTATATCAAGGAAGAAGGAAAGGGATGGGGGTACATTGGGTTTACTAGGGATTTGGGGGTAGGGGTCAAATTATGGGAAAGGAGCAGTCATGGGTAGTTCAAGGAGGGATTTTGGTGTAGCCATGGCTAGCCAAAAGTGATATGTATGCAAAATTATCAAAAAAGGGCAAAATTTGACAATTGTGGAAAATTGCCAAAAAAGGTAAGTTTTGGGTTTTCTATTTTTTCCCAGTTTTTAGATATAAGGGAATTTTATTTCATTGTAGAAGTAGAGTTGGATAATAAAATAATTTAATTTTCAAACAATTTTTAGATTTCTGGTTCTCATTAATCAAGTAATTGTTCAATTTTGTTGAATGTGTTCTTGGCTACATTATCTAGTATCGGAGTGGGAAGATGGTTTGGAGAGGAAGAGGAAGAGGAGGTCTTTCCTATATGCATAGAGAGATGGAAAGCCTGCAAAGGAAATTAGTACAACTTACAAACTAAATGGAAAATCAAACAATAGGAAGAGGAGGAGATGAATTCGATGAAGAGATAGGCCAAGGAGGTGCAAAAAAAGATGTGGAAATTGAAGAAGAACAATTAGAGGGAATGGGATTTGAAGAGAGGATGCTCAAGGCCTTAGAAGAGAAAAATGAAGGGATCAAGATTGATGTTTCAGACTATGCAGGTAGTCTTAAATAAGAGGAGTTGATAAACTGGCTAAATGGCGTGGAGAAATTTTTTGAATGGAAGTCCCTACATCAGATTTAGCCTTAAATCCTTTCCCTAGAATATGAGGCGTGACATTCCTTTTGCAAGAAGTAAAGTATATTTTTCCACCACTTAATTGATATTCTCTTTTTCTCTTACTATCATTTTTAGTTCCTTTACTATTGTTGTTTTTCATTTATGTCAAGAGAGCTTTGGGAGCTCAACTCAAAATTAGAGTTAGAACTAGTTCTTTTCTAGCTACTATCCCCCTCCTTTATATCTTTAGAAGCAGAGACAAAATAATCCAAAACCCTAATTTTTTTTACATATTGTAATGAAAATTGTTGGTGTAAATACATGTTTTATATATCTAGTCATTAGTACGTCCTATTGACATGTTAAGTTCACTTAGGTCCACTTAAGTCCACTTAAATCCCTAAATCTAAGTAAAATGAGTCGAAATCCCCTAACCATCATCTAAGTTAATCTAATCTAATCACCAATCACATCCTCTAGCTTTTCCCACTTGCACAAACAAATCAATTTATTGATTTATTAATTCATCATTTTCTTTCAACTTGGCATAAAAAGAGAATATTCTTCCAAATTTGAATCTCCCCCCAAGTTAACATGTATATCCAGCAAAGCATTTAAGAGGTCTTACATGTCTTTTGCAAAGGTCAAAATCAACATTTAACTCTCAAATTCAAATTTCAAATCTCCCCCTCTTTGGCACATTGACCAAAATGTGCTCATTCCTCAACCTCTCACATGTTGACAAGTGTCTCCTTCCTATTGGTTGGTTTTTAGTCCCACATCCTCCATGTTTGGCATTCTTCTATTCTTCTTGGTCATAAATAGAGGCCTCCTCTATTGTTTTAAGCCCCCACAATCTTAGAATCTCTCTCCACTCATCCAAGTTAGCATTTCATATCATCTTCATCATGGAACTTAGCAAGGGATTGGGAAAGGGCTTCTTTCCACATAATCACCAATCTACTATGAGATAGAGTATTCAATGTGTTTTTCATGTTTCATTTAGTTTACTTTGCTATTTTGCTTATAATGTTAGACATGTTTATTTATTTCATAAGGGCATCATTCCATTTGCTTTCTATGAACCGACTTCATGTTGATATATGGAATAGAATCTAGCACGCAGATTATTTGGTGTTACAGATGGCGCTAGAAGGAGGGAAAATGCATTCTAGTTTTAGCAATCAGCTGCAGGCCTCTGGGATTTAGTTTTACATTTGCTAAATCCATTTAGTTTTAAAGTATTTTCAAAATGACATTGTATTCTGGTTTTAGCATTGGAATTCAGTTTTACGTCTGCTAAATACATTTAGTTTTAAAAGTTTCAAAGTCATTTCATTCTGGTTTTAGCAATCAGCTTTACGCCTGTGGAATTCAGATTTGCATCTGCTAAATGCATTTAGTTTTAAAGTCTTTTCAAAATGACATTGTAGTTTCTAGCTTTACACCTGTCGATTGCATTACTTTGAAAGTATTTTAAGTTGTGTTGGGGGCGCGTCCCTTACCCCTACTGATTGCAATGGCTTAAAGAACCTTTATTTGCTGTTTTATATGCACGTGCACCTCTCCACTTTAGTCCTGCAATCGTTGCATTCTGGAAAAGTTTATGGGAATCGGTTTTCTTTCACTTGCCATTTGCATTTACTTTGAAAGCCTTTCAAATGCCTTTTAGACGCATCATTACACCAACCATTTTCATTAACTTTGAAAACTCTTCAAATACCATTACTGTGTGGCTTTGTACCTCCCGATGGCATTTTCTCAAAAGTGTTTAAATCCATTTCGACAATTCTATTTTATGCATAGCCTTACACCCGCGACATGGCATGAGACCGCATTTATCTAAGGCATTCTATCAAACAATTCGCATGCCTTGTAGACCATGAGAACACATTTCTTTCAGCCATTTTTTCAAATAGTTCGCTATGAATGTATCAATTCTTTTTCTTGTATTATGTTCTTTTAGAAGCATATGAAACTTGCAGAGCAACTGGCTGCTAATATAAGATTGGGAAACCAACTGGTTACACACTTGGCAATTACTAAATATTAGAGTGCAAAGAGGACAATGAGTGCATTAAAGAAGGTTTTGTACACATTAAATTGCAAAGACTGGTGTCTTGGTTGGAGAACAAATGACGTAGACAACTAGCCCAGTAGATCTTTTGCTTGAAACACTATGTGTAAAGGGTAGTCGCAAACAAGCAAAATGAAAGATATGTTTTTAGGATATGGATATGGATGTTGAATATGTAATTGGGGTTTCTTGGGTAGTATATTTTTAGGATATGGATGATGAATTATATGTCAGATGGGCTTTAGGTGTTAGTTTTAGATTATGGTCTCTTTTTTAACTATTTTCAGCGCTAATCAAAGATTACTTGTAATATTTCAAACTCCTTTTAGATATATATAGGAACTTGTGCCTTTTGCCTAAAAACAAAAGAAGTGTTATAATTGAAAATTAAAATTGTTGTTAATGTCCATCAATAGATACAAAGGATAATGGAAATATATATAAAACCTATTGCAATATGTCAAGTGAGAGAAGCTATTCTATCTCTAAAAAAATGAAAATGTGTACTATACACAAAATTATGTAACCAAAGTCGATATCAAAAAGAAAGTAATCAATTGTGCAATAAATATGTAGTATGGATACTTGTATCGGGACATATATTTTGTACTATACATCTCCTTGGGTTTGTGGAATTATGCCTCTTATCACCACTATCTGAACGCCTTAGTTTTTGAATAGGTTTAAGTAATATGTAAATAATATCTAATGTATATTTTGAGATGCTAATATAATTTGATTGGATCAATAAATCATATAATTCTATTTTTAAGAAACACAAGTTTCCTTCCCCTTAATTTATTATGTCTAGGAAAAACATTTTCTACCACATATTATACAATATAATTATGATCTTGATATCTAAGGAAAGCTTCTAAAGAATTTCATTATGTTATAGAAATATCCCATCAAACCTACTAGTATATAAAATTAAGAAAAAAATTTAGATATGATATGAAAGAAATATGCTAATACTTTCTATTAACCTTATTGAAAGAGACTTATAAGTTATCAAATTGAATAATATTTTAGTAGAATTCTAATCTATAGTAATAATACATATTAATAAATATGAAGAGATGGAAACCCCTTTTGAAAATAAACTTATGTCCACAAAACATACTTGGTGTACTATCAGTAACAAATATGTGACAATATAATATCAGAACCCTCAATGCTCAAACTTTGAAGGAAAGCTAATAGAGGTACTCTACACTAATTGGTTTTTCCTCCATACAAGCCTTTAATATATAGGCTTAAGAGGCACATAAATTCCTCATAGGAAAATACAATACATGAAAATGTGCCACCCAAATACCATAGTAAAAATTCCCATGCCCCATTTTGAGGATGTAGATTCCAATATAGATGCCAACTTCATTTCAAGTAATAAGTAATTAAGATTCATTTTCAACATTCATAGGGGATGCATCTTGTTCACACTTGAATTGTTCAAAACATTTTGGCAACTTTTCCTCAGCTTCTAGCCTTTACCAATCAATGATATTATTGTTACTATCAATATTTACCAACATTCAAAGGTTAATTGAAGCACACTATATTCCAACAAAATATCCCTGGCTTTCTCACACTTTCTTAGGTACCTTGTGGAATTTATATGTTTTCATCTAATTTTTGTGTGAGGTGATTGTGTTTATAATTTTCTCTTTATTATTATTTTTCTTAGTTGTTGACACTTTTTGAATTCTTTATTTCTATTTGACACTCTCATACATACTAGTTTATCATTTCTTATAGACCTTGGAGTAGTATTCATATATTTTAATTTAGCGCTCTTAGTTACAGCCCAATTTTATTATTCACAAAAAATCCCCCAACCAATCCAAACCCTCTTTTCTATCCAAAAAAGGAAATTTATAGGCTTCACAAATATATAGAGATTTTCTTGTATTCATATTTTTCTTTATTTATTTCATTATCCTTGTTTTATTAAATTGGAATTACCTAACATTCTCCTAATCATTTTTTTTCCTCCCTATTATATAGAAGAGTTTAGAGTCTATGTATATTCTATAATTTTAGAAATTTTTGGGATGACAAATTCAGGCATGTAATATATCACACGAGTGGTATTCCCACATATCATTCTAAGGTAGATAGCTACTTAATTTGTTTGATAGACATGGTTTCAAGTTTTTCTATTTCATGTGCATCTAATTGTAAATTTAAATTAATCAAGTTATATTAATATTTATGTTTCCATCAATCCATCTCGCTCTTTTTCTTAACATAGTTTAAATAGGAAGGATAATTTATTCTAGGATTTTTTGATTTAATTTTTATTGGAATAGGAATAGATTAAATTGTTAATATATATATATATATATATTTTTTTATATTTGTCTTATTTAAATAATAGTGTCATTGATTGCAATATTGAATAAATTTAAATAGATTAAGCATTCCCTTACCAAAAAATAATTTAATTCGTTATTTTGAGTTATAATGATTAATTCTAAATAAATATTATATTAAATACTTTTCTTTACTAGATGAAAAACATATTATATTCAAATATATTATATTGTAAAGATGGCATCAAGACTACAATTCCTTAAATACTAATAAAATGTTAAATTTTAAACATTACTTTTAATTATAATCTAAATGAAGAATTTAGTAAGATATTCAATGTTAATAAATTTACTAGCATTGAGAATATATAATAAAGTTATTTGAAAAATTTATGATTACTAATTATGATTCATGGCATCTAGACAATGAATAGGTGCCCTTGATATAAAATCTGTACGGTTTTGTTTTAATATTATACTTTAATTCACCGCAATAATTCACCACCATGACAAATTCACCGCAAGGAAAATTCACCACCACCAATTCACTGCTGCGAGAAAATTCATGACATTAACATTATATATATATATATCCAAGACTTTGAATTATTTTTTACAAAAAAAATTTCAAAGTCTTGGAGATATATATTAAAAATGTTACTGGGTTGAATTTTTCTGCGCGGCGAATTGCTGGTGGTAAATTAATTTTTCCTTACGGTGAATTTTTCATGGTAGTGAATTTTCTTGGAGTGAATCACTCATGGTGAATTTTTGGGTGGTGAATTTTCCTAGAGCCAAAGTACTATATGATACTTTAGATAAATTGTACGTATCATTAAGGGGCATAATATTTATTAGAACATGGCATGTATGATAAATCTCGGATTTGCAAACTTAAATAACTTATATAAAAGGTATTTTTTAGTTTATTTTATACAATTTAATTTAAAATTGTAAATGTCAATTATTCTTTCATGTAGCATAATTATTTCTTTTTACCATTTTTATTACTTCATTTTCTACAATATTAGTAGTTCTTTTCTTATTTTCGTTTTGATATTAATATTTTCTATCACAAATATAGTATAAGCTTTATGTTCAAATAAGATCATGTGTTATTGCATGGGGTAGAAAAAAAAAATAATGTTTACTTACATTGTCATCACTGCAGTACAAAGCGTGGGAGAGGGGCATACCGTTAGCAATTCATAGATGGAAAATTCATTGCCAAGTAAAATTCATGGCCAACAATTCTCCCGAGCCGAAAATTAACCGAAATATATTGAAAAATATTTTTTATTTTAAAAACTATTAATGCGGTTAGTTTTCCACGAGGTGAATTGTCGACGGTGAATTTTACTTGATGGTGAATTTTTCATGGCAGTGAATTTTTCCACGAGGTGAATTGTCGACGGTGAATTTTACTTGATGGTGAATTTTCCCACGATGAATAGCCAGCGGTGAATTGCTGGGATATGTATATTTGAAGAGTGCCATTTTTATCTTTCATACACATTTTCACGGTTTGATCTAAGAGGATATATCCTGTGGTGACAAAGTTTAGATGATATTTGTATTTCCATGGTTTGATCTAAGAAGATATATCCTCTCATGACAATGTTTAGATGATATTTCATTAAACAATAACAAGCTTGAATTAAAGAATAAAAATAGTAAATAACGTGATTTCAAGATACAATTCTTATAATTTTTCTTCGTAAATCAATCTTAGTTAAAATGAAGGATTATGAAATATTATTTGTATATGCATAATAATGAATTAATCTATATAACACTTAACAAAAGTTATATATATTTCTATATAAAATATATAAATAACCACTTTTTAACTGTAGAAACAATTATATTCTTTAAAAAGAATAAATACATCCAACAATAACCTGTGCTTCATAACATTTAAAGATAAATTTTACAAACTTTTCTTCAGCCATTTAATTCAAATTTAATAACTTATGCATTGACATGAAATATCAGATTTATAGATCACGAGTATCTTCCTTCGAATCCACGTTAAATTTACTTGCATTTGTTATAAATTATTTGATAAAATAAATAGATCCCCAAACGAAAATTTTCGTTAGGATGCCTTTATTTTAAATTGAATATTTCACAAACAAAAACAATAAAAGTCTACGATGTTTTTCCATCGTTTTCGTTGCACAATTCCCTCAAACTCTAATCATTTCTTACCAGAAGATACTTATTCATAATTTTATAATAATCAAAGAAAAATGGTGATGCCCCATTCCATGCATCTCCTTAATTTGCCCTCTGTACAACTCTTGCAACGCGACATTTGCTCTGCAGTTTTTCAACTGAACACACAATAAAAAGCATGTGATTAGGTGGTATTGGATAGAAAGTGGTACACTATTAGTATTGTATCAGGGAAGAAAAACAAAGGCATGCGATAATACAAAGGTCGCGTGTGCAGTGTAATGGACAAAGTAAAACTACAAAGATTTGGATAATACGCATGAAAAAAGAGTGCGGGCAACGCATTATACCTAGCTGAGATTCAGTAATGGAGCTTGTCTCGTGATCTACCGTAACTCTCCTTCCCACAACCTCAACTTTCTGAACTCCTCCAAGATCCCTAAGAAATCGCTTCATCTGTTGTTCTGCCTGGGAAGAAGAAGCATATACTCCCTCAACATCAATTGTCGTGCGCTGCCACATCTCTTCTTCCTCTTATCCTCCTACAAACAATTTTGCTCATTGGGCTTGTTGGATCGATTATAATTTCACATCCCTGGCCTATGAATACACATAAACCGGGACTGCTTTCCAAGCTAACGAAGGAACAATGCTGCATGAATGGCTGTTTCGTTGCAATAACATAAAGCGCGTTGACAGATCTTCATTTCGAAACTAAATGGATGGAGTAATACAATGTTTCATGTTAATCCATTCTTCTTTTGCGGGTTTAAAGACATTTTAAGTGGGGAAGATTAATTCTGACTATTTTTCCTTCTCCAAAATTTGGAAGAAACCCTCTCAAGAAAATGAAATTGTATCGTCCCTTCACGGTTGCTTATGGGAAGGCATTTTGTATGTGCGTGTTCACGCGGTTAGTTTTCGATTTTCTTACTAAAACACCATTCAGGATTTGCAGCGTTTGACAGACGTTTCCTTTCTGATGTAGTTGTATAAGTCAGCCATGTAAATGGCAACAATTAAAATCGTGAAAGAAAAAATTGGTAGTCAAGCAGTATTTCTTAGTAGTCTCGCTTCTCAACTTGCTCGTGGCGAAGAGCATTTCTTATTTGTGTGGATGGAGTAAATCTCCTTCCTTGAAAGCTCTTCGTTCCATTAAAAAATGGGAGACATGTAGAGGATTTGTTATGTTGGAATACAATCGCGCCCTTTTCACAATGTTAGATCCACACAAACCCGCGAAATAATGAAATAGATTTCCATCAGGTAATGACAGTGTTCCTTCAGTTGTATACATTATGCATTCATTCAATGTTTTCACTTTTGTCGGTGCAGCAAACCACGTCTTGGTGCATTCATTAAATGTTTTCGCATCTGTTTTGCCTTTCTTTGTATTTCAGGCCATCTATAGGGTGTCTTGGTGCCTGCCTTGATGTCGTTCAGAAATTAGAATGAAAGTTCCACCCAAGAGTTTGTTATCAATTTTGACTTTTTTTAATTTCAAAAAGTTAGTTTATGTTTTTAAAAGGACTATGGTCTTGGATTAAAATAAAATTAAAAGAAAACTTTTTATTGTTAATGGCTTGTTTAAAAGTAAAAAAAATAGATGTAGGTGTGTAGTTTCCTTTTGTTTTTATCTTATATAGATAAATTTATGGTTATATAATTTTAAGTATAATTATTTTATTTTAAGTATAATTATTTTATTTTAAATATATTTATTTAAAGGATATTCAAAAATATGAGAGATTAGATGGACATTTGAAATTGATATTTAAGATATTTATTCTAATTTATTTACACTTTTAATAAATTATATATTTCTATTTTAATACACACCAATTTAAATATTGTCAAAATATTACCAAAATAAATTATTTCAATTAATTTATATATTATTTTATTTACTAAAATATATTTGTCAATTACATTATTTCTATTTGAAGAGTTGTTTTTTCTATTATTTGAAAAATATTAAATGAAATAAACAAAATGTTTTTTAAAAAAGAAGTAAAAAAAGGTTTTGAAGGGGAATTGAAAACCCTTGCAAACAACAAAATGTTAGAAAAATACATCTAAACAACAATCAAGGTCTAGTTAAAATAATTAAAAACATAAAATAAAAATAAAGAACTAAACTCAAATAGAAAATACAAGACTAGCATTGAAAAATATAGTTATTTGAGGGTGTTAATAACCTCTAGATCCTCTATGTGGAAATTGTCATTGATGCCTTTAGGATCTTAGTTCTTCTTTTTTTCCTCCTTTCCATTACTTTTTGTGCCCTTGGTCCTAGTGCTAGTGCCAATATTTGTAGTGCTCTTCTTCCTCTCATCAATATTGACTTTATATTTTATCATCTTCTCATGTATATTTTTAATATCCTCTACATTGAGCTTTTCATACTTGATATTTTCTTAAATTGACCTAATCTATTTTTCTATGACAACAATCTTAGCCTCTTGATTATCCAATTTTTTCTAATATTCTTATAAAATATGACAAGTTTTTCCTTTTTCTTGGATACCTTGTTTTGTAATTTTTTAACATAAGGAGCTACCTCCCAATTCTAGAATTTTTTCTCTCCCTCTAAAAGTAGCTAACTTTTAAATATTTCTTTTTCATTAATATTTCCATCTTAATTTTTAGCCCACCGATTTCATCAAATTATGTTGCAAATCTATTACATTTTGGTTGAGAGTATAAATATTACCAACCACTTATATCAAGGAAGAAGGAAAGGGATGGGGTACTTTGGGTTTACTAGGGATTTGGGGGTAGGGTTCAAATTATGGGAAAGGAGCAGGCATGGATAGTTCAAGGAGGGATTTTGATGCATTCATGGCTGCTCAAAAGGATATGTATGCAAAAGTACCAAAAAAATGGCAAAATTTGACAATTGTCAAAAATTGCCAAAAAAGGTAATTTTTGGGTTTTCTATTTTTTTTTCAATTTGTAGATATAATGGAATTTTATTTCATTGTAGAAGTGGAGTTGGATAATATAATAATTTAATTTTCAATCAATTTTTAGATTGCTGGTTCTCATTAATCGAGTAATGGTTCAATTCTATTAAATGTGTTCTTGGCTACATCATCTAGTATCAGAGTGAGAAGATAGTTGGGAGAGGAAGAGGAAGAGGAGGTCTTGTCTAAATGCATAGAGAGATGCAAAACATATAAAGGAAAGTAGTAGAAATTACAAGATAAATGGAAAATCAAACAATAGGAAGAGGATGAGATGAATTTGATGAAGAGATAGGCCAAGGAGGTGCAGATCAAGGTGTGGAACTTGAAGAAGAAAAAATAGAGACTCAGGACCTTAGAAGAGAAAAATGAAGGGATCGAGATTGATGTTTTAGACTATGCAGGTAGTCTTAAACCATAGGAGTTGATGGACTAGCTAAATGACATGGAGAATTTTTTTGAATGTAAGTCCCTACATTAGATTTAGCATTAAATCCTTTCCCTAGAATATGAGGGATGCCATTCCTTTTGCGACAAGTAAAGTATATTTTTCAACCACTTAATTGATCTTCTCTTTTTCTCTTACTATCCTTTTTAGTTCCTTTACTAGTGTTGTTTTTCATTTATGTCAAGGGAGCCTTGGGAGCTCAACTCAAAATTAGAGCTAGAACTAGTTTTTTTCTAACTACTATCCCCCTCCTTTATATCTTTAGAAGCAGAGACAAAATGATCCACAACCCTATTTTTTTGACCCATTTTTATGAAAATTGTTGGTGTAAATGCATGTTTAATATATCTAGTCATTAGTAGGTCCTATTGACATGTTGAGTCAACTTAGGTCCCTAGGAGGGAATCTTTCTATATAATGATAGTTTTCACTAGATCTTATATTATATTTTGACATTTAAATCTTGCATCCTAAGTCATTTAGTATTTGGTGAGGTAGTTGTATAATTATATAGGATTAAGACGTGTAAGGCTCTTATCTAATCCTATCTCACAATTTTCCTTTATAAGAAAGGAATCATATGTACATAACATATTCAATTTGACATTTTTGCATCCATAATCATAGCATGATATTTCTTCCATTTCTCTCATGTGGAATTTGTTGTTGTCTTGTATGTGATCCTAGGGCATTGAGGAGTTCACCACTAACTCCTACAAGGTATCAAAGCTTCAATGCTATACACTTCTTCCTAAACCTAAGGGACTTATTTTTTCTTGAAGATTTTGTTTGGTGTGATTGGGGGTTTCAAGGACCTTACAATTGAATTTAGGGTGCTAGAGAAAGTCAAAATTTCCTTTCATTTCGTCAAACTTTGTTATGTTTTGACTGATCTCAATGTTGGAAAATGGTTAGCACTCTCCCTAGGATTCGTGCCATGGACTAACTACCTCCCATGGATCTATTAACTCTAGTAGTTGTATTGGGCATTAATAGCTTGATATTTTGGTGCAATGGCAGCCATGGGGCCAACAATTGCTATCAGAGCCAAAGGTTCTGGGTTTGAATCCCCTTGGGTAATGTTGAGGGGGAGTTTGTTGGTAGATGGTCAGTGCTCCCCTTAGTATTCACAACATGGACTAACTGCCTCCTATGGATCCATTAACTCTAGCAATTGCATTGGGCATTAATAGGTTGATCTTTTGGTGCAACAACAACCATGGGGGCAACACTATAATGGTTTCAAGTTGATGGTTATAGTTGTTAGATCTTGGAGGTACCAAAATTTTTGGATAAATTTGGACCAAATTTGACCTTCCCAGTGTGTTTGAAAGGCTCGAAAAACTAAGGATTTAGTTTCAAATTGTCAAAATCAAACATTTTTTCTTGTGGACATCAAATTTTTTAAATCTAAGCGTCATTTTCACATGATTGTACATATATGTACCTTACAGTTTTATACAATGTCATACCATCACTATAGTCAATCAACATATTCTAAACTTGCAATGATATATTCTCTGTAGATTCCTCTTGTTGGCATAGAAAGGTATTAATCTGTCACTCAATCTAATTGTTACTGTGCATGGTTGGTACATCTAACAATTGATATAGGCATAGTGGTATAATGTTGTAAATTGCATCCTATGCAATTTCATATTACATATGCCTTCTCCTTTAGATAATTAAGATAATTATGCTCTTATTCAATCCAAACCATCTTTTGCAACCTAGCATGCCCAGTTCCTTGACTGTTGGGTCAAATTTTCCCACAAATTTACGTGTATTGTGATGATGTCAATGATTGTGGTTGTGTCTTAAGAAAATATATGACTAATTTGGTCATTGATATGTTACACCTAATATGTTTTGATAGTGTAATGCCTCTTCCAACCTGCAACCCTATTAGGAATCACTTGGGAAAGCTGTTTAGAACAAAAGTCCCTCTTTCTTAAGGATTGAACAACATTCAATCTAGTTCTCTTGGAAATTACACACATAAATCTCTCTTATTCTCTCATTATTTAGCATTCTACAACACTTCTTGAGCATTCACAACATTCTCCATCTCTCTCTATGCATCTCCTTTAAAAAAATCTTCTACAAGTTCAAGAGTAAACTGGACATTATTGCAAACATGAGCTTATCTTGCAAAGAGGCCATTTTCATCTTGGAGATTTGTGTTACTTCTTCACTACATCAACTAGTCACTCTTCTTCTATGCTTGGGTTTATAACTCTTCAATATTTTCTATTAAAGCATGCTATCTATATTTTTGTTAGTGTATTGTTCTCATTATCATTTTTATCTCTAATTTTATTATCTTGTATAATGTTATATGTGAAGGTGGAAGCACCAATACAAAGGTTTGATTGAGGAAAAATCTTATACAATCACCTAAACCTTTCTCTTTGGTCTTGTATGTGTAGGTTTATGTGGAAGAATTGCTTGGAGAAAGCTTTGACTTCATCAAATATCTTCAGTGATATACTAAACCTTTACTTGTTATTTTCATCCAAGTTTCTTTAGAATTTTAGTTTGTGTCATTCTTTGTATATTTGTATTTTGCACCCCTTCCATGTCTAAAAAATGTGTAAAGTATTTTTTTTCCTTTTTTGATGGTTTTAATTATCTATCCATACGAGATACTAGCACAACACACTATCATCCTACAACTATGTGTTAGTATTGGACAAAGAGCTCGCCAATCTACTCAAATGACCTTTGTACCCTATCTTTTGGTTTTTGATATTTGAAGGGTCTAGATAATTTGTTTAATTTGTTAAATCTCACATTTCTCTATTCCTAGTTCACTTGATTCATGTAAATTAAGGTAGTTAAGAGTCATTTTTTCTTTAAGCTCCTATTGTCTTGAGAGTAGAAAAATTATTCCTCTACATTTTGGTGAACTTGATGTGAACTCACCTTCTTGTAGAAATTTTCTCCAAAATAGCATCATCTAAAATATTAAAACACTTCATCCTCTCTTGCACTCTCTTCTCTCATTATCCAATTTTTGTAAGGCTACACTATATGAACACTCTTCTATGAGCTTCACGACCTAGCCTATGGCTTCTATATATGTAGTTAGAAGAATTTTGAGAGTACTATACCTATAGATTGATATAGTCCTACTAGACCCAACTCAATTTTTTTGATAATGTTGATCCTTTTAGCCCCCAACCAGTCTTTGAGGGTTCTTTTCCTTCAATTTCTACCCTGGAGGCTCTTCCTTCAGTATATTATGAGAATAATATTAGGGTCCCCTTTGAGCATGTCCTATCATTGAAGGAAAACCTAAAGCATTTCAAATATTTCCTTAACTATGAATTTTTTTTACTTAAGTTGCTCTTGTTGTTGCTAATTTGAGAAAATTACTCATCTCAGATCATAAGGTCCTTGAGTTATTTTGTGCACTAATGAACATAGTCAAGAATCATGTACCTATGTACATGTTAGTCTTGAGTCAACCTTATTATTCTCAATTAGATGTCATTGGCACCTAGTTGAATATTTTGATGCATAAGGTGTTTGTGCACATGGTGGATACTATTCCTACAATACCTCCTATGTCTTTTGGTAATAAAACAAACACTATGTTCATGCCTCCCATTACTCCTAGAGACAATGTATCTTAGAATCCTTTACCTAGGTATAATATTCCTCCTCCACCTAGCTCTACACTTTATAATCCTGCAAGTACAATTTTTTTATCATAATGGCTAATCCACCTCCCCTGCCATCTAATCCAATTAATGAAAATAAAATTAATTTGTGAAATTAATTAAATAAATGGGATTTATTTCTTGATGAGATGATGTGGGAAAATAAAAAAATGTGTTTACAATGTGTACACATGTTAAGCTATCTAGAATGAGTATGTAGTAAGACATGAGTCTTGTAAAGATCTTAAATGCATTGAGAGAAAAGTGTATTAGAACTCCATTAGAGATGTTATTGGTTTTTAGGATGTATGATTGATAATGAGTGATGTGAGAAGACTTACCATGGTATGGTTCATAGATAAGAAGTAAATGAGGCATAGATGTGAAAACCATCTAAAAAATTTATTGAACCCTATATTTTTAGGGTTGGCTATCTTGAATATGCTTGGCCAAGTAGCTTTCATAATAAAGAATTTCATTTTGATACAAATTTTGTATATAAGAATCTAAAATCGTGACACCATTTAGCATCTTTTGTTTAGAATCCATCCCTATAACTTAACACTTACATTAGTAAGTGTCTTAGAAGTATCCATCAAAGGTTTTCAAATCAAATGGTTCCATTTCATTGTCAAGAATAAGCTTCAATTGTCTAATGTATGGGAAAAAAATTAGCCCTATAAATGGTTTTATCATTATATATTTAGTGGATAACATTTATAAATTAGGTGATCCTTAGGCACTTGGTTCAATGTCAAATACCTTTTAAAATAAATATAAATTGATAGTGATAATTTTATTTTCTTTTGAGTTCTTAATTGCATGATATTATTCATTGTAAATCTTGACCATTTTCTTTGGATTCCCCAATGTCTAATACAATGAATATATGCAATATATCTTCAATGTCGACAATTGAAAGGAAAACTTAACAAGTGATAGAACATTGTAGCTTGGGGAAAAGATTTTGTGATGTGAAGCAAGTAATGTAATAATAAAATTACACATTAGTAATGGAATATATAATAAAGCACATTGAGTGAAGTCATTACTGGTTATATGGCTCCATGATGTAAAGGAAAATCACAAGAATTGAGAGATAACACACAAAATCTAAAGCACTGTAACTAGTGAACACAAGTCAACCTTAAAAGATAACAATAATAAATTGAGACTGAGGAATTTTGCATGTTAATTTTTTTAATCTTTTTCAAGTGTTTAGCCATGAGGGCTACACAAAGACTTAGATAATTTCACCCTAGGGCAAACAATTAGGCCAACTTCGAAGAAAGTTCAAATATAAACAACTTATTCAAAAATTGAGGCACTCATATATTAGTGATAAAAAATATAAAGTCACAAAATTATGAGTTTTACTTTTGCTTATTATACTTCTATAGACATTGACAATAATTTTATGTTTAATATTTCTTGATAATAATTTTTTAAAATATAAATTTTGTTCTTTCTTCCTCATCAAATTTTCTTCACATGGTTCATATAATTTTATTATTTGATATATTTTTAAAATTAAATGATAAGAATAAATACTTGAAAAGATTTAATCAACATAAATTTTATTCTCACAATAAACTAAGCCTAAAAATTGTCAACTTAATTATTACCTAAAAAAAAATTTAAAAAAAATGTTTGCTGTGTATATACTATACTATTAAAGATTTATTCTAATAAACTTAATGACATACCCACACCCCTTCCACCCCTCACCACCCCAAATAAATTTAAAAAAAAAAAAACAAACAAAGTTCCCACTTTATATTTATAATAAAAATATATATGTTACCACGAATTTGTATATCACTGACTTGTAAACAATACAGCTTCCGTGAATTTTTCATGTTTAGTGCTAGGAAGGAGATGGTCGTATCTTGCACGACACTCCTCTTGAGCAAACCGCGTTCTATTCACCATGCACGCGCTAATCCAGAATGCGATCTCTATAAAACTCCAGATCATATTGTAAATATTAAAATGAGCAAAAAAAGAATAAAACAAAAATAATGAACAAAATATGAGACACGAATTTATAGTGGTTCGGCAATAGCCTACGTCCACTCTCAAGCAGGGAATCACTGTATTAATCAATCACCAATCAACTACACAATACATGATCAGCCATATATTTATATAAGGTTGGGAGAATATGAACGGTCATGTGACCATTGGGCTTCACATCCCAACAATCTCCCCCGTGAAGTCCAACTGACACAACCATGCATTGCATGTCATCCCCTGCATTTCCCCTTCAAACTCACACTACAACTAGGCCCATCGAAGATTTTAGTTTTGCCAAAGACTGCTCACAAACACAATGAATCAGTCTTCTCCATGTCAAATCAGAGTTGATAAAACTCAACAACACAATATCTTCTTCGATAATTTTCACAGGTGCAAAAACATCCACAAATTCACACTCTTCTGTCTCAGCCTAGTCAACAATTCTCTTGTCAAAGTCATCTCCCCCTAGATGAGTATCGCCTGAAGTGGAGAATACCTCAAACATACCATCTCCAACCTCAAGCACAGAAACATCAACTTCTGCCATTCTGTCAAACATACTGCAGACATCAACGCACAGCAGGGAGGGGAAGGTATCGAAACCCTCTGAAAAACACAGGCTCAAAATAAGCCTCAAAACTTCCAACCTAGCAAAACTTCCAACACTGTCATTATTTGGCATTTCTCTAACCCAACCTTCCATCCAGTTTTCATTTGACTCGCCACTGAGGCTCTCTACTGCGACTTCTAAAGCCTGCCCGCCATAGGCTATTTCCAGAGCAACAATGAAATTATGAGTGGGATCATCCGCATTCTCCAGCCTGGCAAGGCTCCTGCGCCAATTTAAGATTGACTGCATATTATTCTTAAAATATTTCCAATGATCATCTACCTCTAGTTCTAAGCTCTCATCCTCTGAACTCCTTTCATCAAGGATATTATGTATCTCATCTGCACAAAGTGTGTCTGTAATATGATGCTTCTGCCTTAGTTCTTCTTCCCTCTGGAATTCCTTTCTCAAAACAGTACCATTTGCGTCAATTCCAATCGAGGCATCATGGTGTTCAATCTTCAGACCAGGAACGACATCAATTTCACGTGCATCATTAGCCCCTTTACAGGGACTCACAAGGTACTCCATGACCTCCCTTGTTTCAGACCTCCCGTGCACCTGGGATTTCAATCTTCCAAGGCTTTTGGCGTCCTCATCGCTCTCTTCACTGTCATCATGCTCCTGCAGAGGTCGATCAATATTTATTCTTTGTCCCTCAAATGCATGTTGCGCACAAAGTGAAGAGGACAACATATTACTGTCAAACAGCTGCGTATGACCATAAGAAGGCTGCGCTGGCAATTGTGGAGGCTGAACATTAGTTACAGGCTGCATAGCACCATCTTCCTCTACCTCCTGCAGAGTTTTTCTGATCATTTCTTCCAAAGGGTTCTCCAAGGCGCGGGGGTCAACTCGGATAGCCTCCAACTTATGCACTTCTCTGATGAAAGTGAGCTCCTAAGCATCGACATGCCAACTAGGGGGAGTCCAATCCTAGGGTGGAATAAGCGTGACTCTTTCAAAGGCCTCCAGGGCCTCCATCGTTCGCAGCCCCTGCATGTCGTCATTTTGAGTGTCTTCAATGGCCTTGATGGCGAAGTCTGCCTCCAGAGTGAGAACATGTTCCCATGGCGCCCACCCGCACACGACCCAGTCCTCCTTTATGCCTCGTATTCTCTCCGCTTCTTTTTCAACCCCCTTTGCTACTCGTTCGCCTTGATGGACCCTGAACAGAGCATCCTGCGCAGGTGACGGCCTCTCAACAGCCCCAGCATGGTGATCTCCCTCTGCCGACACAAAACAAGGATCGTCCTCTGGAGCTTCTTCTGCAACTGAACTAGGATTTGAATTAATTTGAAGAACCTCCACCTTGCAATGTTCTTGTACTTGCACGGCTCCTTGACCAACTGATGCAACTTGGCCTTCATTTTCTGCAACGAGAGACCGTTCCTTTTTGCCTGATGGCGTTTTGATCGCCTGAGCCTCCGTTAAGTCGGACGGGAAGCCTTCCACACTGTGTGCCCTTTGGGAATTCAAACTCCCAACTTCCTGACCTACAATATCATCATAACCTCGCCCCCTTTCAGAGCGACCAAATTCTGCAACCGCTTGGTGAACAAAACCGTCCTCTTCCGACTCTACCGCATCCACATCACCGACCACACGCGGCAACTCTACCGCCACAAAGGTCTTCTCCTCAGGATGCGTTATGTGCTCTGTGTTTGGGGAAATCTGCTCCCTGGCAATGCATAAAACAGAAGCATCCTCATCTGGAGCCTCTTCCTTCACGAGACTCGAGGTGCCTTCAACACCCTTCCCTGTATTATCTGTCGTCTCAGGCAAAACAGAATTATGTGCCTCCTCGTCTCCATTCACCGATTCCACTTCTTGGCAATCGATACCCAAATCAGTAAAAATAGAACGGAGCTCAGCGAATTCCTCCTTCAGCGTTTCATTTCTTTTCTTTTCAGAAAACTCCCATTCTTTCACAAATTTCTTTTTTTCTCTCTCCATACAGTATATTCGCTCTCTCAACATCAAACTCTCTTCTTTTAGAAATACAATTTATTTGTTCAGGTGTTCCTCCCAGTCCTCGGCTTCTTCCTCGGGTTCATCTTCACTCGTCTGGTACCAGACTGCAACCTCCTCTCCCAGGGAGGCATCCTCCTCATCTCGGAAGGCAAACTCCGCAGTCTCTTTTTCAACCAACGGTTGCTTCAAACCCTCTTCTTCAGCCGAATCCAAACTGTCAAGAAATTCTTCAATGACAAAATCAGCCTCATCATCATCAAATACAAAATCAGTTATACCCATTAAAATATATGGGAAGTACCGAGAGGCTTCTTCAAATTCCATCTCTGCTCCTTGGTTCTAACAAACAACCCAACATTTCTCCATAGCTCTGATACCAATTGTAAATATTAAAATGAGCAGAAAAAGAATAAAACAAAAATAATGAACAAAATATGAGACACGAATTTATAGTGGTTCGGCAATAGCCTACGTCCACTCTCAAGCAGGGAATCACTGTATTAATCAATCACCAATCAACTACACAATACATGATCAGCCATATATTTATATAAGGTTGGGAGAATATGAACGGTCATGTGACCATTGGGCTTCACATCCCAACACATATGTAGTTATGTAACACCACTTGTTGAGTTATATATCTTGCAGCCGTTGATTAAGCACAAAGATCTTTCTGTGTCGGAGAAAGTAAAGAATTGGATTGATTTATTTTCCTTTGTTGCTTTATGTTCCAGAAATTTTTATTCTGAATTCCCTTTTCCTTGCAAAGGAAATTCGAAGCATTACTTGTTTCTCCCATTCAAGCCAAACATATTTATCTCCCATTCCAGCTAATTACAAAACCGCGTTCTATTCACCGTTAGATCATATTGATTTTCTATTGGAATTGCAGAGGATAACTGCACGCCATCATGCAGAGAACAACTATGACTGTCCAGGGAATTTATTCTGCTGCCCATGAGCAGAATATAAGGAGATCGCTCAATGCTCTACGTGGAGTTGAGAACGTTGATGTCAATATTCAACAGAGAAGAGTCATCGTAAACCGTGATTCAAATTCACAAGACGAAGATGCTTTAGGTATATTATGCCATATTACGCCAGTAATTGATTTGTTATTTCAGTTTCTGTAATATGATTTATATTTTCAGTTGAATGCCACGAACGCAGAATGGTTTTCCATGAAGCATTTCCAATTATATTTGGTTGACGTTGTTGATAATTTGTCTGCAGTTACAGCGCTGCGAAGGATTAATTTGACAGCTCAAGTGGAGCAGATAATAAATTTATAAAGAAATCGAGATAAATCCTACCATGGAAGGCAGAAACCCGGAGATCTTTCCCACCATTTGACAATTTCAAATTAGCTAAATTTCCATATGTTTTCCTTTCCTTAAGGCATTTTGTATTGTTTTTCTCGCTTAATAAATAAATATCTCCCCATTGATTCACAAAAGATAGTGATCCCATATCTTAAGTATTGATTATGTACTTCTAAAGCCTTCGTGGCCCTTATTCTTTGGGTGATATGTAAATTCATGGCAATTTATACATTTTAATATAAACTTTTGTGAATGTTATTAAGTTTATTAAGACAAATCTTTGATGGTTGTTAACCAATGTAAACTAGTTTTTAATTAATTTTTTTATTAAATTTATAATTTTGAAAATTAGTTTATCATAGGGTAATAGTTTCCTTTATATATCTTATGTGATTGGTATATGGAGCATATTCAAAAAATTGTGGTGAGATTGAAAGAGAAAAGTTTATTGCATAGTCAATCACTGATAAAGGGACTCTACATAACAACTCACACTCACACTCCAAAATCACTATTGGCAGATCCACTCTGCCTATAATTTCAAAACATTATGAAAATCACTATTGGCAGATCAACTCTTATTCTTATCCTCCTACAAACAATTTTAATCACTTGTCTTGTTGGCTCTGTTACAATTTCACAGCCATGGCCTATCAATACATAAAAACCGGAACTACTTTCCAAGCTAATGAAGGAACAATGTTGCATGCATGGCTGTTTCGTTGCAATAACAGTAAAGCGCGTTGACAGATTTTCATTTCGAAACTAAATACACGGAGTAGTACAACGTTTCATGTTAACCCATTCTTCTTTTATAGGTTTAAAGACATTTTAAGTGGGGGAAGATTCATTCTGACTGTTTTTTCTTCTCCAAAATTTGGAAGAAACCCTCTCAAGAAATTGAAATTGCATCGTCCCTCTCAAGAAGACATTTTCTATGTCCGTGTTCACGCGGTTAGTTTTCGATTTGCTTATTGATACACCGTTCAGGATTTGCAACGTTTGACACAGGTTTCCTTTTTGATGTAGTTATGTAAGTTAGCCATGTAAATGGTAACGATTAAAATCGCGAAAGAAAAAATTGGTAGTCAAGCAGTATTTCTTATTAGTCTTGCTTCTCAACCTGGTCATGGCGAAGATTTTTTCTTATTTGTGTGGATGGAGTAAATCTCCTTCCTCGAAAGCTCTTCGTTCCATTAATAAATGAGAGACGCGTAGAGGATTTGTTACGTTGGAATGCAATCACACCCTTTTCACAATCTACACAAACCCGCGAGGTAATAACCCTTTTCACTTGAATGCGTTCTACATTCATTCAATGCTTCCATTTCTGTCGGTGCAGCAAACCGTGTGTTGGTATAACGGTGTATTTCAGGCCGTCTACAAATTACAACGTGCATGCCTTGATGTCGTTCAGAAATTAGAATGAAAGTTCCACCCGAGTTTTCGTTACCAATTTTTGACGTTTTTAAATTGTGGTCGTGGATTTTAAAATAAAATTAAAATCAGGCTTTTTTATCGTTAATGTCTTATTTGAAAATAAAATATTTTAGATGTAGGTGTGTCGTTTCCTTTTATTTTTATCTTATATAGATTATGGTGATAAAATTAGTATAATTATTTTATTTTAAATATATTTGTTTAAAATATATTTAAAGATTAAAGAGGTTAGATAGACATTTGAAATTGATATTTAAGATATTTATTATGATTTATTTACAGTTTTAATAAATTATATATTTTCTATTTTAATACACAATTATTTAAATAGTGTCAAAATTTTATCAAAATAAATTATTTATTAATTTACATATTATTTTGCTTATTAAAATATATTTTTCAATTATTGTTTTTCTATTTGAAGAGTTGTTTTTTCTATTATTTAAAATAAATAAATAAATAAATAAATTATTTTTTATAAGAGGTAAAAAAAGGTTTTGAAGGGGGCTTGGAAACCCTTACAAACAACAAAATGTTAGCAAAAATACAATTGACCAACAATTAAGGTCTAGTTAGAACATCTAAAAAGATAAAATAAAAATAACAAAACTAAACCCAAATAGAAAACACAAGACGAGCATAGAAAAAATATAGTTCATTGAGGGTGTCAATAGCCCCTAGATCATCTATGTGGAAATTGTCATTCATGCCTTTGGGGTATTAGTTCTTTTTTGTCCTCCTCTCCATTCCTTTTTGTGCTTTTGGTCCTAGTGCTAGGGCCAATATTTGTAGTGCTTTTCTTCCCCTCATTAATATTGACCCAATACTTTTTCGAATTCTCATGGATATTTTTAATATCCTCTACATTGAGCTTTTCATACTTGATTTAAAAAAATAAAATTGTAATCTATATTTCTATGACAACAATCCTTGCCTCCTTATCCAACTCTTCTCTAATATTCTTAGAAAATATGACAAGCTTTTCCTTTTGCTTGAATACCTTGTTTTGTAATTTTAGACATAAGGAGCTAGCTCCCAATTACATAATTTTTTTCTCTCTCCCACTAAAAGTAGCTAACTTTTACTATTTTTCTTTTTCATTAAGATTTTCGTCTTAATATTTAGCCTATCGATTTCATTAATATATGTTGAAAATCCATTGCATTTTTGTTGAGAGTATAAATATTGCCACCCACCTATATCAAGGAAGAAGGATAGGGATGGGGTACATTGGGTTTACTAGGGATTTGGGGGTAGGAGTCAAATTATGGGAAAGGAGCAACCATGACTAGTTCAAGTAAGGATTTATCCTTTCCTTTCCCTGGAATATGAGGGTTGTCATCCCTTTTGTAAGGAGTATAGGATATTTTTCCACCACTTAATTGATCTTCTCTTTTTTCTCTTACTATCATTTTTAGTTTCTTTAAATAGTGTTTTTTTCATTTATGTCAAGGGAGCTTTCGGAGCTCAACTCCAAATTAGAGCTAGAACTAGTTTTGTTCTAGCTACTATTCCCCCTCCTTTTTATCTTTAGAAGTGGAGACAAAATAATACACCACTCTCCCTTTTTACCCATTTTTATGAAAATTATTGATGTAAATAGGTGTTTTACCTATCTGGTCATTAGTAGATCCTATTTACATGTTAAGTCCAATTAAGTTATGGGAGGGAATCTTTCTAGATGGTGTTAGTTGTCACTAGATTTTATATTATATCTTTCCATTTAATTCTTGTGTCCTCAGTCATTTAATATATTTTGAGGTAGTTGTCTCATTACATAGGATTAAAACACATGTAAGGATCTTATCTAATTCTATCTTACAACTTTCCTTTATAAGAAAGGCATCATATATACATCACATATTCAATATGAAAATCTTACGTCCATAATCATATAGCAAGATATTTCTTCCATTTATCTCATGGAATTTATTGTTGCTTTGTAGGTGATCTTGGGGTGTTGAGGAGTTCACCTTTAATTCCGATAAGGTATCAGAGCTTCAATGCTACAAACTTCTTCCCAAATCTAAGGGACTTATTTTGGATTGATGATTTTGTTGGGTGTAATTGAGGGTTTCAAGGACCTCACAGTTTATCTATTAGAGTAAATTATATTTAACTTCGGCTTAAGTTAACTTAGGCATAATAATTTTATTAATTCAGGTTGTTTCTTTCCTGTATCAAGTAGTTTTACACCCACCATATACTCTTTGCCTTAAAAAATATGTAACATTGTGTAAATTAATTAGATCTCATTTGTCATTTCCTCTTCTTTGGTGAAATAGCGTCTAGTGCTTCTCTCTTTTTCTGTGGAAGTTGATCCTGCAAATGGTGATCTTGGGCTCAACCCATATGTTATTAGAGCATATCTCCTGCCCTTCCTTCCACTAAGGATTTTTTTCCTGTTGGTGAGCTTGAAAGCTGAGCTCACTAGTGTTTTGGTTGACCTCCATGTGGTTAGCCTGCACCTTTATCAAGATTTCTACAATGCATATTTTGTGTGGTTAAATCTAACCTTTTTTTAAGGGACGTAGAAGGTTTATCACACATTTTCCTTTGGAGATCTATCATTCATTGTTGGTTTGTATTTGGTAGAACGATTCGATTCTCTATGCAGATCTGAAGTCTTTTGCAGTTCTTTTTGGCTTCTAGAGGAGGCCAATATAAATTGTTGCACATTGTTTTTTTTTTGCTATGGCTACATATTTTGGTGGAGGCCACAATTTCCTTTCTTGTTGGACAACATTGAAGGCCCAATTTCATGGAGACTGCGATTCTTTGTAGAGGCATGATTCCTTTGAAAGAGGGAACGATTTACATAGAGACAACGATTTGAGGTTGAAGAAGCCGCATTTTCTTTGGAGGGTCGATTTTCTCTTGAGAGGTGCATGAATTCTATGATCTTTTTGCAATAAAGGAGTGCACCAAACCAATTTTTTTCAATCACTTGGAGGGCCCAATTTTCACCTATGGAAGATGTGGACTGTGCAAACCACAAGTTACTCTATCAGGCCATCATTCCTATTGTACAAAGGTGGTCGATGCAACTTGAATCATTTGTTATGGTGGTAATTTTCATTGTTTGATAAAGCCACTATTTTTTAGAGGTTGCAATAAAACTATAGTGGTCATGATTTTTTGGTGTACATAGTCAAATTTCCTCTGTTTCTAGGGTTTTCCATCTTTTTGGCATAAACAATTTGGTGAGGATCTTAAGTCCCACATTGGGAGTGTGGAGATCTTCTTTAGTCTTCTTGTTGTGTTTCAGACCTCAATGTTGTGTGAGCATGTCTCATGGTGGCATTTGAAGTCCCTCATGCATGGCAATTAGAGATAGTGTATGCTGACTTGTATATTGTGGTGGTGCTCTGTGATTGTTCCTTGCTTTTTTGGTGGTTAGGCCTATTTGTTTTTCTATTGATGATGAACGTGGTCACATGGTGGGATGAGGTGCTTGATCTGAAAGTGCCTCTATAGGCCTTTTTCTTTTTGCATATTTTTTGCAAATGGAGACTGATTTTTGCAAACCACATATCAACTGAGATGTATTTTCATCACCTTTGCAGTGGTTGAGGAATTTCTCTCATATTTTTCTATTTGGTGGCATTTTTAATCCGTTGAAGCTCGATATTAGTTTCACTTCATTTGCATTATTTGGGAGTTTCTATTTGTTGTTAAAGGCTATTATCTTTGTATTTTTGGAGATTTGTCATAATTGATTATGGGTTTTTCATTGCATCCTATTGTGATTATGTTGGAAAGGGTAAACTATAAGCAATGGAGAGATGGTATCATAAAACATCTTAGATGGCTTCATTTCTTGCCACGTCTATATAATATGGTTCCCCTTCCTGGTACTGGTAGTAAGAAATTTGCATGGAGTTACAAAAGGGATCATGTCCTAGTAGTTATTACAATGCATATTGATGATGCCACTTTGGATGCTATTGATAATTTTGAGTGTCCATATAATCTTTGGATTAAAATCTAGGAAATACATGGAGATCCTAATACTCTTTCATTTTGAGATGATCCTGTTTTAGATTGTCTTATGCCTCTTCACTTTTCAGACAGGATACCCTATGATCATGCTAGTATGCAAGAGTTTGAAGTTTTGAAATACTTTGAATCTTCAGATGAGGATGAAGAGGGTTCTTCAGATGCTCCTTCTTCTCCATCAGGGACAATTAATGTACCTTCACTTTTAGTGATTCATTGTGCAGAGTCATTGATTGAGAATCCTATCATTCCTATTCAGCAGGATCATTCATTTTTTGTTGATGATTCATCACAACTAGTATCGCATTGTCTTCTTGATTGGGATTCTTATTTTTCAGAAATTGGTTCATTGTTCATGGAATCTCACATTTCAGATTTGGAGGACACATTTGAGAGTATATCCTTCCTATTTGATGATAGTTGTGCTACAATTGTTGTCACTCCATCTAAGTTTCTGGAGAGTGTTTAGGATCAGTTTCCAATGGTGCCTTGTTTTCCACCTTTTGTTGTGATTCAGAATTTTCCTAATTGGTTCATGGCATCATTTTCCAAGGTCTTGGTGACACATGAGCATATTTTAGATACATCAACATACATTTTCATATTTTTTCCTTCAATTCATATCTAGAATGGGAAGCATACCTACATTTGTATTTGGTTTTGTTTCTTCTGAAAGGGAGAAAAGTTGTTTGCTGACACTAGATCATGTTTTGTCTTCAGGAACTTATCATTTTTGTAGGTGATTACACATTGTGGGGGGGCTATATAGTCTCTCTCTTTCCCTCTTATGGGGCAGGGAGGGTATTGATTGTATATACATGATGTATGTAGTCCTTGGGGGGTGTTATTGCATCCTCCATCCATGCATCATTTTTTTTTCTTTTATGTCTTTTGGAGAGGGGTTTTTTTCCATAGGGTTTTTCTCCTTTTCTTTGATTGTGAGATATTTCTTTTTGTAGTTGTAAATGGGTACCTAACATTGTTGTGTAGATGGAACCCATATTACATCTTGATTTTTTCATAATAATTCTCCCTAAGTTGCACTTAAGGGGGGGTGTTAGAGTAAATTATATTCATCTTAGGCTTAAGCTAACTTAGGAATAATAATTTTATTAATTTGGGTGGTTTCTTTCCCATATCAGAGTTTCACACCCACAATTTACTTTATGCCTTAAAAGTTTGTAACATTGTGTAAATTAATCTGATCTCATTGCAAATAGATTTCCACAATCCATATGAAATTAATTCTTGCTACTTCTAGATTTGATTGTGTGTAAGTTTTTTCCATCAACGTTTTGAATCACACACAGTGATCCATCATCAAGATGAGATTTGAAAAAGATGATAAAATATTAGTTGTAGACCCAACAAGTATAAAAAGACACAAAGGAGGAAAGGTGAGAGGATGAGGCTCACAAATTGAGGGAAAAGAATTAAAAACCAAACAAAATACAAACAAAAATAAAAACTAAAAAAATAAAGAAGGAAGAATTTGAGGCCTAAAACAATTTCAAAAAATTAAGAAAACATAACTATTACTAACACTATGAAAATCAACAAACTACCCTCAAAATTAAAGCCAAAGTGAAAGAAAACTTCAAAGGAAGGAAAATTTTAAAGAGAAGACACAAAATAGATACCCAAAGAAAAATAATTAGATAAAGGAAAATAGATAATCAAGTAAAATAAAGATACAAAAACAACCAAACAATCCAAGTTATTAATGCAATGGACAAAAAATTAAGTAAATAAAGAAGAATAGAATAATAAGAAGACAAAGAAAAATAATTAGATAAAAAAGAATAAAATGAAACAAAAGACAAACAAACATATATATATATATATGTGTGTGTGTGTGTGTGTGTGTGTGTAGACATGCAAACTTAGCATATTGCATTTAATCAAATCTATTCATCAAATAAATCAAGTCTATTTGATTAATCTCTAAAGTCATCCATTTAAATTAAATGAATCAAGTTTATTTAATTTGATCCTAACATCACCCTCTTTGATTAAATAAATCAAATCTTTATTTAATTCAATCTAAAATCATCTTCATCTCCTTTTGATTTAGTTTAATCCTTAAATCTAAGTCAAATGAGTCGAATCACCTAATCCTCTTTTAAATCAACTAAATCAAGATTAAATCTAATCTAATGCATGTCACATTCTCTAGATTTTCCCATTTATACAAATAAAGGATTTTAATTAATTTTTTAAATCTCCATTTTCCATCAACATGGCATAAAAGTGGAATATTCCCTCAAGTTTGAATTCAAATCCAAATTGGCATGTACATCCAACAAAGCATTTAAGAGCTCTTACATGTCTCTTACATGTCTCTTGCAAAGGTCAAACTTAGCATTTAATTCATCTTGTCATCAAATTCAAATTTCAAATCTCCCCCTCTTTGGCACATTAACCAAAATGTTCTCATTCCTCAACCTCACACATGTTGACAAGTGGCATCTTGTCATTGGTGGATTTTTAGTCCCACATCCTCCATGTTTGGCATTTTTTTATCCTTCTTGGCTATAAATAGCGAGTTTCTCTATTGTATTAATCCTCCACAACTCATCCAAGTTAGCATTTCATCTTGATCATCATCTCCACAACTCCACAATCTTTGTATCTTTCTCCACAAGTTACACAACTTGATACACACTCATTATCTTGCATCTTCATATCTTGAGCTTATCAAAAAGGGGTTGGGAAAGGGCTATTTTCCACATCAAAATAGCACCAATCCCCCTATAAGATGTTGGATTGATCATTTGAATAATGTTCTATTGTGTTTTGCTTACTTTCATGCTTTTTCTTCATTATTATTGTGTTCAAATGAATTTTATAGGGAGCATTGTATTTTCCTTGTTTAAACTGACCAAATGCTAATATTTGTCTTTGTTTGAGCAAGATTGCAAGTTAGTGCTCACATTTTGGTACCCATCGTGGGGCAGAAATATAATCTTTGTTTATGTTCATCTCCATTTATTTCAAGCATTAAGTAGGAAACATAAAGTCTTTCTTTGCTACCTCGTATAAAACTTAAAGCTTTGTTTGCTCTGTTACTAATCATGTAGACTTCAAACTTTGTTTGCTCTGTTACTATTCACATTTCAAAAGGCCTACAAATTTTGTGAACAACTAGAATTTCAGTTCAGATACATGTTTAGAAGATTTTATATGTTCATTATGAGAAGTGCTAGGACAATGTCCAGCATGAGATCTTACAGCTGAAACAAATTTTGAAATTTTATTTATTACAAAATAATCATTATCGAGGCGTTGCCTTTTTTTTCTTGGGAAGTATTTTGTTAGTTGCTATAACTTGTAGAGCTTTATTTGACGTTTAATAATTGAAGACTCAAAGCCTTTCGATACTTCTTTCTGCCCCTGCTATGCAAACAATATATAGAAGCAAATAAGATGTAGAGCAATGATAAGGCGATCTCTTAAAGATCCTTTGCTTCATTACACTATCCCATGGCAATGTAAGAAAACCCTAGCCACCATGCCAAAACAACCCACTTGCATGTGCTAGTTATTATGGTTGAAGAATACACTTTCATTTTATGCTTAATTTTATTCTTGATTACAATTATCACCTGCTCCTATAGAGAAACTCTAGCTCGTACGGTTATTCGCTTTAACTTTGTCACAACCTATGTGTCAGATACCCATTTTAATGTGAAGAATGTTATGTGACAGGGCATTGATAAATATGATTGTAGAAGAGCATCCACATTCTAGCACATTGAGAAATACGAGTGCAGAAGAGCATTGAGAAATATGGGTGAGAAATTTTGGCTCATTATTGTGAAGGTATTGAGTAGGTGTGTGTGTTCTTGTGTTGTCTCTTCCAGTGGCCCCATCTTTATCATTTTGATCCCATGAGATGTGATTCAAAATCACATATCATTTCCATCCCATCTTCACCATTTCAGAGGTAATAAAAGGTGGTATTACTTGGATATTTGAACAAAGAAAGAAAATGCAGTAGTTGGTGGCACATATCTAGTCATTACTGTCTTTCTTAATGAGTTTGATTTTGCACATTTTGAAAGTAACATAGATTTATCCTTTATTGTTATGTGACAAGAATGAAGAGGGGGAGTCCATTAGGCTAACACACTGATGTGATTATTGTCAGGCCCAATTAAAGGTTCTTCACTTTTTGGCAGAGACTCCCAAATACTTTAAAATTTTCTCTATAGATGCATTCGACTTCACACTATTTGAAACACCCTTTTTTTTATTTTGAATGCTTGAGTTATTATTTTTACCAACTAGTGCTACAGAAAAAATAAAAAATGTTTAGAATTATTAATGTCACGATTCTTCAGAATCAATGCGTTCTTTAGCTCAATGATATTAAAGACATGTCGACAGGGGGTTGTCTATTGCATTGCACTGAAGAATATTACAGAAGCCGATTTGTAATTTAAGCAAATATTTTTTTTGCTGGGAGGGAATGTGGTTATAAAGGATTAATCGAGTTACATTCAATCTGAATTTTTTTTTGGGTAGATTGGTGGTGGCATCCATTATTATCCTTTAGTCTTTTATACATAAACGTCATTTAAGCCATCATCCTACCTCCTCTAGTTTGAAATGGTATTGGAAAAATAGACAGCAAAAATTCCAGAAGAAACATCGAATGTGTGATCAAATATAGGTGATAAAGTTGGGTAGATATCGAGGTTGCTTGAGGAGATTAATGCAAGATCAGTATAGATTATTATACCCAAAGTCAACATAGTCTTTCTTACGCTAGGAGGGTGCTGGTCACAAATTGCTGGGGTGCAGCTTTAAGCTTACCAATCACATTAGTTTGAAAGTATTTTTAATGACATTGGGCATCATGGGGCATATCGTTTGATAGTGGGATTGAAGGTGTTGGTGATTAATCATTCTTTTTCTGTATTCTGCTTTTTGCATAATCTCTTTCATAAGCCTAAATGTCTTGGAGATCACAATGATGTTGTATGGGTAAATTGATAATGGGATCATAATTATCCTACCATCTTTTAAATCTGTGAATTTATGCCATGAATTTAAGTCGTGAAATTAGATCTCATTTATAGTTGTCAGGCATTTAGATTGTGAAAGAAATTAAAAATTAAAAGCGATATTAGGTGGGATTTTTTGGAGCACACATTTCCATTTAATTTCTCTATCCATGGCTGGTCAATGTCATATTGTTTTTCAATCTCAATCTTGATGTTTCTTTGCACTAATATTGATGTTTTCTTTGAGTTCAAAATTAGCAGACTATCAAATTAGCGAACTATCAATTTTTAACATCTGTTTTCTAGGAGTAATTTATTTACTTAAATGTTTCTTGAATATGTCAATTAATGATTTTTAGATCTAAATATGTTGATAACTGATTTGCATATTTTTTTGAAGATAACAGAGTAGCAAGACGACAAAAGAAAATCAAGAAAATAACAAGAAAATTTAAGTTGAAAAAGTGGGCCTTGAGCTTAAACTTGACAAAAGCATTTTTTAATGCTTATTGAAATAGCTTGAAGCATCCATTTCTCACTTTTGTTTTATGTTTTAGGCCAACTAAATCACTGATTTTATCTTTTTAAAGTTGGATTAAAACTCAAATTAGAAACTAACTAGACTTTACTTTTGGGCTAAAAATTGAACAAATAACTTCACATTTAGTTTGGTGCTTTAAAATGAACTCATCATTGCTTTCAGGCTAAAACGAACAAGTGTTTTTTTTGTCTTGTAATTTCTTACTCAAAGTAATACCATCAAAAAGATGTATGTGCTTCTCTCATGCCTTAAGATGATCTTGAGAATAAAAAGGCTTTTTGGTGATCTTAAGTTGGGTAAAGTAATTACCTCCACATTTCATTTTGGGATTAAAATTGAACAAAACATCTTACGAGTGTGAGTGGAACATATTGCGTGTGTTCTCCCTTTTTTTCTAAATGAAGGTTGATCGAACTACAAATATTTTTTCTCACTTTTGTTTATCTTAGAGGGCTTCCCTTGGGGAAAAAAACTCAGCCAAGGGAATGACTCAACTAGTAACACTCTAAAGCGAAGAGTATTTCTAGCCGGGATATAAAAGTGGGTATTAGAACAAAGGCCGGTATCACGTGGTTGGCTCCGACAAGAAGGGAAACAATGGTCTCTCGCCACATTGGGTCAACTCCTATGAATGGAAAGTACAAATTAAAACCCTTGTTGTAAAAAGGCCAAAATCCCTATCTATTTGTTGGTGCAAGAACGATCGTTTTGAAGCCACCCCACACTTTTACAACTTTTAGTAGAAATGGAAAGGATGCCATGGGAGTTTCATGGGTGTTGATGCTTGGCTGCCTTGAGAAGTGAGTGTCATGGAGGGGAGCCAGTGGGTTCAAACATCTAACCATTAGCTAAAAGTAGGCGTAGCTGGACTTGTCCAAGTGGGAACTCAACAAATATTGTCTCAAATATCTATAGGGTTGTGATTGTTCTTGAAATCAAAACACTTTTCTTTTTTGAAAACAGAGGAAAAACAAACATTTAACATTGACATCAAAATCTTAAACCCTTTAGGAGAAGCAAATATCCTTAAATGAATTCACATGTTATTGCTTTCCCTTGGGATTCTCATCCTTAGAGGCTTCTAAGCATTTGGATTTCATCTCAATTTGCTCCTACTAAGGTCAACATTAGGAAACCTTTGCCTTGATTTCCTCGATTTCCACATAATGCACTTTGTGGGATGAAAGATAATTAGAACATTGGACATCTAGTTTGAAAAGTTGATCAAGAAGTGTTTGTGGTAAAAAGAACTCATTAAGCAAAGTTAACTCAAATTCAACCCCACACATGTGCTTGTTATCTTTTGGTTTTTCATGTAGAGATTGGTCTTTTAATTTGAGCTACTCTTAGGGAAAAGCATGTTCTTCACTATCTTGGTATTGTAAACAAGGTTCTCCTTAGGTTCATTTAGGATCAAATCAAACACTTCATCCATTCCAAGCATTTATCATCTCATCCCACAAACAACTTTAGAGCTTTGGAAACATCATTTTGGACTTGGGTACATCCTTAAACCAAATCAAAATCATCTGTTTAGTTAATTATGTTTGGATGAATCCTTCCTCACACAGTTAAATTATCACTTCTTCGAACAAGTTCATCCTAAGATAACATCTAACATCATAGGGTTTACAAGTTCATTATCCAATCAAAACAATCAAAATCAAACCCTAAGTCTAGCAACTATCCAAAGTTCCTAAAAAGTTCAACACCCATATCATTCACACCTTTCATCCTTCATCTCATCATTGGTCATGAACACCTTAGAGGTCACTTTTGCAACAAGGTGAAAACACATGAAATATAAACTTGATACATATGTCATGAGTAATCCAAGTCAACTGAACTTTCAAAGCCTTACAATGCCAATTAATTTTCAAAACTCACATTTATATAATCCGTACATATAAACTTGAAGAACATGGAATATAAACTTGATACATATGTCATGAGTAATCCAAGTCAACTGAACTTTCAAAGCCTTACAATACCAATTAATTTTCAAAACTCACATTTATACAATCCGTACATGGGATCATCACCTCTTACAAACCTCAATAACACAAAAAATGTGAGTACGCCTAGTCAAAAGTTTGGAACACTCTTCCCAATCGTAGAATTAAATCCAAGTCCAAACTTACAAATCTATCAACCAAACACTCAATGCATGAGTCTTCCACAAACAAACAACATCATGCCACCAAATCGATACATGCCAAATGTGAATATACCAAGTACAAGCTTACCAAACATGAACATTTCAAATCCACACTTGGTAAAATTTTGGGTAAATATGTTTTTGAATCATACAAATGTTGTTCAAAGTCCAAACAATATGTTAACGACTCCATGTATTGATCCAAGTCAAGGTAACACCAAGAAAAATCAAAGTTACCTAAATCAAGGAAATGTGATTCCATCCACAATAATGTTCAATTTCAGCCTATAATGCCAAATCTTAAGATCATTCCAAATTAGAACATTGTCCAAAGTCAATTTGTCCATGATCCCATACAAACACCACAAGTATGCATTCCAAATCTGATTGAACAAAAGAATCAACTATATCAAGGGAGTCAAAATCAAAATCAAGATCAAAATCAACTTGCTTCACTTGCCAAACTAATTGAATTATTGAGCCAAGAGACATCTTCACTCCAAAATAAATACACTCTACCATTGGTTGAACCATGTCATCAAAACATTAAGTTGTGTCCACAACTACATCAAGAACACTATCTCCAATGCTAATAAGTTAGATATTAAGATCAACAGCATCAACAACAAACCCAATCACCACGTCTCCAAAATCAATCGCCACAAGGTCAATATAAAGTGCAAATCTCGCAAGGGAACAAACAAAAATACAAAGCACTTGGGAAAACAGTCAAATTACTCTTGCAACAATTGGTACGAGAAAATATCATCAAGCTCCCCATCTATTGGAACTATCAAGAACGTCTAGTTAAACCATTAGGGTATAATGAATAGAACCATTGTGATTATCACAAAACAAAGGGACACACAAAATCAAGTTGTATTTTCAACTCAAAAATCTCATCCAAGACCTCATTGATCAAAAGATAATCACTATTGGGGACAATGATGAAGATTCGATCACTAGTTATAGCATTCACAATCTCTCCACCACAATTGTTGAAAAAAATGATCAAGATCTATTGATCAATGAAGATGTTTCTACCTCATCCAACGATCAAAACAACATACATCAAGAGTCACTTTTCAATCATGATCAAAATCCACCAATAATATCCAAAAATGATCCAATTCAAGAAATGGCAACATCACTTGACCCTATGGTTGAAGACATTCACAATCTCTCTACCACAATTTTTAAAAACAATTTTCAAGATGTCTCCATTAACGAGCACATTGAAGATGTTTCTACCCCATCTGATGATCAAATCACCATACATCAAGAGCCACTTTTTAGTGATCTATTTCAAGGAGTGTTAGAGTTATTTGATCCTATTGACATAACCCACAATCCATCGACCAATGATCAGGTTGAAAATGTCTCTACATCACCTAATTAGTTAGAGAACATATCTCAATAATTTTTTCCAAAGCATGATCAACCTCTTTCACCAAGGTCTAGCAATGGTACTTTCCAAGACATGTTCACACCCTTTGACCTCATGGTTATAGATACTAAAGGGATCCTTAGCTCAACATTTGACCTAAGTCCACCTAAAGATCAAGAGGACATTGAGTCACTTCCAATGTCTAATGAGTACATCCAAAAATCCTTTGTAAGAAATCCATCCTTTGAAACTGACCCATGCTAAGAACTTGATCCAAAGCATATCGAAATAAATTCTAAAATCATTCAAGATCAAGAATTCGTATCTCCAATATACTACAATGATATAATGGACACTCTCCTATGTATACAAGATAATGCAAAAGATTATCATATCCACATAGCACATACTCATCCATCTACCCATGAGATGCTTTCTTTGGATGGACACGTAGATGATCTACATTCAGAATGAGATTGTTTTACTCCTGATATTATTACACAAAAAGAGCAGGTTATTGATTCCTAAAGTCAAACACATTTGTCAACATCAGGATCAAATATATCCCAAATTCAAACTGAGGACATCATGTATGAAGATATTCAACATTATTCACTCAAGGAAGTAGGTCAGATAGAACAAGATACTCTAGAGTCAACAAAACAAAAAATTGAAATAACGTCATCTCCAGTGGTCATTTATTAGATAATTCTTACTGAACAAGACATATCAAAACAAGCAGAATCAAGGAACAAAGGTGCTACTACCACCATACTAGGGGCAACTATGTCTCAAGAAAACATCTACATAGGGAGCACGAAGAATCCTTATGAGAAAACTGATGCCAATACTACAACTGGCAATGTTATGAATCTTCATCCACCCATCAACCCATCCATGAATTGGGACCAACATCAAAATAAATATTTGAATCAAAGCACAAAGAATGTTATCAAAGAAAAATAAGTTGTGAAGCATAATGGACAAATCAAATACAAGTGGATACCAAAGAATACAAAGAAAGATTATCCCTATCAAACTCCATCAGTCAAAGAAACTATGGGGAAAAATAAAAAAGGGAAAATTATCCATCAAAGATGTCCACACAATAAAAGGAAAGCTTCCCAAGTGACATACAAAGTATATCAAGCAATTGGTCCTAATTCCACGCACACTTCCATAACCACCCATCAATACTCATCTTCCCAAGTTTGGAGAGTCAAAGGTTCCAAACTGTCAACCAATCCATCTTTTATCCCTAAATGCACTCCATCCATGCCCCCACACATGATATCCAATTCTCACATTGACCATGTATTGGAAGTGGACCTTCATTATAAAGATTCAGAAGGCACTCTATCACAATGTGCACACAAAGACAAAGTTAACTCCAATATTGACAAAACAGATCAAGAATCTCAAAATTTTCACTCAAGTGCATATATCTTAGCAAAACAACTTCTTCAGGTAGGATAGTGATGGAAAATTATGAAAGAAGCATCTACATTGATATCACCAGGTGGTTCAACATGAGCTTAAAATCTCACAGAAAAATGCAAAAAAAATTATAAATATCCAAAAAAATTAGAAAAATGATTGAAAATAGTAAAGAAAAAAATCATCCTCTAGTGAAAACCACATGGGTGGCACTTTGGAAAATTACCATGATGAAATCCTGGCAAACAAGCATCATGAGTAAGAATCGAGCATCTATGTACACTAGTTTAGGTGAAAGCATCTTGTCCCATCCATAATAAATCCATTCATCCATGAACTATTTATCCAATCTATTTTCATCCATCTGCATACATAGCCTAAGTTATCTTGATCTTGACAAACTTTGGTGCACACTTTTACGCTTGCTTATGGTAAACATCTTGACATGAGTCATTTTCATTGATCCTATCCTACCGAGCATTATCTAATCCATGAAGCACTATCCAATGAAGCATTCCTCTATTCAAACACCTTATCTTATTACAAGATAATCCTTGGCATCCTTTGCATGCTTACCATATACATCCATCCACACACCTATCCAAGTATCCACCCATGGAAGTCCATACATTGCTAGACACTAGGGGCAGATATGTACATCTTGCTTTGAGAATAAATATTGATCTATATCTTCTAAATTATGTGGTGATCTGAACATTGAAAAATGTGAAATCATATTGGTCAAAGCATTTGTGAGACAAAATCCAAATCACTAGCCCATGGCACATTTTGAGGAGAAGACATTCCTTATCAATCTTCATCTTTCATCGAACATGAATCCAAACAATCACTATCAGTCGCATATTCAAACATCATATCAAATCATTCAAAACATCTTTTGTTTCAAACCAAGCTTCAAAATCTTGATCAATCAAATGCAATCAATCCATCATCTCGGGATATCCTTCCCAATCCTTGTGTTGCTTAAACACTATCCTTGCATTGTTGTGTATCCTTAGCAATGTTATCACCAATAAATCCATCATCTCTTGATATCCTTCTTAATCCCTATGTTGCTTAACACTATCCTTGCATTGTTGTGTATCCTCAGCAATGTTATCACCAATAAATCCATCATCTTGAGATATCCTTCTCAATCCCTGTGTTGCTTAACACTATCCTTGCATTGTTGTGTATCCTCAAAAATGTTATCATCATCAATCCCTCATCATCTAAAGATATCATTCCCAATCTTCGTCTTGCTTAACACTATCCTTGCATTGTTGTGTATCCTAAAAAATGTTATGATCATCATCAATTTGTCAATCCCATCTATCAACCTTAGCTTGGTTTTCAACAAAATACCAAAACATAGCACTGATAGCATCAGACACATCCTTATCCAAATCGTCAAAATCATGCAAAAATCCAAAAACATCCAAAACATATCAAAATCCAAAAACATTCATAAAACCTCATAAAACACAAAAACATTAGAAAATTAGAAAACCAAAACATTCATAAAATCTCATAAAATCCAAAAACATTCAAATAACCCAAAAATACCAAAAACAACCTCAAAAAAATTCAAAAACTTCAAAAACATCCAAATATTTGAAAAAATCCATCTGTCTCATCTCGCCATCACCCAAAATAATCAATCATCCATAATAAATCAATTGTTTCCTTCATCCCTTGGAAAAACAAACAAAAAAAAGTACAATAATCAACAAAAGAAAACTTCAAATGTAAAATCAAAATTGAAACAACTTCTAAACGCAAAATCAAACTCTTGATCATTTTCAAACATGTCAATCAACCTTATATCAATAGCCTATCAATCAACTTATCAAACCATCATCATCCTATATAATGCATGTCCTAGGATATATCGTTCTAATAATGGGCATCATTTTAGATATCACCTTGGATTCTTATCCTATCAAAACACATCCCTTTGGCTAAAGGTATCAAGAACATTGGCTTGTTTGTGTACTTGATCTTTTCTTTTGATTTATCTTATTGCGCTTATTCCAATGACCTCTCAATGATGTCAACTCAAAATTATTTAGAGAGAAATGAATGGGGCAATGATCATTATCTTTTTTCTACTATGCTTGTTGGATGTTCTTGTAAAATAACCTTGGTGAATGCTTGCTTTGTTAGGTGTGTATGGAAGGTGTTTTGGGCAGCTTGTTGACTATTGCATTAATAGGTTATACCTTTCCTATGTTTTGGTATGAGATGTTTGAAACTTTAGAAGTGCATCCTAGCAAGGTTTCCGTATGTTAGGTGTGAACAAGAATACTCTATCTATTTTTCAAGTCAAAGTCCCTCACACCAAGTGCAAAGCCATCCTAGTTCTTTATACCTTGATGCATCATGCTTATGCATTTTATCAAACATAAGGTAAGTGGGCCTTTTAAAATCCCAATTATTGATAAGAAAATCATCCATTTCTCATCACCATCTCTCATTAAAGTTGACTTGTTGGATCCTCTTGTCATAATCTGATTTCTTCTTTTCTACACTAACATCATACCCCAATAGTTAATCATCATCACCAATGCATGCATCCTACATCCACAAACCATTAGCTTTTTGCACATCATCTCACATGCGTGTTCATCATCATCATCATAAGATCTGTTAGTATAAGCAACTCATAAAAATCATACATTTACATAAAACATCCAATGCATAATCATATAGGAATTATCGTATCATCCATCTCACATGCATTGCATTATCATTTAAGTTATTTAGGATAATATAGATTGGTTATTCTAAGCATCTTAAAACCATCTCATTTGCATCATCATCAGAACCATCCATTTTGAACCTCTTTATCGTGAGATCGATCCTCAATTTGAATCTTTTCGCTCAATCTCTAGAGGGGGCAATGTACTAGTGTACTTTCCGCTGGGGCATTTGAATTTTTCTTTTGAATTTTGAATTTTGATCGCAGTAAGTCTATTCTTTGAACCAATGCAACAAGTACATTGCTTCAAAGAGGGGAAAACTGTAGACATGCAAAACTAGCCTATTGCATTTAATCAATTCCATTCATCAAATAAATCCAATATATTTGATTAATCTCTAAAGTCATCCATTTAAATTTAATAAATCAACTTTATTTAATTTGATCCTAACATCACCCTCTTTGATTAAATAAATCAAATCTTTATTTAATTAAATCTAAAATAATCTTCCATCTCCTTTTGATTTAGTTTAATCCTTAAATCTAAGTCAAATGAGTCAAATCACCTAATCCTCTTTTAAATTAACTAAATCAAGATTAAACCTAATCTAATGCATTTCACATTCTCTAGATTTTCTCACTTGAACAAATAAAGGATTTAAATTAATTTATTAAATCTCCATTTTCCATCAACATGGCATAAAAATGGAATATTCCCTCAAGTTTGAATTCAAATCCAAATTGACATGTACATCCAACAAAGCATTTAAGAGCTCTTACATGTCTCTTACATGTCTCTTGCAAAGGTCAAACTTAGCATTTAACTCATCTTGTCATCAAATTCAAATTTCAAATCTCCCCCTCTTTGGAAAATTGACCAAAATGTGCTCATTCCTCAATGTCACACATGTTGACAAGTGGCATCTTGTCATTGGTGGATCTTTAGTCCCACATCCTCCATGTTTGGCATTCTTTTATCCTTCTTGGCTATAAATAGAGAGTTTCTCTATTGTATTAATCCTCCACAACTCATCCAAGTTAGCATTTCATCTTGATCATCATCTCCACAACTCCACAATCTTTGTATCTTTCTCCACAAGTTATACAACTTGATACACACTTATTATCTTTCATCTTCATATCTTGAGCTTATCAAAAAGGGGTTGGGAAAGGGCTATTTTCCACATCAAAATAGCACCAATCCCCTATAAGATGTTGGTTTGATCATTTGAATAATGTTCTATTATGTTTTGCTTACTTTCGTGCTTTGTCTTCGTTATTCTTGTGTTCAAATGAATTTTATAGGGAGCATTGTATTTACCTTTTTTAAACTAACCAAATGCTAATATTTGTCTTTGTTTGAGCAAGATTGTAGGTTAGTGCTCACAGTATGTATGTATGTATGTATGTATGTATGTATGTATGTATGTATGTATGTATGTATGTGTATATGTATATGTGTATATATATGTGTATATATATGTGTATATATGTATGTATATATATATGTATATGTGTGTGTGTGTATACTAAAAGAAAACAAACATAAAAAATACAATAAATAAAAATGATAGAGGAAAATTAAAACCAAGAATAAAGAAAAGACAAGAAAATATTAAGAAACCTACACCAAACTTCCCAAAATAATAAAGGAACAAATCTTCCCACAAATTTTCAAAAACCTAAAAACCTACAGAGTTAATACAAGAAAATGCATATGGCAACAAAAAAAATGCAAAATCTAGAGCCTAAACACATACATATACATAAACATATACAAAAAAATCAACAAGCAAAAAAAAAATAAACACAAACAACAACAAATACAAATGCAACCTATACATATGCTAAAACAAATTCATACCAAAAGATATATTTTTCCACCACGTAATTGATCTTTTCTTTTTTCTCTTACTATCATTGTTATTTTCTTTAATAGTGTTTTTATCATTTATGTGAAGGGATCTTTGGGAGCTCAACTCCAAATTAGAGCTAGAACTAGTTTTGTTCTAGCTACTATTCCCCCTTCTTTTTATCTTTAGAAATGGAGACAAAATAATACACCACTCACCCTTTTTAACTATTTTTATGAAAATTGTTGGTGTAAATAGGTGTTTTACCTATCTAGTCATTAGCAAATCCTATCTACATGTTAAGTCCACTTAGGTTCTCGAAGGGAATCTTTCTAGATAGTGCTAGTTGTCTCATTATATAGGATTAAAACAAATGTAAGGATCTTATCTAATCCTATCTTACAATTTTCCTTTATAAGAAAGGCATCATACATGCATCACAAATTCAATATGCAAATATTACTTCCATAATCATATAACATGATATTTCTTCCATTTCTCTCTTGTGGAATTTATTGTTGTTTTGTAGGTGATCCTGGAGTATTGAGGAGTTCACCTTTAATTCCTATATGGTATCAGAGCTTCAATGCTACATACTTCTTCCCAAATCTAAGGGACTTATTTTGGATTGATGATTTTGTTGGGTTTGATTGGGGGTTTCAAAGACCTTATAGTTGAATCTGTTAGAGTAAATTATATTTACCTTAGGCTTAAGTTAACTTAGGAATAATGATTTTATTAATTCAGGTGGTTTCTTTCCCATATCGGGTAGTTTTACACACACCATATACTTTATGCCTTTAAAAGTATATAACATAGTGTAAACTAATTAGATCTCATTTGTCATTTCCTCTTCTCTGGTGAAATAGCATGCGATGCTTCTCTCTTTTTTCTATGGAAGTTGATCCTGCAAACGGTGATCTTGGGGTCAACCCATATGGTATTAGAGCAGATCTCTTTCCCTTCCTTCTGCTGAGGATTTTTTTCCTATTGGTGAGCTTGAAAGCTAAGGTCACTGGTGTTTTGGAAGAATTCCATGTGGTTAGCTTTCACCTTTATCGAGATTTCTACAATGCATATTTTGCATGGTTAAATCTGACCTTTTTTTAAGGGACATAGAAGGTTTATCACACATTTTCCTTTGCAAATCTATCATTCATTGTTGGTTTGTATTTGGAAAAATGATTCAATTCTCTATGCAGATCTAAAGTCTTTTGCAGTTCTTTTTGGCTTCTAGAGGAGGCCAATATAAATTCTTGCACATTGTCTTTTTTTGGCTATGGATGCATATTTTGGTGGAGGTCATGATTTCCTTTCTTGTTGGATGGCATTGCAGGCCTGATTTCATGGAGGCTGTGATTCTTTGTAGAGGCATGATTCCTTTGAAAGAGGGAACAATTACATAGAGACAACGATTTGAGGTTGAAGAAGCTGTGTTTTCTTTGGAGGGCCGATTTTATCTTGAGAGGTGCATGAATTCTCCGATATTTTTGCAATAAAGGAGTGCACCAAGCCATTTTTTTCAATCATTTGGAGGGCCCAATTTTCATTTGTGGAAGGCATGGACTGTGCTAACCATGAGTTGTTGTATCAAGCCATCATTCATGTTGTGCAGAGGTAGTGGACGTGACTTGAATCATTTTTTATGGTGGTAATTTTCAATTTTTGATAAAGCCGCTATTTTGTAGAGGCTACAATAAAACTATAGTGGCTGTGATTTTTGGGTATGTATAGGTGAACTTCCTCTATTTCTACGGTTTCCTATTTTTTCAGTAGAAACAATTAGGTGAGGATCTTAAGTCACACATTGGGAGTGTGGAGATATTCTTTAGTCTTTTTATTGTCCTGTGACCCTCAACGTTGTGTGAGCAAGTCTCATGGTGGCATTCAAAGTCCCTAACGCATGGCGATTGGAGACAGTGTATGTTGACTTGTATATTGTGGTGGTGCTATGTGATTGTGCCTTGGTTTGTTGGTGGTTGCACCTAATTTTTTTGTTATTGAGGATGAATTTGGGCACATGGTAGGACTAGGTGCCTAATCTGAAAGTGCCTCTATAGGCCTTTTTTTTCATTTTTACATATTTTTTGCAAACGGAGGCCGATTTTCGTAAACCACATATCAATAGAGAGGTATTTTTGTCACCTTTGTAGTGGTTGAGGAATTTCACTCATATTTTTCTATTTGGTAGTATTTTTAATCTATTGAATTTTGATATTGGTTTCTCTTAATTTGCAGTATTTGGGAGTTTCTATTTGTTGTTAAAGGCTATAGTCTTTGTATTTTTGGAGATTTGTCATAATTGATTATGGGGTTTTCATTGCATCCTATTGTGATTATACTGGAAAGGGTAAAATATAAGTAATGGAGAGATGGTATCATAAAACATCTCAAATGGCTTCATTTGTTGCCACATCTATATAATTTGGTTCCCCTTCCTAGTACTGATAGTAAGAAATTTGCATGGAATTGCAAAATGGATCATGTCCTAGGAGTTATTACAATGCATATTGATGATGCCACTTTGGATGCTATTGATAATTTTGAGTGTCCATATAATATTTGGATTAAAATATGGGAAATACATAGAGATCCTGATACTATGCCATTCCTAGATGATCCTATTTCAAATTGTCTTGTTCCTCTTCACTTTTCATACATGATACCCTATGATTATGCTACTATGGAAGAGTATGAAGTTTTGAAATAATTTGAATCTTCATATGAGGATGATGAGGGTTTTTCAGGTGCTCCTTCTTCTCCATCAGGGATAGTTGATGTACCTTGAATTTTAGTGATTCATTATGCAGAGTCATTGATTGAGACTCCTATCATTCCTATTTAGTAGGATCATTCATTTTGTGTTGATGATTCATTGAGTACATCCATTGATTCATCACAACGAGTATGTCATTGTCTTCCTGACTGGGATTCTTATTTTTTCAAAAATTGGTTCATTGTTCATGGAATCTCACATTTCAAATTTAGAGGACACATTTGAGGTTATATCCCTCCTATTCGATGATATTTGTGCTACAACTATTTTCACTCTATCTTAGTCTCTGGAGAGTTTTTAGGATTAGTTTCCAGTGGTATCTTGTTTGTCACCTTCTTTTGTGATTGGGCATGTTCCTGGTTGGTTCGTGGAATTATTTTCCAAGGTCTTGGCACAAACATGAGTAGATTTTAGAGACATCAACATAAATTTTCATGCTTCCTTCCTTCAATTCATATCTGGAATGGGAAGCATACCTACATTTGTATTTGGTTTTGTTTCTTCTGAAAGGGAGACAAGTTGTTTGTTGACATTGGATCATGTTTTGTCTTGAGGCACTTACCATTTTTGCAGGTGATTACACATTATGGGGGGGCTATATAGTCTCTCTCTTTCCCTGTTATGGGGGGGCTATTGATTGTATATAGATGATGTATGTAGTCCTTGGGGGTCCTGATTAAGTCTTGCATCCATGCATCATTCTTTTTCTTTTCTCTTTTTTGGAGAGGGGTTTTTTCTCATAGGGTTTTTCTCATTTTCTTCGATTGTGAGAGATTTTTTTTTGTAGTTGTAAATGGGTACTAACATGGTTGTGTAGTTGGGACCCATATTGCATCTTCATTTTTCATAATAATTCTCCCTAAGTTGCACTTAAGGGGGGTTGTTAGAGTAAATTATATTTACCTTAGGATTATGTTATCTTAGGCATTATAATTTTATTAATTTAGGGGGTTTCTTTCCCATATCGGATAGTTTTACACCACCATATACTTTATTCCTTTAAAATTTTGTAACATTGTGTAAATTAATACAATCTCATTTGTCATTTCCTCTTCTCTAGTGAAATAGTGTGCAATGCTTCTCTCTTTTTCTATGGAAGTTTAAACAGCAAATGGTGAGCTTTAGCTCCACCCACATTATCTAAGGCATTAGAGAAAGTCAAGTTTTCCCCTTTCTTCATCAAATTTTGTTATATATTTTGATTGATCTATAATGGTTTCAAGTTAATGGTTATAGCTTCCAGATCTTGGAGGTAGAAGAATTTTTGGAGCACTTTGGGCCAAATCTAACACTACCATTCTATTTGGAAGTCTCGAAAACCTAAGGAATGATTTTTAAATTTTCAAAATAAGATAATGCCTTTGCTATTTTTTCTTTTATAGTTTTGAAACCCTAATGTGAAAGCCGGTGAAGTTTAGGCATTTTTGCCTAAAAAAAAAATCAATATTAAATTTTAAGCCGTGGGTTAAATTTTTAGTTTCATGCCTTAGTAGATTTTTCAAATGAGTTGAAGGAGTCAACTAAAACTTCTTTACCTTTATTTTGTGCATTTTCCTATTAAAAATGTAAAGTATTTTAGTTAAGTGATATTTATAAATCACTAAATCTAAAAATACTACTTTCAAATGCAAAGTAAATAAAGTGATTTGAGACTTTTCTTTCAACGCGTGGGGTGATAAGGATATGTTTGTAATTATATCATGGAAAGAATATAGGGAAGTTAAGGATATGTTACAAACATGTGGAGAAAATATAGGGACTTTTACACATCTTATTGAAGGTCTTGAGAGAATATAGGCATTAATTTATGGTGCCTTCATGTTTGATATGATCAAACTTGATTATTTGAATCTTTTGGAGTCTTTTTAGAGAAGAATCAGGTGCTATATTTTGGGATTTTTGAACCCATCCAACCCAAGAAACTTCCAGGTCCTATTTTGGTGGAACCACTTGAGCTTGGATACTTATGCCTTTTGTAACACATTTTGAGTCAATTCTTTTTATGCAATTTCTAGATATTGTGACTTTGACAGTCCTTTGCTATAGTATTGAGCATGCTTTGTAACTCAACATTTTGGAGTATGAAATAAAAATTTTACCTTGGACACCATTGATGATCATATTTTTCCTTCCTTTTGCAAGCATTGTGCATTATCAGGTGATTGATCAAGTTATTTGTAAGAAATTTCTATTTTCCTATAACTTTGTCTCTTATATCATGCCTTTTCTGCAAAAGTAAAGTTATGCAGGTTATGAATTGTGTTTTAAAATTGTATATATACCTTTTCAATTTGTGAAATTTTTTTTCCTTCTTGAAAGTGTATGCAAGTCAAGCCTTTTCATGAAATTTTTATGCATAAACTTATAGTAACATGTTGTGCAATGCAAAATCTGTCATCAATATTCAAGTGTATGTCAACTCGAATGTTTCATAACTCATATTAGTTAGGTGTATTACCATAGGAAGTAGTATTCACCACTTACAGTTTTATTCATTTTTATCAATCCTTCTTCTGTTTCCCTTCAAAAGAATCATTAGTTACGTTATAACTAATAGGAAGCCAACCTTCTCTAGAGGTTTGGTCTCTTTCAAGGTATCCAATCCACACCTTTGGATCATTCCCATGTTTCACTAGATTGTCGATTTCTAAATTCAATAGTGTGCAGATTTTAGTGATAATAATTTTGGCATGCCCGATGGGACACGTCCATCAATTCAATTTACTAGTTTGATGTGCAACCAATGATTTTCAGACATTTTTAGAGGTTATTTTAGCATATTTGGTGACTCCGTGAGGCGAAAGAATAGTAAATTCATTTCTTTTCCAACACATGAGAAGAATACAAACAAGGAGTTCTAAGGATTTTGAGTATTTGGAGTTGTCACCACCTAGAAGACAAGGTAGGACAACAAAAAGAACTCCCCCATCTAAGAGAGTTCAGTTAACACCACTTGGTGTTAGAAAATATTTTTTCTTCTCACCACTAAGGAGAAAAGGTAGACCATCTAAGAAGTAGATTGAAATTCGTTCTGCTTCACCAAGCTTTAGAATAGTTAAATCATCTTCAAGCAACCCAAAGAAAGTTACATTTTCTACTTTTTCGGTGTTGTACCCGTATTTTCAATTTCTACTTCAATTTCTATTTTTCAAACTCATAAACCACCCTTTCATGCCATTTGATGGCTCTAGAAACCAACCTTTTGTGCCATTTAATGGAGGCAATCCATTAAATCTTGCAAAACATAATGATATCCCAATTTTTTCCTTAAAAAGCTTACCAATTTTCACTGGTGAGGATCAAACAAATATCCATTGAGCACATAAGGGATGTTGCTTCACTGTGTGGTGTTCACCAAATAACTCAAGAGGACGTAGTTGTAAGGCTAATTTATGCATCATTCAAAGGAAGGGCTTTGCAGTGGTTCAGAAGTCTAGCAGTTAGCTCCACTACAACTTGGGACAAAATTCCTACTACATTGAGTCCTCCTCTAGAATATGCATTCTTGTATTATTTAAAAGTTCTCAACAACAATATAGTTGTCATGACATAATCAATGGGAGGAGTGTCTTTAGTAGATGTATATGAAACAACAATTAGAGAAAAAAACTGTCTAATTCAAGCAAGTAAGATTGCTCATAGGCCACCAATGCCTATTTTTCTAGATATTCAGCCTAATATGCCACTATAGATACCACCTTTTTCTCTGTTGCCTGTTGTTCTAGTGTTACCAATTGCTGGTAAACAAGAAGTTGAAGTTCCAGTTCAATCACAAGAGTTGAAGGAAATTAAAGAGAGTCAACAAAAGACTGAAAATAGTTTACAGAATTTTGGGAATAAGTTGGTGAGCTTAGAGAAGAAACAATCTTATACCAGATCTTATCAACAGCAAGGTCAGGCTTCAAATCAACAGTACCAAGGTAATTACCAAGGTCCAAGATAGAATGTGAACACAAGGCCTTTTTAGGCATATAATCCAACACTTGTTAGTGCAGCTAGGGACCTTTTCCTGTTCAAAATAATGTTGTTTCTGATTATGAGTGGTGCTACCCATGCAATCAACCACATAATCAAACCACATGGTCCAATGTACTTATAAATTAGGGATTAATGGTGAAGAATGCTTCAATCTCACAACAGAATGTACCTAATGATGGAGCTCCACATTAGCAGGAGTAGCCTACAAGCGATGCTACTCTACTTAACTGATAGGGAGAAGAGTTATGTGGAGTTAATGCAGATGATTCTCTAGTTGCAACAAACATAAGAGAAAAGAAAAGAGCTTTAGAGCTTGATAAAATAGCTGATAAAGGAAAAGCAGCAGCTACAAAACCATCTACATCACAAGTGCCTCATATTTTACAGAGAAATCATCAAGTTGCTACCAAGGAGTAGCCACACCTGCAAGATGATCATACTGGTGTAAAGACCCATCAAAAGGTAAATCCAGTTGTGCCTTTTAACATCATTGAAAATATGAAAAAGATGAATGTAACAATGTCTATGTGGGACTCATTAGCTATTCCAGGTCAGAAAGACATGTTACAGTCAGCTCTGTCAAATTTGAAAGTGTTTGATGAGTCACCAGTAGGTAAGGTTAGAGCTATTTTAACAAATGATCCTCAAGATGATAAACAACCCAACAAAGAAGAGGGTAAGGATATTAAACCACCTTTGTTTTGTGTATCTGTGATTATAGGTGATAAATTAGTCTATAACTGTATGGTAGATAGTGGAGCTAGTAGCTTTGTAATGCCAAAGCAGATTGTAGATAAACTAGGACTAAAATATCAGCCTTTAGAGAAGGGAGTTATTCAATTAGATGGAACCTTAGTTAATACCTTAGGTGTCATCAAAGGCTTGAGCCTTACACTTCATGCTTTTCCAAATTTTTTAGTTCCATAAGATATATGCATCATAGATCTTCCACATTTCTTTTCTTTGTGTCTTCCAAGAGACTTTATAGCTAGGATAGGAGGTTATGTTTGTGCTGACTAGTCACATGTGTTGTTTACAATGAGATATGGAACTAAGGTTACCATCAAGTCTGAAAATTTACCAAGAATCACATAGAGCCTTATAATACAAGTGTAATTAATGTTGTTCCAACTACTGCAAACACAAATTGTGTTGTTTCTAGTGATAATGAGCTTGTTGTTGCTCAAGAGCTACAAGCAGAGAGTATTTCTGATGTGTTGTTGCATGAATGGGAAACAAAAAATGTAATGGATAGTCCTGATGACCTTATTGAAGATGTTGGTATGGGTAATTATGTGTTGCATGAACCGAATATAGAGGTTCTAAATCTTGAAAAGAGTATAGATTAGTTGCTAGAACAACAAGATGAAGCTTGGGAGATGTATTTCAATGGCCCCTGAAGTATAAATGGAGCTGGTGGAGGTGCATTGTTTGTGTCTCCACAAGGTGATAGGTATTTTTCAGCCTTCCATTTCTCTTTCGCATGCTCTAATAACACTGTTGAGTATGAGAGACATATTCAAGGTCTTGAATGGGAAAGGAAGAGAGGAATAAACTCCCTAAAGGTCTATGGAGATAGTGAGCTGATCATTAATTAGGTTAGAGGCTTGAGTGTTTCTAAGAATGATGTATTGAAGTCCTAGAGGAACAAAATGTGGGATATACTAGAGGAATTCGATGCCTTTAACTTGTTTTCTATCCTAAGAAATAAAAAAAAAATGTTGAAAGACTTGTTGCTATTGGTGTACAGTTTGATATCCCCAATGATATCAAGAAGGAGAAGGTACAACAATATGTCAAATTAGTAATCAGACCTTCTATTCTAGACAACAACATTCACTAGCAAGTATTTGATAGTGATGAACAAATTTTATCTTTCCTACTTGAAGAGGATTAGTTTTCAGTACTGAATCAAGAGAAGCTTAAACAACAATATGGTGATCAAGTCATACAACTGAAAACAAATAAATTACCCAAAGTTTTAGTTACCTTGGAGTCTATTTTCAACACTGATGATCAACTTAAGAAAAGTAAAGTCAATATTCAAGTCAAAGAAGATCATTATGAAGAAATTGAAATCTTTAAAGGTAAGCTTCTTAATTTAGGAAAATTTTGTTTAGCTGAAGATAGAAAGGATTTTATTTCCTTATGCCAATATTTTCATGATGTTTTTACTTGGAAATATTTTGATTTAAAGGGTTTTGACCCTCATATTGCTAAACATACAATTGAGTTATAACTTGATGCCAAACCTGTTAGGAAAAAGAAGAGACCTTTGAACCCCAAGCTTGAACCTTTAATGATTAAAGAGCTAACTAAGTTAATTGAGGGGGTATTATATTTCCAATTAAACACACCTCCTATGTTTCTAACCTTGTTCTGGTTAGAAAGAAAAATGGGGAGATAAGATTATGTGTAGATTTTAGAGATCTTAATAGACCATCTTTAAAAGATCATTACCCATTACCCTCCATGGAAAAAATTCTTCAAGTTGTTATTGGTTCAAAGAAATCTTCTCTTCTAGATGGTTATTTTGGTTATAACTAGATTCTAGTCATGGAAGAGGATCAATATAAGACAGTGTTTACAAAAAAGTGGGGCACTATGGCCTACAAGAGAATTCCTTTTGGCTTATCTAACACTGGCATCACATTTCAAAGGGCCATGGATATGGTGTTTCAGAGTCTAGATAATTCAAAAGTTTTTTCTTGTTTATCTAGATGACATAACAATATATTCTAAAAATGCAGATGAACACTTGCCACATCTCAAGCAAGGTTTTGAAAAATGTAGAGAGTATGGTATATCTCTCAATCTGAAAAAGAGTATATTTTTTGTTCATGAAGGTAAACTATTAGGACACAGTGTCAAGGTAAGGAATTACTATTGACACTGAGAGAGTCAAAGTCATACTTGAGCTATCATTACCCAATCATAAGAAAGGATCAGAGAGCTTTTTAGGGAAAATTAACCTTTCGAGAAGGTTCATACCCACTATTGGAAATTTGTTACAGCCTTTGACTGCCATGCTTAAGAATAATGCAATTTTCAATTGGACTAGACAAGCCAAAAATAGTTTTGAAACAATCAAAGAGGCTTTAGCATCAGCCCCAACATTGGCAAATCCAGATTTCTCAAAGGACTTCATTCTATATGCTTTTGGTAGCATTAGTTCAATTTTTGCTATGTTGGTTCAAAAAAATAATGATGATTTAGAGCAGCCAATAGCCTTTTTCAGTCAAGGTCTAGCTAATTATGAGTAGAAATATACATTTGTTGATAAACATGCTCTTTTTATAATTAGAAGTCTAAAGAAATTTAAGCCTCTAATCTCTATCAATAAGATACATGTTATGGTTGAACACCCTAGTGTGAAAGTATTTATGTTGAGTAAAAAATTGAGTGAGAAAATAGCAGGGTGGATCACAAGAGTTATGGAGTTTGATGTTGACGTCAAAATCATGAAACTTGTTAGAGGTAGGGGATTGTGTGAACTATTAGCCTCAACTCTTGAAGAGGAACAAAAATCAAAATCAGAGACTATTTTAGTTAATGATAATGAGCCTCAGAATGCTACACCTACATTAGTAGCAAGTTGGGTTCAAGATATGACCCATTTTCTACAAACTACTAAATTTCCACCAGGTCTAGATAGAACTGAAAGAAGGTACTTCAGGTTGTAGTCTATTTTGTATGTCTTGATTGAGAACATTCTTTTCAGGAAAGATTTGAATGGTGTTTTGTTAAGGTGTATTGACACTGATCAAACATAAAAAGTGCTTCATGACTTTCATGATGGAACTTCAAGAGGTCACTTTGCTCCAAGAATAAAAACTTGGAAAATTATGAGAGTTGGCTATTACTAGCCAAGCTTACCACACTTGGGTAAAGAACTGTGTAAAATGTGCCATTTTTGTAGGAAAGGAGAGGTTGTCAACTTTGTCTCTACAACCAATTCATGTTGAGAATCCCTTCATAAGATGGGGTATTTATTTTATTGGACCAATAAATCCACCATCCAGTGCTGGTCATAAGTGGGTACTTATAGCAATTGATTATTTTACATGGTGGACAAAAGCAATAGATTTGAAAGAAGCTAATGAATCTTTAGTTTTGGGCTTTTATGAGGACATAGTAACCAGGTTTGGAGTTCTTTATTCCTTCATTTCAGATAATGCTTTTGCATTTGTAGGATTAAGAGTTACAGATTAGGCTGTAAAACATGGAATCCACTTAAATACCTCTTTAAATTATTACCCTCAAGGTAATGGATTGGATGAAAGTACAAATAAAAACCTTATCGTGATTATTAAAAAAACTATGGAGGAGAATCAAAGAGTTTGGCACACCAAATTAAAATATGCTCTATGGGTAGATAGAAAAATCCCTAAGAGGTCAATTGGAAATTCTCCATATGTTCTGGTTTATGGAAAGGAGGCAAGACTACCTTTATTTGTAGAGATGTCGGCTCTTGACATTGTTCATCAGTTGGAGATGTTTGAAGAATAGGACCCAATGTCCGTAAGACGTGCTGAGCTCATGGAGCTTGAAGAGACAAGAGATAAGGCAATGAAGTCTTTGGAGTATCATCAACTCCAAATAGAGAAGATCTTTTAGAAGAAATCTACACCCAAAGTTTTCAAAGAGGGTGATGTAGTACTTAAATGGGATGTGTTGAAGAGTAGTCCAGGTAAGCATTCAAAGTTTGACAACTTCTAGACTGATCCATTTATCATTACTAAATGCAAGGAGCATAATGCATTCCAGTTATCAAAGATGGATGGAGAAATCTTGCCAATCCCAGTTAATGGGATTCACCTCAAACACTGTTTTGAGGTATGACTTACCTTTGTGCATGTATTAGATTAGGTTTTATGTTTTCAATAAAGTATTGCTGCACTATATTATAATTGAAAGTTTCATTCCCTAAGTGCTTTTTAGCATAGCTAAATAGTTTCCCTTCTGCTTTTTTGTTTTCAATAAGTGCCAAGGTGTCAATCATACTATTAAGTTTGAGTTACAAAAGTTCTAAATCTGTTTTCCTAAGTCATGAGCCGAGTTTCTGAGTGACTTCATGCCCAAGGATAGGTCTAGGCATCTGGTCAAAATGTTTAGCAAGAAAACATGCACCAGATGTCACCAAAAATGTTACCATATTTTCACTCATAGGATCAATCAGGTGGAGTTTATTGATTTTAAATTGAGAAAATAAGGTACATTTTATTAACTTTCCTACATTACATTTAGATGCATAAATGAAAAAATCCAAAAAATATTACAATCACAAATCAATGTATTCATACACATGCATGTAACAGAAGAAAGATTTTGATCTTTTTAGAGAAGAGTACTCTTTATTGAATGTAAAGTGTACATTATCTCACACAAGCCGTGAGATTGACTTAACTTATTCAATACAAATTATGAAAAATTTATACATGAATAAGTAAAGAAAAAAATGAATGTGCATAGAAGGAAGGTAACGAGCCATTTCCCGTGAATGATTGGTCTTGACTGGTGTCATTTTATCCTATTGTTGTCCCAAACATCATCTTTTGATCCTAGTTCCTATTCCTGAAAAGAAGTAAGCAATGGTATTAGAGCATTCTCTAAGCAATGACTGATTACAAACATTATATACACATTCACCCTATGCATGCATAAACTAATCATTATGTGCATGAAATAAGCTATGTGAACACTTTAGGTGTCCCAGAAAGCCATTGAAGTTATCAAACACACCTAAGATGTACACATGTTTTTCTAACTTGTTTGCTTCATGTGAAGCTATAGGTGTAATCATGTCTTTTTTTATTCAAGTTACAACACGTGGGATAAATGTGGCTCCCACAAGGGTTGAGCCCAGTGTGTTACTTTGTGTGGTGTTCATCACATAACTTAGAAAGATAATTCATTAGATGGTTCATTGCTTTTAATTTATGAAAATAGGTGTACTTCATTTGTGATAGTAAGTTGTTTGTCACTACCATAAGTGACATATACTTATTATGGAAAATCATGAAGGATGAAGTAATTTTTTGTGACAGGACAACTTATAGATGCATTGATGTGCTAATTTATGAAAGCATAGTTTAAGGAAACAATAAAGGAAAAGAATTGTTTCTCAAGAAAATATATGTTCTATATTAAGAGATCTTTCAAGGATCATGTTTGCACAATTGTATTTGAGATTGTTACTAAGACTGCAAAGGAGCAAGTGAAGAAAAAGAACAACAGTAACCACAATAGTGGTAACAAAAGCATGATTTTCATAATATGAGAAGCAACTAACCAAGATACTAGGTTACTGATATTCTTGGAGATTTAAGTCTGATTTAAAAAGAAACAATGGTCTCTATGATACAAAATAAAGGAAAACATATGATATAAGTTCAAAAAAATCATTGGTATGAAGAACAAGATTTAACAGCGAAGGCAACTAAGAAGACCAATAGTAATAGTCCTATATCATTAGGTGATGATTTCAAAGCATTATCAAAGCCCTGTGATAGAGTTCATAAAATACAGAGGTTTGAAATGATAATGTAAATGAATATGTGATAGTGAACTCAATAGAGTATAAACAACAAGATAAAAGATGGTCATAAATACACAGTCTTGTTTTGAACAATCATCTCTAGGTGTAAGAAAGTACAGAGTTTTCATTGTTTAATGAATAGCCAGAGTCATTATTAAGAAAGGCAGTCATTTTAACACCATTCAGGAATGAAGGATAACTCAATAGAAATTCACAGTATAGCAGAGACCAAAATGACAATCAAAAGTTAAACAGTACAACATTTTGAAGAGGATATGATAGTTACATCAACAAGGTAGTCATTAAATTCATGATCATAAACAAAAATCAAAACCCTTTGAATGCTAAAGAATAAAACTCATCAACCATATTAGACCCAAAACAACTATTCAAATGTACAAATATGTAAAATAGAGAGTAAGTGGAGCATTTGCAAATCCTCAGCCTTGTTCTGCCATGGCCATAAGGAATCTAAGAAAAATACAAAACTCATGGTGACTAATAGTTTTTTCACAAGGTCATGAGTTACAAATTAGAAACACCACAAAATACATAGAGGAAATATAGCCACAACCATAGTACAACAAGGAAGCTGATGCAGTAATCTAATAAATGATAAGGCAAGTTTTCCCAAATATCTATGAGAAAAGAGAAAACCCTTGAGGGGTTTCTAGCAGTAAACAGAGATGGGTATATGTAGAAAACACCAAGTAAATACCATTAATAGCTCACAACCATTGAAGGAGAGAAATTTTCAAAGCATAAGCTCACGACCTGTTGCATCTACCAGCTAATTCCGGGAATTAAGAGATCTCACAAGAATCATGGCGGCGCAACTAGTGAAAACAGAGAGAAACCCTCAATAGATTTTGTTTAAAATGATGAAGAAACAATAGAGGCTTGGAAGCCCTAGCTTATGTTTTTTAATTTTGTGTGCATTTCCCATTTAAGAAATAAGGGAAAAAGAATATAACAAAGCCCCTAAGGTCGAGCCATGGCTAGGTTTGAGACAAAAATACTAGAGAAATAAAACACCTATAGTATGTTGAGGGTCACAGTGATAAAGAGAATCAATGAAGTTAAAGTTGCACAACAAAGCAAGAAAATCTTCATGATATATAAAAGAAAAAGCATAGAAAATAAAGAATGTAGGGGTTTTATTCATTTTTATGCAAAAATGGAGCTCGATTTTGAGCCTTTCTACCTTCAGAAGTGGATAAAATAGCTGATTTTTTTTTTTTCAAAAAGCTTACCTTAGGTTTTTATATGGCGTTCATTTCCATAATTTGTGAAATAATCCCTCTATATTGTCTAAAAATCTGCCATAGCCATGCCCCAAATGAAAACCCTTGATGTTGGCAGAATTAGCTTCTTCTTAAAGCTTCTAAAATGAAATAAGATAATGCCTTGATTCTTTTTGATTTTACAGTTTTCAAACCCTAATGTGAAAGTTGATGAAGTTTAGACATTTTTTCCTAAAAAATAAAATGCAATATGGAATTTTAAGCTATGGGTTAAATTATTTGTTTCATGCCTTAGTAGATTTTTCAAATGAGTTGAAGGAGTAAACTAAAACTTGTTTACCTTTATTTTGTGTATTTTCCTATTAAAAATGTAAAGTATTTTAGTTAAGTGATATTTATAAATCACTCAATCTAAAAATACTATTTTCAAATGCAAAGTAAATAAAGTGATTTGAGACTTTTCTTTCAACGCATAGGGGGATAAGAATATGTTTGTAATTATATCGTGCCAAGAATATAGGGAAGTTAAGGATAAGTTACAAACATGTGGAGAAAATATAGATACTTTTTCTCATCTTGTTGAAGGTCTTGAGAGCATATAGGCATTAATTTATTGTGCCTTCATGTTTGATATGATCAAACTTGACTACTTCAGGTGTTTGATATGATCAAACTTGACTACTTTAGGATTTTTGAAGCCATCCGACCCAAGAAACTTCCAAGTCCTATTTTGGTGGAACCACTTGAGCTTGGATACTTATGCCTTTTGCAACACATTTTTGGTCAATTCTTTTCATGCAATTTCTAGAGATTGTGACTTTGACAGTCCTTTGCTATAGTATTGAGCATGCTTTGTAACTCAACATTTTGGAGTATGAAATACAAAATTTAGATTGGACACCATTGATGATCATATTTTCCTTCTTGTTCTTGCAAGCATTGTAAATTATCAGGTGATTGATCAAGTTATTTGTAATTTTTTTCTATTTTCCTATAACTTTGTCTCATATATCATGCCTTTTCTGCAAAAGTAAAGTTATGCAGGTTATGAATTATGTTTTAAAATTGCATATATACCTTTTCAATTTGTGAAAATTGTCTTTCCTTCTTGAGAGTGTATGCAAGTCAAGCCTTTTCATGAAATTTTTATGCATAAACTTATAGTAACATGTTGCACAGTGCAAAATCTATCATCAATATTCAAGTGTATGTCAACTCAAATGTTTCATAGCTCATATTAGTTAGGTGTATTACCATAGGAAGTAGTATTCACCACTTACAGTTTTATTCATTTTTAGCAATCCTTCTTCCATTTTCCCTTCAAAATAATCATTAGTTACGTGATAACTAATAGGAATCCAACCTTCTCCAAAGGTTTGGTCTATTTCAAGGTGTCCAATCCACACCTTGGGATCATTCCCATGTTACACTAGATTGTTGAATTCTAAATTCAATAGGGTGCGGATTTTAGTGATAACAACAATTTCGCATTACACACAACTTCCCCCTTAGATAAATTAAGATAATTACACTCTTGTTCAATCCAAACCATCTTTTGCAACCTAGCATTCCTAGTTACTTGATTTTTTAGTTTAGTTTCCTGATGGACTAATGTGCCTCATGAAGATGTTTGTGAGTTACAATCACATCCCATGAAAATCCATCATCGAGTCAGTCATTGAGACGTTACACCTATTAGGCTTTGGTAGTGTGATGCTACTAGTACATAGAAGGGGGGTTTAAGACATTTTTTTAGACAATTTTTGAGTAAACTGTCTTAATTTGAGACAAAAAAAAATTGTGTATTGTCTCAAATATTGTCTTTAAGCAGGTGTCTTAAATTAGTCTTAAAAATTGTCTTTGTAAAGACAATTTCACTTTTGTCTCTTTAAAGACAATAGTTAGGATTAAAGATATATTGTCTCTCTAGAGACAATAATTGGAATAAAGTCTAGAGGCAATATGAAAAAATGTATTAAAAAAATAAACAGTTTATTTCAAAAAAATTTGTGTGCTTTTCAACATTCAATGTTTGAAAATCATAGAAAATGACATCAATTAAATCATACACATAATAGAAACAAAGTTTTTGAAGGCCAAAATGCTCATTTTATTGATAGAAGATGCTCTTGCAACCATACATAGTTTGAAAATATGTATCTCTTTCTTTTAAAATGTGTTACAATTTTTTTTTTTTTAGTCTAAAAATGAAAAATCTGAGTTACGATTTAAAAATGACTAGAAAGAAACTTTGTGTCAAGTTTACAATTTTTTATCAAAATAAAAAGAACTAATTACAAAAGTGATTTTAGTTTTCTTTGTATATCCTTCGTTGGAGAGAATGTAGGACATGAAATTAAGAAGTATCAATGATCACCTCCTACTTTAGCCACCTAGAAACTGCTTCCATTATTTGACTCCACAAAAAAGCTCCAACAAGGCATTGGTGAAAGAAGAATCCCAAATTTTCAAATTTATTTTCCTCTATGAGCTATTATATCCACTCTTTAACCTTTTGGATGCTTGCAAATTGCTGCTACAGGTGCTTAAATTTCCCATATATGCCCGCAACCTACTCAACTTCCCATCAACACCCTCTTAGATGCTTGCAAAATTTTGCCACAGGTGTCAAACTGACCTTTTTCCTTCCCAACTACTCCTTTATGCTTTAAAACTGCCACTTGAAAACTCTATCTGTTGTCTTATGTCAAAACAAAGCAATTAGGCAATTACTTCATCAACATAAACAATAATAAGAAATGCAGTAACATTAAAAGGTAGGGATTGTACTTCCTCAAAGGAAAAATAAATGACTATGACATGCATGGTATTAAATGGTTCAAAAGCTTTGGAATACATGTCTAGAAAACAAGAGAACATGCAAAGAAACACAAAAGAAAAAAAAGAGAGTGTGTGGAGTAGCATAAATAGTTGGAGGACACAAAACATCACACCATCAACATAAAAAATAGTTTACAATGTTAATATACCTTAAAACGTGTTCCAATGGAAGAGAACTTGGATGATTTTGAAGACGAGCCTTAGGCAAAGGACGAAAAAGACTTGCAACAAAGGAAAATTTGGAAGCATTCAACAAAGCTTGCTAGTCTACAACAACAAAGTCCTTGTTCTTTTCAAGGAAAAGATTTTCCTAGTAAGTGACCTACAAAATAGATAAAATGTAGAATATAAACAATTAGTTGATAGGAAAAGTGTTGCTTAAGCTACATTGTTGGGATAGGGAGAGTAAACCCTTACATCACTAGCATAGTGATTAATAGTGAACTCAATACGAGCAAGTTTTGGCTTGGAAAAATGTTTGTGTTTTTTGTATGTTTGATACATCTTTTGGGAAAATGTTTCATGTGTAGACTTTGGAAACATACTGCAAAATCAAGAAAAAATAGATAAATACTACAAGATATCTGTTGTCACAATCCCAACTAACAGAATCCCAATATTTCTATCAAAGCAATTGTTGAAGAAAAACAAGACAAAATTCTATGCTCTATAGAAGCATGAAAACAAGAGAGGAAATAAACTAACAATCTTCTAGATAATCCTAGAAAACAATAGGAAACTAATTTGAAATGGATTTGTTTAGCAACTGACCTATACATAGAAGTAATTATGAATCGAGGATAATTGGAGTTGCAGAGAAAAATGATAGAGTCTTGCATTATTTTTTGATGGTCATCCACCAAAGCATCCACTAGCAGCCCTCCTACTTTAGCAGCTTTGTGTAAAATGTGACAATGATGCATAATCAAGTGAAGAAAACCAATATTCAAATTAGAAGTGAAATTATTAGCACTGAAGAGAAAAATCAGCATAAACATTTACCAATAGGTAATATACATATATGGGTATGTATATGAGTATAAAATACCCATATGCATATATGCAAACATGGGTATGTGCAGGATCATCATGGAAAAAATAGGCCCTTAAGTGGCAAAAAATTCAGAAAAATCAGAGTTAGGCAACTTAACATAAAAATTTGAATAAGTTATCTATATTATTTCAAAAATATCTAAGAATAGAATCTATAGAAAATTTAATGTAGTTTCTAAACTACTAGGTTTATTTAAAAAAATAAAAAATCTATTTGGTGAAATTTTGAAATTTCAATGTAGTAGTACTTAAATTTTAGGGAAAAAATAAGAAGTAGGTGTTTGTTTGATCACCCTAACCACAATAAAATGATAATATTCTTTTATGATATTTTAGATATAAGTAGAGGACTCATGCCCGAATGTGACGCATATTTTTTTGTAATTTTTTTCCAAGTAAATAATTAATTATGATTTTTTTATTACAATTTTTTAAAAAAATAAAAAATTGTATGTCTGACCACCTTAACTTGGTCATAACTTTATGAAATTCAATTTTTCATTTTTTAATCCCATAGTATGCGAAGCATATAATGTGATGCATGTTTTGGATTCAAAAAATGTGATACCGTTTAAAATCTATAGATGTTTTTCAAGCAGCCTATCAATCAGGACTTTAGTCATAATTTGAATAGAAAATAAATACTAATTTCTTATTAAATTCAAAGTAAAGCATAATTTATATTGGCAGAAATATGAGAATCTTCTTTAAAAACCCTTTTTGTTTCATTAATTTTGGGTAAAAAAAAAGTCGTCAGCCACATACCCATCATATTGCCACTTTTTGGCCCCATCATGATCCTACACATACCCACATATAATTGCATAAAATTTCAGATTGGTTTATAATCATATACTAACAGTGACAAGTAAATAAGGAACAATTTTCATTTTTAGATCTAAGAACCATGAACTGCAGAAAACATGCAATCAAAAACTTTTTTTTTGGTTTTCTTAATCAATAACAAAGATATTTAAACAACTTCTAGCATAAAGAAAATATTATTTTTAATTTTTAGATTGTAATTTTACCACAAATGTACACACTTACCAGTATAATACAGATTGTTAATTGTAGATTTAAACTATGCTTCTGAAGGCTTGATGATGAAATGGACACTTCATTTACATAAAACTTAGCATTGGTTTTCTTAAATAAAATCTTGCCTAAAAATAAGGCTAAGCAGGTGTAAGGAAAATGGCAATAAAATTTAAAAGGAAAACGTCCTTTTTTGGTGGTGCCTCCCTGAAACCTTATGGGGTAGGTGGAGTTTTAAAAAAAAATAGAGAGTACAAAGAGTATAGGTGTTTTTTAATTAACAAGTCCAACCAAAATATCCCTACAACTGCTACTTCAAACTATTCTCAACAATCTACAATAGATCTAGAAGTATCTTTTAATATACAAGAGGTGAGCTAACCTATAAAAATAAAGTTGTTGCTACATTCTATTCATAGTAACTCAAATAACCAATCTCTTTGCAATCACAACCTTAAACTATTCACAAATTTAAATAAAATAAAACCAAGTTTTCTATAGTCATTGCATAATCTATTCACAAAAACAAAAAAATAAAAATAAAACCACTTTTCATCTATAGCTACGGCTTCCATCTATTCACAATAAACTAAAAATAGATTAAAAACCTTTTTCTATAGCTGCTGCTCCAATCTATTCGCAAGAAGAGATATAGGTTCTTTGCTGAAAATCCCAATAATTAGAACTGTCAAGGAAGCTTTAAGGTCATGTCAAACTTTTCTTTCCTTTGACGAAGCTACAAGGAATACAACAACAACTGTAAACATTGTTAGCATGCTTGCAAGTAATATGTAAGTTTTTGCTGAAGAGTTCATATACCCTCCAAATAAGACTAAGTTGTGTTTTCATGCCATGAGCTTGACCCAATCAATGAGATGACAGAACTACCTCATCTATCATGTGACCACATTTCTTTTAGGCATTTTTCCAATTGATTTATGTGCATTTCCTATGCTTTTTGTTTTGCATGCATGTTTATCTATTGAATTTTTTCCCTCTTACTATGTTGTGATAGACGTCCTTGCTCTATTAACAGACACCAATCCCAATGTATGGAACAACTTGAGAAAGGAGTTAAAAGGATATGGGTATATATCTAATGGTTTTTGAGCTTTTTTTTATTTGGGTGATTGTTTATAGTAAAATTTTATAAAGGAGTTAAAAAGATATGGGTATATATCTAATGGTTTTTGAGCTTTGTTTGATTTGGGTGACTCTTTATAGTAAAATTTTGCTACCAGGGATTGCTATAGCTTTGAAGTTTGAATTTATATTCTCCCTCGAAGCATATGTGAATTAGGTAAGTGGGTGTTTATTTTATTTTTAGGCTTTTGAGGAACTCGGTGATGAACCTTTCAAATTCTGAATGTAGATCTAGCTCAATTTGCATGATTTTTTTTTCATGAATATGTTGGTTTTGGAAGAGAAAACCATTGACAAGAATACAACCTTTCTAATGTATATTAACATTTCATAAAATATATATAAAAAAAAAGACTTTAAACCATGCAATTGTTGACACCATATTAAAATAAAACACTATAATCACTACATCAATCAAAACTATTTGATTTATAAAATACTATAAAATAATGCAATGCACAAACTGGAACATAATGCAGATCTCCTGCTGAATGCAAATAATAAACAATGACAAGAGTAGAGAGTGAAGTCCTGTGAATGCAAATAAAACAAATCTTTGCAACAACTATCAAATAAATAAAGAGGTAATAAGTAAACTACTATCAAATATAACTTTAAGATGAAGTAATTGCAACAAATTAAATATTTCTCTAACATGTTAGAGCATATTACCTTCCTCTTCTTTAGAAAAAGGTTTGGTGTATCTTCAAGTTGACGTTTTTTATGTTTTCTTGCTTTGTCGAATGCCCCATCAGCCTCTGTAGAATTTCAATAAAAAAAATGTAAATACTTCATTCTACTAAGTAAAGTGAGTACATAACTTAACTTCAAGTTTTCAAGTCAAACAAAATTCCTCTTTAGATGCTTGTAAATGACAAAAGTTTAGAAAAATAATTCAAGTAAAAAAGATTACGAACATAGATAAATAGAAGAAGCCATTTTCCAAAAACCCACATTAGTACGTACTTATCATTTCTAGCATATTAATCTGCTCCTTTATAGTATTAGGCTATTGTCATAAATATGAAATGAAACATTACTTTAATATCAAACGAATCTTACGAAAACATAGTATTTGGCTGGAAGTCATCTAACTATATAAATCATCTTACTACAAATGTAACTTAGCACATAGAATTAAAAATATAATACAAAACTATTAAAGCAACCATCCAATACACTGAGAAATATAGTAATTTAAGCAAAAATGTAATGCGTCTCTTAAAAATTAATTAAAATTAAAAAAATTAAAAAACATAATTAAAATTAACAAACATAAAGCATATACCCCAGTATGAAGGAAGATGTAAACACAACATCAATTAGATCTTCTTTAGAATCAAACTAATCTACAAGCAAGGCCCTTCATGACCTGAACACCTATGTTATAGCAATTGTACTATCATAACAATAGTAAGTTGCACAATATTATTAAGGAAGTAGAATTAACACAATTGGTAAATAAAATTACTATGATTTATTATAAAGAAATGGAACAAGCTTCAAGTAGAATGTCCAGTTTGTAGGCCTTATTCTAGGACTTGGAGCTACATATAGTTAGCATTTGAATAGATATAAATATTGAAATTGATTACAATGTCAGTTAACACAACCCAAACCAATGAAACAAATTCCATAATTCAGAAGTTATATAATGTCATTAAAGTTGTGCAAAGAATAATGACATCAGGAAAGTCCTTCATAAATGAAATAAAAAACCAGTCTACTAGAAACCTAAAAAATCTACTTGGAATTTTGGTAAATTGCCTAAACCTATGCAGGTATTTTAAATGCACAATGGGAAGCATCTTATACAATATATACCATAATACTTAGACTTAATTTCATACTGTGAGACATTGTCATAGTACAGTATATCAGGTTCAAGATGGTTATTAATCACAAATTTTTCATGAATAGATTTTTTCTCTGTGAGGACTTGCATTATATGCTTGTCTTGTTACTGGACATTATAGTTGTTCCATTTTTTGGGAATCCATACTATATTAGTTAAATGCCTAATTTTATGTACTCCAATTTGATATTCCATAGTACATAGGCAAGCAAATCATGAATACTTCATTTCTTAGAAGATTGTACTAACATAGGTGTCAAACTGAAACTAATTAGTCCATATAAAAAATATAAATTCAGACAAGGAGAGTTTACCATAGGAGCACAAAAGAAACCTAGGAGAAAAATTCTCAATAAAACACAAAGACAGCATCAGCTAATTGTAGCATAATTAAAAATATGTCAGAATCCATAACAAGAAGACTTTGTACCCACATGCAAATTTGGAGCTAGTTGATGCAAAATTTCATTCTAATGGTTGGCCATTCATTCTAGAATAGATTAAATACATCTTACAATTGAAAAATAGCTCATTTTTCTAGAATAATAAACACAAAAATTTCCTATATAGATTAAATGGAATACATATCCTCTAACTTGAGGACAGTAGTGTTGGTGTAATTAAATGTCTTGTACCTTGTCCTAGGTCATAATTACACCTTAGTTAAGTTTACTTAGGGACCACATAGGAGGTTGTTGGAGAATCTCCACTTTTGGTGGACTTGACATGTCATTATCTCATCATTTCCACCTTTTGTGGACACATCATGTGTTATCTCTCCACCTTAAGTGGAGTGATAGCTCTTCATAGTTGTCTCATGTCATAAGATTCTGACACTTGTCATAATATTATGCCCTTCTATGTTCTCACCTTGGCTATATAACCAAGGGGTCTCTATCATTGTAAACAATCATAATCAGATTCATATCATATCAATGACATTGAATACAGTTTATTCTTGTCATATTTTCTCTCTCTTTTCTTGTGCTTTCCATTTGGTCCATAGATCTTGGGTGGCAGCCATAGCCAATTCTAACAAGTAGTGTGTAGGAAAACTATATCGCTTCCTGAGATTCCCATGTTATTCAAACTACCATTCCTCATTTACTCCTCTTTAAACAGTCAAGTAGAACCCTCATTTATACAAGATTAATAGTAAAATGAATGTCAGTAGTCTCTCAATGACTTACATGCTTCACCAATGCCAGGAAATTGGCCACTTATTCCATCAAACCTAATGTTCAAATATGTCCAGGAATTCCACATAATTTCATAAATATTGAATTGTAACCTATGGAGTGGAGATTTGATATGTGTGGGGACTGGTGGTGGGATATGCATCTAGAATAAGGGATGATATAATTACCCTGGTTGATTTATAGAGTTTTCTAGAATGCCTTCAATTCATTTCCCCAGAAGGTCCTCACAAAAACCACCATTCAATTGTTCTATGGAATTACTTGTTGCTACCATGGCAGTCAAAGCTATGGAAATCCTCCTTTCCAATAGGATCCTTCATGGAAGCATGACAGTATGTTTTCCATGTATGCTGAGTGAGTTAAGCAGTTTTAGTCATAATGGAAACATAAAAAAGTGCTCTTGTACAAAGTATGGATGGATTTCTTCCAAATACATGGAAATGTAAATCATCCCTTCCTGTATATAGATGTACAAGAATTTTTTGCATTGACACCATAACTACCAAAAAACATGACACCAAGAGAAATCTCTAATGAATAGTGATTAATGTGGTCTCTTTGAGAAAGCTCTAAACAGTGATTAATGTCACTATTATTATAGTTTGATATTTATAAGTTATTGCATCAAACATATGAACCTTGGAAAATATGAATACTCCATTATGTGAAAAAAAAATCATCATAACTAATGAACAAGTTCAAGGATAGGAAGAATACCTTTATGTGATCAACACAAGACAATGGCCTTGTTACCACATCCTTATTTAAATTTTTTGCAACAAAATCAATCACAGGGAGTGGCTCAATTAAAGCAGTTGAAGACATATCTGCAAAATGGTAAGAAATGCATATGAATATTAAATTTTCATCTAAAAGAATTAAAAAATATTCTAAGACTGGTACATGCATAATCCAATAGCTTAAATGCAATTGAAAAATAGAGCTATGGTTAATACATGTTAATTTTATGTAGCTTAAACTTGGATGTGGAAAAGCAGTACCTATATTAAGGGACAGGCCCATCTGAGTTGGCCTGATACTTTGATAAAACCCACACCAAGTTTCATAAATTAATTTTGATTTAAGTTCCTCTCGCATCATACGCATGACACCAGTAATGGATCTCCTTATGACAGTTGTCTAATTTGGAAGCCATGATTTGCTTATGTAGAGTGATGATGTTGTATTTTGGGTTAATTAAGTTGTATTTTGGATTAATTTTGACTATTCAACAACCCATCCAATACATGCCACAAATGAAATTTCATTAGCCCATACACATGTTATAAAATGCCCCTTGCAGTAATTTATTAAAAGGTCCTTTACAATTTAGCCACTTGAGAAACCATTAAAATAGTCAACTAATTAAATATTAGAGCATCATGATCAAACATCACAACATAGGGGCTAACATACGTGCATTGCTTCCCAAGCCTAGTATTTGTCACATGGTGTCATAATATGTTTAGTTCAAAAAAGAGAAATGGAAATCAGAATTGAGATTTGTCTAGTTATGACCAAAGTAGGTGAAGAATACTGAGAGACATCATAAGGAATAACTATCCAAAAGAACACCCAAAATAGAGAACCAACCTAACAGAGAAAAGACGTAATGAACTATATATGGGCTTATCTCTCATAATGTATTCATAAAAGAAATGATGATACCAATTTCAAGAGCATACACAATGTATCCAGATCCTCAAGTATATTACTCTCTTCCTTGGTGATGAGCAACATATATGGCAAACATTTTCTGGGGAAAATTTCTGGCTGCACATAATTCTATTGTTTCCTATTTCTACCCAACTTAAGTAAAGCACAAGCATGCTAACAAACCTTAATCCTGATTCTAGGCATATCCACAAACTCCCTTCAAATCATGGTTGTATATCACAAAAAATCAAAAATACCATAACCATGAAATAAGGGATCACTCAATCATTCCTTGAGCTAATAAATGGGATCTCAACATAAAAAAAATGCATAGATAACCAAAATAGGGTAATGTTTCAAAAGTACATTTGTAAAAATAACAACCCACAAGAATACCCAAAACACAGAGACAAGTTCAAAACTAAAATAAAGAAAAAAATAATGAACCATATAGATGATCATCTCTCTAAATCACATATTCATAGAACAATGTGTTAAGAATCTGAAAATCTCTCCTCTTTCTATTTGAGGAATTGATATGTGACTCCTCCAACAGTCAGTGACAATTTCAGTTGACGGTGTTGGGAAATCCCCACGAAGGACATTTCTTCCCTCTGCATTGAAAGGGGCAGCTCCTTTATAAAAAACAAATAAAGTTATGTACAAACTTACACTATTTACAAGTTTCAATTTGGGGAATTGGAACAATAGCAAATGTAGAAAGACAAACATGCAAGGCAGTATTTTTGGGTCTTTGCATCAGGCTTAAGCAAAAACTGACATTAAACACTCAACTCAAAGAATTTTTGGACTATCCAAACTTTCAGATACACATTCTTCAATTTCTAAATAAATTGAAGAGAACAAAAAATCATGTTAACAAAAAAAATGACATACATTTTATTTAATTTTGGGTAGTCAAGTCACAACTATTGGGCATTATATAAACAACTACTATCACAACTATTGGGCATTATATAAATAACTACTATCACAAGTATTGAAACACGCTCAACTACTAAATCCTCTCCCCTATTCATTGTCTTTTTGTAGGCATACCCATACCAGGGGATGCCTCAGAAATTTTCCCCCTCTGTGCCCTAAATCTCAAATTTTCTCATAAACAACAAAAAATGCTACAGAAATTAGAGGATGGCTAGCCACGCCCACTTTAAAATAGTCATAAAATTAAAAATTGTAGTGCTCTTCACCAAATGTTTTTCTAGTTTTTATGTTTAAACTTTAAACAACAAGATGTGTTTTTTTCACACTATTTTATCCATAGTTCCACCATTGTACGAACAACTACTATGATCATCAAACAACTAGGCATACATGTGCATACAAAGGCTACAAATTTAAAAGATAAGAATTTGGAAAATGTATGGACTGCCTCATTATAACCTAGGGAAACAAAATGTGGGCTAAATTAGGAGTGAATGAGCTAGAATATTCTATCTATCATAAAAGAAAACTACCTACCAATCTTGCTAGATATCCTAGTTAGGCAAGCAAACCACCTAAATTAGGCTCCACTAGATCTTGGTTTGACCTGTTTTAAATATGACATCCATTGATATCTCAAATAGCGAAAGTGGTGCATGTAGTCTAGGATCCCCAGAAATCTAACAAGGTAGAAATGATCTTGAAATATAATGCCATTAACTACACCAAAAAACACAACCCCTGTGCATGCTCAATCTTTCTAAATTCAAATCTCATTTACTGACCTTAAAACTTCCAAACCGGTTATCCAAAAGAGTTTTAGCAATGATATAATAATGTTTATAAGTATGTTTACATGTATGTGTGCAAATAAATTACTTGATAGTATATAAGAAATTTTGCAGCCACAAACCCAAAAAGGTTCCATGTATGAGATAAGAAATTGACTCTCTTCTCCACTAAGTGAAAGTGATTAAGGGCAACATAATATTTTTTCTATGTTTTTGTCATTTGGTAGTAGAAATTTGCAGTATTTGGACATTTTGTTGTATTTTTTAAATTTTATATAATATATATGCACATTGATAATGAAAGTAAATATATTTTGTTAATTTATTTATTGACTCATCTATGGACCTTCAACTCAACTCTAATGTTCTGTATTAAATATCTATAATGTATATGATGAATGCCTTACAATGTTATAGTATTCATATTTGTAATTTTCTTTATATTTAAAAAAAAATCCCTATTAAATAGGTGTCCCCTACCATCACCTAAAATTGCCTCCAAAAAAATCTATCCCAAAACTTCATCCCCCATCCCCTCCAGTCCCTATCCCAAAACTTGATGTAACATAGAATTCCCTTCCATTTATCTTTATTATTTTAAAAATGTGTTGAAAGCATGCCTGGAAGACATTTTTCCACTTGTACACTATAGAATAGGCAGTTTGAAGAGCCAAATTGCCATTTTCACCATTCTAAACACCATAACACTTAAAATTTTCCATGTTTCTTCCATTTTTTTCTAGTTTCTAAATTTACAACATTTTGGCTCTCCCAAACAAAACTAGAGTGCAAAAATAACCCAAACAATGAGTGGAACTCCCAAAATAGTGTAAAATGAGGTAAACAGCTACACACAAAACGATGAATAGGGAAAGTTTAGATAGGGGTACAAAAATGAAAAAGCCATTTTGGAGACATTTTTTGTTTGCACATCATTATGTTGTTTCCTATTCCCAATCATATTAGGGAAAGAAACAAACAACCATTCAATCTGAATTCTAGGTATATCCACAAAATGCTTAAAAATAATACCATAACCATAAAAATTTGGGCTCCATCAACATAATATCATACATAAAAATCCAAATTTCATGACTATGCTAATAAAAGGTGTCTAAAAAAAAAATCCATTTTAGAAAGATCATGCAAATCTTTCCTTGTCTTAGTGATAATAGAAGCTACCAAGACCACTTGGAGCAGAGATATATCTAATTAAAAGGTAAGAGTTTAGAGAAGAAGTTCTTTAGTGCAAAAAAAATGACGTGTGTTACGTTGATTATATATACATAAACTCTTTGGAAAGTGATCCATTCACTAACTATTCTAACAAAGTACCTGGACTTGTTTTAAAAATATGCAGACAACATTCAATTTCCTTAAAATTAGCAATTAGGGTATGTATAGATGTGTATTTTATATAGGAAGTTCTTGGGTGAAATAAGGTAATGACTCATGAGCTATGAAACTGATTTTATATGCATTCACCGCTTTGAAACTGATCCATTCACTAACTATTGAACTAATCTCTAACAATTAGTACTGTATTTTTTTTATATATAAGCAAACAAAACTTAGGTTATATGGCCAGGCTAAATTAAGTGAGATGACACAATGCAATATCATAAGAACACAAGCGGTTATACTCACATTCCATGATTCAGGTGGTGTCCATTAAGTATGAAAGTCTTACAGAATTTAGATCAGACATAAGACTTATCCTCACATTATATTATTGGGTGGGACTTATGGCGGCTAAAGAGGTTCAACATCCTCTTTTAGCAATGATAGATCTAGCTTATATAAGCTATTTGGAGGTAAGTAGAAAGGACAAGACACTATTAAAGATGGCTGATAATGTTGGGTATAACAGTCCACAAAGTTATTATGTTCAATGACTATCTCTGGCACCATGCACTACCATTTGCTCAAATAGAGGAAATTGCTGCACTAAACATTGTGAAGGAATCAAACAATGAGAAGAGTAAAGGGAAACATAGATTCAAGGAGAAGGAAAAGAAAATGGTACAAAAGAACATCAAAGGTGACAGGGACAACACTAATAAAGTGATAGAGAACTATGTAAATTATATGGAGCAGGAAATTACAAATCCTCAATTGTGAATATGGATCCTACAAATGTGTAGGTAAAGGGTATGGATGGTGAATCAAATGTTGGCATCTGTGAGACGATGAGTTCATTGCTTTTGGACCTTGGTCAATCTATTGATAGGTGAAACATGTTCGATGTGGCACAACCACTCAATTTTGTGTCCATGCAGCCCATGACAGCCAAAGCATTCATTCTTCAAAGGGATATTTGCAACCCAACTTGAGGCATTCCCCAACTGTTACCTGGACCATCTGCACAAATTAATGGACAGACAGACTAGGCTAAATAAAGGGGTGTAGGAAATAACCAAGGCTCTAAATGTTAAAGAGGCTATTATTGTGGATAAAAAATATTGTGATTCATCCTCAGAAGAATTAGAGAAGGTGACAGAATTAGAAAGCACAAAACAAACTTAAAAAAATAAAGGAAGAGAAGGCGACATGAAGACAAACCTAATAATCTATTTTGTCTTTTCTGTGGTCCTGGCTTGTTTATGCTTTTCCACCTGATAAATGTTGCCTTCTTCCCTAGTGATGCTACCCCCAAGCCTGGTAAACACTGTGTTCACAGCCCAAAACGCAGCCTTCAACAAAAAAGAAAATTCATTTCAGGAGGGAAAAGAAAAATGGAGCAGGAAAGGAAAATGTAGGGAGGGAAAAAAAAAAGTCTATTTTAAAAAAAATAAAATTTATTGTCTTAATTTAAGACAATTATAAAATTAAAAGTATATTGTCTTAAATTAATGTCTTAATATCCCCCTTAATGTAGTAGTGTGCCTTTTCCAACTTACAACTCCACTAGGAGTCACTCATGAAGGCTATTTATACCAAAAAGTCCCTCTTTCTTGAGGATTGAAGGGCATTCAATCTAGTTCTCTTTGAAATTACACACACAACTCTCTCATCCTTCAAAATTCTACAACACTTCTTGAGAATTCATAACATTCTCCATCTCTCTCTATACATATCTTTCAAATAAATCTTCTACAACTTCCAGAGTAAACTATATTGTTGCAAACATGATCTTATCTTTTAAAGAGGCCATTATCATCTTGGAGATTCATGCAACTTATTCACTACATTAGTAAGACACTCTACTTCTATGCTTAGGGTGCTAACTCTTCAAGATTTTCCATTAAAGAATATTATCTCTATTTTTGTTATTGTATTGTTCTCTTTATCATTTTTATGTTTATTTCCATTATCCTTTCTAAGACTATATGTGGAGGTGGAAACATCAATATGAGGGTTTGACTAAGGAAAACTCCTTTACGACCACCCAAACCTTTCTCTTTGGTCTTGTGTGTGTAGGTGCGGGTGGAAGAACTGCTTGGAGAAATCTTGGACTTCATTAGATATCTTCAGTGATAGACTAAACCTTTACTTGTTATTTTCATCCAAGTTTCTTTAGAATTTTTGTTTCTATCACTCATTGTATATTTGTATTTTTCACCCCTTCTACATCTAGAAATTTGTGTAGAGCATTTTGTGTCCTTTTATGACAGGTTTTGTTTTATATCCATATAGGACCCTAGCGCAACACGTTGTCATCCTACAAGCATATGTTAGTTCTAGACAAAGAGCTTTCCAAGTTCTCTAGAAGAGCTCTATTAGTGATAACTTTAAGAAACCTCCTTGAAAAAATAAAATTAAATCCTAGTGAATCATTCACTTCTTAATGAAAAATATTCATTTCTATTGGCGAATATTTCCATTTTTCAAAAAAGATATTAATTTTATTCGTGAGGTTTTTACATCATTAAAATTTTTTAGAAAATTTTGGCGTTCTTGAAAAATAATAATAAAATGTATTAATTATGATGGTGAATCCATCCAATCTTAAAATAATTCTCATGGAAAAGTAGGGGCCTGAGGGTGGAAATTATTGATGGGTTTAAGGGGTAAAGTATAAAATTTACTTGCCACCATTGTTTTAAAATATAATATAATGGCCCTCATTGTATTCAACAAAGTAAAATGTACCCATGATCTATAATTCTCATGGGGCTCAAAATTTTTTTTAGCTCATTATTATAATGACCCTCAGTGTACTTTGTAAGGTGAAATTTACCCACAACCTACAATGCTCATAAGATCCAAAATTTTGGGCCCCATGAGCATTATAGATTGTGGGTACATTTTACACCTCCAGGAATACAACAAGGTCCATTAGATTATATTATAAATCAGTGGTGGAAAGTAAAGATTAGAAATATCATCCCAAATAAACTAATAATTATGATATACTATTTGCGAACTAATATAGATTTCTACTATAATTTATAAAGTTTAGGTGGATCTTATTTAATCATGTATCAAGTATTGTGGTGAATTTTCCACTTAAATTTTTTAATAAAATAAATTCTTTGGTGATTTAAATAAGACTATAATAATTTTTTTTTGAAATGTGGTGATTCAAGTCACATTATAGCTCAAGATATTAGCCAATTGTGGATTCAAAAATTTTAACTATTAGCCAATTGGAAAAAATTAGCCATTAAGAAAAACACTAGGTCACAACATTTCAATGCATAACTATTCACTTTCTATTCATGCCACATCATCCCACATGCTTATGTTGCCAACAAGTTCATCAATGAAATCTCCTTATTATTCCAATAGAAAGGGCCCAACTTCCTTCATCATCCACCTCACCTTGGTAAGTCTCCTTTTCATTAAGCACTTTTTCCTCCAAAAGTTGAATTTTATCCTTGGTAAAGATAAGATAACCAAGCAACCATTTTAGGATATCATTCTGAACATTCACAACCTTGATCAAGTCATTAATTTTAAGTTTCAAGGGATCACAATTGTTGCAACCAACATCTTCATCCAACTAGGGTTTTTCAGGGGGCTTATCCAAATTCACACAAAGAGTATTAGAATTTGGGGGATTAGGAGGGTTATTGGATGTGGGGGATTTAGAGATCTTAGAGAAATCCTCATGAATAATGGAGCTAGAAGAGGAGCCATCTGAGGTGGGGTTCTAGGATTCATCATCCAAATTATCAGTATTAGAAATGAAAATTTTAGTGGGGTTTTAAAATGAAATGCTTTTTTTAGAACCAGGGGTGGGGACCTCAGTGGCAAAGGATTTACCTTTATCCCTAGCAGTTATTTGGGAGGAGGATGTAGTCAAATTTGGGTCAAGTGTAGATTAGAGACCCTCCAAGGGTTTAGCAGAGTTACATAATGCATTATTCAAAATGTGAAGTTCATTTTAACATGTTGTAATGTAAATGATTCAACATTAGAAATATGTGGGAATGAAAACACTTAAACCTACCTTCCAGGGTTACATAATGCATCATAACTTATGCCATTCTACTCCAAAACCCCGACAGCTCTCCTTCTTAAACCCACTCTATAGTTAATTGCCCTTTTCCTCTTTCTTCAAATTTTTTCCATCTCCTTTTGATAGTGGCCTTTTGGCTTCCTAGGGAGATAAGTCCCTTCCAATGAGAGGTTGGTAACTTCAACAATAAGTTCCATATTAATGAAGGAGTATTCCCTGATAGTAACAGTTCCATCTTTCAAAGAATTGGTAAATTCTATGGAATATTATGACTGCTCCCCATCATTACTTCAACATAATTGGCTAACTTTCACCTTTGAAGGATATTCCAGACCTCCTTATCATTCTTCTAGACCTCATAGGAGGTGGGATTATCTTGTACAAGGTCACCACGCATAACTCCATTCACCTTAGAGAAAGAAACACTAGGAATTTTGTAGAAACACCTAGAAAAATGAACTGGTAGGGGTGATCCCATAATAGTGGTTTACAATTTTTGGCCAAACTGGACACTGAAATTATTATTTTTAACTAAATCTTCACATTCAGGCATCTATAGCGGCTAAAATATGAGGAATTTGAAGATGGTGCAAACTAGAGTCTCATCAAATTTTCTTTGTAGATTCTAAAAATATTTTTTTCAAAATTTTTGGAATCAAATTGCACTTCTTTTTCCATCTCCCACGAAAATATATTTTTTTCAGAAAACAACATTTTTAAAAAGTGATGCACACCATATAATGCATAACTTTTTTCCATGAAGGATAAAATTATAATTCTTTCAAATTTAGATTTGTAACTCTGATATCTAGTGCTTGCACTTAGTTAAATAGTTTTTTATTGAATATTTTTTCCTAAATCAAGTTTCAAAGTCAAACGAATTACAATTCAGACACACCGCGACTGTATAACGCGTAACTTTTTTTGTATATGTAAAAATTTAATTTAATTTTTTTTGTTGGATCAAGGACTTCAATATCTAGTGCACTCATATTTTTTAATTTTTTTTTTTGATAATATTCTATTTGTCCACATGTGAAGAACAAAAAAAATCATTTTCGATGAAAAACCTATTTATAATAAAACTTAAAAAACAAATACATAACAAAACCAAAACATATTAAAATTATATTCATTGGATAGCTTGTTCTGAAGAATACCATAATCATTTGAAATAAATTTTAAATGAATTCATTTGATTGCCCAAAATCTAAATAAAAAGTGATTTTTTATCAGCATTTTGATAGGTGTAAAGGAGATGCATTTATAGGTATGGTTTAAAACTAGCAAGGTTCTATCTAAGGGGGTTTGATTTAAGGTGATTTGATCAAACCCTCTTCAATTGGAATCCTTAAAATGGAACTTTTTAAGGCTTAAATCTTTATATTTTCTAAAAATATTTGATTTCAGCTAAAATTCGTTCCACTCAGGAATTGTAAACCACTATTATGACAGCACCCGTAGAGGTAGAGGTAACTTATGAAAAGACTAAATCATATCCAAAGATTTCATTAAATAAAAAAATTTTCTAGTTGTCTATTTGAGTTGATGAGTATTTCATTTGATAAAAGCTCTCACAAATAATTTGAGATTAATGAAAGATCATCCCAAATAATAATTTTTGGTACGAAGGCTGTCGAATTTACAAGCACATCAACCACTTTGTTTCTAGCTCTGAACACGAGAAAATCTACACATACCAAATTTCATTATGACATTTTGTGCCAAGAGGATGGGGTCCCTAAGGGACCAATAGGTGTTCACCTTCGCATTCAACATGATAGTATTTATAGAGTCGTCTTTGATTGCTAGGTTGGCCAGTCCAACATTTTTAGCAATATGGATTCCATGAGAAGAAGTTACCACCTCCTTTGATAAGTATTGTTATATGTTAGAATTCTACTAAAATATTATTCAATTTGATAACTTCTAACTCTCTTCCAATAGGGTTAATATGGAAAGTATTAGCATATTTGTTTCATATAATATCTAAGTTTTGACTTGAGTTTAGATGCTAGTAGGCTTGATGGCATATTTTCATAACATAATAAAAGTCTTTAGAAGCTTTCATTATCTATCAAGATCATAGGTATATTGTATACTATGTGATAGAAAATTTTGTGTTCAGAAATTATAAATAGAGTAAGGGGAAAGAAACATCTGTTTATTAAAAAATAAAACTAAGTGATTTCTTGATTTCAATTCAAATTATCTTTGCATCTTAAAATATAAATTAATAATGTTTTATATATTATCTTGAATATTCAAAAAGTGAGGCATTCAAATAGTGGTGATAAGAAGCATAATAGTACAAAACCAAGGAGATGGATAGTGCAAAATATATGACTTGATAGAATTACCCATATTACAAATTTATTGCACAATTGATTTACTTTCCTTTTGATATTGACTTTAGTTACATAACTTTTGTATAGTACACATTTTTATTTTCATTTGTTTAGAGATAGAATAGTTGCTCTCAGTTGACATATTGCAATAGGTTTTATTTATGTTTTCATTGTCCTTTGTATCTATTGATGAACATTAACAACAATTTCAATTTTTCAATAGAATACTTCTTAATAGTGATTGACTATGCAATATTTTTTTCTCTTTCAATCTCACCCCATTTTTTTGAACATGTTCTATACAACAACATATTCAAGCCCTATTGCAATATTACCCATATTACAAATTTATTGCACAATTGGTTTACTTTCCTTTTGATATTGACTTTAGTTACATAACTTTTGTATAGTACACATTTTTATTTTCATTTGTTTAGAGATAGAATAGTTTCTCTCAGTTGACATATTGCAATAGGTTTTATTTATGTTTTCATTATCCTTTGTATCTATTGATGAACATTAACAATAATTTCAATTTTTTAATAGAACACTTCTTAATAGTGATTGACTATGCAATATTTTTTTCTCTTTCAATCTCACTCCATTTTTTTGAACATGTTCTTAACCCTCCCCCCTATGTTCGCAAGCCTGGAATAAGCATCTCCTTCCTAAGGTTAACATTTTTTTCTAGTCCTTGTTGCAAAACAAAGTTCTTACTGTGGATAATCTTAGGAAAAGAGGTTTTCTGATCCCCAATAGATGCTACCTCTGCAAAAGCAATGCTGAATTGGCTAATCACCTCTTTATTCATTGTCCTTTCTCTTCCTTGGTTTGGGATAAACTTCTGAAATGCTGGCATTTCTCTTGGGCCCCTCCGGAGTCAGTTGAGGATTTTTTTGTTCAATGGAAACCCCCCTCTTTCAACCCTTTTATTAAAAAACTTTGGGTCTTCTCGTTCCCCCATGTGACTTAGGGAATTTGGAAAGAGAGAAACAACCGGATCTTCAAGGATAAGGAGTCTTTAGAGGATATCGTGTTTGAGAGAATTCTTAGAATGATCAAGGAAAATTTCTCTATTGTCCCCTTCAGGAAAGACAAGATTGATACTGTGGTTTTCTCTCCTTTTGATAGCATGATTGCCAAGGAATGGAGAATTAGTTGGGATATCTCCATTGCCCCTAATTCTATCAAAAAATCAGGGATGGAGTTCGCTGGAGTTTTCCTATGGAAGGATGGGCCAAAGCCAACTTCGACAGTGTGGCCAAAGGAAACCCAGGAAAGGCTGGGTGTGGTGGGGTCTTAAGGGATTCGGTAGGTAAATTTATGGGAGTTGTTGCCACTCCTTTGGGGGTCCAAACCAATCACGTGGTGGAAGCGGTGGGGGCTTATTACATAATCAACATGGCTGCAGGAATTAAATGCAAAAATATATGGCTTGAAGGTGACTCAAAAAATATTAATGATAGCCTTTGTGGTAGATCACAGCCTGCATGGTCGATAAAAAATTGGATTGATGTTTCTAAGGCCTTAGTTAGTAATTTCGATAAGATAAAAATAGCTCATGCTTACCGTGAGGCGAATGCGGTTGCTAATTTTTTTGCCAATGAGGGAGTTAAGAGTGACATAATCCTTACGTGGCATAAAAATACTGAACTCCACTCCAATGTTCAAGCTCTATTGGAGTTCGATACGGTGAATGGAAAAACGGCGGCGTCAAGTGTCATAATGAGGAAGGTACGAGTCATGAATAGTAATATTCGAAGATATAATGGGGTCGAGTGGATCCGGATGATAAATTATCTACTTTGGCACGCTTTGTGGGTCCTGAGAAGCAAAGGAACTTTTTGCAACAAGACTTCTATCTGTAACAGTATCTGAACTAATACCTCTAAAATGGGTGGGGAATGGAAGAGGGTGGAGCCTACCAACTTTGAATCTCACACCAAGAATGCCAAAGCTTGGAGTAAAATTAGAAGGGGTGGCTTACTTCCGTTCATTGAGAAACTCCATGGCCCTAAGGAAGAGGTTACAAATTTCTTTGAGAAGAACTGGAACAATGGGGAGGTTCTCCTTTTTGGGAGGAAAGTTCAAATTGATGAAGCTCTGATTGCAGAGGTCACGGGCATTCTAATGGAAGAGCACAAATTCTTTAGAGATAGGAAATTCTCTGACGAAGCTGTGTTGAGGTTCCCCAAATCTGAGATGGAGAAGCAAAATCTGGTCAAGATGACAAATAGTTACTATGAAGTGGACACTATAAAAGCTTTGTGGAGAAAAGTGCTAAGGGTCATCATGGAGTACATCACTCTCGATGGCCGCTTCACTAGGGTTATGGATATCACTTCATGCTACTTAATCACTTCCGGCATAAGGTGTGTGTCTCTATCCCCTTCTTCTTGCTCTGTTCTCTGAGAAATATCTTTTTTGATCATAGTAGAAGCCTTAAAAGATACCCGATTCTTCACACGGGTCTTTTAAGACTCATTTTTGAGCACTTTCAGAATATTTCTGCCCTTCCAAACCCTTTAGCCCCATTGGAGCTTGATGAAGACAATACTAAGCCTAGCACTTCTGAAACCAAAGCTTCCCCCAACCGTGTCCAGAGCCCTTCGCCTCCTTTTCCTCCCCCTTTTGCCTCTGGCCGCTCCCCTCAACCTTCTGGTGCCTGCTCTGTTTCTGCCTTTGGCCACACTAACCCTAATGCCAATTTGTCTCACTCTAGCTCTTTGGTTAATAAGCTTGTTTCCTACCCCGATGGCTCCCCTGTTGTTTCTGCTAAGATGGCGGGGGCTAGTCTTGAGGAACTCCACGCCCTCCAGAATATTCAATAGGAGAACTTTAGCCCTCTGAGAGGTGCAAAGTCAGTGTTTTTTGGGGTCAATCCTAAAAGTGACCCCCCTTTTGACTTTGTTGGTAATGCCAAGAGTTGCTCTCAGGACCAGTTGAATTCTGCCAAATGGGTTTTTCATTAAATAAGTGAGCTAAAAACAAAAAAATTGTCTCTTCATAGCAAGCTGGGGGAAATTGAAGCTAAAGTTGCTAGGCTTATTCAGCTCGAAGCGGAGATGAACAACAATATGAAGGATATTACTCAAAAGGACAGCACCATTGAAAATGATATTGAAAAAATCAAAGGAACCATGAAAAGGATTGTTGAAAAAAATTGTAGAATTTCCAGACATAACTCTGTTATCATCAAGGCTATGTCTGAAAGACTGGAGAAAACCCAAAAGAGAGCTCTGATCGTCGACCTTGATCAGGAGAAAGACCAGGACGAGGAAGCTGGAATATCCAAACGTACTAGATCTAGCACGAAAAGGAAAGCCCTGACCACCCCAAGTATAGCTCAGATTTTTATGGAGGGGGTTCAGGAAATGGCAGACTTGGAAGAGGTTGCGGATGACCTTCTGAACTCTATGAATTAGTGGTGGTCGGGCCCTGCTTTTTTTGTTTGCTAGCCGTTTGGTGGTTTCTTTGAGGATTTTTGTTGTTGCCTGCTTATGCTGGTTTTTATCTTTCTGGCAGTTTTTTAATTTTTCGGACCTCTGTTTTGGTCTTTTCATGTATTGTTACTTCATGGTTTCGGGTCCCTGAAAAACCCGTTTATCCCCCTTTTATCAAAAACATATTCAACATTCACATTTAAAATAAATGATAAAAGTGAATGTTTAAAAGAAAACCAATCACATGAGATATATAAAGAAAACTATTACCCTAAGAATAAACTAATTTTTAAAATTAAATTTAATTAAAAAAATTAATTAAAATGTAATTTACATTGTTCAACAACAATCAAAGATTTGTCTTAATAAACTTAATAACACTCAAAAGTTTATATTACATTCAGAGTTAAAGAAAGTAGTCTACACAAGGTTTTAAGAGCTAAATTTTTAATATCTACTGATTCACCCCCCTTTCAGTAGATCATTGTGTTCCAACATGGTCAAGATTCTTCAAGGGAACCAAGCTCTGATACCAATTTTTGAAAACCTAGAATACTGAGAGGGGGGTGAATAAATACTCCTAAAAACCATTTAATTACTAACCATCCAATTATCACAGCATACTTAGCAATTAACAAAAATGAAAGCATAAACAACCCATAGCACATACAATACATGAACACCAAGATTTTTAATGTGGAAAACCCAAAGTGGGAAAAACTACGATGAGGATTAGCTCACAATATATTATGAATGGTTATAAAATATTATAGAAAGGTTCACTACCAAGTGGACTCACTATCTAAGTGAACTCATTGTTCATAGAGAAAAGAAAGATAGAGCAAGTGGCTACATAGCCAATATTTTAAATGATACAAAATACATTTGACATATGTTGAATTCAGTTCCTTTGAAGCTCAAAAAACTTTTCCCAATATAGAATACAAATCTTTGCTTTGTATTACTCTTCACACAACCTTTTCTCAATCTTCTACAAAATTTTATTTTTCTGCTTATATACGGATTACATCTCTATATCAATCATCATTAAAATCTCAAAATGATCTTCTATATATATCAACATCATTGCAAACATTAATTAAGTCATTCTAATTAGATGTTGCCTAAGGTAATGTAAAATGTACCTTGTTGGCACCCAATTCAAAATTAAATTACTTTCACCCCATAACCCATGTGATATAGGTTGGCATGGACTTATAATGGCTTCCTCTTAAATTTTCATCACATCATTAAACTCCACAACCCTTTACATATTTTAGTTCATCCAAGCATAGGACCTAAAAACAAAATACTTCAACTATTCACCAATCACAAAACACGCGCGAATCTCAAAATATCGTGCCAACTGGAAATCTCAATTCATAGTTACCTAAAAACATTCTCCCAAAACCGCAAGACCAAACATAGATTCATGAAGGAGCATAGACAGAATAGGTCATACCCATTACACAGAGAACTAACAAAACCTTATAGATTGAACTTATGTCACTTGCAATTTTTGAACCATTTGACTAGATCAACTAAAATTTTTAATTTTGATGTTACTGACATCCATAAATAACATATTGGAATCACAGAGATAGATCTATGCATGTGATGGAATGTGAACCAATCTACGAAGGGCATAGAGAGAAAAAACCATCAATGTAGATACATAGTAGAAGTGCTTAACTTTTTATTCATCTGTGTAGAATATTCTCCATACCATTCTAATATCCACCATGTAGTGTTGACATCAATGACAACACACAACTTCTTCATTCTTTCAACATCTCCTATCTTTAATTATCTCACCATGAGACCCGATTTGATTTACCAGTCTATTAATTTTTGTAAAGAATGAATCTACTAATTCAAAATCCTTCATGAATATTGTCTCAAAGTCTCTGCTCAATATTTGTAATTTAGATATTTTCACTTTGGCCATTCTTTGACATACTATTTGTAGAATATCTCATGCTCTTTTTGATTTTTTTTTGCTAAAACCCTTGGAAAGATACTCTTATGCATTTATTGGAAGATATGAGAGAGATATTTAGAGTCCTTATTTTTGTTATACCTTTTTTAAATCCTTCTTTGATTGAGTTAGAGAATTATATGTTGATGCATTTGTTGGTTTTGGGTAACAATTTTCAAAAATTTCCTATATATCTTGAGATCAAAATAATGCCTTCATTGTGATTGACCAATAATCATAGTTTTCTCATTGAACTAAGGAATTTGTGGGATTTTCAAGCTTGTGCTTGTAGCTACCATTGTTGACTATGAATCTTTTTGTTGGATACTCTTTAACTTTGATAACCTTCAACTCTTAAAACCTTAGGCTCTAATAAAATTTATCTTTTAGAACCTTAGTCTCCCATACCACATGAAGGAAGAGGCAAAGGAGAAAAATAGAGTACAGAAGAAATATAGAGATAAAATGGAGAAAATAAAGCTCATAGATAAACCAAAATGATTCTCTATTTCATATGATTTCAAAACATACAATAATAGTTATCTTAAAATAGACAGAGTTTTTACTTCTTTATTTTTCTCAAAAATCACCACAAAAAAACATTCTCCTCTATTTCACTAACTATTCGAGTTGTTACTACAACAAATGTTGGCTGCTATACCCTTCATTTTTTCTTTTCATAAATGCAAAAATACTATTTTGATCCTACATATATGTTGACCAAGGAGGGAAAAAAAAAGATATTTATTAAAATAAATTTGAAATATTTTCCACCATGGTATAAAATCTAAGATAGGTATTTGATTTGAATTCATATTTAAATATATCCTATAGTTACAAGTTGAAATTATTGTTGAAATAGATTTAGTTGGAGAAAGGAAATTTCACATGTACGAGAGGATGAAGATGAAAAGAGTTTAAATGTTGTAATTGGGATTAATTCCAACAAAAGGTTTGATGCACACATAGAATCATCTACATCACTAACTTCCTTAATCAAAAAATTTCAATCACCAAAATGGAGATCACACATGGCCTACAAACAAGAAAAAATTCCTACATAAGAGAAATAAAGTACCAGGACATGCCTCTATCACAAACAATGGTTTCAAAAAAGTCTACAAGGAACTCCACAAACTTCCACATAGCTTATATAGAGTGCAAGGGAGGAAACATAAGGGACAAAAGAAAAATCTTCAGTCTCCATGTTGTTGTGCCACACGCTAGACCTCACATACATAGAGATAATTTCATATTGGTCATGCAAGGAAAATACTAGGTTTAGAAAGATGCCAAGGTTAATTACCAGCTTCCACACAGGTCTAGAGAATTCACACCTCTCCCTAAATTTTCCATGGTACCTTGTATAGAGGAAAACCTTATGTATCCTTCACCATTCTTTTTTGGCTTAAAATGTCAATTAAATAAACTAGAGAACAAATGCAAAACACTTTCTATAGGTTATGCCTTATTTTCTCTACATAAGACCACAATATAGAAACAAAGAGAAATTTCTTCTTGAATGCAAATAATAGTTTCAAGATCAAATAAGAAATTATAACAAATCATTGTTTGAACCAAAAATTGCTCTGATACCATGTCAAAATCAAGATCTATTACCAAAATAGTGGCACTAGTTGGGTCACAAGAGATTTTACTATCATACACCCTACAAGTTAAAATGAAATTATGCAAATAAGACAAGAAAGAGAAATGATTTATAACTCTGAATAAGTTGGAATAATTTGTAATATATTGACTCACCGTAGATCTACATATTTATAATGTAAAGGAGGGTAATTTCCAGTTTGAAAAGAAGCATGCAACTCCATGCAAGAGAAGGTACAACCAAGCAAGCTTATCTCCTACAAAGAAAAAAAACAATGAGAAAATATACTAGAGAAATTTCTACACTAATATATGGTATTGTTTGTCTATACTTTAGTTACAATAATGATTTCTATACCTTCCTCTACACTATAGTTGGGAGTGTTTTAAGTTCTTTTTGGGTAGGTTAATCAATTAATGTCTCTTTCTATATACTATAGCTATTTTTCTCCTCCTATGTTACTGAAACATAGGATTTTAGGGGTTTTGGTGTGAAGATTGTTAAGTTCACCACAAAGACCTATTCTTCTAATATCATTCAAGGAAATGAGATCTAAAACAATGAAGTGGCTAACAACCAAAATGTGAGTCAAATCAAGGTATGAATTATCCAATTTCCTATCTATTCAAGGATGAGTATAAGCTAAATAACACTGTGGAGAGAAATATAAAAACCATCAAACAAACCCCAAAATGCAAGCTATAACATGCAAATGAAGAACAATAATAAAATCTGATGGAAATGGTAATTAAAAGGCAGATCTAGAAATGGGAAACTAATGTGTAACTTTCACCAAAAGTCACATTTTGAAGCTAACTAAGGACTCATTCACCCTATGGTGAGTGGGTCTTGGCTAGGGTTCCTAAAAAATGCTTTTTGGGTTCTCTTATGTTGTGTCTGGACTCCTAGATTATGATTCTCACTATTGAACAACCAGAAATAAATTATGTAGATGAGTTTCTGTGATATGAAAACTTTTCTTGCAACTCTGCAACTTTCTTCAATTTTTCTCCTCAAAGGATCTTCAACCTAAAATCTGCAATCACACATCAAAGAGAGAAAAATGTTGTGTTAGGTGAATGGGGGTTTTCCTTGCTCAAACCCTATTTTGGTAATTAAACATTGAAATGAAATAGAAAAGCATGAAGGAATGATGAATGAACAACACTATGTAACAACTACCAAACCTTATTTCAACCTTGGATTGTAGATTTGAAAACTAGCATGAATTGGCCTCAATGGATGTAGATCTTGATCATGAAACTTGACTTGAAACAATGCATTTGAATGCTTGAATAGATCTTGAACACTACATCACTATATTAGCTCAAACAACATGCATGATACAAGAAATCTTTGACATGATGATAAAAACCTTGATTGCTGCAATAATCTTCAATAAATCTACCCTTGAATGCCTTGAAATTTCTCTTGAATGCTCTTGTGAAAGTACTCCTAATTACTCATGAAAATTCTAGGATCTTAGAATGAAACATAGTGAAATGACATTTTATTTATGCATATCTTAAGATTTATTCCCAAAATTCAAATACCACAAACCAACATCTAAATGTACCTTTGAAATCACTGAAAAACTGCTAAAACATAATTTGAATTTAGGTCCTAGGTGCAAATGAGGACCCATTCACCCTATGGTAAATGGGTCCTAGGTGCAAATGAGGACCCAATCACCCTAAGCTAAATGGGTCCTAGGCCACTTGCCTAGGACACACATTGCTCAATGTTAAACATTATGTCATGGCATTTATGAGTGTTGGGTTTTATCCCTCAGAATTTGTAATTAATTAGGCTTAGATTCGAATTAAAGGGGCCAATAAGGTAAAAATAACCTCAATCAATTAATAAAGCCTTAGATTAATGTGAAAGTGTAAAGGTCACCTTACAACACCAAAAATGAGGCACAATTAAGTCTATTTTAATAAAAAGGGCCTTAAACTTAATTTGAATATGTAAATTGCATATTACAACACTAAATTAAGGCATCATTAAGCTCATTTATTTATTATTATTCATTCCCAAATTAAGTGTGAAAAAGGGATACTTTTTCCTACACTACAGTTACGCACTAGGGCAAGTAATTTCTTTGTGATTATTTTTATGGTAATATAATTATATGGAATGATCACCTCTAAATCATATTAAATGATTAAAAAATAAAACATTTTATTAAATGAAATTATTTGTTTGTATTCATAAAAATATTTTCAATATTAAACTATAAATCTCTTAGCATCTTTTAAATAAATATATTTAAGATAATTATATTATTATAAATTTAATTGTATAGGATATATATACTTGAGAAAAGATTTTATTTTGAAGAGATCATTGTTTCAAAATTAGTGAAGAATATTGTCATCAATATATAATGGAGGTTATTTAGTTTTTATGGTTTGACTTAAAAATATGAAGTCTATTTCATTTTGACCACAGGGTCTGCTATTATCGTACATTGGTGATTCTAATATTATATGAATGCATAATATGGTATGGTGGGTCTCTATTAGTTTGATTTATTATTGTATGTATATGTGCATGATTGTATGTGTAGACACATAAAATAACCTAGGCCTACAAGCTCTATTTTTCCATGACTTACCATATTTCTTCTCAACATAATTAAAATATTTAATTATGTCCTATGGTCCAAATTCAACAATTAATTAAATAATTCTTAATTATTTAATTAATTCATATCTTTTGGGCGGGGGCCCTAGCTCGGTTGGCTAAGTAATTCCGTTGCGGCTCTGTTGGTCACGAGTTCTAGTCTCCCCCGTCCCGTGGTACCGGAGGGCATGTCGCGCCAGCACCGCCGGTCAAGTTAAAAAGTTTACCAGGCGCACTGCAGTTTATAGGGGGTCATGCTACCCGATTCCTGTAGTCTAAAAAAATAATAATAATAATTCATATCTTTTATTCCTCTTAATTATTTAAATAAATAAATTACATTTATTTATTTAAATACATCACTAATTTCCTATGTGGACCCTCTACAATTAAATAAATTCCTAAATTTATTTAATTATTATTTGTTTTATCCCTTTCCTCTACAATTAAATAATTTTCATTAAATTATTTAATTGTTCTTTTGTTTTTTCCTCCAAATTTAAATAAAATCATTTATTTAAATTTCCCTTTCCCATTTCCCACCAAGTAAATAATTAAAAATCATTATTTACTATCCTAGCCCCACCTCTTTTGAATTAAATTAATTTTTAATTCAAAAAGTCAACACTACCTCTTAAATCAAATAATTTTAAAATTCTTATTTGATTCTCCAGCAATCTCTTTTTTCATGCCCAATATCCTCTTGTCACATGTATTGCTATCCATTAATATAATTTTCCTAAAATTAAATCATAGCCCTCCATTTTAAATTTTACCCTAATTTTTCCCTAACCATAATTGCTAGTTGTCATATTCAATCTCAACCTTCCATCTTAGGGAATTTGTCAACTATCAATCCAGGCCATTCATCCAAAATTGACTCTCTTATAAAAAGGCAAGGTCAACCTCATTTTTTCACTTCATGCTTGCAAATTTTTGAGTACACATGCAATTTCTTGAGTCAAATCCTTCAATATCCTACTTGGGTGTTTGACATAGGTCATAGTTGCTCATGAAAATCTAAGGGAAAAAACTATTTACAACAAAATGGAGAAGGGAAATGGAGGTGAATCATAGAGTGCATGAAGGTTTTGGTGAGATTGTTCATTTGTCTATACTTTTATGTTCCATTATGCTTCATTGTTAACTAAGGTTTAGTTTATTTATGTTGTTTAATGCTAACCTGAATTTTTCCTTAGTTACATTTGGTGAACCCGACATGAAGGACAAAATTTTTGCAGATTTCGTATAAATTTTTCATTTTTGTAGGTTTTATGTATGATTCGATGCAATTTCAATATCCAGAATGACACAATCATTAGGTCGGATGATGCAACTACTTTGCATAAGGGATCATTTGGATTTCATTTAATTTTTTATTATTTCTATTAAATCTAGGTCATTTAGCATTCTAGTTTATCAGTTTAACCCTAGGGTCATATCATAGGCATCATTAGACCATTTGTTTTTGGTATATTTTCTACTATTTTATAGGTTTAGGTTTGTGCATCACAACTGGCTGTCATTTGCTACAATCATCAAAAACCCAAGCCACATTTTTTCTAGTGAACCACAGTCAACATCTCGTGAGTCGCAGTCACAGAGATGCATTTGATCACTCTCGTGAGCCACAACTATCTATTTAGGTTTTATTTTTAATTTCTACCAATATTTTTTTAGTTTTCTTCCTTTTTGTTTCAATAGGCTAGGGTTTTCTAGTTACTAACATTCTGTTGGCAGCATGTGGCAAGTTGGAGGGGCATACTAACTTTGTTTTGTTGTTCATTTTTATAATGTCCTTCATTTTTAAACAACAACCACAACTTGCATTTCACATTCATGGGTTAAAATGAGTTGCATTTGCATTCATTAGGTTTACAAAGAACACAACTTGCACCTACACTCATCAAGGTTAAAATGTACTTGCATTTTTCATAGCATTGGGCTAAAAAGAACATTGTTTTTAAGCAAAAAACAAACATCAACTACAACTTCCATTTCACATTCATCAGTTAAAATGATCAGCATTTACACTCACTAGCTTTAAAAAGAACACAACTTGCATCTACACTCATCAAGGTTAAAATATGCTTGCATTTTTCATAGCATTGGGCTAAAAAGAACTTTGTTTTCTTCATAATAAGTTGGGTTAAAATTTACAAGTGTTTGGCATGTCTTGTGGTATGGTAATGATTTCTTAGTGTGTATGCACTTCTCTTGCATTTCCCACACATTTTGGATTTGGGCATTAAAATGAACAACCTTGTGAGTGTGAAGTGAAAGCTTTGTTTATGCACTCTCCTTGCGCCTTTGTGCGATCTTGGATGATCAAAAACAAAGTTTTCAATTCACTTTTTTTTACCCATAATTAGAGAGGCCTACCTTGGTGGGAAAAGAGGTACTCACCCCAAGGGAACAACCTCAAGTAGTAACAGGCTAAAGGCAAGCCCTTTTGAACCGCTATATAAATTTGTGATTGCAAGGAAAGATTACAATCAATGGGAAGTGGTATATGATAGTTCTCCCCCGGTATCTTTATTATGAAAAAATCCCTTGTTTTAAGGGTTGGGAGACCTCCTGGGGGATTTTATCATAGTATCCCCTAAACTAGATGCCCTTGCTAAAATATTTTGTGTAGAAATCCAAAATCCTTCTATCTGTTGGCAGAGGAGGTTGGACCTCTGAAGCCATCCCACACTTTCACAGTTCATTGTAGAAATGGAAAATTTATTGAGATCCTTATGGTCTTAGGGAATTCAAAACTTGGTATACCCAATAAGTGAGTGCATTGTAAGGGGGAGACAGTGCTACCAAGTTCCTAGGCTATCCACTTTAAATAGGCATTGTTGGAGAAATCCGAGTGGGAACCCAATGAATATTGTCCTTGCCAACCATAGGATTTGTGCTTTTTTTCAAAGTGCTTGTATCAAACAACCCAAGACAAAAACAAAGTGTTTTCCAAAGTGTTTTTTGAATTAATGAACAAATAAACACCTCTACAATCTATAAAATCATAATCAAAATGGAAACAAATTTACAACCTTGTCAAAATTGCAAAAAATCTAGACTTTTTTCACTGTGAACTACAACTAAGACTCTGTAAACCACAATTGATTGTATTTCAACACATCTATTCAACCTACAATGCAACTGTTGATAAACAATGCATCTGTTAAACCTACAATGCAATTGTTTTCTGAAACAATGCATTTTTCCTCTGCAATGCAACTATGACCTTAAACACTGCAACTACATGTCACTCAAAAAAATAACTGTCACTACCATAATCCAAAATCAAACATTCAATATCTATCTCTGACTACCTTATCATAGTGATCTCTATACGAAAACCAAAAATATTTTCTCAAACTATCCACCATAGCACTCTTTAGTTTTTCATTTAGTCTTAACAATAGGCATACCATTGCAAACTTTAGCTACATTTTAGGATTCCTAATCACCTTCATCTTAGTCAAATTCTTAGGTCATTATCTTTGTAGATTTTAGAATAGGCCAACTTTCCATACTCTGTACATGTGATCCTAATAATTTTATCCTACTCTAACGTGCAAAATAACTAAGAAATGCAAGTGATAAAAGACCAAGGACACCTCAAGATTAGCCAAAGGAGTGATAAAACAAGAAGGGAAATGGACAAAACAAGACACAAATGATTTCACCTTCCTTGATTTTGATGTCTCTTTGATTGGCCCTTGCTTGGAATGATTTGTGTGCTCCTTAGATGATTGCTTGAGTGACTAAATGCAAGATTAGATGTGAAAAATGATTAAAAGAGATGGCTAAATGATGGCAAAGGATTGAGAATGCAAATTGGCAGCATATAGTTATGAAAATCCAAAAGTGTTCTTAAAATTCCCTTGAGGAGGGGGTATTTATAGAAGAATTTGAATTCTCTAGAGAATTCAACGGTTGAGATGCATCCAACAAGGCCAAGATGAAGGGCTATGGTGGGTTGAGAACCCAAAAGCCCTCACATCTTGACATGTGGAGGGTGAAGTGGACAAGGGGATATGAGGTGTAAGTGAGGTGTCAAGAAGGTACATGAGGTGGAGGAAGGACATGCACCTTGGGGAGTGAGGAGATTTCCTCAAAAAGGGATTCCTTGTCCCCAAGTGGGAGTGAAAGGGACATTTGAGGAATTTTAGAATTCCTCAAAAATCTACATGGGAAAAGGAAAGGTGGTTGGGGATATAAATGTGAATTAAAAATTCACATTCCTAGGAGGATCTAGAGGATAAAAGGTGGGCTCCAAAAGGTGGGACTTGGTCACATGTGGAGATTGTGACAAGTCCACTAGAAGCCAAGGTTGAAGAAGATGGAATGTGAATTAAAAATTCACATATAAAAGAGGGGAATCTAGGAAAATAAAAAGGAATTAAAAATTCCTTGGAGAATGATTAGGCTTAATTAATCATAATTAGAAGATAAATAAGGATTAGAAGCCAACTTGCAAAAGTTGGAGGATGTGACACATCCTAATCAAGGATTAGGCATGTGCACATCCCTAATGAAGAAATTAGGAGATGGATTAGGATTAGATGAAAATGAATGTGAGGAATTAAATAAATGTAATATTTATTTAATTTATTTGATGAAAAGAGGATTAAGGAGGGTAAGGTATTTAATTATTAATTAAATACCTTAGGGATTTGGCAGAATTAAAGATATTAATTAAATAATAGTAATATTATTTAATTAACTTGGATAAGAGGATGTTTAGATGAAAAGAGATAAATTTGGATAAATTAAGTGTCCAAATTTGGATGTCTACATTACAAACCTTTGCTTCAAGAAAATATTATCATTGGACCAAGTCACTTGTCACACTTATAGTCTTTATCATTTTGTGTGAGTCCTTTCCAGCTCATAAGTCTAGTTTTGGAAACTCACTTTGTCTCTTTGTCATTTCACTTGGTCTCACAAAAGGTCCTTTGACAATTCAAATTGAAGCATTGGCTAAACTTTGGATGGTTAGTAACCTCTTCTCAAATATCCCAAAGTTGATTACCTTTAGAGCTTTCTTACCCCTTGCACTTAGAACACCTCATAGCATACTTATACATTGCCATAACATATCAAAACTCTCTCATTTTATGATACCATCATTTTTCAGGTCTTACATTAGACATTCCTCTTAGACATCATTATCACCTTGCATTAATCATTCCTCTTAGACATTATTATCACTTTTCATCCCTCATAAACGTCATTTTCACCTCACATTGGCCATCCAATATCCTCTTTGGACATTATTGTATTATGACACTCCCCATTTCTTATTCCAAAAAGACCAAAAATATAAGAGCATTAGCTTTGAATCTTTATATCCAAAAAATCCAAAAACATAGACTTAGTTCATATCATTTCCATCCATAGACTTAGTTCCATATCATTTTCATTTCCCCTTTTTGTTTGAGAAAATCTTACATGATTGAAACTAGATTACAAAAAAGGAGAAGAGACATGGACCTCTTTGGAAAAGAAGATGATCTTTATAACCATACTAATGTCATCAACCTAAATGCCACTTCACATACAACTCACAACCATACCAACATGGGATCTACCTCCAAAAACCCTTTCAATGACATAAATATTAGACATCCATCACACAACAATCCTTTTGAGGAATTCATTCAAAGAGATGCAAATTGAAATGTGTTTGTAGAAGACCTAGAGGCTACTGCCCAAAATCCATAAGTAGCTTCTTTTGTAGACAGGTTAATCATACTAGACCCAAAACAATATTTAGTCAAAATATTACATGGAGTTAGATTACCACATGGATTTTATGTCAACACCTTGAGAGCAGCATCACCTAGTCACAACACAAACTAGTCAAGCTCCCTCAACACCACAACATAGCGCTACCACTACTTCTATTAGCATGGAAACTCAAAGTGCAACAAACATGATCAATATAACATCTGCTTTTGGGACACCAACTATATAACAAACCATGTCACAACCAATGCCACAAGTGTCTCAAACTGTGTCACAAACTTTTGGATCAACATTTTCCACATCGAATGTTATGGGGACATTCTCATTTAATCCTTTTGCAAGAAAAAAAGCAAGAAAGGTTTCCATTCAAGGACCTCAACCTAACACCAATACCATGTCACAAGGTCCTCAAATCAACACAAACACTAGTGGCCCTCAAAGACAAAACATGAACTTCCCACATTGTCATATCTATCAATTTGGACAAGGAAATCAAGAACCACAACGCATGAGCATGTCACAAATAGGACACATCCCACTTGATCATCAAAACACACATGGACAACACATTCCCCAAATTCAATTCAACACTACCAGATCACATATCCCAACATACACTTCCCATGTTTATACACATTCCCAACAAGCACACCAAATTCTAACTCAAAATATGTCATCACAACAAATGGGAATACATGGGATACCTATTGACAACATGATTGATTCCACCAACAATCCAATAGTGGATGCATTGATTTCCCAAATAGCTTCCTTACAAAAAAAATTAGAAAAAATGCAGCTATCAAACAAGAAGCCTTATACATCATTTGACTTGCATCCATATCCATTTGACACAAGCTTATACATGCCACCATTTCCTCTAGGATATGCGATCCCAAATTTCTCTAAGTACAAAGGAAATACATAACCCATTGAGCACATAATAGAATTCACAATCAACTGTGTAGACGTGGCATATGAACACACTTATTTGATGAGACTTTTTCGTAGGATTCTCGTAGGTCCTGCATTCAATTGGTTCACACTTTTTCCTATGGGACGAACTTTCCAACAAATTTGTAGAGAACTATGCCTAAAACATTGACATAGAGGTTACAATCACTACACTATGTAAGATGACACAAGAAGAATTTCATGAAACATTCATTCCTTTCTTTCAAAGATGGTGAGGCCTGGCAAGCCAATGTCTAGTTGAAATCCTCAAAAAAGAGAAGGTACACATGTTTTTTCAAAACCTCCTTGGACCTTTGAAATATAATTTGAAATTCCATTGTTGTGCAACCTTCATAGACCTTCTTGAAAAGGGTGTCCAACTTGAAAAGGCCCTCATCTTACAAGGAAAACTTAAGTACCCTAGTAAGAACACAAACATGAACAAAACCAGTGATAAGAACATGTATTGGGACAAAAATAAACATGTTACCAATGATGGTGTCGTTGAAGCTAAAGCTATGAATAAAATTGGTCCTATAATCACACTTGAGGGATCTCAACCGCAAAATGCTCCCCCATATATCCTGACACCTACTACAAATGTTTTTTAAAGCAACAAAGACCAAGGTTGACAAAGAAAAACTAGACAATTCCCAAAATGACGCACATACACCCCCTTGGGAGAGCCTATTGAAACTGTCCTCAAGAAGTTCATCCAATCTAACATCATAACACTGCAAGAAACTAAAGCATATGACCTAGGACAGTTTAAACCATCATGGTGGGATGAAAACACCTTCTATGATTACCATAGAGCAAAAGGACATAAAACATCATCCTATAAACAATTGAGAAACCTCATACAAGATCTAGTTGAGAATAATACCATCAAATTTAACAATCAACAATACTCTTCCAATACTAACCATACCATTCATAAGAATCCACTACAAGATCATGGTTCAAGAAATACTTCCTCATCAAGTCAAAAGACTAATAATCAAGCTAACTATACTTGTACTACTTTCAATTACTTGATCAGGCCTATAATCAATCACCTTCAAGTTGCTAATGAATATTTCAATACCATCACCATCAAAAAAACTCCCGAATGCAACGTCACCACTCATCGAGGAAAAATCATGATACCTATCCCTTTTGCTAAGTATTTTTAGCCTAAAGGAAAATTTAACCTTGTCGATGAATTGGTAAAAACCCCTGCTCAAATTTCCATACTTGAACTCTTGCACATTTCTCCTGCACGTAAAGCTATCCTTGACAAGGCTTTAAAAGAGACCTCAGTCCTCACCAACATCAATGTCAACCACTTTGAAGTTGTGGTCATATATTCATCCAATTCCCACTAGGTCACTTTCTCAAAACAAGATTACTCCACACCTAAGCCATACCACAATGATGCATTACTGAACCATATATTTTTGGGCGTGAGGCTTATAGGCTACTCTTGCACTCTTAGGATGTTTCACCTAAAAGGAGAGAGATAAACCTCACAAAAAATCAATGTGTTTCACTCAAATTAAGATGTGTATGATGTTATTAAGGCTAAAAGAGATTATCTAAATGCAACTAAGTTATGAAATTGAATGATTATGAATGCAAAACCTAAGAAAAATGTAATGTTTGAAAACACAATGTGATATGCAAGCATGAACTAAAAGATGAACAAATGCAAAACAAAAATGAAGAAGGTTGAATTGGAGTGCACCTGGGCATAGAATGAAAAATCTAGAGTGTCTTGAATTTTGACAGAGATCACTGAAAATCACTAGTGGAACTCATTCACCATTGATGGCAAATCAGTCCTACTTCTGGAAACAGGTTTCTGAGTGTCAAGATCTGAAATCTTACAAAATATAATTTTTCAATATTAAGGTGTGACTCATTCGCCATTAATGGTGAATTAGTCCTCTCCCAAAATTATATGAAATCAAGAGCCAATTCTATAGCACCATATTTGAGCTTGTCTTTCTGTCGGGTTGGCAGAGTCAAATCTATAGAAATTGGATTATAGGTTGTCTCCAAGCTTGAAATAGGTTGTAGTTGACTTGAAACACTTTGTTGACTTCTTGACCACCTTTCAACACCTAATTTCATGATAAATTTTCATACAAAATTCTACAAACACACATACAAAGGGGGAAAATGGTTAAGGGTTAGGTTATAGGGATTTGCCTTGGTCAAATCCCACTTTGGTAATCAAACCAGGTTAATGAAGAAATGAGATGAAATGAACAAGGAAATATGAATGAACAACATGCAAATGTCCCAAACTCACCAACCTTCTTGAAGAAATTTGAAGATATATCAATGGTTGTTCCAAGATACTTGATTGATGCTTGATTAAATGATGCAAAGTGCTCAAATGCAAAATGAATGATTAGTGAATGGAAAGATTATTTGAATGGATTAGGAGATGTAAAATGAGGAGAAAAACACTTATTTATACACACTTGTGCCTTAGTAACCCGATGATACCTCATCACAGGCCGACATAAGGTGATTTTGAATAAAAACCCAAAAGAAAATTTGAAATATTTTGAATTTTGAGGCAAGAGGGACTCATTCGCCACCCATGGCGAATGGGTCCCACCTTGGATTTGAAAGTGGTTGTCAGGTATTATCTTGCATTTAATATTGTTTTTTGGGTTTACATTCAAAAACACACTTAATTAAGCCTTATGAGTGCATAAAGGGGTCAAATAAAGCATAAGAAAGGTGTAAATGGTGAAATTAAGCCTAGAAAAGTGTGAAATCTTGTTACAAGACTTTACAACACTTCAAAATAGGACTTGATAAGTGATGAAAAGGTGATTTTTAGGTGAATTGTAATGAATAGATTCTAGAAAAGTGTAGAAATGTTTTACAACACTTCACAACACCTTCACAAGACGTCATAATTTGGATTTTAAGGACCTAATGTGAATGTTCAAGCCACATTACAACATTAAATCAAAGAAAAATGGACCAAGCATCGTGAAGAAAGACCTAAAATAATATGAAAATGTCAAAGGGCCATTTTTCTATGGCACAATTACACATTGAAGTTTTCATTCACAAAGAAAAGGTCAAACGAGTCCTAGTAGATGGTGGGGTAGGATTGAAAATATGCTCCTTAAAACTATTCAAGGAATTAGGCTTCTTTGATGCATGTGTAGATGGTACTAAAATCATAGTAATCAAAGCTTATGATGACGAGGAGTGTTCTTTTAAGGGCATTATTACGCTCCATTATTTTGTTGGGCCAACAATCATACATACTACATGCCAAGTCTTAAATCTTGAATTTCCCTACAACATCCTCCTTGGTTGACCTTGGATTCACAAATTGAAGGTCATACCATCCACATATCATCAATTATTGAAGTTCCCCTATAACAACACCAAGATTACCATAACTAGTGACCCTGACTCCTTTCAATATTGCACCAGCTTAAGGGGCATTTTCGAACATCAAGTGCCCATTAATCATGAAGCTTCAACATCCACTTCATCCCAATACTTTGATCCATCTACACTTACTAATTCATCCACTTCCACTACTTTGACCTCCACCACACCATCCACTTCCACCATTCCAACCGTCGATCCAAACATCAAGATCCAAGACAAAGGTTGCAGTGAGTATAAACTAAAAACTCCTTATTGCATCACAAAGCTACCTAAGTCTCCCCAGTCTTATGGAGGCCTTGTTTCAAGATAGAACCAAAAGTTGTCTTTAAGGTTCCTTCCATGACAACCTTCACAAAATGGGGAGAGGTAAACAAAGAATACATTAATGATATTTCAGCTTGGATCTACAAAGACGAGGAAGATCTGTCGCTGCTACCAATACAACAATATGGCAAGGGCTTTGAGATAATGAAGGAAAAAGGTTATGATGGAATTGGTGGTCTTGGTATAAACAAAAATGGAATGAGAGAACCCTTAATTTTGCCTAAAAGACCAAAGAATCTAGGGTTATGGTTTAAGCCAGTTCATATTGATGCACCACGTACCCTTGTGATTTCAAGTGAGAGTGTAAATGCTTGTAAAAATGTTGAGATATCCAATGAATCCTATACTGAGACTAACTCTCATGAATGGGAATATGATTCTGATAAATCCCTTAGTGATTATGATCTTAAAGAAACCTTTCAAGAACTAGGAAAGCATTCTTTTAAGGAAATATTCAGACAAAAGTTTAAAAATTTTCCACCACAGGATCCTTCTAATGACAATTCCAAAATTCTCATGAAAAGAGAGGCCTAGATAAGAACCTTTTGGGCATACAACCCCCATGACAATGAAAAAATTAATCTAACACTTAAGACTTTTGACTTGCCCTTCCCCAATCCTAACCTCTCCCATGAGTCCAATTTACCTGAGATCAATGAGGATGAAGATTGGATGGAATCCTCCTAGGATCCTGATAGTACTTTTATCTTTACCCTTTCGGCCTCCATTTGCATGCTTTCAGCCTCATCTCTACCTTTCACTAACACTGATGATGGCATCTCCCTCGTATATCCATAGCTCATTGATTGGGATCAACAATACCCACCTACCATGGACACTTTTGAGATTGATGAAGCCATCACCAAATTCATGGGACTATGCAAAGGAATAAAAAGTGGGGACCATAAAGCTATATTTACTATAGATCTCAATTCCACAGCATATTTCAAAGAGACTATTCAACCCCCTAGTGAAAAAATGAATAAAAATAAAATAAGAAAAGACAAGTTTTTAGGTGAAAACCGCAAGGCACCTTCTAATGACACAAAAGTAAAAAGAAAGGATGTATCTGAGGGTGAAAACCTCTTTGAGGCACCTAAGGATGGAGGATTGGACTTTCTCCCCATTACTCAAGAGAAATTGGCCATGCTAATTGAAGATACCATAGAATTCAATATAGGCACGCTTGAAAATCCTAAAATGATCCTCCTTACAGCCTCATTAACAGAAAAGGAAAGGCCCGAGTTTCAAGATTTCTTCACAGAACGTTAGGTCAACTTCACTTGGTCATATGTTGATATGCCAGGACTAGATCTAGCATTAGTCTTGCATCATTTTCCCTTACTTCTAGATGCAAAACAAGTCAAAAAAAACTCCAGAAGATGCACCTGCAGATCGCCTTGCTTGTAAAAGTTGAGCTTAAAAAGTTGTTAGATGCAAGTTTCATAAGATCTATAGATTATACAGACTAGATATTGAACCTCGTACCTATCACCAAACTGAATGGTCAAATCCACATCTACACAAACTTCTAGGATTTGAACAAAGCTTGTCCAAAGGATGATTTTCTGCTCTCAAATATAGATATCATAGAGGATTTCATAGCAGGATATGAGATGTTGTCTCTTATGGATGGTTTCTTAGGATACAATCAGATTTGCATTTCCCTAGAAGATCAACATAAAATGGCATTTACTTGACCCTAGGGTACATAATGCTAGAATTTCATGCCTTTCAGATTAAAGAATGCAAGTGTCACTTACCAATGGGCTATGACCATGATATTTCATGATCTTATGCACACATTAATGGAGGATTATGTTGATGATCTCCTAGAAAAATCCCTAACACAAGGTGATCACCTAAAGGTGTTAGACAATATCTTCAAAAGGATGGAAGAGTATAAGGTCCATCTTAAACCTAAGAAGTGCATCTTCAGCGTGACTTTGGGTAAACTCTTGGGGCACGTCGTTTCTCACCAAGGCATTGAGGTTGACCCAACTAAGGTAAAAAAAATCTTGGATATGCCTCCACCAAAAGGAATCAATGAGCTCGAGACATTACAGGAAGATTGCAGTCCATCAAATGTTTCATTGCATAGTTGGCCAATAAATGTCAACCATTCCAATACCTGTTACGCAAGGGAATCCCCTTTTTCTGGACAAACAAGTTTAAGCTTCTTTTCAACAAATCAAAGACTATCTTTTGACACCACAAGTCCTATTCCACCTATTGATGGGAAACCTTTGATATTGTATATTTCTACAATTACTTCTGCCCTGGGGGCATTACTCACACAGAACAACCATGAGGAAAATGAAAGAGAAATATATTACATCAATTGCACCTTAGTTGGGTATGAACTCAACTATACTTCCAATGAACATGCATTCCTCGTAGTAGCATTTGTCACTCAAAAATTGAGACATTATGTGTTGAACCATAAAACAAAATTAATGACTAAGATAGATCCATTGAAGTACCTTCTTAGTTCGGCAGCATTAATAGGACGATTGGAAAAATGGGTTATGGTACTTAGTGAGTATGGAATAAAGTATACAAAATGAAAAGCAATAAAAGGATAGGTCATAGCAGATCAACTCACTAACATTCCCATAAATGGTGATCACCCACTAGTAGTTGATTTTCCAAATGAATTTGTCTTTCATGTAGGACCTAGATTAACTCAAAAACTTTATTTTGATGGGTCCCATACAAGTCATGGTTCAGTCCAGCAAGCATATTATTCATCACACCTCAAGGATATTCTATTCCTAAATCATTTTGCATCACATTTCCATGCACTAATAATTTTTCCGAATATGAAGCATTGTTCACAGGACTTTGAATACCAGTTCAGTGGAAAATTAAGGAACTCCTAGTTTTTGGCGATTCTTACTTAGTTATCAACCAAGTCAATGACAATTACGACACTAAGGATGAGAAGCTAATGCCTTAAAAATGCATGGTGGATAGTTTCCTATCATACTTCCATATGATTAATTTTAAGCATATTCCACGAGCACAAAACAAAGCAACAAATGTTATGGCCACAATTGGAACTCTCTTAGATATCCCTAATAATGTGCCGCAATTTGAGTTCTTAGTGGAACAACTGTTGGTTCCTGCCTATGACATTCTTGAGTCCAAAATGGTTTGTGAACTTGTTGTTATTAATTCCCCTTGGTATCAAGACATATACAATTACTTTCATTCCCAACTTTAACCACCAACCATTTCCAATAACCAATGCAAGTCTGGTGTAGGGGCACCATATCGCCTTGTTACAAATTATTGTGTTTAGTTGTTCAATGCTCTCTTATATTAAGATGAGTCAATACATTTCATTTTTAATCCTAAAAAGGAAATAATATAAGATTATATGTAATAGATTCATGAAGGTAGAGTCATAAAGTTTCAAGTTTATGAGTTGCATTAAGCAACATATTTGTAATTCCACCAATTATGTGCTTTCAAAAGGTGGTTGTTTGGTAGTTGTGGGAGTTGGTGGGATTGAGAAGTTTGAAAAATGTTATAAAATCCTTGGGGAATCCCGAGAATAGGTTGTTTAAGAAAACGGAAGCAATAAGATTAAAGTTTTCTTTGTATTTATGTTGTTTTCACTATTTTTTTAAAACTTCCTTGTTGTTTGCACACCGTACAGATTCCACTTGTATTTTTTTCTCATCTGAACCTATAGAAAAATGTTCTAATCTAATTTTGGTATCTTGACAGGGGTCTCTTTAAATCTTTAAGGCTTAAAAATCACCAAAAGCTTTATACCAAGTTTGAGCAGGCATAAGAGTTTGAAGCTATCATAATGCTCTAAACATCATCCCACCTATTGTGATTGATTGTGACTCAGTGGAATGGTGTATTTGGATATAAGGATGACATCCTAGGATTAGGTGGCATATAATAAATGCTTTCTTGGCTTGAACAATGTAAGGGCTAAAAGTGTGTGTTTTCCCATGGTTTTTGGAGGGTCAACACTATGAAGTTGCAAACCCATGTTGTTACTGACCAAGCAAAGGTTCCTTGAGCATGAGAGGACCAAGTTAAAAATTTCTAAGAATTTGGTGTGTTCTTGAATGGTTGGGAATGTGGATAAACAATAAGGTACTCTAAAACCCTAGTTTCTTGTGCTTTTAGGAGGGTTTTTTAGATTTGAGATTTAGATATGCACTTGGAGGCCTAAAATCTAGAAAATCCATGGTTTTGGATCATTCTTTAAGAATTTTATGAGGTTAGAAAGTTTGGAGAGGATTTTTGAGATAGGTCTCTTTGGAAAAGTGGCCTAATTAGAGGCCTAAAACTGTGAAAAGTTCAAATTTGGAGCATGTGGTCCAAAAGAGTTTTACTTGGTTCCTTGATATGTTGAATAAATCTGAAATGGGTGCTTCAATCAATATTTTATTTCTCATTTGTTTTGGAAAGATTTAGACAAAAGGCTGAAAAACAAGTTTCCCAATACTACAAGGAAGGCTAGTGTTAAAAGGTGAGTTTTGAAGGTTTTGTTGAATCTAACTTTAAGATTGAATTTAAATGGCCCAATTTTTATCATAGGCATGTTGAGAAAAAATTTTAGGGTCCTGGTGGATATTTTTAGTTGTTTTACAAAAATTGAAGGGTTGAGACCCTTGAGGATGAGTTGATGCTTGGTAGGCTAAAGGTGTTCCAAAGAAGAGCTCATTGTTTTTGGATTGAAATTAGAATTTTTTTGATTAATCTTCACCTTAACTCTGGATCATAGTGGTATCAGAGTAGGGAGTAGATTTTGGTTTGCATTTTGCAGGTTGAAGAAGAGGCAAGGTTGACAAGATGCCTCCAAAGATGAATGATATGGCTAAAGAGATGAAGGAGATGAAACAAAGACATGCAAGAGAACTCAAAGAGTTGGAAGGGAGAATCATAGCACTGGAGACAAACAAGAGTATAGATTTTGAAGAGAGTAGTGAGACAGATGAAGAGGAAGATGATGAGTTTGAAGATGTGGAAGAACTTACTCAAGAAGATCAAAGAATTGCAAAGTTGTTGAAGGCAGTGAAGACTAACAAGCCTAAGGTAAAACTTGATGTTCCTAAATATGGTGGTAGTTTAAATGATGAAGAACTACTTGATTGGATTTCTGCATTAGATAATCATTTTGAATGCGATGAAGTTCCTAAAGAGCAAAGGGTCAAAATTGCAAAGACTAAGTTGCAGGGTCATTCTTTGGTATGGTAGGATTAATTTCAATCTGAGAGGAGGAAACAAGGTAAGTCTAAGATCACATCATGGGACAAGATGATATCTAAACTCAAAGGTAAATTCTTACCTAAGGATCATCAAGTTCAGTAAGAAATTGCAAAGTTTAAGGCAAAAGGAAATGGAAATTAAGTCTTATACTAAGGAGTTTTATAAATTGAGTCTTAGATTTGGTCATCATGAGAATGAAAATGAAAAAATTACTAGATATATTGGTGGTTTAAGGCTAAATAAACAGGATGAATTGGTTTTGGCTAACCCTAGGAGTGTAGAGGATTTTTATCAAATGGCTATCAAGGTGGAGGAGAAAATGAGGAGAAGGCAAGATAGAGTAGTTAGAGGTAGAGGTAATGCATCAAGAGGAAGAGGGTTCATGTTTACTTCAAAGCCAACCAATGATAATCAAGAAGAAGCCATGAAAATTAAAGAGCAATCTAATTTCAGAGGTGGATGGAGAGGTACAAGAGGTAGATTTGGAGGAGGTAGGAATTATAATAATGTGTTTTTAGGTAGATGTTATACTTGTAATGAACTTAGCCATCCATCTTTTAAATGTCCTAAGAATATTGGTGCTTCATCAAGAGGAAGTAAAGGTGATAAAAGGGTTCAACTTGTGCAAGAGGATGAAGTGGAGAGCACTGGTTCAACAAGTCGTCCTGTTGATCCTAAGATTGGAGAAGCCTTGATGCTTCACAAGCAACTTTTGAAGACTTCCAAAGAAGTGGAGCCATTGCATAGGAAAAGGTTATTCAGAAGCACTTCCAAGAGCAAAGGAAAGGTATGTAAAGTTGTGGTTGATTCTAGTTCAGCTGAGAATATGGTTTCATGTGAAATGGTAAACAAGTTAGGATTGAAAATAATTCCTCATGAATGTCCTTATAAAATATCATGGTTGAATGATGATCAAACTTTATTGGTGAACGAAAAGAATATTGTGGATTTTCAAATTGGTGGTTATCATGATAGTGTTGAGTGTGATGTTCTTCAAATGAACTATTGTCACATACTCCTTGGAAGACCATGGCAATATGATAGGTGTGCCATGTATGATGGAAGAGAAAATCAGTATACAATCATGAAGGATGGTCACAAGTTTGTTTTTACTCCACTATTAGAGGATGAGAAAAGAAAAGCCAAAGTGATCATGTATGGGAACAAGGAACCCCTAAATGTTGTGGAATAAATCAAATTTTTTGATGTTGTGAACAAGTATAGGTCTCATAATGCAAGATCAGTAGATGTGATTGCAAAAACAGAGGTAAAATGTTATGTGAAATGGAGTACACAAGAAGGTGTGTTAGTTGGGACCATTGTATGTCATGTTCCTACAGATGTGGGTGTGAAACAAGTGAGGATTGTAGGTACATGGATAGTTAAACTTGATAAAATAGTGAAGAAGCATGGTGGTAGTGTGTTGGAATTGAAGACAAGGGTAAAACCACAGGGTGCATTGCAAGGAAAAAATCAACAATGAGATGAGGCTAAGACAACATGATTTTATGGTAAAGATAGTACTAACATTTGTTTATCTGAAGGTACAGAGTAGATGGAAATAGTTAAAAAAACATTGGTAGGTCCTAATGGACAGGTGAAGGCACAAACAAGTGTTAATAAAGTTAGAGAAGTAGGGTAGAGTAGAAAGGTGGAACAATATGGAGCATAAACTAGTATGGGATAGTGGCAATGGCCTATGAAACAATGGAATTTCAATCCAGCTTGGACTCATTGGTACCATCCATAATTCATGTGGCATGAATTCTTCTTAGGGGGGTATATAGTGCAAGGGCACCATATCACCTTGTTACAAATTATTGTGTTTAGTTTTTCAATGCTTTCTTATATTAAGATGAGTCAATACATTTCATTTGTAATCCTAAAAAGGAAATAATATAAGATTATATGTAATAGAGTCATGAAGGTAAAGTCATAAAGTTTAAAGTTTATGAGTTGCATTAAGCAACATATTTGTAATTCCACCAATTATGTGCTTTCAAAAGGTGGTTGTTTGGTATTTGTGGGAAATGGTGGGATTTAGTAGTTTGAAAAATGTTATAAAATCCTTGGGGAAGCCCGAGAATAGGTTGTTGAAAAAAAAGGAAGCAATAAGATTGAAGTTTTCTTTGTATTTATGTTGTTTTCACTATTTTTTTCAAACTTCCTTGTTGTTTGCAGGCCGTACAAGTTCCACTTGTATCATTTTCTCATCTGAACCTATAGAAAAAATTTCTAATCTAATTTTAGTATCTTGATAGGGGTCTCTTTAAATCTTTAAGGCTTAAAAATCACCAAAAGTTCTATACCAAGTTTGAGTAGGCATAAGAGTTAGAAGTTATCATAATGCTCTAAACATCATCCCACCTACTATGATTGATTTTGACTTAGTGGGATGGTGTATTTGGATATAGGGATGGAATCCTAGGATTAGAAGGCATATAATAAAGGTTTTCTTGGCTTGAACAATGTGAGTAAGGGCTGAAAGTGTGTGTTTTCCCATGGTTTTTGGAGGGTCGGACCTATGAAGTTGCAAATACACATTGTAACTGACCAAGAAAAGGTTCCTTTAGCATGATAGGACCAAATTACAAATTTCTGAGCAATTAGTGTGTTTTGGAATGGTTGGGAATGTGGAGAAACAATAAAGTACTCTAAAACCCTAGTTTCTTGTGCTTTTAGGAGGGTTTTTTAGATTTGAGATTTAGCTATGCACTTGGAGGCATAAAACCTAGAAAATATATGGTTTTGGATCATTCCTCAATACCTTTTTTTGAGGTTATAAAGTCTAGTGAGGAGTTTTGAGATAGGTCTCTTTGGAAAAGTGGCCTAATTAGAGGCCTAATACTGTGAAAAGTTCAAATTTGGAGCATGTGGTCCAAAAGAGTTGTACTTGGGTCCTTGATATGTTGAATAAATCTCAAATGGGTACTTGAATCCATATTTTATTTCTCATGTGTTTTGGAAATATTTAGACAAAAGGTTGAAAAATAGGTTTCCCAATACTACAAGGGAGGCTAGTGTTAAAAGGTGAGTTTTGAAGGTTTTGTTGAATCTAACTTTAAGATTGAATTTAAATGGCACAATTTTCATCATAGGAATTTTGAGGGACTTTTTCAAGGTCTTGGTGGAGATTTGAATTTTTTTGCAAAAATTGAAGGGTTGAGAACCTTGAGGGTGACTTGATGCTTGGTAGGCTGAAGGTGCTCCAAAAAAGAGCTCATTGTTTTTATTAATATTCATCTTGAATATGCATCATAGTGGTATCAGAGCAGGGAGTAGATTTTGGTTTGCATTTTTCAAGTTGAAGAAGAGGCAAGGTTGATAAGATTTCTCCAAAGAAGAATGATATGACTAACGAGATGAAGGAAATGAAAGAAAGACATGCAAGAGAACTCAAAGAGTTGGAAGAGAGAATCATAGCCCGGAAGACAAACAAGAGAAGAGATGTTGAAGAGAGTAGTGAGATAGATGAAGAGGAAAATGGTGAGTTTGAAGATGTGGAAGAACTTACTCCAGAAAATCAAAGAATTGCAAAGTTGCTGAAGGCAGTGAAGACTGACAAGCCGAAGGTAAAACTTGATGTTCCTAAATATGGTGGTAGTTTAAATGATGAAGAACTAATTGATTGGATTGTTGCATTAGATAATCATTTTGAATGTGATGAAGTTCCTAAAGAGAAAAGGGTCAATATTTCAAAGACTAAGTTGCAGGGTCATGCTTTGGTATGGTGGGATTGCTTTCAGTCTGAGAGGAGGAAACAAGGGAAGTCTAAGATCACATCATGGGACAAGATGATATCTAAACTCAAAGGTAAATTCTTACCCAAGGGTCACCAAGTTCAATTGTTTAAGAAATTGCAAAGTTTAAGGAAAAATAAAATGGATATTAAGTCTTATACTGAGGAGTTTTATAAATTGAGTCTAAGATCTAGTCATCATGAGAATGAAGATGAAAAAATTGCTAGATATATTGATGGTTTAAGGCTCAATAAATAGGATGAATTGGTTTTGGCTAACCCTAGGAGTGTAGAGGATTTTTATCAAATGGCTATCAAGGTGGAGGACAAAATGAAGAGAAGGAAAGATAAAGTAGTTAGAGGCAGAGGTAATGCACCAAGAGGAAGAGGATTCATGTCTAGTTCAAAGCCAAAGAATGATAATCAAGAAGAATCCATCAAAATTCAAGAGCAATCTGATTTCAGAGGTGGATGGAGAGGCACAAGAGGTAGATTTGGAGGAGGTAGGAATTATAATAATGTGTTTTTGGGTAGATGTTATACTTGTAATGAATTTGGCCATCCATCTTTCAAATGTCCTGAGAAGATTGGTGCTTCATCAAGTGGAAGTAAAGGTGATAAAAGGGTTCAACTTGTGCAAGAGGATGAAGTGGAGAGCACTAGTTCAACAAGTCATCCTACTAATCCTGAGATTAGAGAAGCCTTGATGTTGCATAAGCAACTTTTGAAGACTTCCAAAGAAGTGGATCCATTGTATAGGAAAAGGTTATTCAGAACCACTTCCAAGAGAAAAGGAAAGGTATGTAAAGTTATGGTTGATTTTGGTTCAGCTAAGAATATGGTTTCATGTGAAATGGTAAACAAGTTAGGATTGAAAAGAATTCCTCATGAATGTCTTTATAAAATATCATGGTTGAATGATGATCAAACTTTATTGGTGAATGAAAAGGCTATTGTGGATTTTCAAATTGGTGGTTATCATGATAGTGTTGAGTGTGATGTTCTTCCACTGAACTGTTGTCACATACACCTTGGAAGACCATGGCAGTATGATAGGTGTGCCATGTATGATGGGAGAGAAAATTAGTAAACAATCATGAAGGATGGTCACAAGTTTGTTTTGACTCCACTAGTAGAGGATGGGAATGGAAAATCCAAAGTGATTGTGTGTGGGAACAAGCAACCCATGAATGTTGTGAAAGAAATCAAATTTTCTAATGTTTTGAATAGGTATAGGTCTAATAATGCAAGATCAGCAGATGTGATTGTAAAAATAGAGGTAAAATGTGATGTGAAATGGAGTACACAAGGTGTGTTAGTTGGGACCATTGTATGTCCTATTCCTACAGACATGGGTGTGAAACAAGTGAGGATTATAGGTACATGGGTAGTTAAACTTGATAAAATAGTGAAGAAGCATGGTGGTAGTCTGTTGGAATTGAAGACAGGGGTAAAACCACAAGGTGCATTGTAGGGAAAAACTCAACAGGGAGGTGAGGCTAAGACAATAGGATTTTATGGTAAAGATAGTACTAACATTTGTTTATCTATAGGTACAGAGCAGATGGAAATAGTTAAAAGAACATTGGCAGGTCCTAATGGATAGATGAAGACACAAACTAGTGTTAATAAAGTTAGAGAAGCAGGGCAGGGTAGAAAGGTAGAACAATATGGAGCACAAAATAGTATGGGACAATGGCAATGGCCTATGAATCAATGGAGTTTCAATCTAGCTTGGACTTATTGGTACCATCCACAATTCATGTGGCATGCATTATTCTTAGGGGGGTGTATGGTGCAGAGGCACCATATCACCTTGTTACAAATTATTGTGTTTAGTTGTTCAATGCTTTCTTATATTAAGATGAGTCAATACATTTCAGTTGTAATCCTTAAAAGGAAATAATATAAGATTATATGTAATAGATTCATGAAGGTAGAGTCATAAAGTTTCAAGTTTATGAGTTGCATTAAGCAACATATTTGTAATTCCACCAGTTATGTGCTTTCAAAAGGTGGTTGTTTGGTAGTTGTGGTGTTGGTAGGATTGAGCAGTTTGAAAAATGTTATTAAATCCTTGGGGAAGCTCGAGAACAGGTTGAAGAAAAAGGAAGCAATAAGATTGAAGTTTTCTTTGTATTTATGTTGTTTTCACTATTTTTTTCAAACTTCCTTGTTGTTTACAGGTTGTACAGGTTCCACTTGTATTGTTTTCCCATCTGAACCTATAGAAAAAAATTCTAATCTATTTTTGGTATCTTGATAGGGGTCTCTTTAAATCTTTAAGGCTTAAAAATCACCAAAATCTCTATACTAGGTTTGAGCAAGCATAAGAGTTTGAAGCTATCATAATTCTCTAAACATCATCCCACCTACTGTGATTGATTGTGACTCAGTGGGATGGTGTATTTGGATATAGGGATGACATCCTATTAGTAGGAAGCATAAAATAAAGGTTTTCTTGGCTTGAACAATGTAAGGGCTGAAAGTGTGTGTTTTCCCATGGTTTTTGGTGGGTCAGACCTATGAAGTTGCAAACCCACATTGTTACTAACCAAGTAAAGGTTCCTTATGCATGAGAGGACCAGATTATGAATGTCTAATCAATTGGTGTGTTCTAGAATGGTTGGGAATGTGGATAAACAATAAGGTACTCTAAAACCCTAGTTTCTTGTGATTTTAGGAGGGTTTTTTAGATTTGAGATTTAGCTATGCACTTGGAGGCCTAAAACATAGAAAATATATGGTTTTGGATCATTCTTCAAGACTTTTTTGAGGTTATAAAGTCTAGTGAGGATTTTTGAGATAGGTCTCTTTGGAAAAGTGGCCTAATTAGAGGCCTAAAACTGTGAAAAGTTCAAATAGTTGCTTGAATCCATGTTTAATTTCGTAGGTGTTTTGGAAAGATTTAGACAAAAGGCTAAAAATTAGGTTTCCCAATACTACAAGGAAGGCTAGTGTTAAAAGGTGAGTTTTGAAGGTTTTTTTGAATCTGACTTTAAGATTGAATTTAAATGGCCCAATTATCATCATAGGCATGTTTAGGGACTTTTTCAGGGTCTTCGTGGATATTTGTAGTTGTTTTACAAAAATTGAAGGGTTGAGACCCTTGAGGGTGAGTTCATGCTTGGCAGGTTGAAAGTGTTCCAAAGAAGAGCCGATTGTTTTTGGATTGAAATTAGCATTATTTTGATTAATTTTCACCTTGAATATGCATCAAAGTCCTTCATTCTCAAAGCCACTTGCTATACCATCATCAGTGATACCCTATATAGATGTAGCTTTGACAATACTCTCCTCTAGTATGTCAACACAAATGAAGCACAAACAACCTTACATTAGGTACATGAGGGTATATGTGGATCCCATTCGAGTGGCACAACCTTAGATTAGAAAGATATGAGACTGGTTATTGGCCAACCATGGAAAAATATGCTATTTAGTTCATGAGAAAGTGTCATCAATGTTAGGTACATAGTGACCTCATTCATGTACCCACACAGGAGTTACGACCAATCACTTCACCTTGACCCTTTGCACAATGGGGACTCCACCTCTTGGGTAAAATTTATCCCACTTCATCCAATGGCCACAAATTCATTATCACTACAATTGAATATTTTATGAAATAGATTGAGGCCATTCCCCTCACCAATAGAACTGATAAGAAAATTTCTAAATTCATCCTTAACTACATCATATGTCAGTATGGTTTTCCCCAGTCCATCATCACAAACAATAGTCATCCTTTTAAAAACTAGGATGTCTTTGATATTTTTGATTGATTCCATATTCAACATAATTTCTCCACACCCTATTACCCACAAGGTAACAGCTAAGCCAATGCATCCAACAAGACAATAATCAAAATTCTTAAGAAGACTGTCAATGACATTGGTCGTGACTGGAACCTCCAACTTAACCCTGCTCTATGGGCTTACGGCACTAGCATTCACACACCTATGGGTGCCACTCTATTTTCCTTGGTCTTCATTTTCAAATCTATCCTACCTATTGAGTTCAAAGTCCCCCCCTTAAGGGTCTCCATGAAGGGATTTATTGATGATGAGGAATACCGACAGTCCTAGTTGCATGAGTTGGAACTGTTAGAGGAATGCAAAAAAAATGCCCTGACTCACCTATAGGCATATCAGAATTTCCTTTTCCAAAGTTACAACAAAAGAGTTATGGTCTGAAGATTTGACATTAGTGACTTGGTATTGATGCTAAACCCAAAGAATCAAGATGAACATGAAAAGCATGGTAAATTCAAGCCTAATTGGATAGGTCCATATGTCATCACTACATCCTTTGGTTATGGTGCTTATCAATTATCTACTCCTATAGGTGAACAATTTTCAAAACCCATCAACAGCTTGCACTTGTGCAAGTTCTATACATAGTTCTAGAGAGCCATGCCAAAACCATAAAAATACAAAAAAATTGAAGAAAAAAATAATGTTATCTTGATGATCACCTGGAAAAAAAGCATCTTGGTGAAACCAAAAAAAAAATTAGAAAATATCAAAAACAATAAAGAGAAATAATTTTTCCAATAGTGAAAACCACTTTGGCGACACTTTGGATAAGTGTCATGGTGAAAACCTGGCAAAAAGGCACCATGCGTAGACAATCTTTGCTTTGCCATGTACTATCACTCCATCTACCTTTGTCCATAATAAATACCCAGTCTTTTGACACCCTCACAACATCCATCATAAAGTCTTGCTATTTCTTTCCATGGCTGACAACGGTTGACATCATGTCTCGCACATCCTCCACCTTTCATCCCAAACAAGTCCTATTTCATCTTGTTCATGCTAATTATTCCTAGACCTGATTGGGGACAACACCCTTAACATCTGACTATAGTGAGTCTCGCACATGATCTTATATATCACAAAATATCCAGAAAAGCCAAAAAAAACAAATATTCGACAAAATTCAAAAAACTCAAATATTCCCAAAAAGACAAAAATAAATCAAAACATGTCAAAAATCCAAAAAATCCAAAAATATGAAAAACACAAAAAATTGTTGGTGTAATTAAATGTCTTGTACCTTTTCCTAGGTCATGATTACACCTTAGTTAAGTTTACTTAGGGACCACATAGGAGGTTGTTGGAGATTTTCCACTTTTGGTGGACTTGACATGTCATTACCTCATCACTTCCACCTTTTGTGGACACATCATGTGATTATCTCTCCACCTTTTGTGGAGTGATAGGTTTTCCTAGTTGTCTCATGTCATAAGATTATGACACTTGTCACAATCTTATGCCCTTCTATGTTCTCACCTTGGCTATATAACCAAGGGGTCTCTCTCATTGTAAATAATCATAATCATATCATATCAATGACATTGAATACAGTCTATTCTTGTCATATTCTTTTCTCTCTCTTTTTTGTGATTTCCATTTGGTCCATAGATCTTGGCATCCATAGCCAATTCTAACATGGTATCAGAGCGGGTTGGGTGCCATTAGAGAGTCTTTTTCTGAAGAGAGATCCCATATCTGAGGAGGTTTTGTTTGTGGCTCTTTGTTGCAAGTTCATATCCAAGCTTGCTGGTGCAAATCTGAGCTCACCATTGTGTTTGGAAGGTTTGAGATAGTCGATTTTTCCTTTTGTTTCGTCCAAATTGAACATACGAGGCCAAATCTATGAGGGTTTGAAGCTGAAGAGTGGTTGCTAGATCTAGAAGGTAGCTGCAATTTTGGAGCATTTTGGGTCAAATCTGACCCTGCCATCGTGTCCAAAAGGGCCAAAAACCCTAAGATCAACTATCAAATTGAAAAAATTCGAGCACTTCACTTGGAGCTTGAAGAAAAAATCTCCCCTCATTTGGCCGTACGGACGTCATTATTTGGTACAGTCAAAAAAATATTTTTATTCAATTGAAAATTTTTGAAATTTTTTTAGAAAATTTTCCATTTGCATCAAATAAATTCATTGTGAAAATTTTTGTATTAAAAATCATAAAAAAAAATCAAAAGATTTAAAAAATATTTTGAGGTACTCTGCAGTACGTGCTACGCAGGTACTGCAGACCTCAGTCTGTACCTGCGGGGCCCACAAGCAGCCACATGGCCTATCAGCCATGGCCCCCACAGTACCCCACCACCGGCAGCAATTCAATAAAAATCTGGGCGCTGTCCTTTCAAGATTTCTGGCAGTTGGCGTTTAAAAAGATTCCGGCACAGATTTCAATATGTGAGAGGAATATTTCGTCGTCAAAAAGTATATTCTGGTGGAAGGGCGAATGGCGATAGTGACAGCCAGAAGACCATCAAATTTAACTTGTTATCATCTGACATCAGCACCACGTCATCAATTTTTAAAAAAAATTGCCCCCTCACCATTTGAGTTTTCAGTTTTGCAGTCCAACTTTGGAGGCTCTTAACTTGCTCATTCTGACTCCTTTTTTCAAGAAATTTTTTTTTATTTGGGATAATTTTTCATAATCTACGCATGGGTGCAATCATTTTTTGGTTTTGGTTCCTGTATTTTCCAGAATTTTCAGATTCTCATAGGTGTTGCTGCTTCGTCCTCATTTTGGGAACTTCGGGAGCTCATATCTTGCTTCTACGGTAACATTTTTGCGTGCAATTTTTTTTGAAAGTGCATGATTTTTCATGTACTTCTTAGTGGTATAATCAGATTGATCTCATTTTGTACCAAAAATTTTACTTGATACTGTGGCCTATTTTGGCATTTGTAAGCACCAAGATCAAAGACCACTTTGTTGTTTTTGGCAAGTGGCATTTGTAAATGCACTAAATATAAAGTGCCAAATCAGATATTGCTTGGGGGGTTCAGTGATTGAGTGAATTTGGGGGGGATTCTTCTTGTGGTTGTGGTTGCATTCCTCTTGATTTGTGTTCTTGTTTCATCATGGAGCCATCTACAATTCCACTTCTAACACCTTACAACTATCCTAAATGGAAATCTGAAATGAACAAATTGCTAAGAGTAAAGAGATTGTATAGGATAGTTCATGGGCTTGATGGTGAACCACAAAATGATGAAGTTAAAAAGAATAAGTGGTTGAATAGTTGTGAAGAAGCCATTGGCTATTTGTGCTTGTATGTCTCTCCTGAGTTGTTGTTTCACATTGAGCAGTTGGATACACCTATGGCTATGTGGACTACATTGTCAGAATTATTTGGGAAAACAGATGAAATTCAAGGACATTTGTTGGAGAATGAATTAATCAGTCTCAATCCATGTAATTTTGACAACATACAAGACTTCATCACTAAATTCAAGTCACTAAGAACACAATTGAAGAATTGTAAAATTGAGAAATCAGATACACAATTGATCTTAAGTGTTCTTTCAAAGCTAGGACCTGAATATTCAGTGTTTGTGTCTACTTTCTATGCTACAAAGAATGCCTTTGGGAGTGAGTTTAAGATGCCTTCCTTTGAAGATTTTGCTATGCAACTCACTAGGGAGCAAGATAAGCTTATTCAAATGGGTACTTTGAAGTCTTCAAAATCACATGCTTTGGTTGTAAAGGATGAGAAGTCTTCAAGTGGCAAAGAAAAGACAAAGAACAAGCCTAAGAAGAACACACAATCCACATCAAATTCCACAGAAGAACATAAAGATTCATCTTCAAAAGAGAAATCATCTAAGAAGGAGAGACCTTTTTGTGCATATTGCAAGAAGGATGGACATGAAGAACATTATTGTTATAAGAAGGATATTGATGAGTTGAAAAATATTCTCAAAAAGAATCACATTGATTTTCCTTCTAGAATGTTCGAATCATCTTATTCTCCTTCTACTTCAAAATAGTCTAAAAAGGACAAAGGTCAAACATCAGGATATAAAGGACAAGCTCTTTGTGCTCATTCAAGTCCAAGATCAGGGAGATGGCTTCTCGATTCAGGAGCATCACATCATATGGCATCTTCATAGACTATCTTCTCTTCATTTCAGCCTTGTTCTATGTCTCCTATCTTGATGGGAAACAATACATATATGAGTGTAACAGGGAAGGGATCTATTAGCATTGGGGAAAACACTTTTCAGGATGTCTTGTGTGTTCCTCATTTGATGAACAATCTACTTTCCATTTATCAGATTACACATGGTGGAGATGGGAGAACTATGGAGTTCACTCCTGATTCGGTTATCATTCAAGATTTGGAGAGTCGAGAGATCATTGCTACTAGGGTGGTTGATCATTCATCTCAGTTGTATTCCTTTGCACAATTTTCTTTTGATGGTGACAATGTCCCTTCGACTGTTGATCACATGAACTATGATTCAGAGGAGACATTTGGCTTTTTGAACTTGGGCATACTCACATTAGATCTGGTCCTTGAGCCATGCATTCTATCTCCTCCATCTATTGTTGTACCTGAGGATACTTGTGATTCAACAGTTTTGACTCCTTGTGATTTAGTGTAGTAGGATCCTGATTGTCTTCCAGATATGGCTACTTTGGATGGCTTTCTAACAGGTATTTCAGACTTGTTTGTGGAGTCACATCTTGCATATTTGGAGGACACCATTGATAGCATACATCTTCTCTTTGATGAAGATGCACCTTCTTCAGTTGTTGTGAGGGAACACCATGACCCTCTTGTTCATCCTCTACATGATCATTCTTCACAAATTGGCATGAGTGTGGATTCTTTTGGACAGCATTTGGAGGAGGCTTCTTTGTCTTCAGAGGGGATATCCTTGTCTTTGGATCATGTTCTACATTCTTCTCTACTAGATGTTGGATTTTCCTCTTTAGCAGTGTGGCCTAGAACACCTGTTTGGAGTGTGTCAGCTTTCGGCATCGACATGGAGACACTTGAGCATGCTTCAAAGACATCATCATACATCATACATCTTGACATCTTGCATACATCCTTGGTTTTATTTCTTCCTAAGGGGAGGAACATTGTTCGGCAAGATTGGATCATCTTCAGCATTCAATGTTGAGCTTCTACCATCATTGTAGGAGACTCAACATTGAGGGGGGGCTACCTTGTCTCTCTTCTACTTCTCTCTTATGGGGGGGTCTTTTTCCTCACATGGGGTTTTTACCTTGTCATTCTTCATTGAGAGTATTTCTATTTTGTATTTCATCTCTCTTTTGGGGAGGATTTTTGTCCCACCGGGGTTTCTCCTTTTCCTCGCTTGTGAGAGATTGCATTGTGTGTACATGGGTACCTAACATGGCCTAGTAGCCGGGACCCATCTTGCATTGTTTTCTTTTATGTACATTCTCCCTAAGTTGCACTTAAGGGGGGGTGTTGGTGTAATTAAATGTCTTGTGCCTTGTCCTAGGTCATGATTACACCTTAGTTAAGTTTACTTAGGGACCACATAGGAGGTTGTTGGAGATTTTCCACTTTTGGTGGACTTGACATGTCATTACCTCATCACTTCCACCTTTTGTGGACACATCATGTGATTATCTCTCCACCTTTTGTGGAGTGATAGGTTTTCCTAGTTGTCTCATGTCATAAGATTATGACACTTGTCACAATCTTATGCCCTTCTATGTTCTCACCTTGGCTATATAACCAAGGGGTCTCTCTCATTGTAAATAATCATAATCATATCATATCAATGACATTGAATACAGTCTATTCTTGTCATATTCTTTTCTCTCTCTTTTTTGTGCTTTCCATTTGGTCCATAGATCTTGGCATCCATAGCCAATTCTAACAAAAACATCCAAATGATTTTCAACGATCCCAAAAATAGAGTAAGAGTCAGTTAATGTCGATTCATAGTTAGAATCATCAAACTATGCAGTATCTATGCATTTGCTACATAGGAAAGGTCATCATATGATGTACCCACGAGACCACTTAAGTCACTCTTTTAGGTTTTTAGTGTTAGTTGGTCATTTCCAGTCTAATAATCAAGTTACTTGGTCTTTTCCAAATCAGTTATGTCAGTCACTAAAATTTGTCATCCTTGATCATGACATCAATTGAACTATGAGGTCTCTACACATTTGCTATGTAGGCAAGGCCATCTATCGATGACCCCTTGAGGCCCCTAGGTCGGTCTTTTAGGGTCCGTAGGGTCAAGATTAAACTCGTCAATTAGTCTTCAATAAATAGGCATGTTCATCTAGTCTCTATCGAACTACGTGGTCTCTACATGTACTATGTAGGAAAGGCCATCATTAATGAGCCCTCAAGACCCCCTAGGTCTAGTCCCTTAGGGTCTATCAAGTTGTTCTTTGTCTCATTGCAAGATCCTACATCGGACAACTCTTAAAAAAATCTAGGCAACCATCCAACCAATAATTCAACCAAATTGATACTTCAAATGTGGCACGTGATCAATTGGGTCATCTATTCAAACTTGTTCAAACTCTCACAACAACGTCAAACCATCAATTCTTGGTCATTCTTAGGATATTTCTTTCTGGGGATGACCCTTTTCACTTATTTTTACTTCAAGATAAGTCTTTCCTTAGCATTGATGTTGTCAACTGGCATTTTGGGGCATCCTATCAACATTGGGGATTGACACTCCTGACATCAACACTATTTAGGATGTGTCCTACCTGAATTTGACTCCTCAACATTTATCACAGACTAGCCTATTTGACACAAAACTAGGCTTCTTAAATCTTGGAATTTCAGCATTAATAATCTTGACATCTAAAAACACTCTTGGAAAACACTTTGGAAAATGTTGTCTCTAAATATGGTCACATCTGTCATTTGTTTTTTTGTCATGATACTAGCCACCTCAAAGATGTCTTATACAAGATTTAGATGAGCACTGACATTTCATGACTTGTCTTTCTCTTTGATGACTGTTTGTGGTTGGTTGACATTGAAAATACTGGGGCAATTGGGCTCCTCATATAAGTCATGATCTTTCTTGTCTGTGACTATTTGTTTTACACGGTGGCACAACCTTGCACACCATTGATTTATGTCATATCATGGTGTTTGTTTTCCATTGAAATAATCCACCCAATGATGATGAATGCAACACCTATTTGTAATTTTGCAAAATATTGAAGGTTTCTTCTCCACACTGACATCCATCCCCTTTCGTCTAACAATCCCTCTTCTTCCACCCTCTGACAATGTCATGTGACACACAAAAACATAGTTGCGTACATAGGAGTTTGCATTAGTACATTTCACATAGGCTATACATCCCACATTTTCATAATTCCATTTACATATCATTTGCATAATTCCATTTGCATTAACTACATCATACATGTCATTGCTTCACATAAATACATGATAGATATAATCATAACATAAAGCATAATCCATACAATAATCACACCATCTACAATCACAGAACATTACATTCATAATCATAATCATGACATCATCATGCATATATAGAGCATTATCATAATGACATCAATAACATTTCATCTTATAATCATAAGCATGGCATCAATACATGGCATCCATAGCACCATAAAAGTAAATGCATACATTATCATATATAATAAGGACATCATCATAAGCTGCATAAACATCCTAAAGCATACATCATGCATCCATACATCACATAATATACAATACATCATCATAAGAGTCATAACATAGGCAACATCACATAAGAATCATAAATCATCATGCATAATCACACAACACATGGCATATAGTCCATGCCAAAAATGCATCATATATATATAATCTCAAAATGATTTTGTTGGCCTCCTATAATGATTTTAATAACTAAGCCTTTATAGCCATGATTCAAAGATTGGGCATCTAACCTGAATAGCTACTTCAATCAACATGAAGGTGCATTTAACTTGTCGACCCAGGGACATGAACTTGAAATGGGTCAACATAGTATGTGCACTAGGAACTCAAGGTAGCCATTTCATTCTAAAACTAAGAAACACACAATATTGAAAGTAAATTGCTTGGAAGAGAACGAGACAAATGTTGAACATCAATCAACAACTATGCTAAGTTGAAATGTATAACAGGAATGAAAATCTAAGCAACAAATAGGAAACTACTCTTTCTGCTTTGGCTACAGGAACAGTAATAGAATGGAATTCTAGTGGCTATAGGAACAGCCGGTGCCATATTTCTAAGTACTAAACAGCAAGTAATACTAAACTAATGCTAAACTAAGAAGATGGATTACACACCAAGTGGGCCCCCTTGGATAAGTATCCTCTAAACTAATGAAAACTTAGATGCTCGAACTCATAACTTTATTTCATTCATTGTCAATCATGAGTACAAAAGAGTAATGTATTTGTATTACTAAAACCTGGAGAGTGCAAGTACAATATCAAATCTTGCAACCTTTTTGAAGGAGCATCAGATCATTATTTATACTACCAGCTAAACAAGGCAATTAACTCCATGACTAGGAGGATGCCATTTAGGGAAAACAAGGAAAATGGAGTGATGGTGGTTACGCATGCATGGAATTTGGTCAGACATGCAGGTCCAAGCATAGATTCAGCATAGTAGTAACACCCATACATGCTCAATCATTAAAGTCCACTACAAGGTGATTATAGTCAATTGCATCAAGAATCTTTTTCCATCAACCTCCTTTGACTTTGGGCAATTCCTTTGCTAGACGTTATGGTGCATGCCCAACTAGTGATGTCTTCCTCAACTTAGCATATTAAATCTGCATGGAAAAGTTAGTACACATAATAACTGCACATCTATAACCACCTTAAGGAACATTCATTAACCACATGCAAAATCAATATAGATAATCCACATAATATGCCAAATCTCATTAAAGCTTGCAAAGATAGGATTTAAACCCAATTTCTATGGTTTGAGGGAAACATTATGAAAATACCAATATTTAACATCAAATTCCATGACATCTACCAGTGAATAAACTATAGATTCTACCCAAAATTGGACCAAAAATTTGGCTCATCACTCCCCCCAACCTAACATTTTGTTGGTCCTCCAGCAAGGGAAGGATTATTCTTTTGCTTAGTCAAGGCTCTAAATTTTGCAACTAATAGTTGTCCAACGTCAGTGGCTATTGTGTGTGAATCAAGATCCCAATAGAATCATCCTAATCTATCAAATTTGTTCCATCTCTGCTTCTCTACAACAATTTCATAGGGTGATCCCACAATAGTGGTTTACATTTTTGGCCAAACTGGACACTGAAATTATTATTTTTAACTAAATCTTCACATTCAGGCACTTATAGTGGCTAAACCATGAGGAATTTGAAGATGATGCAAACTAGAGTCTCGTCACATTTTCTCTGTAGATTCTAAAAATATTCTTTTCAAAAATTTTGGAATTAGATTGCACTTATTTTTCCATCTCCCATGAAAACTAGTTTCTGAATTTAGATTTGTAACTCTGATATCTACTGCTTCCACTTGGTTAGATAGTTTTTATTGAATATTTTTCTTTAATCAAGTTTTGAAGTCAAACCAATTACAATTTAGATATAGCATGACCATGCATGCAAAATTTTTTTGAATATATCAAAATCCAAAAAACATTGTTGGATCAAGGACTTCAATATCTGTGCACTCATATTTTTTGAAAAAAAAATGATAGTCTTCTATTTTTCCACATGTGCAAAATAGAGACTTTCATTTTTGGTGAAAAACATATATTTAATAAAATGAAAAAAAAATACATAATAAAACCAAAACATATCAAAATTATATTCATTAGATAGCTTGTTTTGAGGACTACCTAACTCCAATTGGGTTTGTGAAGTGTCCACCATTTTCATGTTCAAACTAAGCTTCAAAGTGGAAAAAATTAGGTTTTTTTTGTGTCTGAGGTGGAGAATGAGGGTTAAGGAGGGTTCATATGAATCTCAAGGGGTTCGAGCAAACCACCTCACATAATGCATTTTTATTTGGTTTTTGGGTGGGAAACTAGGGAATGGGTTCACTCAAACTAGTAGGTTTGTACAAACCCCCAAAATCACATTTTTTGGCATGGGGTCATTTTTTGTGAGTTTTCCTTCCTCACTGGAATTGTAAACCACTATTGTGGCTTCACCCCATACTAGTAGAATCTAAAGTTTGGCATGGGCCACAAGAGCATGGGTGGCTGGAAAGTCAAGGGAAGCCAAGATCACCCCTATGTTCTCCCAATCTAAATATACCTATCAATCCTTTTTAGTGTTGTAGCATAATTATGGATGGAATGAGGCCCAACCTGTTTCAGCTCATCAATTAGGCTATTCCATCTTTGTGATAGACATCTTCTCATAGTTTCCTCCTTTGTTTTTGTCTTTACCTCATACTCATTGTAAACTGCCTCAATCCAAGGCATGATCTTGTTTCCATAACTAGTTCTAAGAAGCATTATGTTCCATTCTCTGTAAATATCCCTTGGGTTGCTTGATTTATCCCTAACAGGCAGAGGGATGTCAGACTCCAATTGCTTATAAGCCCCATGTTGTTGTCCCCAACTAATCTCATTTTGTACGCAAGACATGAATGCCCTCAATTGGACATCCCAACATACAATAGTGGATTCCAATCATGGTCTTTGGTTATACCATAATTATGCAAATAAAACTCACATAGAAAATTCTTCATTTCAGGGGAGACAATCCTATAAGCATTGAAAAATTCAATAGGGTTGTCAATAAAAGGATTCAAACTAAGGCAATCATTGATAGCTTAAAAGGGAAATATTTCTCTTTCAGGAGTAGAGCATAGACCCTTGGAGGGGTCCTACATTCCAAAATATGTGGGGCCAAAGTTGCCATATCATCCACCCTCTACTTCAGGGTGGAAATTTTTGCATCCTTATCCTCAATATCCTCATCTTTCTTTTGAATTTCCTCTTAAATCTCTAGTTTTCCTTTTTTCATTCTTCCTCCCTACTTTTTATTTTTTCCATAAATTCAAAATTATTGTATGTACTATAAAATAAAGAGGATTATGAATGCCTACCAGTATTTTTGTTGATGGTGGCTCTTCATATGGCACTATCTGATGGACTCGAGCTATCCAGTTATCTCTAGCTACAAGGGTATTGTTTCTTCTACTTTTTGTTGCAAAGACTCTCATTCTTGTTTTTGTTGTCATTGTAGAAACTCTTGCTCTAGTTCTGGTTGTTGTTGCATGACTTCTTGCTCATGTTGTAAGAAATCTTGGTTTTCCTCAAACTCTTCTGCAATGTTAGCAAGATCAACCAGTGTTATATTTGCTACTCTCCCAAATATGTCTTCCTCTTCGACATTCTCCTACCCCATTGGAGCTTCGGGGTCCTCATGTGATGTCTCACTAAGCTTAGATATTTCCTATGGAGACATACCAATCGTAGGCCCAGCTAGTCTTGATTTCCTAGGAGGTCTCACGCTTTCCTTTTCCTACAAGATGAACAGTGTTAGCCTTCCTCTTCTTACAACTTGGCACCTTTCTTTCTATAAGCTTTGTTTTAGCTTTCCCTTTTCTCATTTCTATTTCTCTCTATTGTGCCTTAGTTTTCATCAAGGTTTCAAGGGGAATGTCATCATCAAAAATCTGAGGAAGAGCTTTCTTTTTTTGAGTGCTCAATTCCTGAAGAACTAATTTCTATGGTTTCTTCTATTGTAGGAGGATCCACACTAGAGCCTACACCAGAGGTTGAAGCACCAAGAGTGGCTTCAGCCATGCTCAATCTCCTGCTAGACCTATGAGGTTGAGGTAAAGCCCAAGGTTGCAAGTGCTTAGGTCTAATTTGATCAACATTTATGAATTCTTCCCAGGTCATTCCAGATACATCATATAGAGTTTTTCAACTAGAAATTTAATCAAACAATGGTGGTAAATAGAATTATCCCTACCTTTTTGGGTCTCAACTGTCATGATTAAGAGGAGATTGTATAGCACATTAGGCACATTCATCCTCCTTCCATGCCTCATGTGATTCAAAAGCTTGAAATGCACGGATATCTTTCATGGCTCGAGCAAAGACATTCTCTTTGCACCCTAATTATCTATGCTCAATGGGGGGTCATTTGGCTTTGTAAATTCAACCCTAGCTAATCTGGCGTCTCTGGAAGCAGGGTAATTTTCAACATCACCGGTAACCCTATGACCTCCACAATTCTTTCCTTTGTTGCCACAACTTCCAACCCTTTTGTTGTGGCTTTTCCTTTAGAAAATTTCTAGGTGAATTCAAGGGCAATGCTTTCATCAAAACAATTTAGCTTCAAGAAGTAGTCTATCCATCCACAGTTTCTAAATTCAGCCAAGCATTGTGCATCCTACAATAAAACATCATGCACTGTGGTTTCATTTCGAATTAACCCACCTCCCATTTTCTGCAATCAACAAATGCTCTACAACTTCTTTCCTACAATTCCCGTCTGAAAATCAACTGCACTTTGTTGCAAAACCTACTAAATTTTTAGTGCCAATATCAATTGAATTTTCTTTTCTTTGTTTCACTTTTTGCTTGCAATCTCAAGATTACGATAGGGTCAATAATGGCAAGAAAAGGAGTGATAAAGGAGAATTATGATGGGAATAAATGGTGGCTATAGTTAGTGTCACTTCACACATGCAAGTTGTCCTCTCACTCAAATTTCAAATCGGCTCATTTTAAATTTTTTGTTGTAGCCTAGCATAAATTGACACATGGGCAATATATTTGTATCTTTTTCTTTCCCCCCCAACCTAAATTTGGACATGTGTCCACACATGCGATATGGGAGTGGTGATTTGACAAGGAATAATGACATTTTATGTGAACATCTATACTAACGTATAGTGATTAAATGAACTCACTTAAAACATGATTAAAGATAGCAATTAATGCACACATACCTGAATGTGTGAAATATTTGTTGCAAAGATTGTGGAGAAAGTACCGCTCACCTTTTTAGAGAATAAACTGAGCAATAAGTGAAGATGAAGTGGAATGTAGTGAGGTGGAATGAAGTGATGGAAAAGAGAGAAAGGTGGTGATGGATGGGTGGATGGGCAGATGGGTGAAGAAGGGGACTTCCACATAAGTGAAAGTCTTTATTATGAGAAGTATGTACCTTAATTAGCTAGAAGGAGGGACACTAGGTCCACTTCCTTCAGCTGTAGGAAGCTCGTGTGTTGAATGCTAGGTGAATTGCCGCAAGAACTTTTCTTTGGAAGTTGGCCTGTGATATAGTCTGAGGCAATGACTATTGACAAGTAACTTGAACCTGATAGGATCAATGGTAGTAAGTTCAACAACACCATTAGGAAAGACCTCAGCAACCTCATATGGTTCTAGCCACCTTGTCTACAATTTTCCTGCATTGTTCTAGTATCTTGAGTCATAGAGCAGGGCCCAATCTCCTAGTTGGAATTTCTTATCCTTGATAAATTTATCATGCCACTTGATTCTCTGATGCTGCACTACTTTTGTATGTTGCAGGGTTTCTCTTCTTATCTCATCCAAAGCATTTAGTTGCATGATTCTTTCTCTTTGTGCCTCAGAAATGTCCATCTCCAAATCTATTGCAGTCTGTAGAATCTTATATTCAAATTCAATAGGCATCATAGTTGTCTTTCCATACAACAACTCAAATGGGGCGAAGCCTGTAGTTGTTTTCCAAGTTGTCCTATAGGCCCAAACAACTTCTAGTAATCTATTTTCCCAATCCTTTCTATGAATAGCTACTATTTTGGTCAGAATGGCTTCAATTTCTCTATTGGTCACCTCAACTTAGCCATTATTCTATGAGTGATAAAAAGTAGACTTCTTGTGCCTTATGTTGTACTCATTAACTATTGTTGCAATAAGGGTTGATGTGAATTGTGCCCCTGGACCAATCATTATTTTTCTTGGGACTCCATATCTTGTGAAAATTTCCTCATAGATAAATTTTGCAACCTTGTTATCTCTTACATGCTTCATGGCCTTAACTTCTACCCATTTTTTCACATAATCAATGCATACCAATATATAAGACTTACCATTTGATGGAGGATCAATGGATCCCACAAAATTCATTCTCCACTTGTTGAAGGGAGTGATTACTTCCTAAGGGCATGGTGGAATCTCATCATATTTGGTTGGTCTTCCCATTCTTTGACATCTATCACATTTTCTCATATACCTTCCTACATCTTTGTGGAGTGTTGGCTAGTAATACTTGTGTTCAAAACCTTCATTGTTGTCCTCTTGGCTGCAAATTTTCCTCCACATGGTTCATTGTGACATGCATGCAAAATTTCATATGTCTCATATTTTCTCACACATCTCCTCATGACATGGTCTGGTCTAGTATAAGACAAACATCTAGTAATCCAAGAGAAAGGAAAATATTTTTCAACGAGTGCCCTTTTTTCTTTTGGAGAGAAGTGAGAAGGAACCCTACCTATGACCAAATAATTGGCTATGTCAACATACCAGGGTATTTGTACACTGAGGGAGAATAGATGTTCATCAGGGAAAGAGTCATCTATGGGTTGATTGTCTTCTCATGTAGTCAGCCTTGAAAGAAAATCTGCAACAACATTGGCCTTCCCTAGCTTATCCACAATGGTTATATCAAACTCCTACACCAATAATAACCATCTTTCCAATCAACCTGTGATCAAAGGTTTATTCATGAGATATCTAATGGTTGCATGATCAGTGTGCACAAAGATTTGGTAGCCTGTTATGTAATGTCTGAATTTATTCAGTGCATAGATTATTGCCAGCATTTCTTTTTGTCACTGTATAATTGAATTTAGCTCCTTACAATTTGTTTCTGACAAAGTAAATGGAATTTTCAATAGCTCCTTCTTTTTTTCCTAAGACTACTCCTACGACATAATCTGATGCATCAGTATGGATGTGGAAATGAAGCTCCCAATTAGGCCCTTTGAGTACAAGAGCATGAGTCAAAGCTACCTTCAAGTCAGAAAATGCTTTGTCATAGGCTTCAATCCACTGAAATTCAACATCTTGAGTGAGAAGAGTGTACAATGGTGTTGCTACTTTACTGAAATATTTGATGAAACACCTGTAATATCCTGCATGACCCAAGAAACTCCTAACATCCTTCTATTTTGTAGGTGTGAGTAGATTTTTTATTACATCTGTGGATGTTAAATCTGCAAATGGTTAAACCTTAGCATAATATCATCATGCTAGTCATTTGAAACACATTAGATTAAATATCCTTATGAAATACTTAACCAGGCTAAAATATGCAAAACTAATTAGAAAAAAAAAACTAATTGCAAGCATATAAGAACATGATCAAAACTTTATCTCATATTGGATTGGTGCTATTGTGGAAAATAGCCCTTTCCCAACCCTTGATAATGCCAATGATGATGCAATGGATAAAATCAGTTCTCAAATGAAGAGAGTGACTTTTCATAAGCTTTGTGGATGAAATGCTAAGATTGTTGAGGATAAACCAATGGAGATGATCTTTATTTATATAATAGAATGATATAAGAATGCCAAACATGGAGGATGTGGGACTAAAAACAAGCCAATGAAAAGAGGCCACTTGTCAACTTGTGATAGGTTGGAGGATGAGCACATTTTGGTCAATGTGCCAAAGAGGGGGAGATTTCAAATTTGAATTTGAGAGTTAAATGTTGATTTTGACTTGTGCAAGAGCCATGTAAGAGCTCATAAATGACTTGTTGGATGTACATGTCCACTTGTTTTTGAATTCAAACTTGAGGTAATATTCCTCAAAGATGCCATGTTGATGGAAAATGATGAATTTATAAATGAATTAAAATGATTTATTGGTGCAAGGGGGAAAAGCTAGAGGATGTGATGGGTGGTTAGATTAGTCTAATCAGGATTAGATTAACTTAGGTGATGATTAGTTGATTTTGACCCATTTGACTTAGATATTTTGACTTATTTAAATCAAAAGGGATGGAAATTGATTTTAGATTTAATTAAATAAAGGTTTGATTTATTAAATTAAAGGATGATGATAGGATCAAGTTGATTTATTTAAATTGATGACTTTAGGAGATTGACCAAATAAACTTGATTTATTTAATGAATGGATGAATATGAACTAATTAAATGCATGATGTCAATTTTGCGTGTCTACAACCTCAATCTTCGCAAGATTTACTTGAATTCCCTTGTAAGAGATGTAGTGGCCAAGAACTACACCTTCCTACATCATCATGAAGTACTTTTCACTATTTAAGGACAAGTTGTGGTCTTCACATCTCTATAGGACTCTCTTGATATTTTTTAATGCTTGATTAAAATAAACACCATAAGTGGTGAAGTCATCCATGTAAATCTCCATGCAATCATGAGAAATGTCTAAGAATATGCTAATGACTTCCCTCTAAAAAGTTGTAGGTGCATTGCATAAGCCAAATGGAAGCACCAAATAAGCATAGGTCCCCCATGGGTAGGTAAATGTGGTCTTCTCCTAGTCCTCTGGTGCAATTTGGATTTGGTTATAGCCGCTAAATCAATCTAGAAAATAAAAGTATCGCTTTCCTACAAGTGTGTCCAAAACTTGATCAATGAAGGGTAAGGGAAAGTGGTCCTTCTTGGTGGCAGCATAAAGTCCCTTATAATCCACACAAACTTGCCATTTCCCTCCTTTATTGGGCACAATCACTAGTGGAGACACCCACTGACTATCTAAAATGGGGTAGATAAATCTTGCATCTAGTAATTTTTGCAGTTCTCCTTTCACAGTTTCTCTTAGTGTACGGTTAATTATTCTATGTGGTTGTCTTATTGGGGTGCAATCATCTCTGATGTAAATTTTGTGCATACAAAGTTTAGGGTCCAGTCCCTTCATATTGTGATAATCCCACGCAAATTCATGTTGATGGATCCTTAACAAGTTCTCCAATAACAATTGTTGTTCTTCACTTAATTTACTGTTAACATTTAGATATTTCCCTTCTAACACCTATACTTGTGTAGTTAACTTTATCATGGATACTTCATTAACACATGGTACCTTTATTTCATATGGCAGCAATGTATGGAACATACCTATTGTTGTAGGATGTCTGTCTAAAAGAAAAATGTCTGCAAGAACAGTGACTACAGGAAGAGTGGCTATAGGAAGAATGTTTGTAGGAACAGTGGTTGCAAGAAAGGTAGGCAGAAGTGTCTTAATTGGAGTAGTAAAATGAGAGGATGATGATTCCTCCACTTCACAATGGTTTTGAATAATGTTATCCAATACCTCATCTTCATCTTGGAACTGCATGAAAGAGCTTTTTCCCAACATCATAAGTTGTGCCACAGAATTAAATTCCTCGGCCTCTTCACCAACTTGTGGCCATACAGGATTATCTTCATCATGAGATGGTTGAGCAGGTGGATAAAGAACAAAAAAAATTATTTTCTTCCCATCTAAAATGGTCATGTCACCTGACCAACATCCAATGTATGCATCTACATTTGCTAACCAAGGCTAGCCAAGAATAATGGGATACCATCCTAGTGTAGCTTTAGGAGAAAGAATCATAAAATCTGTTGGGTACTCCTAGGAGTCTAAAAGTACCACAAGATCCTACACTACACCATCAAGCTTAACAGTAGAGCTATCAGCAAGTTGCAGGACAGTAGGATTAGATCTTATGATTGCAATGTTTAGTTGTTGTAAGATGTCTTTGGTCATTACATTTATTGTTGCCCCTAAATCGATCAAATCATTCTTTATTTGGACCCCATTTATGACAACTTTCCATAGGATTTCCTGGGTCATTATACTTGGGGATAGTCACTTTCCAAAGCATGATGTTAGCTAGTTTTCCCACCACATGAATTGTAGTTGGGTTCTTCTTTTTCCTACCTCGCTTCTTGAGACATGCCTCCTTTATTGCTTTGTCATAGATAGGAACATCCTTTATGGCCTAAATAGAGGTATCTAGACACATATATGCTTCAGCTGATCCAGGATATCAAAAGTTGTATCATCCTTTTCTTCCTTCTTCTTGGAAACTTCCAATCTCTGAGAAAATGGTGGTTCTTTTTCAATCTACTTGACTTGGACTGGTTCAATATTTTTAGGTACACTTGGCTAAATGGGCTCATTCATAGGCTCCTCTTCCTCTTCCATAAGAAGTTCAGTGATAATGGGCTTGGAAGGGGCTGGTAGAGTAGTTCCTAAACACAAGTGGATATCACTTACACTCACAGATGCAAGGAATCGATTTGAATCAGCAAAGTATGCAGGGTATTGTTGTGGTTTATTATTTGGATTAGGTGTGGGCTGAGCTGGTAGCTAAGTAGGTTTAGGTACATTTGAGCTTGGATTAGTAAGTGGAGGCATTATATCAGGTTGTTGGGGCTGAGAAGGTGGTTGCATGTAATAGGTTATCTAGGTAGACCATTGTTTTCCTCCTCTCCATTGATTTGTTTGTTGCCAATTTCCTAGAGGTGGTTGCCAATGTCCTTGAAATTGCTACCAATTCCCCTAAGGTTGTTGCCACTATTGTGGAGAACTCTGATGACTAGCCCAAGAATTTGGAGGGTTACTCCAAGGTTGTGGTGGATATCCTCCATAACTAGGAGGATATGGAGTTTTTTATTGGTTACCAGATGAATAGGAATTAAAATATGGCCCAGCATAGGATAGTGAATTCGGTGGTATACCTTGTCTTCGAGCCCAAGGCTTCTTTTGTGTAACATAGTAGACTTTGTCTTCTTCAATCTAGATTGGCTTAGACTCAAGTGGAATCTGTATGTCTATAGTGGGGGCAATATTCTATCAATATTTCCTCTGGGTCCTCTTGCTTCTTCTTGGCCTGAAGTGTATCTAGCTGAGTAGCTAGATTATTGATAATGTCTTGCTTGAAGTCTTCCAGCAAATGAGTAATCTCCATTCTTGAAACTCCACTAGTGGTTGACTTACTCATGGAATATTGATAAGCTCTCCCCTTCTTTGAAGCTTCCCTAGAGTAGTTCTGGCATATTTTCTTGATATCTTCTCAAAGAACTTGGGAGATATCTCCTCCTCCCATGAGTTCCAAGGCATCAATGCAACTATCATTGATTCCTCTAAGGAAAAGCAACTTTTATGAGTCTTCATTAAGTATATGGTGTGGAGATTTTTGTAGGAAAAATAGAAACCTTGTAATGTAATCTTCTAGGCTCTCATCTTCCTTTTGCTACATCCTTAAAATGTCACCTCCTCTCATGTCACTTCCCCTACAATATTCTTTGTATTTCTCAAGGAATTTTGTCTTCATGTCTTCCCAAGTTTCCACGATATCTCTACCTAGGCTCATGAACCATCTTAATGCAGCCTCTTTGAAAGTGGTGGGAAATAGCTTAAGCCTATGGGCATCAGTAGTATAATCATAACTCCTACGGAGTATGTCAAACTCAAATAAAAGGGTATCAGGATCTTCTGTGACAAGTCCATAAAACTTGGGGAGTGTTGAGGCGAGAATGTTCTTGATGTTGTTAACTTCATTCTGATGGGAAATGGGGAAAGGAAAAGCTAGTTGGTTTTTTCTATTCCTATTTGCATCACCCATGCCTGCTTGATGTAGTTCCAAAGCAAAGTGGTTCTCAAGCTAATTTTGGTCTTCAGAGGAGACTTCAGAGCTAGTCAGATCAAGATATGCATCAGCAAAGGGGTGTGGATCTTCTTCTTCTTCTTCTCTTGGTAGGTTCTGATATTCAACTAGCTGGAATGGATTAGTATTGTTAGGAAGGAATCTTCCATAAGCATCCTTTCTCTTTCCTCTATGCATGTGGTATCACTTACTATTAGCCAGCTCACATAAAGAATTGGTAAAGAATAAGGGGGTCATTACTTCCTAAATGAGGATATAGTAAGAAAAACTTCCAGAAATACTACAGCAAGAAAAACTATCAATGACTGCAAAGGACTCCCTAGTTTGACACCATCCCTGGCAATGGGGACAAAAATGTTGGCCTCCTATAATGATTTTAATAACTAAGCCTTTGCAGCCATGATTCAAAGATTAGACATTTAACCTGAATAGATATTCCAATCATCATGAAGGTGCATTTAACTTTTCAACCCAAGGACGTGAACTTGAAATGGGTCAGCATAGTATGTGCACTAGGAACTCAAGGTAGTCATTTCATTCTACAACTAAGAAACACACGATATTGAAAGTAAATTGTTTGGAAGAGAATGAGACAAATGTTGAACATCAATCAATGACTATGCTAAGCTAAAATGCATAACAGGAATGAAAATTTGAGCAACAAATAGGAAACTACTCTATCTGCTTTGGCTACAAGAACAGTCACATAATGGAATTCTAGTGGCCACAGGAACAGTCGGTGCCAAATTTCTAAGTACTAAACAGCAAGTAATACTAAACTAATGTTAAACTAAGAAGACAAATTACTCACCAAGTCAGCCTCCTTGGATAAGTATCCTCTAAACTAATGAAAACTTAGATGCTCGAACTCAAAACTTTATTTCATTCACTGTAAATCATGAGTACAAAAGAGTAATGTCTATGTATTACTGAAAACTAGAGAGTGTAAGTACAATATCAAATCATGCAACCTTTTTCAAGAAGGAGCGTTAGATCATTATTTATACTACCAGCTAAACAAAGCAGTCAACTCCACGACTGGGAGCATGTCATTTAGGGAAAACAAGGAAAATGGAGCAATGGCAGTTATGCATGCATGGAATTTGGTCAGACATGTAGGTCCAAACATAGATTCAGCACAATAGTAATTCCCATGTATGCTCAATCATTAAAGTCCACTATAAGGCAGTTATGTTCGGTTGCATGAAAAATCTTATGTTGTCGACCTCCTTTGACTTTGAGCGATTCCTTTGATGGATGTTATGGTGCATGCCTAGCTGGTAGTGTCTTCCTCAACTTAGCATATTAAATTTGCATGGAAAAGTCAATACACATAGTAACTGCACATCTATAACCACCTTAAGGAACATTCATTTACCACATGCAAAATCAATATAGATAATCCACATAATATGCCAAATGTCATTAAAGCTTGTAGAGATAGGATTTAAACCCAATGTCTATGGTTTGAGGGAAACATTATGAAAATACCAATATTTAACATCAAATTCCATGATATCTACTAGTGAATAACTATAGATTCTACCCAAAATTGGACCAAAAACATGGCTCATCAGATGTCATAGGGTAGAGTTTCAATGAATCCCAAAAATAGAGCTCCCAGGATCGATGGATACAAAACATGCATGTCAAAATATATGAGTCAAAATGGTTCTATCCAATACTACCATGCTCCTTAGAGCTCATGTTGTTGCTCTCACCCTAGCTAGATCAGCTCTAAGACCACTTGTTGCAAGAGCAACCACTGCTGACAACCTCTGATGCGCTAGGTGCCTGTCACTCCAGTGGAACTACCTCATAAAGTTGTTGGTAGTACTACTCTCTATGCCCAATCCTAGCAAACTCTCTGACACATGTGGTAATAAAATATAGACTCCTTTACTCTATCTGTTGTGCCTTAATAATGGTTGTGTCCCTCTCAGACTGCAAGGTGTCCCTCTCTACTTGTAGGCCATCCCTCTCCACCCGTAGAGCTTGAAGCTCAACCTCTAATGCTTGTACTCTGGCTTGTAGACTCACCAACTCTTGATCCCTATCTCCTATACCACCTCTAATGGGTACATCCTCAAATCCTTCATCTCCATGAAGAATCCTCTCACGAAGGATCCACTCCTCACCCATCTCCTCCTCAGGTTGCTCCTCATGCCCTGCCACCTCCACATCCATTGCAATCGCACCTGCTAGCACATCAAGTTGCTCTACCTCAAGCTTCTCCCCCTCTACCTCCACATCTATCATGGCTTCCTCTTATTTTCCCTCCTCTCCCTCCTCTCATATAGGAGAAAGTGACCTACTCCTCCTCCTTCGTAGTCTCCATTGCTACCTTCTCCCACCATCATCTCCTCCTCTCCACCCCCTCCCACCATCTCCTCCATCTCCTCCATCATCACCCTGACTAGTACCTCATCTCCCTCTCCCTCCACCTCTTCTACCTCAAGGACCCCATCCTCGTTGCACCACTAGAGCTAGTTGATCAAGATCTATCAATGGAATAGGCCTATGCATAAGCCACCATGCATCAAACTTAGGTGTGGTAATTGCATTTGTAGGTCCCCCTCTCCATCCCCACTATTGTACCTATAAGATGTCAATCTACTGCTTAGTTGTAGCTACTACAATCACTGGACCCAAGGTGTCACTTCTCTAGATGATCAAGCAAACACTGCTAGACCCCGTGGCTCTCCCTGTCACTCCCCAAACTATCTCAAAACACAATCTAGTAGATACATATTGATAATATGTTGTGACTGTACAGTCCTCCCAATAAGATATCTCTCTTGTTGGCACCACCGTAGATGTCGATCCTCATCTAGCCACTGATCATAATCCATCCAAGGCCTCCATATGAAGCTAACCAAGTTATCCAACCCATGTTTCCAGTAACCAATATCTCTAACATGTATTTGTGTGACTACTCCTCTATACATATATGCATATGGTACGTTGGCCCCCAAGTAGTGACCAACTAGTGGATGAAACACCACAATGTGCTCCCAATCCTAGACCATCAAAATGGTGACTTCATAGCTCACAGACAATCCTCGATGATATACTATATCGTGTAGTTGAAAGTACACCATTGCTAGAAAGCATGGCCCCCATGCATATAAAGTCTCATTGGCCACCATCCTGACTAGCATCTCTCCCCATTCAACCAAAAATCCATGTCCTCAATAGTCTAGAATCACTACCCTAGATATCAAAGTGCACAGTATGCAGTCAAACTGCTTGTATCGCACAGCCAATGTCTCTCATCTAATCTCATACCAGTCAATCCCTAGTTGTGCCACATCATCATATACATAATAGGTGGTCAAAGCTTGGTATTCTTGACCTAGATTATATCTGACCTACTCACCTCGAATCGGTAGTTGTAAGATCCTATAGACATCCTCCAATGTGATGGTAGCCTCTCCCGTAGGTAGGTGAAATGAGCATGTCTCGAAATGCCATCTCTCAACAAGTGCAGTCAGCATCCCCTTGTTTTCCCTAATGATGGGCATGAATGTAACATGATATAATCCAAGATGCCATAACCTGCACTTTTTAGCACTGGTCAACTGGTTCCGCAACCAATAAGTCTCTAGTGGTCATGACTCTCATGTAAATTGGATCCAAATGAACCTATGACCCACATGATAGACACTGCATCAGTTAAACAGCTTACCTCAACCTATTTTGCACATGGCATAAAGCAAATCAATCCTAATCTAGGGCAACTTTGTCACCAGTCAATTGTGTCATAGAATTTTCATTTGTGTCGCACAATGGCAATGCATCGCATGCTTTCACAGATGCATCGCAGGAGCTTGATTGCATTGAACCCCTAAATCAATTGTTCCCTATACCTACATTTGTGTCATTCCTAAAGAAGTTGTGTCTAAACCCTAGTATTTGCGCATAACTACAATCAATTGAGTTGTGCATATGCAGATGCAATTAAGACTCTCGTGGATGCATCGAACCCTAGCAATTATGTCACAAAATTAAAAAACCCTACCCTACCCTAAGCGTGTTCTAATCACTTGCATCAAATCACAAACAATTGCATAGAACATAATAGCACTTGTGGCTATCCCCGAACAACGCAATTGATTGCTAAATTTAACCCTACCTAAAAATGCATGAAATCAAAATTTGACAAAGTGGTTTTGTAGGAACTCATTGGATCTTCGACGCCCTCTGGTCATCTAAATGTCTAGACTCGGTATGCTCTCTACTCGCTATGGGGAACGCGCTTCATTTTCACTCAGAGCTCCTAATATCCAAACTCCAAATGTGCAAAATGATCCTTTGACTTGTCAATTTCATACTTATATGCCCCAAAAAATTAGGGTTTTAATAGGGTTTGTGTTGGCTACACTTTGCTTAAGCCTTGAAACTACTTTCCATATAACCTAAGGGTCTTGGAAGTCATTTCTTTCGTCACTCGGGCATTTGTGGCTATTAAAGTGACTTTTCCTAACAATTTTCAATTTTTTTTGAAAGTTTTCAAAAAATTTGCAAAAATTTTCCAATCCTAGGGGGATGGGACTACCCTGCTTACACTGGGGCACATTCGACTCAAATTTTCTTTGTCACAATGCAATAAATTGCATCATGATAAAAAGGGGGAAAATGTAGACACATAAAAATAACCTAGGCCTGCAAGCTCTATTTTTCCATGACTTACCATATTTCTTCTCAACATAATTAAAATATTTAATTATATCCTATGGTTCAAATTCAACTATTAATTAAATAATTTGTAATTATTTAATTAATTCATATCTTTTATTTCTTTTGATTTTTTAAATAAATAAATTACATTTATTTATTTAAATACGTCAAGTTAATTTCCAATGTCCCTCTATAATTAAATAAATTCCTAAATTTATTTAATTATTATTCACTTTATCCCTTTCCTCTACAATTAAATAATTAAATTCATTAAATTATTTAATTGTTCTTTTGTTTTTCCTCCAAATTTAAATAAAATTATTTATTTAAATTTCCCTTTCTCATTTCCCACCAAGCAAATAATTAAAAATCATTATTTACTATCATAGCCCCACCTCTTTTGAATTAAATTAATTTTTAATTCAAAAGGTGAACACTACCTCTTAAATCAAATAATTTTAAAATTCTTATTTGATTCTCCAACAGTCTCTTTTTCAGTGCCCAATATCCTCTTGTCACATGCATTCTTGTCCATTGATTTAATTTTCCTAAAATTAAATCATAGGCCTCCATTTCAAATTTTACCCTAATTGTACCCTAACCCTAATTGCTAGTTGTCATATTTAATCTCATCCTTCCATCTTAGGGCATTTTTCAACTATCAATCTTGGCCATTCATCCAAAATTGACTCTCTTATAAGAAGGCAAGGTCAACCTCATTTTGTCACTTCATGCTTGCAAATTTATGAGTACACTGCAATTTCTTGAGTCAAATCCTTCAATATTTTGCTTGGGTCTTTGCCATAGGTCATAGTTGCTCATGAAAATCTGAGGGAAAATACTATTTATAGAAAAATGGATAAGGGAAATGAAGGTGAATCATGGAGTGCATGAAGGTTTTGGTGAGATTTTTCATTTGTTTATGTTTTTATGTTCCATTGTGCTTCATTGTTAACTAGGGTTTAGTTTATTTGTGTTGTTTAATGCTAACCTAAATTTTTCCTTAGTTAAAGTATGGTCATTTATATGAGTTCTATTTTGTCGATAATGTATTTACCTCTTAAAAATTATATGGCTGAACACTAGCATGGGTAATGCGAGTCTCTATTAGTATTTTTTACCATCATAATTCATTGTCTATGAATATTGCGAGCTATGTTAATATTCTTGACTATAAATAGGTTTATCATAAATGCAGTTTTATTGTTAAAAAATTTCAACCATTCTATAGGTTTGAGACTATTATGAACTTGATAGCATATTTTGACCTATCTAGGTTTATTTTTATTGTGTATATGTTGTTGATATTATTCAAACCTTATAAGGATTATTCTTAATTCGAGTATTTTGAATGATATGATTGACCACCTAGGTCTTTTTTTTTTAGCACTATGAATGTTATGTTCTACCACATAGGCTTGTGCTTATTCAAGCATTGTGTATGTTATACTCAATTACATAGGTCTATTCTTATTCTATAATTGTGAATGTTATGTTTAACCATATAGGTATATGTGTATTTGATCACTACTAGTGTTATATTTGACAACATATGTCTATACTTATTTAAGCTTTGTGGACGTTATGTTCAACCACATAGGTTTGAGCTTATTCAAGAAATATGAATTTTATGTTTGACCACATAGGTATGTGCTTATTTGATCACTATGAATATTATGTTTGATCTTATAGGTATGTGCTTATTATAAGCATCATTAAGGTTATTGAGATCACTGGCACTGTCATTATAGATTTGTGAAAAATAGGAACACCTATTAATGTTATTGAAAATAAGTAGGTTTGTGAATTTCTTGATCATTTATAGAAATACTCAACCATAAATAGGTTGGAGACTAGAATATTACTACATTTATTTTATGGTAGAAAAATTTATATCTTGTATGAAAAATATCTTCATTATTCTGAAATGTTGTGTGGATAAAAAATTTATAGATAACTATTTATATATTTATGTGGGTACATAATTATACCAATCACATACCTATGTACAAATATAAACTTATAAATTATGTATTTTTCTTTCTATTTATACTATTATACTATGAAAAATGTAAATTCATTGTACATATATACTTATATAAGTATATATGGAGAAGAGATAATATTCATATATAGAATTATGGATATATATGTATAAGTATATGCTTAATTACATATTTATATGTGCATGTGTGTGTGTGTCTATGTGTGTTTACAAATATATGTTATATAAATGATTAAATAAATGTAAAGAATATAACTAAAACTATAAATAGTTATGAATACTATTTGAAAAAATTGCCCCCTAGGTTCTTGGTTTATCCAGATCAATCTTGTACACTTGTGTAATGTCATAAAATTGCACCTCTTTCAATTTCACATACATTTTTGTATCCACTTTAGTGTCCACTCCCTTAGAACTTTTGTAGGCTCATTTTAGCCCCTGCATCAACCTTTTCCCCTCTCAGGATGCTCAGGACCCTTTTTTTAGTGGCCACCTTCGCATGTTTGCTTGCATCAAACCTTGCGCTTTTCTTGTTCTCGTTGTTTTGTAGTGTGACTTGTCTAGACACTAGTGCACCATGTGGATGTCTGTGCACCGTGCTAGAGTCCTAAGACATTTCAACATTCAAATGATCATTTTTGAGGGCCTTGCCACTTGTTAGCTACTTTTTTTTGGTGTAATAGCCCAAGACGCCTTGTAACAACTCAAGAAGCTTATTTTCCCTCCTCTTCTCTCTTTTAAATCAATCTTTTCAATTAATTTGGTCTTCTAGCTTCTCTCTAGATTCTTGGATTCTCTCTTGGACATTCTCCTTCCTTTCTCTTGCTCTCTTGCTTTCACAAATCTCTACAACTTGCTATAGTAGTACTCTCAAGCTCTCTTAGCAACACTCTTTGCAACACTATTAGCTCTCACAGTTGTCTCTTTCTCTCTTTGGCTTACTTAAGCCTTGCAAGTGATATCTCTCTTATCTTGTGTCTTTGAGTATCTTGGGATTTCCCACATCCCCTATCAATTGCATCTCTATATCATGATACGAGTTCTCCTCTTTGAGTGGGGTTTTCTTTTATCACTCTTGTGTTCATTTCATTTCTACTTATTTATCTCTATCTATCTAGTTGTCTATGGAGGTGGGAACACTGAAACGGGGGTTTGACTGAGGGAATCCCCTAAACAACCCAAAAAATTTTCCCTTAGTCTTATGTGTGTAGGTATTGAAGATATTCATTTGTTGGAGGCTCTATTACTTGGATTGTTGTGAGCACTTTCTGTTGGAAACACAAGGGCAGACAACTGAGAGGGGGGGATGAATCAGTTGTCATTGAATTTCAAAATTATTCAACATATTATGCTTATTTTCATATCTAATTAATAACCATGAAATCATAAATCAACAACACATCAGAAACATGCATAACACCAAGATTCTTTGCATGGAAACCCTGTTAGGGGAAAAACCATGATGGAGGTCAATCCACAAGATTATACCCTGTTAAAAGTATAAAGAAATATGAATGGGGAATGCACATGCATTCAGGTGCAATGCCTAGAGCTCACTACTCAAATACATAAGGCTTACTACCCAAAGGAATACACACTATCTTACAAAAGTTTGAATTACATCCATGGGATTTGAACTGAGAAAAATAGCATCTACTAATGCCTGATTACAGTTCTAGTTAAGCACGTGAACACTTCTTCACTCTTCTTCAAACTTTGGTTCTCCCTTCAAAAGATCTGAACAATATTCCCACATATGACTCCACACTTCACATACTCATGCCTTCAAATGATAAAACAATTGCTCTTATATATCTACAACAAGAAATTACATCGCTACATGTCGGCCTCAAGAAAATAATAAAATGAATACAAATTGTCAGCCTAAAAAAATAAAGATTATTAATGTGAATCAACCAAGGTTGGCCACAACATAGTGAAGACCCAAAATAAATTTTTCAAACACAAAACACCTTCAAAAATTAGTCCTCGAAGATCCACAACCCATTACAATGCCCTGTTGGTGAAGAACATGAAAAACATGAACACACAAGAGAAAATATTGAATCACAAGCACAAAGATCAATGTGGATGTGCAAATGATCTAGATACATCCACAAACATCATGAATCACCAAAGAAGCATCTACAGCAACTGAACTTGCTAAAATCGCATCATCTTCATTCAAGAACACCAACTGAAGCAACAGAAAAACTGTTAGAATACAAATCTTCATAACTCAATCAAATCTTCATGCGAGTCTCTATAACTCAACATGGATAAACTAGATATACTTGAAAATAAACCCTTTAATCCACAACCTCTGATCATCAATGTACTAAACTCACCAACATACTGAACTTCACTTCACAACTAACAACCTACAACTTATTTCATTACAATTTTCTCAATATCCTCGACATATACAACGTCTAAGACATTAATGCTAATAGTTTTGACATCAATGACAACCACATATCAGAAACACAACCACAACATCCAACAATCTCCCCATTTGGCATTGATGGCAACAAATGATGTGAAAAACACCATCAACGCAACTATCTTCAACACTTACTCCCCCTTAGATTCTGACTCTTTTCTCCTCAAAAACTCTTTTCCCACATGACCCTTCTCCTCAGATAATTCACAATTTTTCACATGACTCTTCTCCCTCATTGACATCAATGAAAAAGATCTATTTTCTCCACACAAGCTTTGAACCACATATTTGAACATCTGACTACTCCCCCTAAGTAGCAGCCATTGCAACATCAATTTGGATCAAAATATGACCATGAAATGCATGGATTGATGCAAGTAAATGCATATTAGTTCTTATTAGGAGGGATAGGCACCCCTAGCTTCCCTCTAAGATACTCAAAAGTATCCTTAGGAAATAGCTTTGTAAAGATGTTTGAAATCTACTCCCTAGTAGGCACATACTCCAATTTGACTTCATTTTCACTCACCTTCTCTCTCAAAAAGTGAAACTTGATAGATATATGCTTGGTCTTTGAATGCAGCACCAGATTCTTAGAAATGTTAATTGCACTTGAATTATCATAGAATATAGCAATGGGTTCTGTGAATATGAAATTCACCATGCTCCCTTTAGGTTTAGGTTTTTGGCTAAGTATCAACCCATGCCTTCAAATAAATTCATCGGCCCCCTTTTGGTTGTCACCACAACCTCTGTCACGTGTCCGCTCATCACTCTCCAAAGGATTTTTCTCCTTTCTCATCTATCGACCCTCAATATGCTCCCACGTGTCTTCACCACGGGTTATTTTGATTGCTTCCTTTCACTTCCTTGTCAATCCCCGCTTGCATGCCATGTAGCTCCCATTCACAAAAAGTTTTGGTGGGCCCCACAAGAAGTGTGTATATCAAAAATTAGTGCTACGTGTCATCTCATTGCAAGCTTTCAAAAGAGAAAGGGTAAATCATTCATGGGCAGCGATATGTTGCCATGTGTCCCTTCAGCGCAAGCTTCTCCAGTAAAAGGAATGAAGCAAACAAAGCGCTATAATATGCTACCACGTGTTCTAACTGCCTATCTAAAGAGGTGACACTTGTTTGTGTGGTACTTTGCTTGGACCACTACCATCATTCGCAAGGGATGCACCGGAATGGAGGGCAACTAGATGTTGTGTCTCAAATATTTTTTGTTACAACGGGTGAGGGAAATCATTGCCTCAACATCATTGCTAAGGATTTTGAATATTTTTAGTTGTTATTCACCAAGCAGTGGAAGGCTTGCTATAAATACTGCTCTTTGCTCCTGAAGAAGGGTTCCATTAAAGGTTCTGAGTTCAAAGATTACATGCTATATGCTTTTTAAGCTTCACTAGTTTTAGAATTACAGGATTTTTGGGGAGACCAAGCCTTTTATTGTTTAGATTATTGCAAGAAATCATAGACTGTGCCATTATTCAACCTTTTTGTCTCTTATGCTATTGATAAAATTTATATTGTGCCATTATTGTTTGAATGGTTTATTTGTTGTACTTCTATAATTTGAATGCACGTTTGTTGGTTTGGATCATGTCTTTCGACTCTTCTTTTCGGTAAATGGGTATGATTATTATTTTATGTCATTGAATGAGTTGTTCATGTTGCAATCCTTAATTTATGTTATTTTAAGATGATGTTCATTGCTAAGTGGTCCCTTAGATCATATCCAAAAGATAGGTTTATCGTGTCTTTTATCTAAATTCTGGTGTATCACCTTAGTTAGATTCTTTATTTTATATTTGCTTCCATTTCCCATTCCAAAACCCTAATTATAGTAGAAGCTAGCTTCTTTGTAAATTTGGAGGTCACTAAATTTAGTGCAATAAGTCCCCCATAAATTGAGTTTCCCACAAAGGGCTACTACCTTGCCAATTTTTGGCATCAACAGTTTTTCTTTTTCTTGGCATGCCCGGTGGGACTGAGCTTAAATGAATCAAATTTTCAAAAGGGTGTATGAGTCATTGGCCTGTTACTATGTCCTAAATAGCAAATAATCCTATTTTATTAGTACCACCATAGGGACATTACAACCCATGACCCAATTAGGGAACATTTTTCTTCCCTCTCCCTTTCCGCTAGCCATGTTGCCTATCACTAACAGAAAGTATGTGGCATGGGACACCAAAAGCCCTCTTGTCACACCAGTAGTGCCTACCATTTGGGTTGCTATCCTAGTTTCCACCCTAAAGGATATACCTAAATTCACCAGAGATGGCTCAAGAACACCATCTGAACATTTTCAAGATGTTGCAGATGTGTGTCTAGTACATAGGGTTACAACCCAAAATGTGGCGTTAAGGTTGCTTGCTACCTCTTTCAAGGGAAAGGCACTAGATTGGTACCGTACATTGCAAGAAAACACTATCAGTACCTAGGATAAGATTGGGGAGTCTTTCTATCAAATATTTTCAAATGAAGGAGACCAATCATCGCTACATTATCAGTTCTCGGCCATAAAGTAGGCCCCACACGAAGCTAAGGATGACTTCAATGCTTGGTTCCATACAAGCTGGCAGAGGATCCAAGTTGATATCTGCTCGTCACCTGATCTAGCATTCATGTTCTACTTGAATTCTATGAATCCTAACATTTCAATGATGATCTAGTCTCTTGGAGGAACCACGCTACCAAGCTCATATAGCATCGTTGTTAAAGCGGAGAACAATTTGATAGATGTCGGGAAATTACCACCTCAGCCCATCATTCCTATATTCCCCAAGATATCAATTCTTGCTCAGGAGATGACTTTTATCAGTGCACTAGCTCCTCCTCAATCCATGTACATGTATCTGAGCATGCAGCAAAATTTTTCCTCTACATTTAGCTCTTCAAAGGAGAAAATGAGCGAGTTCAAAGAAATGTTGTGGACTATTTTCAATGAGATAATTGTTATCAAGAGCAATTAGGTCATACCTTTGAAGCCTAGCTACCAGAATTATCAAGGCCAAAGGTCCTCTTACCAAAAAAACTAGTTCCAAGGAGGTGCCCGCACAAATCCACAAGCACAAATGACAAATTAGATAGTATCGGTACCCACTCCACTGCAAAGCACCAACCTAAGTTCGAGCAGAGAGTTTACTATGGAGAAAAATAATTTAGTGGATGACACCAACCCCTAGTGCTTTCCTTGTGGTGATTCACAAATGCCCTGAAATTATCTGCACAACAACCTACAACAAAAGATGGCAGAGCAGTGCAACCAAGCCACAACGTCAAACCCTGGAAGCTATGTGTATACCTCTTCACAAATGGACAATGCGGTGCTCATCACGCAAATGCAAGGGATGTCACTAGAGCAAGAAATGAACATTGCTCCTAATCATGCACTCTTTTCATAGATAGAAGAAGAAGAAGCAGTATTTCCCAATGATACATCCACATCTAAAACATTGCAAGTACAATCTGACTACAACACTCACTCAAAGAGGAGATTTACGAGTGAACCAATTATCCCACAACTAGTCAGTCCACAACCTAAAAGTGCTTCTGACCAAATTCCTAGTACCTCCACAGTGCCGCCACAATATCATCCATGAAGGGAAGTTGTTATAACAAGAGCGAAGGAGCAAAAACCTCTAAATTACCACCATTCAATGTGGTGGAACCATTGAAGAAATCATCTGCTAATGTGTCTCAGTGGGATATTCTAGCCATCCCAGAATAGAAGACGCTACTACAGAAGGCTCTTTGGGAAGACATAAATGTAATGCCAATGGAGCAGTTGCCCAAAGAAAGGGTTGTTGATCAACCATCTTCTGAAAAATTTCTTACAAAAAGCATAGTGGAAGCCCCTACCAAAGTAAGTGATAAGTTGAAGCCTTAACCCTTCTTCTTAGCTCTCATTATAGGGGATAAATTATTACACAATGCCATGATTGATTCTGGTGCTAGCACCATAGTTATGCCTAAACAAATAATTGAAGCTTTAGGACTCAAATATGAACCCTTAAAAAGAGGAGTGATGTAGCTTGATGGAAACAGAGTTGAAACCATAGGCATCATCAAAGCACTCCCCTTGACCCTATTTGCTTGCCCTGGTATCACAGTGTTGCAAGACACTATAATCATAGATGTCCCCCACATGTTCGGCCTCTACCTATCTTGAGAATTTACTCCAAATGTGGGTGGATATCTATCCTTGGATTGGTCGCATTTGATCCTTAGAACTAAGCATGGTGTGAAGATGAAAATAGAATCTGAGGCTTTACATTCAAAACATGTAGCCGATGAGACCATGATCAATTTTGAAGTTACGCATGGCTCGCACCCACAAAAGGATATGAATATCATAGTAAAGCCCTTCCTGGGAATTGGACATTCTGATAGGTGACTAATATCTCTCTGGGGATGTTCATTTTACTTGTCAAACCAGGGGACGTAGACTTTAAATGGCACGGAAAAATATATGCACTAGGAACTAGTTTCGGTCAAATCTTAGCAGAAATAATACTGGAAAGAAATTCTATCTAAGCCATAGAACGGTAATGCAAAATTCTTTAACTCAACTATGATAGAAACCATAACAACTACGACTGAAACACAAACTATGAACTGGCCTTATGCTGCAGGAACAGTCACAGGGATGGACTCTCTATTCTGCAAGAGCACTATAAGACTGAGTTTGTATGAAAACTTCAAAGATGAAAGCTAACTGAAGATCAACAGAAAATAAAAACTAACTAACTAGCTACAGATACTTACTAAGTGGGCCCCCTTAGCAAGCATCTACTGATTACGCTGATGCTAAACTCAGAACTCCGTTGAACTTTAATCATGAAAACAGAATGATATACATTGTTTTGTTGATATGGAGACTAACAACAAACTTTGTCTCTAGTCAAACAAATTTTGTCTTTCATTATCATATTGATTCTTACATGATATCTGCTACTCTGTTTCTATCTTACTCTAATTATCATCTATCTCTTTTTTCTTCCTCTCCCCTCTCGCTCGCGCAGGAGGAGAACTCTATTTAAAAATAGGAGAGCAACTAACTAACTAACCCTGTCAAAGAAAGACATGGAAGTAAAGTATATCCCCGAATCAAGGAACAAACTTCATAATGAATTTATGCGTTCAACCCGATCCAGAGAGAATCTAGCGCTCCACTCTTTCTAGATTGACTGTCATTAAAATTCTTTCCCGTGGTTTCGGTCAAAGAGTCTTCGTTGGAGCTTCCTCGAAGTCGTGCAGGAAATGGACTTTACTGCAAGGCCGAGATCGGTTGTGCTTGACTCGATCATTCTTCAACAACCTATGAAACAAAAGGTAACAGATGCGAAAGAAAAGGTGCATGGCATATACATGATATCTATTCATTAATCACATTTTAAATCTACTTCATCATTCAAAAATTGTATACAATATACCAGTCATTTTCGGGAGCCAACAGAGCAATAAATGCAATCAAGTCAACACAATAAGCTGCAGGAATATAAAAGTATCTTGCTACAGGATATCCCAACAAAAGGTTTCAACAAAGTTTAAACAGCCATGAAATAACAAAAGTAAAGTCATTTAAAAGTTTATCATAACATCAAATTATGAGCATATTTTAAGCTCATCACTGCCCCCTACTTAGCCCAATGTTGGTCCTCCAGCATTAACTTTCCTGGTGGTTTCTCTGAAGTCAATGGTGGCTGCATGACTCTGGAATGGATGTCCAAACTTGTGATAGAATCCTCTAAAATCCTAGCACCTTTCATACCTTCGGTCTTCTAATTCATTGTTAAGATTTGTAGCCTGGTGAGGATAGAGGGGCCACATTAGCACAGGGGGTCTGAATGTCAGCGGTAGCCACAGTTCAAATCTTGTTTGAATTCCCAATTGAATATATTTGCTAGTTCATTTGAGAGCTGCTGTGAAATTTAGGGGACCATGTGGTTCTGATTTTCTTAACCCAACAGTTAACCTCTCCCATCTTTTCTCACCTCTGGTGTATGCTAGTCTCCAAAATGAATATGGTTGTGCCTGGAATTCATCATATACTTGTTTTCTGATATCAAATATTTTCTCTCTGGCTGAAACATTATTAATACCATATGTTAGAGCAAACCAATCTTTCAACATTGCATGGGGGTTTGCACTTTGATAGCGTAATGGAACAGGCTCTGTTTTCTCAGCTTCCTTATATGTTTCCCACTGCCTGCCATAATTCACCTCATTTGCTTTCCATGACATAAATGCTCTCAAATGAATATCACCAATGTATAGAAGAGGATTTCATTCTATTTCAAATGGTATTAAAAAGCCATGCAAATAGAATTCACACAGAGAATTCCTTAACCAGTTAGGGGTTGTATGGTATGCTTAATAAAACTCTTTGGCAGTGTGAAGTATAGGGTCTTGGTTTCTGAAAATTCTCATCAATTGAAACCATAAAAACTGTTCTTTAAGGCACAGAGCATAAACTCCGGGTGGTGGTCTGCATTCCATAATCTGACCAGTTACTTTTAACATTTCGTCCATTTTTGCTTTCAACTCAGTAATTTCCTGTTTCTGACTTTCAATTTTCTTTTTCAATTTCTTCTTTTCTATTTCCCATAAACTTTGTTGCGTGTCAGTTTGGGCTATGTGTCGAAAAGTCAGAGTTTGTAATGTAACTGTTTCCCAATTATCTTTAATATATTCCAGAAACTCAATTAAAAATGTCCTCTTATACACAACAATGGCTTTATAGTTTACAAGGTGAAATACAGTTTCACTAGGCACATTTAGTTGTTCAGTCTGTTCTTGCTCTTGCTGCAAGATAAATTCTTCTTGTTGCTACGATGGAGAAGTATGTGCTTCCTCTGAAAAATTGCATAGCAGCAGTAGCCAAATTATCAAGATTTGGTAACCCTTGCTCATTGTGCCCTATTTCTTTGTCTCAACTTGTTCCTCTTCAGGAACGAACGAACTCTGAGCAGCATTCTCAGACTCATTCTGAGAAACATTAAATTCAGATTCAACAGACCCTTCTGAAATTATAATCACCTCAGGTTGTGGTAAAGCAGGGGAGGTCTTAGATTGTTTACTTGTGGAAACCCTTCTTCGCACAGATGCAACTGCAGGAGGTGTTCTGGTAGCTTTTCTTTTTCTTGTTTATTTAAAGGGCTCTTCCCTACCAGAGGATGACGGTGAACTGGTAATAACAACAGGTGTTGTTGTAGGAGAAATAGCTACAGGGGAAGGTGCTATAGGAGATGAGCATTGTCTTTTCTGAGAATGAGGGTCAAATTCAGGGGACCCTTCTACCTTTGTTTTTCCTTTCTCTCTCCTAGTGGCAGACCTAGTTTGTACCCTAGCAGAGGATTTAGGTGCAAAAGCTGCAAGACCGGGTGCTACAGGAGTAGATGACCATTGCCCTGTTCCACTAGTAGATGCAATTTCTTTCTTCTTTCACTAAGGCTATGGGGTAAGTACCCTAGGGGGTTGTGGTATTTGCAAACTCTTTCAGGTAACATTTTTTTGCCAAGAGAGAGGTGAGACGTCTCTCAAAGAGCGCTCAATCAATAATTTAATAAGGCTATGATGAGTGACAAAATTGTCTTTCCCCTATTGAGTTCCATGGGCACTTTGTTCTAAAAATTTTAACAAGAAATTTAGAACATTTATGACTAACCCATGCCTCATATGGCTTAATAATTTAAAATGATGAGAATGCAGGTAGGAAAAACGGCCTTCATAGGTTAAATACCTCATTATATAAGTGGCATACTCTGAATATGGAGGAGGCAACGACACACACTTGCATCACTGCTTGGAGACTTCCAGAGGTCCATCAGTGGGCATTGAAAACTCAACCCTTGCAGCTACAGCATCTGAAGAAAAGTTTTCTCCAATAGTTGGGAGCCTAGTTACTTCAGCAATTCTGTCTTCGGTTGCAACAACTGTTAGACCCCATATAGTGGCTTCCCCTTCAGAAAGGGTTCTCAAAAATTCTCCAGCAGCCTCCTCATCAAAATCATTTAAGCTCAAGAAATAATTTAACCATCCACAGAGGCTGAATGCGTGGACTGTTTGCGGATTTTGCAGTAACAATTCATGAGCTACAGGCTTATGTCGCACCAACTGACTACCCATGTTTGCAGTTTTTTCTTAGCTGAACTCAATTCCTTGCTGAAGATTCAAATTCTCTGTTTCCCTTTCTGCTCTAGTTTTTCTTCTGTCGTGCCATCACATTTCTTTTTTTTCCAAAAATAAACTTTTTAAACAAGCAGTCTTAATTGTAGTTTACAAGAAAAACATGCAATAAAGAAGGACATGCGATCATATTTGGAAAGTACTAGAAAATATTAAAGAAAGATTATTTGAGCAATTATGGCAGCGGCAAAAAGACAGGTTTTAAAAGATGGATTACCCCGCCCCCTACTTAAAGTATGACATGTGTCCTCACATGTACGAAAGAATAGGTAGAGATTTGGGTGATAATGACCGGTACATGCATAGCAGTAAATGAATAGAATGAAATAAATTAAATATGCGATAAGAAAAGATATGGCATACCTTTGATAATTGCACGTACGTGTGAAGAAAGATGATGGCGCTGCATGAATTGACAAGTGGGAAATATATCTTAATTAAGGTTGATGCGGACGGATGAAGTGGATGGGTGATGTGGGCGGATGAAATGTACGAATCAAATGGATGGATGGGATGGATGGATGGAAGATAAAGAATTGAGATGGGGGCGATAAATAAAAATGGAGAAAAAGGGGTTTCCTTTAAAAAGAAAACTTTTATTATGGGCATGCTTTTTAAAAATTACGGCAATGCTGCAGGAGAAAGGCTAAAGCCTTCGGCTGTAGGAAGAGTAGCGGGAGGAACCTAAATGAACTGCTACATGAATTCTTCCTTTGACACTGGTTTATGGTACAACCAGAGTCGGTGGCCATTGACTAGCAATTTGAAACGGACTTGATCAATTGTCACCAGTTGTACAGCTCCATTGTCAAACAAATTTTCAACTTCATAGGGGCCAAGCCAGCGTGTTGTGAGCTTACCCTGGTTTTCTTGATATCTGGAATCATATAACAGTGCCCAATCTCTAGCAAAAAAAATTTTGGTTTTGATGTGTTGATCATGTCATTTCTTTCTTTGTTGTTGGATTGCTTCTGTATGCTGCAGGGCGGCTTTTCTCATTTCGTCCAAAGTATTTAGCTGTAGGAGATTGTCCTTATGTGCTTTAGATAAGTCCATGTTGAGTTCAAGAGCTGTCCTCAAAGTTTTATGTTCAAATTTTATGGGTAACATAGCTATTTTCCCATAAAGCAGCTGAAAAGGTGTAAACCTAGTTGTTGTCTTCCATGTAGTTCTATAAGTCCAAACTACTTCAGGAAGTCTATTGCTCCAGTCTTTCTTATGTATCTGCACTGTCTTTGTGAGGATCATCTCAATTTCTATGTTTGTTACCTTCGCCTGACCATTGGCTTGAGGGTGATAGGGGTTGGACTTCCTATGTTTGATCTTATAGTCATTCATTAGTGTAGTGATCAGATTTGATGTAAACTGAGCTCCTTGATCAGTTACAAGCTCTCTGGGAACTCCAAATCTTGTGAAAATTTGTTCATACAGAAATTCAGCAACTTTTTTATCTCGGGCATGAGTCATAGCTTTTACCTCGACCTATTTTGTTACATAGTCTATGCAAACTAGAATGTATGACTTTTTATTTGATGGTGGATCAATTGGCCCCACAAAATCCATCCTCCATTTATCAAAAGGGGTGACTATTATCTACGGATATAGTGGCATTTCATCGGACTCAGTTGGTCTTTCCATACGTTGGCATCTGCCACATTTTCTTGTATAGGCCATAGCATCCTTGTGTAATGTTGGCCAGTAGTACCCTGTTGCAAGAACCTTCATTGATGTTCTTTTTACTGCAAAATGTCCTCCACATGGTTCATCATGGTAAGCATGCAATATATCATAAGTTTCATCTTCTCTTACACATCTTCACATTACTTGATTAGGTCCAGTATAAAACAAACTATTTGCAATCCAGGAAAAGTTAAAACTTTTCTCAATTAACAACCTCTTTTTTTTTAGAAAAGTGGGTTGGTATTCTGTTTGCTACTAGATAATTATCAATGTCTGCATACCATGGAGTATGTGTAGCAATGGAGAACAAGTGTTCATCTGGGAACCTATCATCAATGACCTCATGTTCAATAGGTGCAACTGATTAAAGTCTTGATAAAAAGTCAGCTACAACATTAGCTCTTCCTGGTTTGTCAATGATTGTGATATCAAATTCTTGTAACAACAGGAGTCATCATGCCAACCTACTAGAGATGGCAGGTTTGTTCATCAGGTACTTGATTGCTGCATGGTCAGTATGAACAAATATCTGATAACCTATGACATAATGCCTAAATTTATTCAAAGCATACACTACTACAAGCAACTCCTTTTCTGTGACAGTATAGTTGAGCTCAGGACCTTGAAGGTTCTTGCTGATAAAATAAATAGCATGTTCAATTGAATTTTCTTTTTGACTCAGAACTGGTCCTCTACCAAAATCAGATGCATCAGCATGTATGTGAAAAGAAAAATTCCATTTTGGTCCTTGAAGAATAGGGGCTTTAGTAAGCAAGTCCTTTAGTTGTAGGAAAGATTTTTCACAGGCCTCTATCCACTCAAATTGGGAATCCTTTGTTAACAAGGCATAAAGTGGACTGGCAATTTTACTGAAGTCTTTTAAAACCTAATACTACATAACCAAAAAAACTTCTAACATCTTTTTGTTTTGCATTTGTAAATTCTGAATAACTTCAATTTTAGCATGGTCAAAATTCATTCTTCATGATGACAGAACAATGAAAACACTTCTCACTGAGACAATTTTTTCTCTCTACACCTTTTTAATACATTTTCTAAATTAACCAGTGCTTCTTCAAATGTGACTCCATAGGTAGTGAAATCATCCATGTAAATCTCCATACATTCATGAGATATATCAGCAAAGATACTAATTACTACTCTCTGAAATGTTGCTGATGCATTGCATAAGCCAAAAGGCAAGACCGAATAAGAAAATGTTCCCCATGGACAGGTAAAAGCGGTCTTGTCTTGATCTTCAAAGGCAATTTTTATCTGATTGTACCCACTGTAACCATCCAAGAAGGAAAAATATCTTTTGCCAAAGAGTGAGTCTAATACTTGGTCTACAAAAGGTAATGGAAAGTGATCCTTTTTAGTGGCACTATTCAACTCTCTGTAATCTACACACACTCTCCATTTTCCACCTTTTTTGGGAACAATGACTAATGGAGAAACCCATTGACTGTCAGAGATTGGATAAATAAAACCAGCATCAAGCAACTTTTGAAGCTCACCTTTAACTATTTCTCTAAGTGTTGGAGTTACTCTTCTTTGAGGTTGTCTAACCGGTGAACAATCTTCTTTGATATATATTCTATGAGTACAAACTCGAGGATCTATTTCTTGTATGTCCCCATATTCCCATGCAAAAGCTTTATGCTATTTTTGTAGCATTTTTAATAAGTCAGCCTGTTGAGACTGTGACAGCTTGCTATTGATGTTCAAACAATGACCTTGAGACAATTCTATCTGCTTCATGAGATTACTCATAGAATCTACAGATGATGTTTGTACCTCTTGTGGAAGTAAATTATGAAAAATTGTTGAAAGTTTAGGCAGTGAACTTTTAGAATCTGGTTGCTGCAGGAAACATTGTAAATGAGTACCATTTGGATCAGATGAACTACCCGTATCAGCATTGTACTGTAGATTTTGGAATAGCAAAGCATCCTCACTCTAAAGTTGTGAGAATGGATCATTTTGAATCATTATTAATTGAGTTAAAGAATTAGCTTCTTCAATTTCTTCCCCCACATCTGGCCAAACAGGTTGGGACAAATCTGGTTGAGGTCTAGTAGGCGGATACAGAGCCAATTTCTTTGTGGACTGTCCATCAGAAATGGTCATATCTCCAGAACGGCATCCTATAAAAGCATCAGTAGTTGCTAACCATGGCCTACCAAGGATAACTGGATACCCTCCTAAATTTTCTTTAACTGATAATATTGTGAAATCAGCAGGATACTCCCAAGATTCAAGAGTGACAATTACATCTTCTACTATCCCATCAGGTTTAACTGTGGAGCTGTTTGCAAGCTGCAAAACTGTGGGTGTAGACCTAATGTCTGAAATGTTCAGGGAGTCCATAGTATGCTTTGTCATGACATTAATGGCAGCACCTAAATCAATCAAAATATTTTTTACAACTTGGCCATTTATATGTATCTGCACTACAGGACTTACAGGGTCAATATACTTTGGAATAACTACATTTCCCAACATTATATCAGCCAATTTTCCTAAGAAATGAATTGTTTGAGGATCATTTTTCTTTCATCCAGGCTTCTTCAAACAGGCCTCTTTAATAGTTTTCCCAAAAATGGGAATATCTTTAATAGCCTGAAATAAAGGGATTTGAATTTGTACATTCTTGAGCTGATCCAAAATGTCAAAAGTGGGTTCTTCCATGGATTTAGATGTAGTACTTTGCAACCTATGAGGAAAAGGTGGGTTGTCTTAACTTTGTAAAACAGGCGCCTTAGAAATCGTATCAGTTATGGGCAAATGCTCTTCAAGAACAACAGGTGCAGTAGATTCTTCAAGGAGAGAATCTGGTATTTCAGTAATCAGAGGTGGTTTTAGAGTGGGTAAAATAGTTCCAGACCTCAAATGGATGTCATTAACGCTTAAGGCATAAGCTTGATATTGGTTGGATTCGGCAAGATATGCAGGTTGTTGTAGCTGTTGTTGTTGCTTATTATTGGGATTAGGCAACGGCTGGGCAGGCATAGGCATTTTCTTTAGAGGTCCAGGATTTGTGGCAGTTGCTGCAGGAGGCGGCATAAGGGCCTGTGGTTGTGGTTGTGGAAGCTGCAGGAATCTAGAGGACTGGTTTTTCCATTGCTGAGGGCCTCTCCATTGAGGATTTTGCTGCCAATTACGTGAAGGTGGGGTCCATTGCCCTTGTGGCTACTGCCAACCTCCTTGAGGAGATTGCCACTGTGGGGTCTGATAATTAGGCCAACTTGGTTGAGGCGGATTCCATGGTGGTGGTGGTCCATATGCATGTTGCCATTGGTTATTATAGTCAGAATAAGGATTACCAAAAGTTAAAGGATCTTGAGGCAGACCTTGTCTTTGGGCCCATGGTCTCCTTTGTGTGACAAAGAACACTTGATCATCATCACCTTCTACTAGCTTGAAGTCAGTAGGTAGTTGTCTGGCTTCCAAATTAGCCACCATCTTGCATTTGCAGTCACGCTTCTTTTGTCCACAGTATAGACAGAACTCAGCCAAAACTGTCTCAGCCTCCTCATGTTTCCTCCGAGCTTGCATGGTGTCCAGTTGTGTAGCCATATTATTAATGATGTCCTGCTTGAAATTAGATAGCAGATTTGTTATCTCCACCCAGAGACTCCACCAGAAGAAGACTTTCCCATGGTAGTATGATGACCTTGACCTTTCTTGACTATTGCTCAAAAATAGTTAAAACATATTTTCTTTATATCATCCTAAGGCAGTTGGGTGATATCACCCCCTCCCATCAGGTCCAGGGCGTCTATACAGGAATCACTGATTCCCCTTAGAAACAAGAGTCCTCATTGAGATTATGGTTGAGTTCCTCTTTAGTGCGAACAAAAATCTGGAAATATAATCTTCCAGACTTTCATCATCCTTCTACTGAATTCGAAATATATCATCACTTTTGCTGGCACTCTTACAATATTCCTTATACTTTTCAAGGAATTTCGTCTGCATGGCCGCCCAACTATCGATGACGCCTCTTCCCAGACTCATGAACCATCTGAGAGCTCCCTCCTTCAAGGTGGAAGGAAATAGCTTCAGTTTATGAGCGCCTGTGTTGTAGTCATAACTGCAGCAGAGAATATCAAATTCAAACAGAAAGGTTTATGGGTCCTCTGTGACCAAGCCATAGAATTTTGGAAGCAATGAAGAAGGTATATTCTTAATATTGTCAGTATCTCGCTGGGGAACAATAGGGAACTCAAAAGCAGGAGGTGGATTATTTGCCATGTTGGGTTGCTGGAATAATGCAGCGAATGGGTTTTCCTCAAGTTCATTGTCAGCTGGGTCAAATGGTAGTTCAATAAATAGATTTTCAGGGAGGAACCTTCCCAGTGCATCTCTTCTTCTTCTATGCATGCAATACGGTGAATAGTGGCTTAAAAGATCTAGAAAATTTTACTAACAAGCTAAACTAGTGCTAAAAATGACTTCTGACAAACTCCTAGCTGGACGCCATCCCCGGCAGCGGCGCCAAAAAATGGCTCGCACCCACAAAAGGATATGAATATCACAGTAAAGCCCTTCCTGGGAATTGGACATTTCGACAAGTGACTAATATCTCTCTGGGGACGTTCATTTTACTTGTCAAACCAGGGGACGTAGGCTTTAAATGGCACGGCAAAATATATGCACTAGGAACTAGTTTCGGTCAAATCTTAGCAGAAATAATACTGGAAAGAAATTATATCTAAGCCACATAATGGTAATGCAAAATTCTTTAACTCAACTATGATAGAAACCATAACAACTACGACTGAAACACAAACTATAAACTAGCCTTATGCTGCAGGAACAGTCACAGGGATGGACTCTCTATGCTACAGGAGCACAATAAGACTGAGTTTGTATGAAAACTTCAAAGATGAAAGCTAACTGAAGATCAACAGAAAATAACAACTAACTAACTAGCTACAAATACTTACTAAGTGGGCCCCCTTATCAAGCATCTACTGATTACGCCGATGCTAAACTCAGAACTTCATTGAACTTTATTCATGAAAATAGAATGATATACATTGTTTTGTTGATATGGAGACTAACAACAAACTCTGTCTCTAGTCAAACAGATTTTGTCTTTCATTATCATATTGATTCTTACATGATATCTGCTACTCTGTTTCTATCTTACTCTAACTATCATCTATCTCTTTTTTCTTCCTCTTCCCTCTCGCTCACGTAGGAGGAGAACTCTATTTAAAAACAGGAGAGCAACTAACTAACTAACCCTATCAAAGAAAGATGTGGAAGTAAAGTATATCCTTGAATCAACGAACAAACTTCATAATGAATTTATGCTTTCAACCCGATCTGGAGAGAATCTAGCGCTCCACTCTTTCCAGATTGACTATCATTAAAATTCTTTCCCATGGTTTCGGTCAAAGAATCTTTGCCGGAGCTTCCTCGAAATCGTGCAGGAAATGGACTTTACTGCAAGGCCGAGATCGGCTGCGCTTGACTCGATCATTCTTCAACAACCTGCGAAACAAAAGGTAACAGATGCGAAAGAAAAGGCGCATGGCATATACACGATATCTATTCATTAATCACATTTTAAATCTACTTCATCATTCAAAAACTGTATACGATATACCAGTCATTTTCAGGAGTCAACAGGGCAATAAATGCAATCAAGTCAACACAATAAGCTATAGGAATATAAAAGTATCTTGCTACAGGATATCCCAACAAAAGGTTTCAACAAAGTTTAAACAGCCATGAAATAACAAAAGTAAAGTCATTTAAAAGTTTATCATAACATCAAATTATGAGCATATTTTAAGCTCATCAGCGCATACCTCTATCATCAAGAAATAAATGTATTGCGTTGAGCTACTAGAAGATGAAAAAGTAACCAGAGACCGTAATGATCAGGAAGATGTTCTCTTGAGTGAACATATAGATACCAACCCTTTCAATAACTACCATGCTACTAGGCTAGGCACATATGTCATCTATGATGAAGATCAAGTGCTCCTGAAGGTTGTTAAAGAATCCAAAGGTGGTCATGCCTCATAACTGTGGACGTTGCACTTCAACAAAGCAAGATGTAAGAATGGCACAGGAGCTGGAATATGTTTAATATCCCCACACAATGAAAAGACACTGAGGTCTTTCCACTTCTAGTTCACCTACTCAAATAATGAAGTTGAATATGAAGGACTAGTGCAAGGTATCAGCCTTGTAGAACAGATGGGCATAAAGTAACTAATGGTGTTCAGAGATTCTGAACTAGTAATCAATCAAGTTTGAGGAATTTCTATAGCCAAGAATTTCCACATGCAATCCTATAGACATCGAGTTTGAGACCTGATTGAGGGATTTGAAGCCTTCAACATTCAAATGGTGCCCCAAGAACAGAATACAAATGTAGATTGCATGGCATCAATCAGATCTCAATTTGATCCTACCTCTAATCTCATTCACAACAAACACTTTGTACAAATAATAGTCTGACCGGCGATTCCAGACAATGACCAAAGCTAGTAAGTGTTTGATAGTGATGAACACATTACCTCATTCATCTAGTATTCGAGAGAATTTGCTGACCTATGAAGGATAGATCATCCAACGGAAATCCAACAAGCTTGCAAAAGGATTGGTCACTCTCAAAAACCTTTTTGATTGTGACAATGCAAGAAATAATAAACAAAAGTTTCTAGCAGACAAAAGTGACTATGCGGACCTTCAAGTTAGAGATGGAAGAAAGCTCAAAGTCAGGAAGGATGTCCTGCATCATGATAAAGAAAGGCTTATCAACATTTACAATAAATATGAAGGAGTGGTGACCTAGTCATATGACAACCTTAGGGGATATGATCCTAATATCATTCATCACATAATAGAGTTGGCAGAAGGTGCAAATCCTATCCGCTAAAAATAAAGGGTAGTCAATCCCAAGATTGAAGCACTAAGGGTGCAAGAACTAACAAAGCTAATCTAGTTTTGGATCGTCTTCTCAATCAAACATAGCACGTGAGTATCCAATTTGGTCCTAGTCTAAAATAAAAATGGAGATATTCACCTATGTGTGGAATTTTAGGAGCTAAACAAAGAATCCCTGAAAGATCATTACCCGCTACCCTCAATGGATTCAATCCTACAAACGGTGGCAGGGTCGGAGATGTTTTCCCTATTAGATGGATTCTCTGGTTACAATTAGATCTGGTTCAAAGAGGAGGATCAACATAAGACAACATTCACTACCAAGTGGGGAACATTCACATATGCTAAGATGTCATTTGGCCTCTTAAATGTAGGATCTACCTTCCAGCGGGCAATGGATATCGCTTTCAGCGAACTAATCAACAAGATTATCCTAATCTATTTGGATGATCTGACTGTGTTCTCCAAGTCTAAGGATGATCATTTTGATCATCTTGAGATGGTGTTCAAGAAATTCCAAGAGTTCAAGATATCCCTAAACCCAAAAAAATGTGTCTTCGGAGTATCGCAAGGCAAACTAATGGGGCATGTAGTTTCCAAAGAAGGAATTTCAATTGATCCTGAGTAGGTGAAAGCAATCAAAGAGCTTCCTCTCCCAATCAACAAGAAAGGAATTTAGTCCTTCTTGGGGAAGGTAAATTTCATTAACAAATTTATTTCTGATTTTGTAGGAATAATTAAGCTAATTACCCTAATGTTGAAAAAGGATCAAATATTTAAATGGAAAAAATAATCCAGAGAATCCTTTGAGAAAGTTAAGGATGTTATCTCTTCCGCTCCTATTCTAGTCAACCTAGACTTATCAAAGGACTTCATAATGTATGTATTCAGTAGCAAGTCAAGCATTGCTACTATCTTAACTTGAAAAGATAATGAGGGTAAGGGAGAAAATTTGATAGTTCACTCCTAGACCCTAAAGGAATATGAAACAAACTATAACTTTGTAGAGAGGCAGCCATTTGCAATAGTTAAGGGGCTCAAGAATTTCTGACATATAATCTCTTGCAATAAGGTGATTGTCTATATCGCACATTCTAGTGTGCCCAAATACATCATGAAAGGAAAAATCGCCGAGAAAAGAGCTATTTGGATCACCAAAATCCTTGAGTGTGACATTGAGATTAAGCCTACAAAAACTGTTCGAAGAAGAGGACTGTGCGAAAATATTGCACATGATGAAGAAATAGCCACTGAAGAAGAGGAGTCGAAACTAGTCCTAAGGAACGAGTCAAATTCCAAAGGTTGTTAGCTAGCGAATAGAATAAAATTTATGCATACAAGAAAATATCTGTCAGGCCTTCCTTCTCAGAAGAGGAGGTTTTACCGACTACAAAATAGCAAATTCGTGCTCATTGAAGGCATCCTTTTCAAGAGAAATTTTAACGGCATTTTGTTGCGATGTATTACCACAAAACAAGCAAAAAGGATCCTCAAAACTTACCACAATAATTTTACGAGCAGGCATTTCTCCACAAAGACAACTGCTATCAAAATTCATGTGTGCAAGGTACTTTTGGCTAACATTATCCAATGATTCCTACTCCTTGGTGAAAACTTGCAAGGAATGTCAGTTCTTCACTAGAAGAAGAAAGAATTCCACAATGCCTCTCAATCCAATAGTGGTTGATGATCCATTCACACAATGGAGTTTAGACTTCATCAAAATGATCAATCTGGCCTCTAGCGCAGGACATAAATGGATCTTAATGGTCACAGACTACTTCATGAGATGGACCGAAGTCGGGCCACTAAAGAATATGACAGAGGCAAAGATAGTGGATTTTCTAAAGGAACTGGTGACGAGATTCAGCCCACCCAAAACTATCATCTCCAACAATGCTAAAGATTTATTGGGTTCCAAGGTAACTCAATTTGCACTTATACATGACATATTCCTTAAAACATCATCAAATTACTACCCACAGGGGAGCGATTGAGTCAAATCAACAAACAAGAATCTGGTCTGACTCCTCAAAAGAATCAAGTCAAAATGTCAAAGGGAGTGACACAAAACCTCTAAGTAGCACTCTACGAAAACCACATAACTCCAAAGAAAGTCCTCAACACTTCACTGTATGAGCTAGTTTATGGAATGAAGGCATTATTTCCTATCTCTATGGAGATTCTAGTGCTGCAATTGCTAAAATATCTTGAGTTGGATCAAAATGGCGCAATGGAGGTGTGGTTAGCCAAGTTGCTAGAAGTACAAGAAAAAAGGGAAAAGTCCCTAACAGTCATGACTAACTGCCAACAAGTGGTTAAAAGGTAGTTTGACAAGAAAGCATCTGACCAAGGTCAAAAGTGCAGAGACTTAGTGCTAAAATTTAATGAAAGAGTCCTGAAGCTAAGTCAGTATGGAAAGTTTGACAGCCTTTTGGAAGGCCCGTTCAGAATAATTCAATGCAAAGAGCACAATGAATATGAGTTAGAAACTATGGAAAAAGAAGTGTTGGGAATTCCGGTCAATGAAATTCACTTAAAATTATTCAATTAAGATTGCTTACCATTCCCATGTAAATATGTTTATACACTTTTCCCTTCTTTTCCTTTTGTTTTTTTGGACGATCTTTTTATTTACTCTATGGTTCAAAGCAAAAAATAATAAGTGACCCATTAGTGCAAAGAGTGAGGGAATAATCTAATAGCTAAATAGAACATAAAGATTAAAACACCCACATGCAAAACTAAATTCAAACATACATGCTGAAAAGAAAATATGACCCAGTTGTAGAATCCACCAAAAGGAAATGAGATGATTATATAAAGATATATTTTCATTATATATGCTTTGATATTTACATTTTCAAAATGGCTCATAAGGCCATGCTTCCAAAATTATATATATCTATTCTACTCCTTTTATATATTTTATGAAATCCTTTTTCAGGAATGTATACAAAAAACGGACTAATCACTGTGAGATTTTTAGAAAGAAAAAAGAAAAACGCGAGTCTTTAGTTCACAACGTGAGCAGCAGCAATAGATGCATCAATGGAAGCATCCACAATATCCTCATCCATGAGGGAATTATCAGCAACAATAGCGTCATCCAATGGAGAAAAGGTAGGTGGAGGGAACACTAGGTTCCTAAAGTCTGTGTACCAGTCAATGTCGTAGAACGGCACCACATTGTAGATACAAAACATGAAGTGGTAGGCATGAGTGACCCTCTAGTGGTGCTCATCTTCTGACTGGAGGTGAAAGCCACACATAAATGGCATCCATGGCATGACGACGTCCTCTTCTATAAACCTCCAAAGCTCGCTCACAGTCAAAATCCCCCCACCATGTGCAATGTTTGCAACGACCTCCCTGAGGTTGTTCACGTACTTCATGGAAAAATTTTCCTTTACCAAACACAAGATTAAAGGCTTGGGAATTCCTATATCTAGCATGGAGGTGACAAAGTGTGAGTACACATCAATGTTAACTCTATATTTGTCCTCATACTCAAAGAAATCCCATCCCAAGACCCATTTTATGGCTATGATGGACAGCGAATGCTTGTTCTTCGTCATCCTTTTTAAGTGTCTAGTATAAATCTCACCTAAGAAGGCAATCTAAGACTTATGTGACACTAGCCTAATTGGGATGTTCATCTTGTCAAACTCTCTATGAATACATTAAAACTATCCCTACAAAACACCTAAGTCTAGCCTATGAGAACACTATGCAACTGCAAATGATAAACTGCTAAACCAATTACCTAATACCAATTTTGCTTAGATCGCTAAGTGTGATTTCGCTATTGCCTAGATGCTTATTTATAGAAAAAGCAAGGAAAGACATAATAATCTACTTGCCATAAACATGATGTTAATTGATTACCAACTTGAAAGTTGTGCCCAAGCCTGCTTGAATTTCCCACCTAGTCTTGTCTGTTGAGTATGGTTTGTTGTGTGCAAAACTAATAAGGACTAATTAATTAGCCTAAGTTGGTGGCAACAATCAGCAGTGTTATGCATGGCCACAAACTGAGGTGTCATTCTCTAGGTATTTTTTTTCCAAGAGAGAGCACGTATCTTTTCAAATGCTAAGTGCATCTTTGGCCTAATCATTCCTTTTAAGATATTAATTGTCAATGCATACAAATGCTTAGGCTGCTTGCAAAGTGTTGGCTCAAGTTCCAAGAAAATCATGTTGTACATACAGTTACTAATTATATTTATGAATTCTTGTCAAATCAAAATGGCAATTAATTTATCTCGCATAAGCCAAAGGTCGGTGATACATACCACATTAAATGAAAAAGAAGGTGACTCTCGTCTACCACCTCAAGAATAAATAGCTAAGTATTCCATGCAATTTTTTTTGGAATTCAAAAGGTCTTTTCAAATATTCCGCCTAGAGCAAAAGCAGTTCCTAGCACACAGCTAGAGCCAAAGTAAAGTTGTAGAAAAATTCAAGCCAAAGGAAAAAGCTTCCCGCAAATTAACAATGGTAGAAAGTTCAAACCATGAAGTTAGGAAAGTAACGACACAAAGCTTAGCTAAAGCTCTATGAGGAGCACTAGCCATTAATGTCCTTGAGAATATCTTTTATGTTACACCAAGTATTCCTAACAAGCCAAAATGGGAAAACACAAGGCCGTTGGACAAGCCCAAAAACTACAGAGACCAAAGCTTAGTTCAAGAAGATTGGGATAATGTTCATGATCCCTTTCTCACAAAGAACCCTAAAGGATTAAGGGAAGCGGCCTGTGAAAGAATGAAGGTGTCTAGAAGGGCACTATCAACTATAGAAAAAGTATGGTTCAATGGGTTTCCTCAATATATGTTCCCATTTATGCACTACTACCAAAAATTGATTGATGCGGCCATTAAGTGTTTCAATCCCAGTATAGCACTATTGAGGGTCAGACTCTTTCAATTAACATAAGCCTGACTGCCATCTGGAATATGTTGTGCATTCCAAACCCTCTACAAAGAGGGATGGAAGTGGATACATTTACTCCTAGACAAGGAGATCATATATGGAGCACCAGGGATAAGGCTCTGGAATTTTATGACAAAGAAACCCAAAGGATTGAAGTACAACAAGGGAAGCCACCAAAAATTCCTGTGTTACACGAGGCTTTCAAGGAAGACATGCGAGATTCGCTTTCAATAATGGCATTTATTTTTGGTCTAGACACTACCAAGAGGTGAAGTCTTTTTAATTTGGCCCGCTTTCCAATTTTGCAAGCAAGAATCTTACTTCTAGTATGATTTTGTAGAATTCCTCTCAATGAAGATGATAATGAGGAGCACTAGCCATTAATGTCCTTGAGAATATCTTTTATGTTACACCAAGTATTCCTAACAAGCCAAAATGGGAAAACACAAGGCCGTTGGACAAGCCCAAAAACTACAGAGACCAAAGCTTAGTTCAAGAAGATTGGGATAATGTTCATGATCCCTTTCTCACAAAGAACCCTAAAGGATTAAGGGAAGCGGCCTGTGAAAGAATGAAGGTGTCTAGAAGGGCACTATCAACTATAGAAAAAGTATGGTTCAATGGGTTTCCTCAATATATGTTCCCATTTATGCACTACTACCAAAAATTGATTGATGCGGCCATTAAGTGTTTCAATCCCAGTATAGCACTATTGAGGGTCAGACTCTTTCAATTAACATAAGCCTGACTGCCATCTGGAATATGTTGTGCATTCCAAACCCTCTACAAAGAGGGATGGAAGTGGATACATTTACTCCTAGACAAGGAGATCATATATGGAGCACCAGGGATAAGGCTCGGGAATTTTATGACAAAGAAACCCAAAGGATTGAAGTACAACAAGGGAAGCCACCAAAAAATTCTTGTGTTGCACGAGGCTTTCAAGGAAGACATGCGAGATTCGTTTTCAATAATGGAATTTATTTTTGGTCTAGACACTGACCAAGAGGTGAAGTCTTTTTAATTTGGCCCGGCTTTCCAATTCTGCAAGCAAGAATCTTACTTCTGGTATGATTTTGTAGAATTCCTCTCAATGAAGATGATAGAGACAACTAACAAGTACCAAGTTGAATGACGGTTTAGATTCATCTCCTATCTTGCTCATATGTTTTTATATCAAAACCCTGATTTCTTTGATAAGCAGGTAAAGCTGTCTACCTTTAACGAAAAGAAGAGGAAAAAACCAAATTTTTTTCTGGACCCCTCTCCTCTCTTCTACCTTTGATTATTACGCATTTTTGGATTATTTCTTTACTCTGATTTTGCAAGATTTACAAGGGGATGAGTGTATTAATTACCTCACCTTGACTCAGATAGAGTTTATGCAAAATTTCACCCCCAAATGTAACTGGTTTTTTGGAGTAGATTTTACATTCATCTGAATGTGAGGCTTCACTGGGGAACCATTCTACCTTCCAACATGTGTGACTAATCGAGTGTTAGCCCTTGAATTGTTTTGGTAGGCATGCATTATTGATATTACCTTTAGCAGTGAAAAAAGTGTCAAGAGGAAGATATTCTTCACCTGTTCGCAAAGTTTTAAAACAGTGGCCATGAAAAGAAGCAGACACACCCACTATTGCAAGATAAAATGGCTTATTTAGGGTTGGTAATAATCTGCAACAAGTTGGATTACAACCCTTTTAATGATTTATTGTATGAGCATCTCAAGGTAACTCACAGCCCTTGGCCTTACTGGGAGTGGAGGCGCAGCCCACTTGAGGATGAAGATGAATTATTAGTTGACCTAATTCATATCCCCATGGAAGACAGCAGGTTGTTGTAGCATAGGTTCTATTTCATTGTGGCAGATTATGATGAGAACCAATAAATGGGAAAAACTCTATACAACAAGTTGAGGAATGAGGAGGAATGGACTAATGAAAGGATAAGAGCCTTCTAGATATATTGCTAGGAAACAAAATGGCTTGATGATCCTTATGAAAGCGTAAAGGAGGATAAACGGTTTGACGAGCTTTGGTATGATGACCACCCTACTTCTGACTCCCAATGGAGGCGATGACCCCAATGAAGGAGAAAAATAGGAAGAGGAAGAAGTTGATACATTAGTGGCCTTCACCCAGCAAAGGAGGAAGTCTATAGGGAAGCCTGCCTATGTCGCTTCAAATGTGCAACTAAATATGTCACGAGCCTTGCGAACACTCACCTGGGCCTCAAAAACAACAAGAGTGCCTAAGCAACAATAGCCAGAGTCTATAGAAGTGGAAGACACCCCACCTGCTAAACAACAGTGCATAGAAGCTATTCCAAGAGAAGGAGCATAAGGAGCCACTGCAAGCCAAGTGCTCGCAACGAACCAGGAGCTCACAGTAAGTAAGTGGCTAGCAACGAACGAACCACCACAATCATCTAGTCAACAGGTAATTTTCTCTTTCGCTTTTCTTACTTCCTAATCTTTGGTATCCTCTTCCATTTCCACAATGCCCCTTGCAACAAGTGTCAACCCTACTTTCTTTTCCCCTACCACAATATTTATGGGAGGTTTCTCCCAATTCTCCTAAACTGGGCCATCTATCTTAATGCCTCTATGAACCTTAACACCAACTTCCACTACTTAATCTCTCCTCGCCTCTCTTTCTAAAAGCTCAGCTGCCATTGGCACCCCTATTGCCTCTGCTACCTCAGGTCTGACCCAGTATGCTCAACAAATGAACTCGACTATGACTACCCCATCACCATAGCAACTGATGAGCCCTTCCATCGGTTCACAAACCAAACTATGGTAGGTTCCCTTTTTCTCCCCGAGAACTATCAATCTCCCATCAATGAAAATGCAAGGGCCTTCTACACTTGTATTCCCTTTTGCCCTGCCTCTTGGTGCACCTATTGTTGGCAGACTAGTTCAATCACCATCCAAATTCATATCCCAGGGAGAATCCAAAAAGCAAATATGAGCCCCCAGGATCCAAAATTGAAAAGCAAAGGATGATAAAAAGGAGGTGAAGTCCAAGGTGTATACAGTTTACAATGAAGCACAACAAATGTTGAGTTTTTCCACCATGTACCTAAATGTTACCAAACCACAAGGAAAGATGCTACCGAGTGATTACAACATGTATGCCATGGGGCTTGATCTAGCTGTAACCGAGTCGTAGGATAAGGTAGAACTCATGGAGGAAACACAATGGGTGGTGATGACCAACTTCTTGAAGTTTGGTCATCAATTGAAGAAAAAGGAGCAGTTGAGGCTTGTGAGGGAAAGGGTCAATTTTTTGGAAATGAAGGAGAAATCACTAGAAGCAGAAATTGTGTGCTTGTCTGAGAAAGTACGATCAAAGTAGTTGGAGCAGAGAAAACTCTAAGAGAAACTCAATAAGTCCCAATCTGTTGACCCCACACTGCTCAACGAGCTACAGGTGAGGAACCAGAAATATCAGAGCCAATTGACCTTGATGGAGCAAAATCTGCAACAAAAGGATAAAGAGTTAATAGCTCAATGTGCTCTATATGATCAAGAATTAGAAAAGAATCATATGGACTTTGAAGGCCAAAAGGCTCAGTTAGAAAGGGAACTTCAAGAGACAAAGTCCTCTCTTGACACAAAATTGGAAAACCACTCTCGAGTTGAGGTGAACTGGTATAATGATATAAGTAGCTTCAGGGAGCAACTAGCATCCACAAGAAAGAGATGCGGAATTGACATAGGTTATTAACTCAAAGGATGCAGAGATCGCCTCTCTAAAGAGCACTCTCCAAGCCTCCACTGTGTAGCCAAACCTCATCCCATTGGCTCGACAGCTATATATTTCTTATTCAGAAAAGGTTAAAACATTCTACCTAACACTGCAATTGATGCTCTAGTTCATCTCGAAGACAACAAAACTAAGCCAGGAGGTTCACAGAACAATTGAGAAATTCCCATGGTTCATCTCAAAGAAGGTTCTATAAGCAAAGATTTTGTTGAGTAGGCTATATTTGGTCTCTAATGAGGGCCTGGCCAAAGTAGGAATTGAAGATCGGGATATTGTTGCCCAAACAGAAAACAAGTTCATCCATTGACACTTAGTTGTCCAGTGAACTAAATCGGTCGTAGCTACTTTGAGCCAAATGATGAACAACATGCAATAAAATTTCTCCCAGCTAAGTGAGATGGGTCTGCCACCCCCGTTTCTTGAAGATGGGTTGATCACCATAGCTAAGCAGATTGCACAAAGAATTGAAGAAAAGGAGCAAGACCCAAACACTTTCCATAGTTTCTGCCATCCTCCTATCACAACAGACATTGAAGGTGTTATTCATCCTCTTGCACAATTACTTTTCCATTGTGAGGCAAGGGTCAGTTTGCCTAAGGTACTGTTGTATAAGGAAACACTCAACCTAGGCTGAGTATAGGAGAATTTGTGCAATATAGCAAAACCATCTTAGGATGGTTGGCTACCTCTATAAGCAACCCTTTCCAGGCTCTAATTTTGTCACCAATGGATGGCACTCTGGTCTACAAACTAGAGAAAAATTTTGGGTTCCACGTTCCTCAAAGTGAAATTCCCCTGATAGTTTCCATAAGCTATGAATACAAAATCCATCATGCTCCCTTCAAGTTTTGGTTTTTGGCTAAGTAATGGCCCATGCCTTTAAAAAAATTCATTAGCCCCCTTTTGGTTGTCACTGTGGCCTCTGCCATGTGTCCGTTCATCACTCTTTGAAGGATTTTTCTCCTTTCTCATCTATTGGCCCCTAATATGCTCCTGTGTGTCTTTACCATGGGTTATTTCAATTGCTTCCTTTCACTTCCTCATCAGTCCCCACTCGTGTGCCACATAGCTCTCATTCGCAAAAAGGTTTGGTGATCCCCACAGGTGGCATCTATATCAAACATTATTGTTATGTGTCATCTCAGCACAAGCTTTCAAAAGAGGAAGGGTAAATCAGCCGTGGGCAGCAATATCCTACCATGCATCCCTTCAGCGCAAGCTTCTTCGATAAAAGGAATAAAGCGAACAAAGGGCTACGATATGTTGCCATGTTTTCTAACTGCCTATCCAAAAAGGTGACACTTGTTTGTACGACACTTTGCTGGTACCACTACCATCATTCGTAGGGGATGCACCTGAATGGATGGTGACTGGATGTTGTGACTCAAATATTTTCTATTACAACGGTCGAGGGAAATCATTGCCTCAACATCATTGCTCAGGATTATGAATATTTTCAGTTGTTGCTCGCGAAGCGATGGAAGGCTTGCTATAAATACATGGAGGTTCTAAGTTCATAGATTACATGCTATATATTTTTTAAGCTTCACTAGTTTTAGAATTACAAAAATTTTGGGGAGACCAGACCTTTTATTGTTTAGATTACAAGAACTCACAGACTATGCCATTGTTCGGCCTCTCTGTTTCTTATGCTATTGATAAACTTTATACTACTCCATTATTGTTTAAATGGTTTATTTGTCATACTTCTATAATTTGAATGCACATTTTCTGGTTTGGATCATGTCTTTTGACTCTTCTTTTTGGTAAATGGGTATGATTATTATTTTATGTCATTGAATGAGTTGTTCATGTTGTAATCCTTAATTTTTGTTATTTTAAGACATGGTGAATTGCTAAGCAAGCCCTTAGATCATATCCAAAAGATAGATTTATCATGCCTTTTATCTAAATTCTAGTGTATCGCCTTAGTCAAATTCCTTGTTTTATATCTACTTTTGTTTCCCATTCCAAAACCCCAATTACAAAAGAAGTTGGCTTCTTTAAAAATCTGGAGGTCACTTAGTTTAGCGCAATAAGTCCTCCATAAATTGAATTTCCCACAAAGGGATATTACCTTGCCAATTTTTGGCATCAACAGCTTCATCATACACAACTCTGATATCTTTCAACATCTACTTCATCCACAATACTTGAGTACAATTGTTAGCAGCAACAATGTATTCTACCTCTACAGTAAACAAATAAATGGCATTTTTCTTCTTACTTAACCATGAAATTAGCTTCTTACCCAAGAAAAATGCACCACCACTAGTACTCTTTATTTCATCCACATCTCCTACCCAATCAACATCAATAAAAGCACTCAAAGTAAGATAATCATTTTTAGGATACCACGGCCTAAAATCAACTATTCCCTTCAAGTATCTAAAAATACTCTTCATAGTAATACTCATAGCTTCTCTCCAATAGATATGAGGAACATTTCCTTCCAACATCATAGTTCTAGTAGCATCTTGAACTGTCTTGTTCTTCCTTTCCACAACTCCATTTTGTTGAGTGGTCCACGGGGAAAATAATTGTCTCTTTATCCCATGCACTTCACAAAAAGAATTAAACTCATGAGAAGTGAATTCACCACCTCTATCTGATATCAGACATTTAATCTTCATACCTATCTATGTATCAACCATAGCCTTAAAAGTCTTGAATTTCTCCAGAGCTTTAGATTTCTCCCTTAAGAAAGTAACCCACATCAATCTAGAGTAATCATCAATAAGTAACATGAAGTACCTATCTCCTTGTAAGCTTCTAACTCTTGAAGGACCACACAAATCAGTATGAACAAGCTCCAACACTTCTTTTGAACAATGTTGTTTGCTCTGAAATGAAATTCCAGTTTGCTTCCCTAACTGACATTCCTTGCATATAGTATTGGTAGGCTTTACCAACTTAGGAAGATCTCTCACTGCCTAAGTAGAACTTATCTTAACAATATTGTCAATGTTTACATGACACATTCTCCTATGCCACAACCAACTTTCATCAACTTAAGCAATCAGACAACTTTTACTAGCACCATCCAAGTGAAAGATGTTACCTTTTTTTTTTTGTTCCTGAAGTAATCACATTTCTAGAACTCCCCAATATTCTGCACTTACCATTCTTGAATTAAAGATTGTATCCCTTGTCAACCATCTATCCAACACTTAAGAGATTATGCTTCAAACCTTCCACATAAAGAACATCATTAGTATTATTCTTACCATCAAGAGAAATGAATCCTCTGCCATTAATTACACTTGCTTTGTCATCACCAATTCTTACCACACCACCATCATACTTTTTCAGGCTCACAAACTTGTTTTTATCACCGGCCGTGTGATGAGAGCATCCACTATCAATCACCCATTCATATTTCTCTTCAACTCGAGCAGCTAGAGCTTTCTCCACATTTGACTAACTAAAAAATTCAATAAAGGTTGGATCATTTTCCTTCATAGCAATAAATACCCATTCATCTCCACTTGTATCCCTTTATCAGATTCATCATCTATCACACCTTCATCAACAACATAATAGCACTTTCTTTGAAATATAGGCTTGTTAGGTCTTGGCTTAGGGACTCTTTCTCGAAACCTTGATGCAAAATGACCAATCTTATTGCAAGAAAAATATTTAATAAGAAATTTCCCTTTATACTTACCTTCTCCTCTGGCTTCTCTCTTGACAATAAGTGCTTCAAGCTCCTCTAGCTTTCTCTCTTCTTCTTCAATCTCTCTCATTTCCTCTTCATACTTGAATACCTTTCTAGAAAAACTTTCTCCCAGATCATATCTTTGTTTATCTCTTCCAAAAGTAGTAGCCTTGAATGCAAATTCTATCTTAGCAAGAGCATCACCAAATTCACTTAACTCAAAAGCAGTAAACTTAACAATCAACATGTCTTTGGTTACATTTGTTACATTCCAAAGCTCTTCAATAGCAGTAGCTTTGACTTTGTATATAGTAAGCAAGGATCTAAGCACTTTAGCAACAATCTCTGATTCTTCCAACTGTCTGCCAGCACATCTGATACCACGCACAAGTTCATTCACTCTTTGCATGAAAGTAGCAATGTTGTGATCATCACCCATACTCAACATTTCATATTTCCCTTTCAAACTTCGTAACTTAGCAATCTTCACATTAGCATCACCTTCATACAAAGTTTCCAAATTTTTCCAAATCTCATAAGTAGTCTTCAGATCCATAACATTTGTCATCTCAGAATAAGTCAAGGCACTCAAAAATGCTTCCTTAGCCCTAATATTATAGTCAACATCCCTAACCTCAATAGTAGTGTAGGACCATTCTAAGGAATAACATACCTATTGCATGTAATGCTCTAGTAGGCTTCACCAATGCATCTCATATGGCACTCCATTTGAATCTTCCATAGAGAATAATTTGTTCCATCAAATCTCAGACTATCCTTCTTGTATGTTGTCATCTCAGATCACCTCAAGCTATTAAACTTCTTCCAAGGAACCTGCTCTGATACCAATTGTTGGAAACACAAGGGTAGACAATTGAGAGGGGGGGTGAATCAGTTGTCATAGAATTTCAAACTTATTCAACATATTATGCTTATTCTCATATCTTATTAATAACATGAAAGCATAAACCAATAACACATTAGAAACACACATAACACCAAGATTTTTTATATGGAAACCCTGTTAAGGGAAAAACCACAGTGGAGGTCAGTCCACAAGATTATACCTTGTTAAAAGTATACAAAAATATGAATGGGGAATGCACATGCATTCAAGCACACTGCCTAGAGCTCACTGGTCAAATACAAAAGGCTTACTACCCAAAGGAAGACACACTATATTACAAAATTTTGAATTACATCCATAGGATTTGAACTAAGAAAAATAGCATCTGCTAATGCCTAATTATAGTTTTGGTTAAGCACATGAACTCTTCTTCACTCTTCTTCACACTCTGCTTTTGCCTTCGAAAGATCTAAACAATATTCCCACATAGGACTTGCGCACTTCACATACTCATGCCTTTGAATGATAAAACAATCACTCTTATATATCTACAATAAGAAATTGCATCGCTACATGTTGGCCTCCAAAAAATAATAAAATGAATACAAACTGTCAGCCCAAAACAATAAAGATTATTAATACGAATCAACCAAGGTCAGCCACAACATAGTGAAGACCCAAAATAAAATTCTCAAACATGAAACACCTTCAGAAATTAGTCCTCGTAGATCCACAACACGTTACAACACCCTGTCAGCCAAGAACATGAAAAACATGAACATGCAAGAGAAAATATCGAATCGCGAGCACAACGATCAATGTGAATGTGAAACATAGATAGAGAACAATCTAGAAACATCCACAAACATCATGAATCACCAGAGAAGTATCCACAACAACTGAACTTTCTAAAATTGCATCATCTTCATTCAAGAACACCAACTGAAGCAACAAAAAAACTGTCATAATACAAATCTTCATAACTCAATCAAATCTTCACACGGATCTTTGAAACTCAACATGGATAAACTAGATATACTCAACAAGAAACCCTTTAATCCACAACATTTGATCATCAACGTACTGAACTCACTAACAAACTAAACTTCACTTCACAGCTGACAACCTACAACTTATTTCATTACAATTTTCTCAATATCCTCGACATATACAGCTTCTAATACATTAATGCTAATAGTGTTGACATCAATGAAAACCAAATATCAACAACACAACCACAACATCCAACACTTTCTTTACCTTCTTTAGTCTTATCATTTACTTTACCTTATTTTAGTTCTATTACTTTTTGTTATTTTCCTATACTCTAGAATTTCTTAGTAATCAAATCGTTAGCAGTCACTTGAGCTTCTCTAAGACATCCTCATTTTTGGTCCATATGAGATGCCAACGAGCCTCTAGGACTCCAATGCACCACGTTTTTGTTTGTATTTTGCATTGTCATCCTTTGGCTGAAAACTTTCTAGTTTGTCTAGAAAACTCTCACTATATTCCTTGAGGTAGTTTAGGGTAGTTCGCTCCCTGGGATTCTCTTGAGAATAAAGAAACTTGTGAGCAGTGAATCCCCCTTCTATAAAACTTGAATGGTGTTTTTATATGAAATTTTTATCATTATATGTTTAATTATAATGAAAATTGATGTATAAATTAAACATGTTTGATTATCATGGGAGGAAAAATTATAAGGATTATTTCAAATGCAAATATGCATTTCCTTGTTTTATAACCTAGATAACTTGAATGTGAAACTATATTTCTTGATAAACAATCTGAAATAGAAGTACATGTGAATATCTGACACACATATCCATCATAGAATGTGTATTTGATTGTTAAAATATGTATCTATTTGAAGTAATGCAAATTTATTGTTTGCATTGTTAGTTCATAGTGTCTATTTATTACAATCAATTATATAGGTTATACTTAGCTAGAGGGTATCTAGAGTTGTACGACATATTATTTTTATTTATAAAACAACACTAGTTCTCATATGGCATGATGACCTTGGTGATTTTATTTATTTTCTACCCTTGTGAAGGGTAGGGCCACTTCATGATGGAAGGTGTGTAGAGGACCACTTGTTTTTGGTTGGAGGAAAAGCACTTGAGTGATGCTCTCCCTATTACAGTTAAGAAATTTTGAAGAATCAGTTACTTAGAGATAATATCTATATTTCACATGACATTATATTATTGATGATATATACTTTATTTCATCATTATGGCATTTGTAATATGTACTTGTATATTGAATTATTGAGCAATACTTTGTACAATGTAATACTTATTGATATTTACTTGATGTAATGAATTGTCAAGTTTGTTTGAATTTTGTATTCATTTCTTATGAGAAATTATAATGTATCTATGTGTATATAAAAAATGGGGTTTGTTTCTTGAGAATTTTGATGTTTTAAAGAGATGAAAAATAGTGTTCATCACATGTGGTAATAGAGCATAGTTTAAACTCTAGTACCTAAGAGCCTACTTTACAAGAATTCTTTTAGTAAAGATAAACTTGTGTTGTTATTTGAACGTAGAAATAGGTGGGTCAAATACCAAGAAAAAAAAACTTTTGAAAACAATAATCAAGTGTTTATGAGAATTCGATCTCTCTAACTCTAAAACATTGGATATTTCTTTAGAACAAATCAATCTAGAATGAGAAAAGAGGATAAAAGAGTACCTAAGTGTACATCCCACCTCAAAGCTCCTTTTATTATATTTAGATGGAGAGGAAGAACCCAAAGAGGTTCCAATCTCTAATAGTGATATGTAATCGTATAATACCTTGCTCAAATAAAGATATATAAAACCCATATATATTGAATAAAATCAATTTTTTACCCAAGTGTGTTGAAATCTAAAATAGAAATTATAATCTTTGAGCCTTAAAGAATAAACTTCAATTAATTCTTATATTTACTTTTTCTTCTCAAACCTCTTTCTACATCAAAAAATTAGAGATAACTCAACCTTGATTATTCACTAGGTGCAAATATGGTGCAAATATGGTGCAAATATGGTGCAAATAAGGATAAACTCTAAGATTAGTCAAGATGGGTCAATTCCTAAGACCAAATATCATGCAATCAAGTTGGACATGAACACAAGGGAAATAGGGTGTCCACATTTTAGGAGATGGACAAATTTGGGACCTATTTCACTCTCAGTTCATTAGGAAACCAAAATCCCTCAACCAAGTGACTCAATTGAGGGAAGGAATACAACAAAGGGGTGGTTTCCTTAGGTGTGACTAAATAAGGGGTTCACCATTAAAATGAAGCTTAAAAAGGAGAAATTTAAACACTAATGCACTAAACCATAGAAAATTAAAACATGAAATCATATTACTAAATAGAGAGAAACAGAAAGGTACTTGGAGGATAGGAGAGGTCAAGACAAGCTCTAAAAGCCCTAAACAAATGTTATTTTAAAGTGCACTAGGAATCATACACCAAGTTGGGTAATTTAGTCCTAGTCTAGGGTTTCTAGGCAGAATTTGGAATCTCCTAATGACTGTTCTAGATCTACAAAAATCTTAAAAAAAGGCTATACTAGGACTCATACGCCTAGACAATTGCAAAGTGTCCCAAAAAGGTGAAAAGTGTCCTAGAAGAAGAATTTTGAAATGAAACTTTGTGAGCCTCTGAAGATTGATTAAATAAGCACTTTCCCACTGGTTTCATGTAAATAAGTTGGCTATCTTTCTCTAGATATGTGTTTCTGTGATCCTTGACAACTTTGCAACTGTAGTGTAGGAAAATGCATACACTTGCATTTTCACACTTGTTTGGGCCCGCCTTGCTTTATTTATCCCTATTTATGTCTTAATTGGTCCTATTTTTTATCCACAAGCCTTATTAACTTTATCTTTTTCTAGCTAATCCGACAAACCTCGAAGGGGAAATGATAATTTAATGATTTTGGTTGTGTCCCTAATTTTTGGGTCGATACTAAGATGCCACCTAGGGTGTCTTTGTCCCCCAAAGTTCTTGGGACCCTAATTGATCCGTATAGCAGAAGGGATCTATGACAAATGTTGCGAGTGATTACAAAAAAAGGTGTAAAGACATCAACAATGAAGTAACAGGAACATTAATCATAGAGGGAATTCAAAACATAGCACCAAGAGAGAGATAAGAAGACACCGATTTGATTACAGAGTTCGTCTGAGTGGACTACATCTCTGGGTCGAGCTCAATCGAGTGACTAATCTATTGATATGTTCTGAAATGCAGTACAATCTCCACGAGCCTCTTGTAACACTGCTTACAATATCTTGTAGCCTTTCCACAAATTTATACAAAATTCTCTCACTCACACCCCTATCAAAAGCTCTCCAAGGCTAGGGATGACTAACAAGGAGGAGAAAACTAACTTTGCCTAATAGGATCTACTACAAGACTTAGAACATCAATACATCACAACTCAAATATTCTCCTAATTCCCTCTAAGAAATTCTCTCACAAAAAGCCTCTCAAAGACCAAGAGAAAGGGATACAAGAGGAGAATGATCAACTGATGGATCAACTTAGGAAGTGATGATCAACTAATGGATGATTGATGAAAAACACTCCAAGATGCCTCCCATTTATACTTGAAGTTGTACCTATGTGGTTAAAACCACCAAAACCACTTGACTTGGCATTTTTCCCCTTAATGGAAAATTAAAAACCAATTCCCTTATTTTTAACAAACAAAACAATAACTCCCCCTTTAATAATCTAAAATTTGTTTAGGCCCTTATAATCTTCCTCGGGCTTGTTTGTATTTTAGGGGTTGTTTTGTTATTTTTATTTGATTTGCAACAATAATAACCTTTATTAGGTTATTTGGTTTAGGCTTCGGCCTAAACATTGGTTATATAAAACTAGCCCACCTCATATATTTAAATCCGACAGTGGTCTAACGGTAAACAACCATTTTAAGACCCGGCCGATTCGGGGTTCAAAACCCCCGCCAGCCATTTTTAAAATGAACTCCCCAAATAAAATTATGTCAAAAACAACTGACGCACACCTATGGTTAAGCGAACGACGTTCAGTGCAATGGTTTGGCAGTTTACTCAAAAACGAGTGGTAATATGTTCGAGCCCCTAACAGCATTTTTTGTTAGAACATTCATCAACCGGCCCGGCGGTGGAGAAGATAAGGTAATGTGTCGCGCGACCAAGATGCCACGTTTCGTGATGGTATTCGCTGGAGAAGCCACATCACCTGTACAGTCACCAGAACACTTCACCTTACCATGTCATCATGCCACATGTCAGGAAATAAATCGCCGAACCTGTCCACGTCACTTGCTGACTTGGTAGCCACCTGTACTACCACGTGTTAGTGAGATATTCACCGAAGAATCCCAGTCAGCACCCACGTCAACAAGCAGACACATGTCAGAAGGCTATTCGATGACCCATCCATGTCATCTGCCGATTGTGCATCTGCCACGTCATCAGCCACGTCATCGAGTGGACACGTGTCTACACCTGATTGGTCCACGTCATCCGTAGTGCCTACGTGGAAATGATGATGTCATCATAATACGGACTGACACGTGTCAAGACGCTATTGGTCCATGTCATCATCCGTACGATGACTCATCTTCCAAGTCAGCAGGATGATGTCATGTTGATGTCAGCAATCGTACCTCATGGTACCTCGATCAACCACAAACTTTGACTGGCTCTAACTCACGCACACGACGTCCAATTTCGATGAAATGAACACCGTTGGAATCATGACGACGAGCTCTTCGCGATGACACCAACTTCGATGAATTTGGTGACAATGAATTTTCCACCTTTTTTCTCGTCCCTGAAAGCTTAGTTGACCAACCTTTGACTGAACTTTGACCGGCAATATATGGACTCGAATTTTGACGAAACGAACTCCGTTGTGATCATGTCGACGAGCCCTCCGAACTGACACTGCTTTCAGCCAATTCTGAATCCATCAACTTTTCGCCTTTTGATGGCCTCCTGGTCCAAAGGTTGACCCAACTTTGACTGCGCGTAACTTGTGCAAATGGACTCCTTTTTTGCCCGTTCAAGTTGCGCTGGATTCAAAATTCTGTGCTCTATGTGATGGTACTGCTTCTAAGAGAAACTGGAACACTTCAATTTCAAGTGTGCCTTAAATGGGCCTCTTTTTGGAGTCTGTATCCCGATTTTCATGCTTCGGGACTAAGATGCCACCTATGGCATCTTAGTCCCCCTTAAGGTATTTTTGGGATTTAATTTCAAATCTTGGCAAGATTTAGCCTCCTTTAATTAATTAATTCATATGTCAGCTTGTTGTGGTGTAATTTTGGGATATTAAGCATGGATAAGTATAAATACAAGGTTCCTTCTCTCATTTTCTCATAACAAGATATCTAAGCAATCTAAGCACTCCAAGAATTCAAGCATTCAATCATTCAAGAGTAATTCATCAAGAATTTGGAGACATCATTAAGAATCAACCATCATATCAAGGATATTATGGAATCATGTTTGTTATTGTGCTAACAATTGTGATGTAGGGTTTATGATTCAAGTAAGTGTTTCATCCAAGATCAACATCATTCAAGCAAGAGTCAAGAACCACATCCATTGAAGCCATTTCAAGCATATTTGCAGCACCTTATAACAAGGTTTTGATGAGTTGTAACATTGCATGTTGTTCATTCATCATTTCCCTTCATTATTCTATTTTGTTTCAAGGTTTAATTACCAACGAGGGGTTTGACCAAGGAAAACCCCCATTTACTAACAATCAACAAGTTTTTCCTCTCTTGCATGTTTGTGATTGTATATTTTAGGTTGAAGACTTGAATATCATTTGAAGTGAAAAGTTGCAAAGCTACAAAGTTGCGTTGCAAAGTTTTCATCTTCATGGAAACTCACCTACAGGCCAAATCTAGAAGTTTCAAGATCTGAGATCTAAGAAGAAGGAAGTTCAGACATTGAGCCTCATGACCACATTTAAAGATTCCATAAATTTAGAATGGGAATAAGTTGCCACCTAGGGCATCTTAGTCCTCTCAAAGTTATTTTACATAAATTCTTTCAAATCTAGTTCTGACATCTAAAGATTCTACATCTCCCCTAAAAAACAGCAACAGGACTAAGACAACAATAAGGGCATCTTAGTCCTCCATAGAACTTTTTGATAGAATTTTTGCATTTCCAAAGTCCTCTTCACATTTCCAAACTTCCCAGGTACACACATCCTAACTTCCCATTGCATAATTTCATCATTTGAATTCATCATTTAGCTTGCTTTACTAGGTTTTGTAAGTTGAATGTTAAAGTGTCTTTTTTAAGCTTTTGCTTGGTGGTGAACCCCTCAAATCTTGAAGAATCCCCTCCTAGGTATTCCTTGTTAAGAATTGACTCACCCTTTGGGTTGATAGTCAATCCAATTTGAATTCCTAGGACACTATTGAGTGATCAAGAGAGAATAGGAGTGGGAACTCCCATTTCCCATTTTCCCTTTGGTTCATTTTTAGTGAACCCAACATTTTAGAGCATTCATTTTCTGATTTGGAGTTCATTAAGATCCTAGATCTAGGTTGCATTCATTCTTGAATTGTATATTGTATTAGTGAAATTTCATCTAGGGTTTCTCATATTTGCATTAGTGAAAGTGCATATAGGTTCCATTTTTGCTTTCTTGCATCATGTTATTTCTTTGAAAAACTAAAAAAATCTTTGGTAGATGTGTCAAGTAGTGCTTTCAAAAATGGCCGTGATGAAATTGAACTCATTCATGCTCCTTCAACTCCTAATGCATGTCCTCCTCGCGATTTTTACATCATTGGAGAAGATGATGACAACATGAAAAGGTTCCTAAATGATTGTCTTAACAACCTTGAAGCTAATGTATCCTTTTACCCATCCATGAAACAACCAAACCCCCCTACAATACCACCTCTTGAGATGTTTGGGTACCTACATCCTAAAACCGAGACAAAAGTTGAACCTAAGTTCCCTACAATAGGTGAGCCTAATTCCTCTAAGCAAGCAAACACTCAAACATTTTATGACAACCAAGTAACAAACACTCCAATCAATCTAGAAGAAACATATGGAAAAGGATTCAAAATCTTGAGTAAACAAGGATGTGATACAACAAGTGAACATAACATTCATCAAGTCCAAGAGCAAATATCAACTAATGAAAACACAAAAGGGTTAGGATATCAAGATCCCCCTCGCAGCATATAAGACCTCCTAGAGAATACCTAAAGCTTTGTAGTGATGGTACATAATCTTAGATTCTCCTCCTGATATGAATGTCCTCTTTCCTAAAGAGAAACCCACATCTCCTAAGGATAAGGATAATAAAGATAAAATCATCTTAGGACCTCTTGCCCTCATCCCATCTAGAGAAGTTGGTGAATCTAGCAAATGCAAAAGGCCTTACAAATTACAAAAGCTACAACCCCTTCGTCCACCACCTAAAAGTGAAAGAAAATTACAAATCCTTCTCAACCAAGGCCTTATACTATTGCCACCAATGAAATACAAGCTCATACTATATCCTAAGGATGTAAATTTTCCACATTGTTGATACCATAGAACTCTTGGACATAGTACTAATGAGTGTCACACATTCAAGATCATACTGAGTAAATACCACTTTGATAAAGATAATTGTTATACAGTGATCAAATAGCATCCCCTTCTACCTTGTTATCATGTAATAGTTGTAGAATACTCTATTCTCACTATTACATGATCTTTCCCATCACCTACCTCATCTTATCTTGCACTGAGTGGGGGCAAGAAGTAGATAGCCTTGTCCTAGTAATGTATTTGTCATTGTCCCTTAGGCTTGTTGTCCACCTTCCTCTTATACAAACAGATTGGGAGACGGATGACCTGTTTTAGGTTGACTCGCCTATGCCTTACTAGTCTTTTTTATTCTCATTTTATTTTTGTTTGATTGTATATGTGTAATTTGATCACCCATATCGTTTGATGTTTCTCTCTCTATGTGCATTCCTCTATTTGTACCTTCATTCTTCTATATGTCGTAATCTTTTTTCCTTTTCTTTGGTCTTTACCTTTTATTTTCATTTTGCTTTCATTTTATTTTGTCTTGTGTTTTCCTTTTGGGGATGATGCAAGGTGTTGAAACACCCTATGTCTCTTCCATGTTTACCCAAAAGATTTTTCATTATCTTTTCTTTCATTTTCTTATGTCTTGTGTTTTCCTTTTAGGGATGACGTAAGGTGTCAAGACACCCTATGTCTCTTCCATGTTGACCAAAAGATTTTTCATTATCTTTGCTTTCATTTTATTTTGTCTTGTGTTTTCCTTTTGGGGATGATGCAAGGCTTCGAGACACCCTATGTCTCTTCCATGTTGACCCAAAATATTTTTCATTATATTTGCTTTCATTTTATTTTCTCTTCTATTTTCCTTTTGGGGATGACACAAAACATCGAGACACCCTATGTCTCTTCCATGTTGACCCAAAATATCTTTCATTATATTCACTTTCTTTTCATTTATGTCTTGTGTTTTCCTTTTGGGGATGACGCAAGGTATCAAGACATTCATGTTTCTTCCATGTTGACCCAAAAGGTTTTTCTTTGTTTTTGCTCTCTTTGTGTCATTCTTCCAATTCTATGTGTATTTGGGGAATGATGATAGTTCCAAGCTCTCTAATATCATAAAAGCAAGAACATACTGACCCTGAATCCATAGATCCCTTATGTACTTTTGGGGGGAAAACCTCTTTTCCTTTTTCTTTTTCATGTTTTGGCTACTTTAAAGTAATTGCTCACAACATGGTGTTTAGTAATTTCTTTAAATTGGGGGCATACATTGGCATTATTTTTGCATGATCTCATTTGAATTTATTTATTTCATGTTCCTTGATGTGATTTTCTTACTTCATGTGATGTGTTTTTCTCTTTGTGGTGACATTGGGAATAATTTCCTTCAAGAGTTTGATCTATCTTAGTATATTACATTCCTCTTAGTGGTGATGTGACACACTGCATTCCCTAAGTTGTGAATATTTTATCCTTTGATTGGTCCTCTCTTGGAGAAATTAGGAATAATGTCCCCAAATATTAAGACCTCACATGAACTAAGCAAAATCCCTTCGAACATACCTCTTTCTTGTTGCGTTGCATTTTTCTTTTTGTACCTTATTAAATTCATGGAGGTATGGATTTGATATGGTCCCCTAGGGCTCAACTAGTGAACAACTAGCTTCACTAGCCCTTGCGAGCATGCATTTTTGTACCTTATTAAAGTCATGGAGGTATGGATTTGATATGGTCCCCTAGGGCTCACCTAATGAACAACTAGCTTCACTAGCCCTTGTGACTATGCATTTTTTTTCCTTTTGTCTTTATCATAGTCATGGGGGTATGACTTTGATATGGACCTCTTGGGTGTAAGAGTTGTTGATGAACTCGAGCACCCAGGATCACTTGCAAAACCAAGATAAGCCTTCCACATGAGACCAGCAAGAGATAAAATGTTGGAATGTAGTGCAATAAACAAATGATGTTATTATCACACAATAAATGATACAATATGCCTCAACTCTCCTTTGAATTAACTAAGTTAATATGAACTCATATGGACTAGATAGGAGGGAGAGGTGAGTGCAAAATATATAGCAGAATATGGGCAAATAATTCCAAGAGGGGCAATAACTCCCAAATAACCAAATTAGGTGGGAGTTATGTCTACTTGGAAAATGCCAAATAGGTGGCATAACCTACTCAAAAAGAGACAGATGAGTGGTTTTGTGAGGTGGCATATAAAGCCAAAAGAGGGTGTGAAACTCAACCACCCAAGTGAGTGGGAGAAACACATGTAATCGATGGATTATGCCATGTGTCCTCACATGAACCACATCTCCTATAACCTAAAGTATGCTTAATAATGTGTAGGAAAAACAATATTAAAAAAACCTACACTAACATTGGGCTCACCTACTGGACAACTAGCTTCACTAGCCCTTGTGAGCATGTGTTTTATTTGCATAGTAGACAGCGTGTTCCACTTGTAAACCTCTTTTTGGAGAAACATCCTAGACCAAGTCCACAGTGCATTGGACAGCCACTCGAAGCTTGATCCGTTGCATTTTTCTTTATCTTTTTTCTTTTTCTTTTTCCTTTTTCCTTTTTTTTCTTTGATGGTGTATGCTTATGATCTAATTATGGCTTCATATATCATTTGCACGTGTTTTCCCTTGTGCCTATGTTGGTTTGTCATAGGATCTTGATCCTGGGAGCTTGGCCACCCTCTTGGTTATTGTCATCCTATCTTACTAGCATTTGTACATTTGAAGCCCTCTTGATTGCGTGTTTGGCTACTTTAGTGTGAGTTTGAAGCAAGTTCATCCTCTCACTAAAGTGGGGGCTAAATATAGTGTAGGAAAATACATACACTTGCACTTTCACACTTGTGTTGGGCCTACCTTGCTTTATTTATCCCTATTTATGTCTTAATTGGTCCTATTTTGCATCCACAAGCCTTATAAACTATATCTTTTTCTAGCTAATATCAACAAACCTCAAAGGGGAAATGATAATTTAATTATTCTAGCTATGTTTCCTTGATTTTTGGGTCGGGACAAAGACGCCACCTAGGGCATCTTTCTCCCCCAAAGGTCTTGGGACCCTGATTTCAAGTGTGCCTTAAATGGGCCCCCTTTTTGGAGTCTATGCCCCAAGTTTCATGCCTCGGCACTAAGACACCACCTAGGGTGTCTAAGTCCCCCTTAAGGTATTTTTGAGATTTAATTTCAAATCTTGGCAAGATGTAGCCTCCTTTAATTAATGAATTCATATGTCAGCTTGTTGTGGTGTAATTTCTATTAAAGAGGCACAAGATAACTAAGAGGGGGGGTGAATCAATTGACATAAAATTCAAGCTTAAGACTTCAACGCTTATCAATTCCACAACCACAATATTATGTTATTAAGTAAGAGCATGAAACACAAATAACAGAAAGTAAGTCAACACAATGAACACCAAATTTTTACGTGGAAATTCCAATAAGGAAAAAACCATAGTGAGGGTTAAATCACAATATAAAAAGATTATTAAACTAAATACAGAGGCTCACTGCCCAAAAAAGGACTCACTGTCCAAGTACAAAGGCTCACTATCTATAGAAAGGAATCATTTTCCAAGTACAAAGGCTCATTGTCTATAGAAAGGACTCATTGTTAACTAGGGAGGCTCACTGCCTACATATACAAAAGAGAACAAAAGATCCACCACAACAATTAACACACATCCACAACTTTGAATAAGGATTGCAGAAACCTTTAGCCCACTGCCTTCAGGAATCCAACACAATGAAGTACTATTGTCTCAACTCACTCGCACACACACACACACTTTTGCTCTTATGATTTTTGGCTCACTTTTGTCATGTTGCATCATATGATTATACAATTCTTCACATTTTGACTTTATTTTATACCATCCTCAACCTTAGAACTTTCTCCAAGGTCAACCACAAATACCTCATTTCATAAATTCAAATTAGGCTGGCAATTCAACATTCCCACAGTGGAAAGGAATGAGAGTGGACCAATAAAACATTTTCAAAAAAAATAATATCTTGAATCAACCACACAATTTTCTTTGAATGAAGTGTAAACACCAAGTCAGCCAAACCTAATGAAAACACAAATGAACATTGATGTACACACTTCCCAACAAGTATATGACATGTGGACTACACAACATGCTTCATTATGCACAAGAATACATCTCAAATTTCTTCAGATACATCCACAGCAAATGAAATGTGCTTCAAACTTTGAACACCTTTCACCAGTCCATCTAGACTGTGCAAACCCATACTAAAACACTGAAACATGACTTCTGGATCACCAAACTTCAACCTTCTTTGCCAAAACCTAGAGAACACCATCTCAAGACATACCCCAAATCCGTAAGATTTGAAACAAAATAGTGGAGGAATACAGAGCAAAAATATCTCGCAGTCCATAGAAGATCAACTCTTCCAGAACAATTCACACACTAGTGAACATAACTTTCATGTACTATCACACCAAAAGCTAAAACTAGGATATATCACCACAAGATCACCATTATCAAAACTTCAAATCTACACAATCATAGGATCAACATAGGAGAAATGTGGAGCACATACTGGAGCACATTCTAAACACATTCATCACTTTGACTTCTCTTCTTTATTATTTTTTTCAAAAGCACTTGGAAACTCATCAACACAGCACATCTACAATGACATAAAGATAGCTCCATGTCCTCACAACATCTCAACAGCATCTCAGCTATACATATACAATCTACAACATACTAAACTGTGTCGACATCAATGACAACATTAATGACAACACCACCAGACTAGCTCATACTTTTAACAATCTCCCCCTTTTTCATTGATGGCAACACATGATGTGAAAAAACATCAAAGACAACATCCTTCACAATATCGCGAGAGAACACCTCTTCTACTACAACTATTTTTTTACATGAATTTATCTCCCCCTTTGACATCAATGACAAAGACCAACAACTCTGATTACTCCCCCTTAGGAGTACACTCATACTACAACAATGAAAACCTTTTCTACTCCCCCTACGAAGTAGACCCATTTATCAGTCCAGATAAATAAAGAATCTGTGAATTTACTATACTGATGAACCTTCATGTGCACTTAGTTCAGAGGGCCAACCACCCCCAACATCACCCAAAGATGCTCAAAAGTATCCTTTAGAAGAGCCTTAGTAAATATGTCTGCAATTTATTCCTTTCTTGTCACATACTCCAATCTAACTTCATTCTCCAATACTTTTTCTCTTAGGAAATGATATTTGATATATATGTGTTTTGTTATTGAATGCATAACTAGGTTCTTTGAAATGTTTATTTCACTTGTGTTGTCATAGAAAATAGAAATAGGCTCATCACATATCACTCCAATGTCTTTTAGAGTTTACTTCATCCACAAAACCTATGTGCAGCAAGATGTTGTAGCAATATATTTTTCCTCTGCAGTGGATAAAGAAATCGAGTATTGATTTTTACTTAACCATGAAACTAATCTTCCACCAAGAAAGAAAGCACCACCATTGGTACTCTTCCGGTCATCTACACATCTAGCTCAATCAACATTAGTATAAGCACTCAAGGTGAAATCATCACTCTTCGGATACCATAATCCATAATTCGGTTTACCTTTAAGATATCTAAATATCCTCTTTGCAGTTGTAACATGTGCTTCTTTATGATCTGCTTGGAATATGGCAACTAAACATACTACATGCATAATATCCATTCTAGTAGCAGTAAGATACAACAGACCAACAATCATAGATTTGCATTTGCTCAGATCATTCTTAGCAGATTCATCATCTTTGCTCAATTTACATCTGGTTACCATAGGAGTACAAACTAGTTTGGAATCATCCATCCCAAACTTTTTCAACAACTCTTTTACATACTTAGATTGTGAAATGAATATCCCTTAATCAGTTTGATTCACTTGTAGACCAAGGAATAAATTTAATCCACCAATCATAAACATCTCAAATTCTTTCTACATCTCTTCAACAAACTTTTTACACATGCCTTCATTTCCACCAAAAATGGTATCATCAACATTTTGTCACCTTGCACTTTGAAGTAAAGATTGTTGCCAGCAGAGCCTTTGTTGAATCCTTGCTTTGTCAAGTATCTATCCAATCTTTCATACCAAGCTCCGGGAGATTTCTTCAGTCCATACAACACCTTCTTCAACTTACAAACCATGTCTGGTTTGTCAGATAACTGAAACCCTCCAAATTGTTCCATGTACACTTCTTCCTCCAGTTCACCATTCAGAAATGTTGACTTAACATCCATTTGATACACTTTGAAGTCCTTGTGGGTAGAAAATGCCAAAAACATCCTAATAGCTTCCATTCTAGCCACAAGGAAAAATGTCTCCTCAAAATCTATACCTTCAACTTGTGAATATCCCTTGCATACAATTCTTGCCTTATTCCTTACAACTTCTTCACTTTCATTTAGCTTATTCTGGAACACCCATTTCAACCCAATCACATTTTTATTCACAGGCCTAGGGACTAGTTCCCATGTCTAGTTCTTTTCTATCTGTTGCAACTCTTCTTTCATAGCTTTCATCCAACTCTCAACTTCACATGCTTCACTCACAGACTTAGGTTCAACTTTAGATATTAAACACAAATTTACCTCAGCTGCAACTCTGCTTCTTGTTTTCATGCCTTCACTCTTATTTCCAATTACCTATTCCTCTAGATGGTTCTTCTTTACATACTTAGGAATCTTAACAACAAATTTTGACTCATTCTCTTCTTCTTCTTCTTCCTTCCCCTTATTCTCCTTAGGTACATGTCCACAAATAGGATCATCAGGTTCAACTTCACTTACCTTAATAGGTCTATGTATGTCTTCATCAACTTTCACATTAGCACTTTCAACAATCTTTCTTAATATTTTATTAAAGCATTTGTATGCTTTGTTAGTAGTAGAGTATCCAAGAAAGATTCCTTCATCACATCTAGCATCAAACTTTTCAATATTTTCATCATCTATTTTAATATAACATCTTCTTCTAAATACCTTGAAATACTTCACAGGAGGAGTCTTACCAGTCCATAACTCAAAAGGAGTGTTTGTGTTGTTGTATCTTATCTGAACTCTATTAAGAACATAAACAATAGTGTGTATCGCCTCTCTCCAGTACACATCCAATACATTTGATTCTTTCATATGGTTCTAGCAGCTTCCTGTACTATCTCATTTTTCCTTTCAACTACTCCATTCTGTTGAGGGGTTCTTAGAGTAGAAAACTATCTTTTTATGCCGTGTTCTTCACAGAATCCATTAAATTCACCAAAAATGAATTCTCCACCTCTATCAAATCTCAAACACTTGATTTTCAAATTTACTTTATTTGCCACTCTTGCTTTGAATACCTTAAACCTATCTAGATCCTCAATCTTTTCTCTAAGAAAAGCAACCCATTTCATTCGAGTATAATCATCAATAAGCAACATGAAATACCTATCACCATTCAGGCTTCTAGTTCTAGTCAGACCACAGAGATCAATATGAACTAACTCCAACATTTCGGTAGTAGAGTGCTCTTTTCCCTTAAAGTTGCATCTTGTTTGTTTTCCCAATTGACAACTTCTACAAATAGAATTAGCAAGTTTTTTGATTTTGGGTAGCCCTTGAACAATCTCCTTTGAACTGATTTTGACCAGGTTATCAAAATTTACATGTCCCATTCTTCGATTCCATAACCAACTTTCACTGATTTGAGATACAAGGCATTGACCATCAACTCTCTAAATTCGATAGATGTTTCCATGAGTTCTTCTTCTAGTAGCAACCATATCTCCATTTCTATATCCTTTATTGATTTCACAGGTATTATTCTGAAACACAAGACTAAAACCATTGCTACACATTTGACCAACACTTAGAAGGTTATGCCTCAAACGCTTCACATAATATACATCATCAGTAATGTGCACTCCATCAAAACTAATTGAACCATTACCACAAATCATAGCTCCTGAATCATAACCAAACATAACTAAACCACCATCATATTTCTCAAGTTTAGTGAACTTACTCTTATCTCTGGTCATGTGATTAGAACATCCACTATCAATTGCCTAGTAGTCTGCATCCTATCTTGCATGAAAAGTGGTAACCAAGTACCTATTAGGACTGGAAATCCTATTCACTATTTGCTACATTTGATTTCATAAATTATAGAAATTCACGTGACCAGATCCATTTTATAAACCATGTTAACTAATGATCCCATGAATATGGCCTTTGGCATATAAGTGCCTCCCTGATCATAGATGAACAAAAATTTTAAGAGCAATTGATCCTTATCAGAAAGATCATGTGTGTTGGTGCATGTCTTTCTAATCAACAAGTCATAGCCCTTCATTGAATGTTTTCTACATATTGAGAAGAGATGAATAAAGTTACAGTGATCAAAGATCCAAAAGATAACAGGTCTGCATAATCGGGAAGAAAATGCATAACATTTCACTGATGAAAAACATATCGGCAAAAGAAAGCTAGTCAAAGGGAAATTTTCAAATCACACTAAGCTCATGTGTCATGCCGATGGAGACCTTATCAGGGAGAAACATACATAATTTCACCAATAACACATGAGAACAATTATATCGGAGAGACATGTATGATCAGGGTGGGTTCATCAAATCTCTTTGACTACATGGGTTACTTCGATGAGGGAAACTAGAAACTTTTTCAAGGAAATTACCACTAACTTATCCCAACAAACAAAGTGGTAGAGGAAACATATTGGGGAGACCAAGTGTATCAGAAAGGCATCTTATTCTTTTAGAGATGATACATGTCAGCTCGATGATAATATGGAATGACCCCTATTTGTCGGAAAGACACCAAGCGATGCTTAAAAGGATTTCTAATGGTCCACCTCACCCTAATATTAGGTAAACTTCATAATGTTCTCCCTGAAACATTAGAAATTGAAAATCAAGAGAAAATGCAGTTGTACAATATCAGTGAGAGTATTAAATTGTCTTCCCAACTGAATAAGAGAACCAAAGGGACACTTCGTATCAAAAGGACATTTAGTTAGTCTTGGAAAACAGTTATGAATGTATAAACAAAGATAGCACCACATAAAGCACACAGATTGGCCTGAGACTAGAGGGGTTCCACTGATGCAATATTGTTGTATCGCTCTAACATTTTGAAATTCAAAAAAAAAATTGCATTCATTTCCAGTGGCGGACATTAATGGTCACACGAATGAACCTATTATGAACATTTCTAATTGAAAAGAGATTGAACCAAAAGAATTTTCAAAAGTTGCAGTGAAGAAGGATGAGAGATTGGGCGAAAGTCAAGGAATTCAATGCACCCAAAAACATACAAGTAAGCATACAAAATATCCCTATAATTGATAGATTATAATTCAATTTTTCCATCTTGTAGAGAAATAAGATGGAAAGTTCTATAAAAACAAAAAACAAGAAGCAACAAGGTGAAAGTAGCCAGTCTAAAAATAAGAAGCAGAAAACCAAAATGGGGCAAGAATCAAAAACAAAAGAATGGACACTAAGCAAGACCTCATTGATCAATTGCCTGGTCTAAGGCCAAAAGCTAGAAGGTTTTCACAATTAAGGGCTAATGTAGAAAGATTAGAAGATAAATGTAAACATGTAGGTAATGTGTGGACCCCCATTAGGGGATACAAATTGTCCATGTTTCATTATTGTCAGAGAAGTAGATTTGAACCAGTTTGTAACCCTTGGAATTATAATTTGGGAAAGTTAGTTGTTCCCAACGTCTTTGTGAATATAGACCTTAAAAAACTTCTATCCAACTATTATAACCCAAACCTTAAAGCCATTTGCAACCTGCAAGGAGAACCTTTCATACATGTATCCAAATTTTCACTTTTTGAAGTTTTCAACCTAGATGACACATGTGATCAACCTATAGTGCATGAGGATTTAGAAAAGGAATACTAGAGGATGGACACTACCTACAAAGGCTGGAGGTTACCGTTACATAGGCCTAGAGAAGATGTAAACCTAATACCACTTGAGGATGGTGACGGACCTCCCTTCCATGTTGATTTGTTCAAGCCCTATTTAAAATATACTTCTCAGTCGGTCAAATAATGGGAACAGAGGTCTTTGAATTTATGTCTATATGGCCAATGGTGATCATTGCAGACATACAATGTCACAATGTAATACCTTTTGATTATGCTTCACACATTTCCAGAGGGATTGACTTTAGGCTAATGGCCATCAAGAATGGTTCTCCCATAATGCACTTTAAACATTATTCCTTTTTCATGCACATGATATTGTACTATGGACAAGAGTTAGGGATATGGCCAGAGGAATTAAGAATCACACAGTTGGATAAAGAGGGTCAGCCATTATCGATACAATTATTGACCTCCATTTGGTATAGCATATTTTTCAATTCTAATTATGTTTATTTTGAAGAACACTTTGTCAAGACTTTGTACAAGCTTTATGATCACCCTTGTGATTATTCATTGTCTAATGAGATCAAAACATTCTTAAGGCCTAAGGACTTCAATGGACCACTGACTATATGTTGTAATTGGGGTGACTAGTATTGCTTTGTTGATTCCACTATGATCAGGGTTTATGGTTTTGAAGACACACCTTTCCTATTACCCAAGACTGTGCCATACAAAATTGCATATCTAGATATTGTTAGGAAACTAGATTATTCGAAAGTCATGAACTTGAGTGCATATGAAAAATAGTCATTAATGCCTAGTACATTGTGTTTTGGGGATTTTACTATAGTATCAAAAGAAGGATATGATCTCATTTTGGATAAATTGTCACATTTCAATATGAAGAAGGTTGTACCAAGGAAAGGATTTGATACTGAAGGCTTTATTTATTTTTCTAGGAAAAATTAGAATTTAGGTGGATATATTCATATACCATATCCTCATGATGATATTATTAGAAACATGGAAGAAATAGAGGCCAAATTGGCAATTGATAATTACAACAGAGAAATAGAAATAGAAATACAAGAAGGAGATACAAGAAGTAGAAATGTTATCCTCTAATAGTGAGGAATCTTATGAAGAAAATGAACCCCAAAGCCAACTTGATAAGATCCCCAAGCTAAGGATTGAAGAGTATCGACCTCCAAACACAGAACAGGAAGTTGGGGAACCATCTGACACAAATGCTAGGCAATTTTCTTATAAATATTTTGTCTCAGATAACCAGTTTATTAAATCTCTTGAATTTAAATCTTTCTTGTACAAACAAAAGGGAAAAACAATAAGGGAATCAGTTCTAGACATCACACCCAACAATGAAAGCTAGTTGTTGAACACATTGAAAATGGATGTGGAAAATGAAATGAAGAACATGACTCCAGAGAAGTGAAGAAAATTATTAGAGGAGTCTGGTGAGATGATCTTTCCTAGTTTGGACTTAAGCTCTACTTTAGTTTTTGATAGCTTTTTGCACAATAATGATGCCAAACACAAGCTCAGTCCAGAAGGGGTAATAGAGGTATACACTTGGTCAAGATACAATCCTAATGAGAGTTCTCTTATGATTTGGGCTCTATACCCCCCACATAAGAAGCTTGTAATTATTGATACAGAGAAAGCATTTGGTCATGTGATGACATTAAAAGTGGGTGAAATTGATCTTGTGGTCACAACTGATATTGGCATAAATGTATCCAAATTGAACAAGGCATAGATTCAAATGTTGATTAAAGAACGGGATATGTACAAGTTGAACAGTGAAAGGATGCTTAAAGAAAATGATTTTCTAAGAGACACAGTCAAGGATACATTCAAAGAATCTACTAAAATGTTGACTCAAGGAGAAGGCTACCAATTAAAGGACAAGTGTGAGGAATTACAGATGAATAATCAGCAGATGCAAACTTAAGTGATCAAGGTCAAGTTTTTCATGCTTTCTACAATACTCTGAAAAAGGTACACTAATATGATGATATGGATGGACAAGTTATTGGTAACTCACTCTAAGAGTCACACTATCATTCAAGAACATAAAAGGATAAATAATAGGCTTTGGGAAAAGCTCCAAAGGATACAAAAGAGAAACACTTCTGATACTAGGGCCATTACACCTGCTGAAGACCTGATAAGGAAGAATAAAGACTATTATGAGGAACTTCAATCAGATGCCAATGAGTTTACTGATGCTTCAAAAGAAGGTGTGCCTAAATTGTTCAACAATAATGGAGAGCTAAAAAGTTAGAATGAATGGATAAAAGAATGTCGACTAATACTATAGGGATCCTTGGAAGCAGCTAAGGATGAAGATCCAGCATTAGAAGAGGCCTATGAGTGTTTGGAAATGATGATTATTATGGAGATTGTGGTGAGGAATGTTGTGGATAATGTTGATACATACTTGAGTCAGGAGTACCTAGATCATGTTACACAATTGCATTTGTGGATCCTTAGAGCTTAATGTCAATCTTTTATGTGTTGTTAAAGTCCCAAAAGACACTTACAAAGAGGTATACCCTCTTCAAGATATTGCTATATAAGTTGAACAAGTGATGATTGAATGAAAAGAGCGAGAAAAAGAGAGAATATAGAGATATACAAAAGAAGAAACTTTCATAATATATATCATGTAGATTATATTGTAAAGGACCCTGATGCATGCATAAATTTTGGAAGAAATCAATAGATCTTTAATTTTGTGTGACTTCACATTGGTGTATATTGTTTGTTGATTTGAATAATTATTTAGCTATCTCTTCACTGTTATTTCTCTGTTATTTGAACTTGTCTATTCAAGTTTATATTCAGTTTCATCAAACACATTTGTTGTTATTGTGTAATCAAGCTAATTGGTTTCTATCAAAGAATGAAAATCCTTTTAATTGATTACAATAACTTGGAAGTAACATTTAGATCAGTAACAAGAGCCCTGTAATTGATAAGACTACCATACTTTCTCCAACTCGATATTATCTTGTTATTCAAATTGAGGATATACTTCATTTGTCAATACACATTTCTTGTCATTGTGTGATTCTTTTTAATTGGTTCCTTCAAAGAAGGATTAAAAATCCTTTTGAATAAGTCACAATAACCTGATAGGATCGATAGGATCAATAAGTAGAGTTCGTTAGTCACATTCTTCCACGTTTATACAAGGAATAAATAAACATAAGTGTCAAACAATTAGGACTATAACCAATACTAGTCACTTATCATAAAATTGCATTGACTCCACTTACCCAATAAGGCACTAGTCCACTTCACATTTATTATACCTTATGTATCCACTTTCGTATTCTAAATTTCCAATTATTACATTAGGAGTAGGAGTAGTTAACAAGCCTTCATCTATTCCACACTTTATGACACTATGAATAGATCCTTAAATCTAATTAAGTCACACAACCCTTAGATCTGCTTCAGCTATCAAGGTTCACCTGCCTAGGTTTAGCAGAGCTTGAAGTGCAGGGAGTCGTCAACAATATAGGTTAACTCCATTCGTTGGTTCAAAAACATTGCAAGTCTGGTCATAGAACCTGACATCCTCTTAGGATTTGTAGCCTGTATTTTTGAGACCCAACATATTGGTGACTTTACTAGGGATTAAGCCAATTTTGAACCTTAGCCTTCCTTCATAGAGTCACTCCAAAACATCATAAAAGGGTGAAGACTCCATTGGGAAGAAAAATAATCATTTTCTTACTTATGAAAAGTAGGTGGCGACTCTAAAGGATTTTTATGACTGATAAAGTAAGTATCAAATCAAAAAGGATAGATAGCAGACACTAGAGATATTTTATATCATCAAACATGAATGGAAGAAGATCTTTGCATCAGGAGAGTCCCAAAAAGAGCAATGCTAGGTGAACAAATAAGCATGGATCTCCTTGTGGAAAAAATAACACAAATAAGGGTGAAATGGTATCCAAACATCCAGAAGATAGTGTGAACACATCAGAGCAGACCTTCACAACATTTAACTCTCCACTTCACCCTGATGGTGGAAATCCCTCAACACCACCTAAAAGGATCGATATAAATGATAATATCCTCAATTACATATTAGACCCTCAAAAGGAAAATGAGTTTGAGGAACAAGTGGAAGAAAAAAGAAAACAAAGACAAGAGGAATATGATAGGGGATTCTTATCACAGCAAGGAGAAGAAAACTAGGAGGGGTTTTTTGATCATATTGTCATTGACTTTGATAGTATGACTAACCAAGAGATTGAACTATGTCTAGAATGGAAAAGACAACAACTTAGAATGAGACAACAAATGATACAAGAAAGCCAAAAACTTGATCAACAATTGGCACAATTAAACATCCAGGCATCAAAGCCACCAAAGTATATCCCTCCACATAAAAAAGGTGGTAATCTCAATTCACATGGGATATCATCGAATAATAGTGCTTTGGGTACTTCAAAAGTACCTCATAATACTGGTGGTAACCCAAGACAATGCACTCAACATAATGTGCCACTACAAAGGTCCCATCCCCCAAATGCTAGCAATATTCCCCAGCACTATCCACCACTAGACCAAGGATATGCCCCACAACATCAGTAGCATGTGCCACATAAGAATGTATGCCCTCAACAATACATCCAACAAAATGTCTACCATCAGCCTCAATATGGATACCAATACTACCCTAATCCACCACCTTTGAATCTGCATCCACATAACCCTATAAGCACATGTAGACAATTTGATTTAATAGGACACCAATTATATCCATACCCTATTGATAGCAATTGGAGAAATACGGTTCCCAAATTCACTGGGAATAATGTGGTATTAGCCGAAGAACATATCAAAAATTTCAATGCCTTTATACAGGATATTGGTATGGAATATGAGGATGTAAATATGAAATTTTTCATGATGTCCCTAACTGAAGAAGCAAGGGATTGGTTCAATGGTCTACCTGATGCCTCAATTGATTCTATAACAGAATTTCAAAATTAATTTCTAGAACAATATGGGAATCAGTGTGCCCCTGAATTCACACTGCATGAACTGATAAGTATTCAAAAATACCAAAATGAGTCAGTTTATGATTTCAATCAGAGGTTCTCCAAACTATATAATAAAACACCGCATGGATCCAAACTGACTGATTTGGCAACCTTAAGTATTTATCTAAAGGCCTTTGATCCAAAAATGGGATATGAACTCAGGAACAGATGCCTTAGAAGTTTAGCTAAAGCACAAAAAATAGCATTAACCATTGAGAATAATAGAAAGGTTGTAGGGATGACTAGCAAAAGGGACAACCTTAGATTTCCCCAAAACTCTAACAATCCCCAAAATAGGCAAGAGAATTCATACAGAAATGAAAGACCAAGATTACATGATATGCCATACAACACAAATTGGAAAGATGGAAAACCCATAATTGATAGGCCTAAGTATAAGGAAACCCCTAATCCCTTAAATAAAAAAGGAGCCTACATGGTCAATAATAACCCTTGTGTCAAGTTTACAAGTTGTCTCATTCCCCGAATCATTGTGTTGTGGCACAATCAATACAAGAAGAAGAAATACCATACGACAATGAAGAGGAAGATCATACAATATATTTAACCTCACATACCCTTCATCCAGTTGAACAAGAATATTCATTCTCGGGAGATGAAGGCTATGAGTATGATGTAAACAACTTGAGGTACAATATTCACATGGCAAAACAACAGGTCTTCTCTTATCAAGATAATGAAAGCAATGATGAACCATATCCTCCTTATACACCACTTAAGTCAAGTAAGTATAAATTGAGGAGGCCAACTAAGGAAGAGATCAAAGAGATAACTATTGCTACAATAAAGCAACCAAAAAGAAACTATAGGCTAAGAAATAGAACGATAAATGCAGATGAAGGAATTCCAAGAGGATTGTTTGTGAAAGATAAAGAAACAATGTAGGAAAAACCAAAGAATGTAGAGAATAAGGAACTTAATAAGAATGAGAAAAGGCATGTTCTCAAAGAAGAAGAAAAGGAATTATACAAAAGCAAACAAAAATATGATGAAACAAATAAAAAATAGAAAGAAGAAAATAAAGGAGATCCACTAGAACAAAAGAAGATAGCCAAAATAGAAAACACCTCTTCATTTGATTTCACACAAGCATTGTCTTAGGTGAAGATGTTTGTGCCACTATTGGAAATGATGAAGATAAAAGAATATAGAGACAATGTTATTCAACTAATATCCAATGGAACCAATAAAAATACAAAATTTGAAAAAAAAGAAACCACCAAAATGGGTAATGGTAGGCAGGGAGATATCAAAGTCCCTGAGGTTTGTCTTGGTGATACATTGATGAATCCTCCATAGGTCGATCCATTTTTACCACATTGCTCATAAACAACAGATTGGTAAGAAAATTCATGATTGATTCAAGAGCTACTATTAACATCATGCAAGTAGGGGTCATGAAACAGCTTGGCATGTGGGTGGACACTACTAGTGGTAAATGCTATGTTATGGATAGTAGGTTTGTCCCATTGGTAGGAATCATGAAGGATGTAGAAGTGAAGTTAGTTGCTTATCCACAAGCAATATACATAATTGACATAACTATAATTGACACACCCCCTCATTTTGGGATGCTCCTGTCAAGACAATGGACTAATATAGTGGGAGGAAATGTGCAATTTGACTTATCCTATGCCACAATACCAATAAATGGTGAAGAGGTTAAAATTATAAAGAACCAAGAGTGAACCAAATTATGGAATATGTTGATCAAAATCAGATGAATTGATTTCGTGATGTGGACTTAGGAAGCTTTAGAATAGAACATTCACAACCTAAATTATTGAACACTGATCCAATTGATAGGGATGTCTCCAAGAATGAGCATGGTGTATGGAAAATGTATTTTGATGGAGCATGTCGTAAAGAAGGTAATGGAGCAGGACTGGTTTTCATTTCACTTGAGGGCACAACATTCAAATATTCATTCTTGTTAACATTTGAATGCATGAATAACATAGCAGAGTATGAGGCCCTATTGATTGGATTGAACATGGCTGCCAAACAAAAAATTAAGCTACTAGATTTTTTAGGAGATTCTAAGTTGGTTATTTCGCAAGTGAGATCAAATTATTCTACAAAAAACAAAAGGATAAAGTAGTACATAAATGTAGTATGGGACACCATTGAATTGTTTGATGCTTTCTCTATTGAATGGATAGATAGGTCTAAGAATTTAATGGCAGACTTCTTGGTGAATGTAGCTTTGAAGAGAGATGATGTCACTCTAGTAGGAATTTTGCAAGTTGAGCTCAAAACAAGACCTACAATCCCGAATAACATCTATTGTTGGCAAGTTTTTTAATGATGACACTGATTTGATTAAATTCTTACATTGCATTGATTAGTATGAAGCCCAAGAAATTTATTTTAATGCATTTGTGGAAGAAGTAGATGGCAAGAAAACTATATTTGGTAAGGAAGTTATTCAGCTCAAAACTAACAAGATTCCTAAAGGACTTGTGGCACTAGAGATGGTGTTTGATGGAAATGATTGAGCCCTTATGAAACAAACACCAATAAAAAGAGAAGACATTGAAGAAATCAACTTGGGCACTAAATTGGCACTAAAAAGGTGTACATTGGGAAAAAGATAAGCCCAACAATTAGAAATATGTTGATTGCATTATTAAGGAAATATAAGCACGTCTTTGCATGGTCTTATGATGATATTAAGGCATATAGAGAATATTTATTCCAACATGAGATCCCATTGAAACCAGATGCAAAACCTTTCAGACAAAAACAAAGGCCCATAAATCCTACCTTAGAACCTAAAATGCATGAGGAACTTATGAAGCTTAGGTAAGGGGGTATCATCAGCCTATCAGACATTCATCTTGGGTCTCTAATTTAGTACCTTCAGAAAGAAAAATGGAGACATAAGACTCTGTGTAGAATTTCAAAACTTGAATGTATCCTCTCTTAAGGATAACTACCTACTCCCAAACATGGAGGCTATGTTGTAGAGGGTCATGGGATGTGAGTTGCTATCTATGATGGATAGATTTTTAGGTTATAACCAAGTGAAGGTTAAGGAATCAAAACAATACAAAACAACCTTCACCACACCATGGGGAACATATGTATATGTTAGAATGTCATTTGGACTCACAAATGCTGGTGCAACTTTCCAGAGAGCCATGGATGTTGCTTTTGTTGATCTAATTAATGTAATAATGGTGGTATACTAGGATGATCTCATTGTATATTCCAAGAAAACAGAAGACCATGTTTCACATCTTGAAAAAATATTTGTCAAAGCATTGGAATATGGCATTTCCTTGAATCCTAAAAAGTGTCATTTTGTAGTAACAGAGGGAAAGTTACTAGGACATAGAGTGTCCAAGAATGGAGTCAAGATTAATCCAAAAAGAGTGGAAGCCATAGATAAGATTCCTATCCCTAAGATAATTAAAGCCATCCAGTCCTTCTTTGGACAAATAAATTTTGTAAGAAGATTTATCTCAAACTTTTTTGAAATTGTCGAGCCCATTTCAAAAATGTTAAAAAAGGGGGGTTAAAATAGATTGGACTGTAGAAGCACTAGATGTGTTCATAGCTATAAAGAGAGCAATTAAGGAGGCCCCAGTGTTGAAGTCCCCTGATTTTAGTAAGCCTTTTCAAATCTTCTCATTTGCATCATACCACACCCTTGTTGCAGTAATGTTACAAAAGAATGATGAGGGACATAAACAACCTATATCATTTTTTAGCAAATCTCTCCAAGGAGCAAAATTGAACTATGATATTACAGAAAAAAAAAGCATATGCATTAGTAAAAGTTGTCAAAGCATTTAGATCATATCTGGTGGGAGCAAAAAGTAATAGCTTATGTACCTAATGATGTAGTAAAAGATGTGTTTGTACAAAATGAAGTAGCAAGCCATAGGTGCAGATGGATAAACAAAATCCAAGAATTTGACATTGAGTTTCAAATCACCAATCTTGTAAGAGGACAAGGATTAGCCAAATTAATGGCTGAAACAAATATTGAAGTTGCCCAAGTATGCAATTTGAATAATGAAGACACCATGATTACTACTATTGAGCACACACCATGGTACACTGATATCATGTATTATCTTAAACATATGAAATGTCATGAAGGATTTAATGATAACAAAAAAATGATGCTTAAACTACAAGCTTCAAAGTATGTATATTTCATGAAAGGGGACCTCTATTGGAAAAATAGGGATGGTGTTCTATTGTTATGCCTAGATGAAAATCAAGTAAGGCATGTTTTGAAGGAAATACATGAACGGGTATGTGGAGGGCACTTCTCAAAAAAGACTACTGCACATAAGGTGTTAAGGGAAGGTTACTATTGGCCTAGGGTTTTCAATGATGCCTTTGATTATACTAGGAAATGTGAAGCATGTCAGAAGTTTTCTGGGAAATTGAAGTATCAAGGGGCATTTCCTTTAAGACCTTTGCAAGTTGAGGCTCCATTTCACCAATGGGGGATTGATTTCATAAGAGAGATTGCATAAAAATCTAGTGGAGGACACAGATGGATATTAGTAGCCACAAACTACTTCACAAAATGGGTAGAAGCTATACCTACCAAACAAGCAACTAGTAAGGTTGTAACAAACTTTTTATTGGAAAATATCATCACCAGATTCAAGGTTCCAGCAAGAATTATAACTGATAATGGGATGTGCTTTAGTTCAAATGAATTCAAGAGATTTTTCTAATCTTATGGTATAGTAATCTCATATTCTTCACCATATCATCCATAGTCAAATTGGCAAGTTGAATCCAATAATAAGAGCATCCTAAAGATCATAAAAATTGTTGGATGTTGTGGGTGTTTTGTTGATATGTGGTTGTCATTGATGTCAACACTATTAGCATTTGGTGTACTAGAGGTTGTATATGTCGAGGATATTGAGAAAATTGTAAAAGAAAGTATTCTATGTTCCCAGTGGAACTGTGCAGGTCATGAAGGTGTCTTGCTTTGTACGTTGAAGATTAATTGGTGTGGATTAAAGGGTTTATTGTTGAGTATATCTAGATCATCTACCAAAAGTTTCAGAGGTCCGCATGAAGTTTTGAGTGTGTTGTGGTCTGACAATGCTTTTGTGGTCTCTGTCAATGTTCCTGAATAAAGATTATGTGATTCTGTTGATCTCAGTTGTTGTGGATGTTTCTTTGTTGTTTCTTGGTGCTCTCAGATGTCTCTAGATCATTCTCTATCTTTTTGGTTCATCCACATTGACTAATGAGCTTGTAATTGAAGATTTTTTTGCACATGCTTAGTTTTTCATGTTCCTGGCCAACATGATAGTGGTAGTGTGTTGTGGATCTTCGAGGAGGAATTAATTGAAGTCTTTTTTTGCTGGAGATATTAATTTGGGTCTCCACTATATTGTGGCTGACCTTGGTGGATATGCATTGAAAATTAATTGTAAATTTGGGCCAACATTACAAATATGTTATATTTTCTTGGCTGACTAAGTTGTGATGAAATCTCATGTAGCGGATATATAAGTGTGATTGTTTCATTGGTGTTGTGTGGAAGAGAAGGTGCTTCATGTGCTCCTGTGTGTGTATGTGTGAATATCATTTGATGCAGAGCAAAGTGTGAAGATGATTGTGTGAAGTGTGAAGATTTAATTAGAATTGTAATCAGACTTGGGCAGAAGCTATTTTCTCAATTCATACTCTCTGGATTTTTAATCATATTCTATTGGGAAGTGAGCCCCTTTTGTATTTGAGCAGTGACCTCTAGGCAATGTGCCTGAATGCATGTGCATTCCCCTTATTATTTCTCAGTATACTTTTAACAGATTATAATCTTGTGGACTAACATCCACCCTGTTTTTTCCCCTAACAGGGTTTCCACATAAAAAAAAATTGGTGTTCTTTGTCTCTTTGATGTGTTAATTACTTGTGGTTAATTGCTTATTCATCAGATCTAAGATTAAAGTTAAGTAGGAAAAGTTTAAATTTCTATGACAATTGATTCACCCCCCTCTCAGTTGTCTATCCTTGTTTTGCCAACAAAAAGAATGTTGGATAATAACAAAAAGACTTGGAATTCCAAGTTGATACTAGCCTTATGGGAAAATAGAATCATTGTAAATAAGGCCATTGATAAATCACCTTTTGAACTTGTGTATGGGACTCAAGCTAGGCTCCCTTTGCATAATTTATTACTAGTATGTAAGTTCATCTTGCAAGAAGATTTAGACATTCCTGAACCTATGGAGGAGAGGATGGAAGAGTTAATGGAACTTGATGAGGTCAGGAACCAAGCTCAATAACAAAATAAGAAGAAGCAATTACAAATGAAATACCTATATGACAAAAGGGCTAAAAAATAGAAAATTTGAAGTAAATGACATGGTTCTCATGTGGAATGTCGGGAGTCAAGACAAAGGGAAGCATGGGAAATTTGAAGCTCTATGGTTAGGACCATTTGTCATTGTTGGCAAGGGTCGTGAAGATTCATATTACCTCTGAAACATGGCAGGAGAAAAACAAGAATTGCTAGTACATGGACAGCTCTTGAAGAACTTATTTTCTTGAAGACCATAAAGAGGATTAAGAATTTCCAGTGCATGGATAATTCTTGGGAAACCTCTTAAAATAATTTTTTCCATGCACAGTAGTGTAGGATTCCACTCTACTTCCATTTTCCACTCATTCTTAAATCCCCTTTAACTTCTATACTAGATAAATAAGACATTTGGTTTGCTTCCCCAGAGACCTAGATTCTTGCTATACCCACAAGGGGTATACATCCCCAATCGGAGCCATTATTAGGACTAAAAATCCTATTCACTATTTGCTACATTTGATTTCATAAATTGTAGAAATTCATGTGACCAGATCTATTATATAACCCATGTTAACTAATGATCCCATGAATATGGCCTTTGGCATATTAGCACCTCCCTGATCATAGTTCAACAAAAACTTTAAGACCAATTTATCCTTATTGAGAAGATCATGTGCATGTATTTCTGATCAATAAGTCATATCCCTTCATTGAATGTTTTTTGCATATCAGGAAGAGATGAATAAAGTTACAGTGATCAAAGACCCCAAAGATAATAGGTGTGCATAATCAGGAAGATAATGTATAACATTTCACCGATGAAAAACTTATTAGCAAAAGCAAGCTAGTTAGAGGGAAATTTTCAAATCACAACAAGCTCGTGCATCACGCCGATGGAGGCCTTATTAGGGAGAAACATACAAACTTTCACCGATAAAATAGGAGAACAATTGTATCGAAAAGACATGTATGATCAGAGTGGATTCCTCATATCTCTCTGACTATGTGGGTTACTTCGATGAGGGAAACTAGAAAATTTTTCTAGGAAAGTCCCACTAACTTATCCCAACAAACAAAGTAGTAGAGGAAACAAATCGAGGAGACTAAGTATATCAGAAAGGCATCTTATTCTCTTAGCAATGATACATGTCAACTCGATGATAATATGGAATGACCACTCTATGTCAGAAAGACACCAAGCGATGCTTAAAAGGATTTCTAATGGTCCAAACCACCCCAATATTGGGTAAACTTCATAATGTTCTCCCCAAAACATTAGGAATTGAAAAGCAAGAGAAAAGGCAATTGTACAAAATCAATGATAGTATTAAGTTGTCTTCCCAACTAAATAAGAGAACCAAAGGGATGCTTCATATCAAAAGGACATTCAGGTAGTCTTGGTGATCAGTTATGAACATATAAAAAAAGATGGTGCCAAATAAAGCACATAGATCAGCCTGAGACTAGAGGGGTTCCACCGATGCAATATTGTTGTATCGCTTTGACATTTTGAAATTTGAAAAACCTATTGCATTCATTTCCAGTGGTGGAAATTAATGGCCACACAAAAAAAACCTTATATGAACATTACTAATTGAAAAGAGATTGAACCAAAAGAATTTTTAGAAGTTACAGCAAAGGACGGGAGATTGAGCAGAAGTCAAGGAATTCAGTGTGCCCAAAAACATACAAGTAAGCATATTAAATATCCCTACAATTGATAGATTGTATTTAATTTTTCCATCTTGTAGAGAAATAAAATGGAAAGTTCTACAAAAACAAAAAACAAGAAGCAACAAGGTGAAAGTAGCCAGTCTAAAAATAAGAAGCAAACAACCGAAACGGGGCAGGGATTGAAAACAAAATAATGGAAACTAAACCAAGACCTCATTGAACAATTGTCTGGTTCAAGGCCAAAAGCTAGAAGGTATGCACAATTAAGGGCTGATGTAGAAATATTAGAAGATAAATGCAAACATGTAGGTGATGTGTGGACCCCCATTAGGGGATACAAATTGTTCATGTTTCACTATTTTCGAAGAAGTAGATTTGAACCAGTTTGTAACCCTTGGAATTTAAAATTGGGAAAGTCAGTTGTTCCAAACGTCTTTGTGAATATAGACCTTATAAAAATTTTGGCCAACTATTATAACCCAGACCTTAAAGCCATTTGCAACCTTCAAGGAGAACCTTTCATACATGTATCCAAAATTGAACTTTGTGAAGTTTTCAGTCTAGATGACACATGTGATCAACCTATGGTGCATGAGGATTTAGTAAAGGAATATTGGAGGATGGACACTACCTACAAAGGATGGAGGTTACCATTACACGGGCCTAGAGAAGACAGAAACCTAATACCACTTGAGGATGGTGACGGACCTCCCTTCCATGTTGATTTGTTTGAGCCCTATTTAAAATATACTTACTTCTCAGTGGGTCAAATAATGGGAATAGAGGTCTCTGAATTTATGTCTATAGGGCCAATGGTGATCACTGCAGACATACAATGTCATAATGTAAGACCTTTTGATTATGCTTCACACATTTTGAAAGGGATTGACTTAGTGCTAATGGCCATCAAGAATGGTTCTCCCATAATTCACTTTAAACATTATTCCCTTCTCATGCACATGATATTGTACTATGGACAAGAGTTAGGGCTATGGCCAGAGGAATTAAAAATCACACAGTTGGATAAAGAGAGTCAGCCATTACCAATACAATTATGGACCTCCATTTGGGACAACAAATTTATCAATTCTAAATATGTTTATTTTGAAGAACACTTTGTCAAGACTTTGTACAGGCTTTATGATCACCCTTGTGATTATTCATTGTCTAATGAGATCAAAACATTCTTAAGGCCTAAGGAATCCAAAGGACCACCGACCATAAGTCATAATTGAGGTGACTGGTATTGATCAAGGTTTATGGTTTTGAAGACACACCTTTCTTATTACCCAAGATTGTCCCAGACATAATTGCATATCTAGAGATTTTCAGGCAACTAGATTACTCCAATGTCATGAACTTGAGTGCATATGAAAAATAGTCATTCATGCCTAGTACATTGTGTTTTGGGGATTTTACTATAGTATCAAAAGAAGGATATGATCTCATTTTGGATAAATTGTCACATTTCAATATGAAGAAGGTTGCACCAAGGAAAGGATTTGATCCTGAAGGCTTTATTGATTTTTCTAGGGAAAAACAGGATTTAGGTGGATATGTTCATATACCATAACCTCATGATGATACTATTAGAAACATGGAAGAAATAGAGGTTGAATTGGAAATTGATAATTACAATAGAGAAATTGAACAGAAGATGGAGATTAAAAAAGTAGAAATGTTATCCTTTGATAGTGAGGAATCTTCTAAAGAAAATGAATCCCAAAGCCAACTTGATAAGATCACCAAGCTAAGGATTGAAGAGTATCGACCTCCAAACAGAGAATGGGAAGTTGGGGAACCATCTGACATAGATGCTAGGCAATTTGCTTATAAATCTTTTGTCTCAGATGACCAGTTTATTAAATCTCCTCAAGTTAAATCTTTCTTCTACAAACAAAAGGGAAAAACAATAAGGGAATTAGTTGCAGACATCGAACCCAACAATGAAAGCCAGTTGTTGAACACATTGAAAACAGATGTAGAAAATGAAATGAAGAACATGACTCCAGAGAAGGGAAGAAAATTATTAAAGGAGTCTAGTGTGATGATCTTTCCTAGTTTGGACTTAAGCTCTGCTTTAGTTTTTGATAGCTTTTTGCACAATAATGATGCCAAACACAAGCTCAGTCTAGAAGGGGTGATAGAGGTATACATTGGGTCAAGATACAATCCTAATGAGAGTTCTCTTATGATCTGGGCTCTATACCCCCCACATAAGAGGCTTGTAATTATTGATACAGAGAAAGCATTTGGTCATGTGATGCAATCAAAAGTGGGTGAAACTAATCCTATGATCATAGATGATATTGGCATAAATTTAGACAAATTGAACAAGGAATAGATTCAAATGTTGATTAAAGAATGGGATATGTACAAGTTGAACAGTGGAAGGATGCTTAAAGAAAATGAGTTTCTAAGAGGCACAGTTAAGGATACATTCAAAGAATCTACTAAAATGTTGACTCAAGGAGAAGGCTCCCAATTAAAGGACAAGTGTGAGGAATTACAGATGAATAATCAATAGATGCACACTCAAGTGATCAAGGCTAGGTTTGAAATGATTTTTACAATACTCCAAAAGAGGTACACTAATACACTAATATGATGATCTGGATGGACAAGTTATGGGTAACACACTCTAAGAGTCACACTACCATTCAAGAACATAAAAGGATAAATAATAGGCTTTGGGAAAAGCTCCAAGAGATACAAAATAGAAACACTTCTGATACTAGGGCCATTACAGTTGCTAAAGACCTGATAAGGACGCATAAAGACTATTATGAGGAACTTCAAGAAGATGCCAACAAGTTTATTGATGCTTCAAAAGAAGGTGTTCCTACATTGTTTAGTGATAATGGAGAGCTGAAAAGTTAGAATGAATGGGTAAAATAATGTTGACTAATACAACAAGGAGCCTTGGAAGTAGCTAAGGATGAAGATCCAACATTAGAAGAGGCTTGTGAGCATTTGGAAAAGATGATTATTATGGAGATTGTAGAAAGGAATGTTGTGGATGATGTTGATACATACTTGAGTCAGGAGTACCCATATCATGTTACAAAATTGCATTTGTGGCTCATTAGAGCTTAATGTTAATCTTTTATGTGTTGTTAAAGTCCCAAAAGACACTTACAAAGAGGTATAACCTCTTCAAGATATTGCTCTATAAGTTGAACATGTGATGATTGAATGAAAAGAGCGACAAAAAGAGAGAATAGAGAGATATACAAAAGAAGAAACTTTCATAATATATATCATGTAGATTACTATAAAGGACCATGATGCATGCATAAATTTTGGAAGAAATCAATAGAAGATCTTTAATTCTACGTGACTTCACATTGGTATCTATTGTTTGTTGATTTGAGCAATTATCTAGCTATCTCCACACTATTATTTCTTTGTTATTTGAACTTATGTATCCAAGTTGATATTCAGTTTCATCAAACAAATTTTTTGTTATTGTGTAATCAAGCTAATTGGTTTCTATCAAAGAATGAAAATTATTTTAATTGATTACAGTAACTTGGAAGTAATGTTTGGATCAATAAAAAGAGCCATGTAATTGATAAGACTGCCATACTGTCTCCAACTCAATATTATCTTGTTATTCAAACTGAGGATATACTTCAATTGTCAATACACATTTGTTGTCATTGTGTGATTATTTTTAATTGGTTCCTTCAAAGAAGGATTAAAAATCCTTTTGAATAAGTGACAGTAACCTGATAGGATCGACTGGATCAATAAGTAGAGTCTCTTAGTCACATTCTTGCACATTTATACAAGGTATAAGCAAGCATAAGTGTCAAACAATTAGAATTATAACCAATACTAGTCACTTATCAATAAACTTCATTGACTCCACTTACCCAATAAGGCACTAGTCCACTTCACATTTCATTATACCTTACTTATCCACTTGCATATTCTAAATTTCCAATTATTACATTAGGAGTAGGAGTAGTTAACAAGCCTTCATCTATTCCACACTTTATGCCACTATGGATAGATCCTTAAATCCAATTAAGTCACACAACCCTTAGATCTGCTCCATCTTATTCCTCTTATTCTCTGGATCCTTCTTTCTTACACATTTTCTAGGGTTAGTGGATACAAATTTACTTTCCAAAGCTAAGAATAAGCATTCAGTATCATCAACCTCATTCTTAGATTCATCATCAAAAATTCATGCTTCTTCTTTAACATAGTACAACTTCCTATATTTCTTATCCTTTCTATCCTTATCCTTATAATCCTTTTTCTTCTTATGTAGAGCTCTATTAAGACATCTTGAACAATAATGACCAATATTACCACAACTGAAACATTTAAAGGTCAACATACCTTTATACTTTTCGGTACCTTTCTTCAACTTCCTAGTGAAGTTTGCTTCCAACTCATCATCACCATCACTATCCAGTCCATCTTCAATCTTCATTTCCTTAAATTTCATTTCTGTCTTTTCTTCTATCTTGTCTTCTTTCTGTAACTTTCTCATCTCGAATGCTTGCAAGGTGTCAAACAAATGTTCTAAAGTGTACTTCTTAGGATCATACATTTCTTCAATAAATAAGATCTTATTGTTGTAGCAATCTGATAGGGTGATCAAGATCTTATCAATTATATCTTCATCTGATAGTTTTCCTCCTTGATTTATAATTTCATTTGCATTCAATTCAAGCCTTTGAAAGAATCTTGTAAATTATTCACCTTCTTCCATTTTCAGATTTACAAATCCACACTTTGTCACAAGGTTCTTTGTCAATTTCACTCTTTCATTTCCTTCATACATGTCTTCCAACTTCTTCCAAACTTCATATGCAGTATCCAAAGAAAGAACCTTAGCTTTCTCATTTTTAGATAAGCCACTACAAATAACATACTTTTCCTTCTCATTTTCTTCATAAGCAGAAATCTCATCTACAGTAGTAAGACCACCAGACGGGGGTGTATACTTTGTCTCAACAACCTTCCAGGTCTTGAAACCAAGAGAGATAATATATCCTTTCATATTTCCCTTCCAATAATTGTAGTCAATTCCATTGAACATAGGGATTGCCAACTTATGTGCCATCGAAGCTTCCTGAAGTGGTTAAGCTCTACACCAAGGAACCAAGGCTCTGATACCAATTGTTAAACAGGCGCAGGACAACTGAGAGGGGGGTGACTAAGTTGTCACAAAATTCAAGCTTAAGACTTCAATAATTATCAATTCCATAACCACACTATTATGTTATTAAGTAAGAGCATGAAACACAAATAACAATAAGTAAGTCAACACAATAAACACCAAATTTTTATGTGGAAAACCCAATAAGGGAAAAGCCATGGTGAGGGTTAACTCACAATATAAAAATATTATAAAATTGAATACAGAGGCTCACTACCAAGGGCTCACTGTCCAAAAGAGGACTCATTGTCTAAGTACAAAGGCTCACTACCTATAGAAAGGACTCACTATCCAAGTACAAAGGCTCACTACCTACAGATACAAAAGAGAACAAAAGATCCACCACAACAATTAACACACATCCATAGCTTTGAATAAGGATTTCAAAACCTTTAGCTCACTCCCTTTAGGAATCCAACACAATGAAATATTGTTGTCTTAACTCACTCACACACACACACACACTTTTGCTCTTTATGATTTGTGGCTCACTTTTGTCACTTTGCATCACACTGTCATACAATTCTTCACATTTCAACTTTCTTTTATACCATCCTCAACCTTAGAACTTTCTCCAAGGTCAGCCACAATTACCTCATTTCATAAATTCAAATTAGGCTAGCAACTCAACATTCCCGCAGTGGAAAGGAATGAGAGTGGACCAATAAAACATTTTCAAAAAAAATAATATCTCAAATCAACCACAAACTTCCTAAATTAATTTTATTCTTTGAATGAAGTGTAAATGTCAGGTCGGCCAAACCTAATGAAAACACAAATGAACATTGATGTACATTCTTCCGAACAAGAAAATGACATGTGGACTCCACAACACGCGTCATTATCCATGAGAATACATCTCATATTTCTTCAAATACATCCACAACAAATGCAATATGCTTCAAACTCTAAACACCTTTCACTAGTCCATCCAGATTGTGCAAACCCATACTGAAACACTAAAACATGACTTCTAGATCACCAAAATTCAACCTTCTTTTCCAAAACCTAGAGAACACCATCTCAAGACATATCCCAGATCTGCAAGATCTAAAACAAAACAACAGAGGACTACAAAGCAAAAACATTTCTCTCAATCCATTGAAGATCGACTCTGCTAGAACAATTCACACATCGGTGAACATAACTTTCATGTACTATCACACCAAAAGCTAAAACTTAGGATATATCACCACAAGATCACCATTACCAAATATTCATATCCACACAAGCATAGGATCAACACAAGAGAACTGTGGAGCACATACTGGAGCACATTCTGAACACATTCATCACTTTGACTTCTCTTCTTTATTAATTTTCTCAAAAGAACTTGAAAACTCATCAACACAACACATCTGCAATGACATAAAGATAGCTCCATGTACTCAACAACATCTCAACTATACATGTACAATTTGCAACATACTGAACTATGTTGACATCAATGACAACACCACCAGACTAGCTCATACTTGCAACAATTTTGGGATATTAAGCATGGATAAGTGTAAATATAAGGTTCCTTCTCTCATTTTCTCATAACAAAATATCTAAGCAATCTAAGCACTCCAAGAATTCAAGCATTCAAACATTCAAGAGTAATTTATCAAGCATTTGGAGCCATCATCAAGAGTCAAGCATCATATCAAGGATATTATGGCATCATGTTTGTTTGTGTGCTAAAAATTGTGATGTAGGGTTTATGATTCAAGCAATTTTTTCATCCAAGATCAACATCATTCAAGAAAGAGTCAAGAATCACATCCATTGCAATCATTTCAAGCATATTTGCAGCACCTTATAACAAGGGTTTGGTGAGTTGTAACATTGCATGTTGTTCATTCATCATTTCCCTTCATTATTCTATTTCATTTCAAGGTTTAATTTCCAACAAGGGGTTTGACCAAGGAAAAGCCCCATTTAATAACAATCAACAATTTTTTCCCCTCTTGCATGTTTGTGATTGTAGATTTTATGTTGAAGACTTGAAAATCATTTGAAGTTCAAAGTTGCAAAGTTGTCATCTTCATGGAAACTCACCTACAAGCCAAATCCAGAAGTTTCAGGATCTAAGATCTAAGAAGAAGGAAGTGAAAACATTGAGCCTCGGGACCACATTCAGAGATTCCATAAATTCATAATGGGAATAAGTCACCACCTAGGGCATCTTAGTCCTCCCAAGGTTATTTTACAGAAATTCTTTCAAATCTTGTGTCGGTCACATCCGAAGATTCTACATCTCTCCTGAAAAACAATAGCAGGGCTAAGACAACAGTAAGGGTGTCTTAGTCCTCCATAACACTTTTTGACAACATTTTTGCATTTCCAGAATCCTCTTCACATTTCTAGACTTCCTAGTTACACGCATCCTAACTTTTCATTACATAATTTCATCATTTGCATTCATCATTTAGCTTGATTTACTAGGTTTTGTAAGTTGAATGTTAAAGTGTCTTTTTCAAGCTTTTGCTTGGTGGTGAACCCCTCGAAGATTAAAATCCCCTCCTAGGTCTTCCTTGTTGAGAATTGAATCACCCTTTGGTTTGATAGTCAATCCAATTTGAATTCCTAGGACATTATTGAGTGACCAAAAGAGAATAAGAGTGGGCACTCCCATTTCCCATTTTCCCTTTGGTTCAACAACTTTTTCTAACTTTGCAATTTTGGTACTTTTGAAGGCTTCAAATCTACTTTTTCTTCAACTTATAAACCTACAACATACAAAGAGAGGGAAAAAACTTACTGTGCTAGGGAATAGGGGTTTGCCTTGGTCAAACCTCGTTTTGGTAATCAAACCTTAATGATAAATGAAGCATGAATAAAATGAAACATAAAACATAAGATGAAATAATAGAACCTTGTTTGAAATTGTGGACCGAGGATTGTTAGTGAGGGTTGATTATGCTTGATCCATGATGAATTGAAGCAAAATTTAGCCACTAAACCTCAATCTCAAACAAGATCATTCAAATTGAAAGTTAAACCAAGTATTTATTGAAACTAAAAATTTTAAACTATGAAAAGAGTTAAATGTCTACACTAACCCATTTGAAACTTATTCCGTTTTGGAATTGGTGTTATGTTGATGTGGAACAATGACCCTTTCTTAATCCTGTGATTTGTGAGTCTATTTCAATTGATTCTATGCAAGAGAATTGATGAAACCATTGTAATAAATGGATGAAAACCTGATTTATGCTAAATTAAACATGATGCAAACTAAATTAACATGATTTTATGCTAAAATTGATCTAACTATGAAATTTCTAAGCTAATATAAGTTAATTTTGAGCTAAAAGATGGAAAGCCTAATTTATAAACAAGTTAAGATAGATGCATGGAAGCTATTAATGGATGTCTTAAACTTTTATTCAACTAAAAATGAACTAAAATTAGCTAAAAGTGAGTAAATTGAGAGTGTGAATGCAAGTGAATTCAATAGCATAAGTTTGCAATTGAAAGATGGATCCATTTGTCTCTAAATAGTGTTCTATTTATATGAAAGCAAATGAGAAATGTAGGGTTGAGATAAAAAAAAGGTTAATCAACGGTCAAAGATGGAGGAAATAGGAGGCATGGATCATGGATTCTCATCAATAGGTGAGAATGCTAGATGAGATTTAATCAAGGGCTCACATTTGTTCCAAAAAAACACACTTTTGACCTGCACACACAAGTCACAAGGTGACTTGCTCAAGAGGTTAAAAGTTTAGCTTGCTCAAGAAGCCAAGTGAGATGATTGGAGGAGAGAGAATATTCTTTGGAATATTCTCATGGGTGAGGATAAAAGATATTTTGAAAATTAAAAGAAAGTTTTAATTGTGCAAAAAAGGGATAAGGAATATTCCCCTTTTTTTAAGAAAATTAGTTTAATTGCTAATTAACCAAGGTTTAATCATACGATTAGGGATTTGAAGAATTAAAGTGATATTAAATTAAATGATTTAATGAATGGGGGAGAGATGAAATGACATTTAATTAAATAACTTAGGGTTATTTAATTAAATTAGAAGACTTGGGGAATTAAATTAAATATTTTGATCTATTTAATTTAATGAAATAAAATGTTAACGTGAAAGGGGGTGAATTAACCTGATTTGATGAATTAGGTTAATGGATGAAAATGAGGCAATTAATTAAATAGTTGGGAAAGTTCAATTAATTAAGTGAAAAGAGGATGGATTTTGAGAGGAAATGATGTTAGTATACTTGATTTGAGTGTATGATATCATCTAGGACATTTTTCAGTGTCTACATTTTTCCCCTCTTTGAACTGAGGTACTTGTTGCCTCGGTTCAAAGACTGATGCTCTTTGAGTAAGAATTGTTGCTTAAATAAAAATAATATATTTTTTAAAATTTTTTTGATGCCCCAGAAGAAGGATAAAGCTGATTCCCTACCCCCTTAAGAAATTGGGCAAAAATTTTGAATTTTGGGTTGATTTCTTGAAAAAGTGAAAAGTTGCCTTAGGGGGTCTAGAAAGGCTCCAAGATGCAAGAATTATGCCAAAAAAAAAAAACAATTCAAAATAAGGTCTAGTTTGGAAAAATTGGTGAAAATGATGATAAACCTTAGCTTGAATGTGAAATTAGGGCAAAAAACCCAAATTTTCTAGCATAAATAAGCCAAGAAGGATCACTTTCAAATCATTTGTGCATTCACACCATAGAGATTCTTGTTGTTTTGAGATTTGACCCTCCTACGAAATGGCGTGACGAAAACTCCCATGACACATTTCCAACCGAGTTCAAGAGTATATTCCAGGCTCAGGACCACCAGTATGTGACTCAAAACTTGATTTAAAATTTGACTTTTTCATGTATTTATTAAGCTTTGAATTTTAAACTTTGGCAGTGTCACTATATAGTGATGCCCATTTGAGAATCAACAATGCTAAAATGAATTATAATGATGCATATGTATATAGCAACATAGTTCATGATTTAAAATTAGAGTTTTCAATTTTAAATTGTGACACATGTGTATATAGCGACGCACTTCCAAATTTGGAAATTAGGGTTAGGGTTTCCAAAGCTTAAATCACGACACCCTATGTTTGGTGACAAACTTTGTGATTTGCAATTTGAAATGCCTTTGAGAGTCGCAATTTAGAATTTGAATATAGTGACGCTATTATAAATAGTGACACTATTGTGATTTTTGAGCTTAAATTTCCAAATTGAGTCAAATTTCTTTGATTTTTTATGTTGTGTGCTTTATGGGTGAAGGAGATCATTCCACCATTGATGTCACGTGAGCACAAGCCCGCAATTTTGGAGAGATTGGGTGATTTGTCAAAGTTACGCTAGGAGCACCTTGGAGAGATTGACCTTTGGTATGTTGCATATGCGCTCATCATCTGAACTCATTTAGCTATGATGATTGCTCTATGCAAGAAATGGCATAGTGTGACTCGTCATTTCACCTCTCAACAAGTGAGGTGACAGTTACCTTAAAGGATGTATGGTGTATTATGTATTTGTTGATACATGGCAAGCAGGTGATAAATGATGTTGATGCCAGATATGATTCTTGTCACAAGGTGATGGAGTTGGAGAACATTTCCTTAGCAACATCATAGATTGACCTCAAGATAGATAGATGTCATGTGCCCATGTTCTGATTGATTATTATAACCATCATTTCAGGTTTGGTCACTCTTGATCGATAAAGCAGAGGGTTCAACACAAGATGGGGCATAGCATGGTACAAGATTATCCACAAGACTTTACGCGCATAGGGGCTAGTGATGTTGACCTCATTATATCATGACAAGCACGACTTTGTCTATTGTGACGACAGAGCCATTGGTGTAGGCGTGACCCTCCTTCACATTTGGGCATGGGAGAATATAGTTGTGCTCCAACCAATAGTACAGATGGTTGATGTTGAGTCGGATGATCCAGTGATTTGGTGGTACAAAGGTGCCATTACCCTACAACACACTAGATAGATTGGGCTCTCGTACTGGCAGCGAGTACTAGATCACGTAACAATATTTAGGTGGTGACCTTGGTTATAGATGCTAGGATGGTATGATGATGCACAACTATTTTTTTCCAAACAGACCTGGTATATGCAGGGCCTGGAGTATATGATTATAGAATGATACATGTCAGACAAAGTTGTGTGGTAGTTCAACAAGCAACAGGACAGTCTCGGTGATGCTTATAGAGCCATTTTTTCTAGGTTTGCTCTAGAGGTTCCCACATGGGGACCCACTATTCTAGCTCCAGAGGTAGTGGAGGGATTCAGACAGTTGGTAGCCCAACCATGGGCCTATGACCAAGGTTAGGTGATTGCATAGATGACACTTGTTTATGATGCATGGTTCACACCTCCTTAGTGCTTGACAGATCCAGTGGGTGCTCCTCCGTGAGGGAGAACCAAAGGGAGAGGAGTAGGCAGGGGTAGAGGATAGGGATAGGGATAGGGATAGGGTGGCCAGAATGGCCAAGATGGATAGGTTCTGGGGGCTCCACCAATTGGTCAGTAGCCTCCTCAGCAGCTAATGGTTCAACAACAGCCTACACAGTAGCAGCTTGCACAACCACCACTACCAGATGTGAGAGATATCTAGATTCAGTAGCTACAACAAGTGCAGGTTTTGATAGGTGAGAGGGATTAGGCCCACCAATAGATTTTGGCTATTATTGTTGAGTGAGACTAGGCTAAACAGTAGATGGTGGCCATCACAGCAAAGAGGGACCACACTAGGTAGCAGTTATAGACTACAAAGAGAGATCAGGAGATCGAGCAGCAACACCAAATAGAGGCGATGACAACAGCTAGCCAGGGTAGGATTGTATCTATCAAATTGTACAAGGAGGCTATGACCGAGGTGACATATTATAGGATGCATTACCACCGTGATGTGCTAGCACCACTGAGACAACCTGATTATTCACAATAGAGCGATGCATAACCAAGGGCTAAGGATCAGCCAGAGAGGTAGGAAGGAGAGGGGAGCAACCATCAAGGCTAGCTTGATTTTGTATAGAAACTTTTTGGCTTTTTTTGCCCCATTCTTTCACACAGATATACATTCATGGGCACCTTTTTGATAGCCTCGAGTGGATATTGTATTTGTGATCAATATAGATGCATTGATCTAGATATTATACCATGACATTCATTCTTTGATATATATATGATACGGATACGGATTTGATATTGTTAAAATAAATATTTGAGCAGCTCCTTTTGGGTTTCTTTTTGTATTGTGTGTGCGCTGACCTATGCATCACCGAGTTTATTCGGCTTTCCATCAAGTTTTCATCTACCACTTCGCGTGCATACTCTTCGCAGCTTCAGATAACGACTTCCTTTTCAAGTCCTGAGGAGCTACGCTAGGCGTCCACGTGTTGCACTAGTGGGAGGTTTTTTTTAATTTCTTTAAGGTCTCTTCGGGTTGTGGAGGTCTTCCGCAGGGCTGTCATTTCTAAAAAGTGTCAAAGGGTCCTACATCATGCTACGTCGTGGCAGATCACAAGTTTTTCATGTGGGGATGAAATAAACAACCAGAGGCAATGAAATACTGCCATGCGTCCTTTACGATGAGCTGATTGAACTTTCCCTCCACCGCGATAAGGATCTCTACCCATTGGACACGTGTTGCATCTTCGTAATCTCTTGGAAACAATGGGAGAAAGTTTCGTGCGGGTAGCGAAAGGCTACCACATGCCTTGTGACTAATCTGTAGAGCGAGTGATGGGCTGGCTGAAGGAGATAATGCTATTGGATACCGCTCGTCATAGTGATTTGCAATAGTGGATGACACTTGCCACCTCGAGCCTAGCTGGGACCACCGCCATCATTACGAGGGATGCACCTGCACCTGGGATGATAAGATGATGTGTTCTAGCTCAATGCCATTGTAACGGCCTTGGGAATCTTCTGATTCTGGCATCATTGCAGGGGATTGCGGGATCTTTTCTGTTGCAATTCTCCAAAGCGGTGGGAGGTTGCTTTTCTTGCTATATATACTCTCTTTGTCGATGAAAGATGGTCCAAATTTTTTTAAGAAAAACACACTGGTTTTAGCAAAAGATACTAGGCCTCTTTTACTATTTTTATTTGCAAGAAACTTTTAGACTGTGCCAATTGTTCAGCTTTTCTGTTTTTCATGCTTTGATTAAACTGTAAAATGTACTTTATACTGTCTTAAGCATTTCATTTGAAAAACTTCTATATATGTTGAATACAAGCTTGTTTACCTAAATCATATCTAATGACTCTTCTTAGTAGTGAGGATGTATGCAATATTATTTTATGTCAATAAATGAAATGTCTATGCTATAATTTCAAGTCTCTGACGTTTTGGAATGTAACAACACCATTCAGGCCTCTAAATCTATGATTTATCATGCCTATCAGTAATTTTGGCACATCACCTTAGATTAGACTTTGCTTCATTATATTTGTTTCCTTTTCCCTTTCCAAAACCCATTATGGAAGAAGTCGACTTCTTTAAAAAGTTTGGAGGTCACTCAGTTTAGCGCAAAGGGTCCCCCTTAAACTGCGTTTCCCATAAGACACTATTACCTTGTCAATTTTTGACATCAACAGTATCTTCATAAACAGAAACAGAGATTGTGGACGGAAGTTGTTCCCCTTAAAGGTGCAACAGAAACAGAGATTGTAGACTTCCTCGAAGAACTGGTGACAAGGTTTTATCCTCCAAAAATGATCATTTCAGACAACGCCAGAGCATTTATAGGTACAAAGGTATGTCACTTTGTATTAAAGAATGGCATATTCCTTAAAACATCATCAAACTATTACCCACAGGGAAATGGTCTAGCAGAGTCGATGAAGAAAAGTTTAGTCTAACTCCTTAAAAAGGTTGGCTCAAAGCACCAGAGGGAATGGCATAAGAATCTCCGAAAAGCACTCTGGGAAAACCACATAACTCCTAAGCAAGTCCTTAAGACTTTGCCTTATGAATTGGTATACGGGAAAGAAGCATTGTTACCCATCTCCATGGAGATTCTGGCAATACAATTGATGAAATCTCTTGAGATAGAACAAAATGAAGCCATGGAGGTTTGGCTCGCCGAACTGCTGGAAAGTGCAAGAAAAAAGGGAGAATTCTCTAATGGCAATGACAAACCGTCAACAGGTGGTCAAATGATGGTTTGACAAGAAGGCTTCCGACTAGGGTCTAAAAAATGGAGACTCAGTGCTAAAGTATGACAGCAGGGCTGCAAAGCCAGGTCAGCACGATAAGTTTGATAACCTATAGGAGGGACCCTTTAAAATCATTCGGTGCAAACAACACAACGCTTTTGAGCTGGAGAATATGGAACAGGAACCATTAGGAATCCTGGTCAATGGGATTCATCTTAAGTTGTTCCATTAGGCATTAAGCTCTACTTTGTACATATATAAATAACGCTTTTATTTTTTCTTTTCCGTTTGTTTGGCCAGTTCTTTTTTTTTAAATCATTTGTCATTCTATGAAATTACTCATTATCATTGGCAAGTGAAACACCGGAGTTGCTTTACACAAAATATACTCATATACAGAGAAATAGCATATAAAACTTGCAAACCCAGAAAAATTTAAACACAGAAGCAAGAAAGAGCATGGATTTTCCTTAAAATGGGAGATATATATTTATATATATGTTCTTTGGTTACAAAATGGCTAGGGAGCCATATTCCAAAATATACAAGCATATTGAGGTATATTATATATGATAGTCTTTTATCAAGCTTATATACAGCAAGAGAGTTACATTTTGAGCAGCAGGCAAAGGGGTTGTCTATTCGAAGGCATGACTGGCGGTAATTGACGCATTCACTGTAGCGTCCACTTCTTCCTCGTCCACAGGCTCTTCGGCAGCACTTGCAGCATCATTTGGCACAACCGCCATTGACGGTGGAAACACAAGATTCCTGAAGTCAGTATACCAGTCTATGTCATAGAAAGGTATCACATTGTAGCTCTGAAACAAGAAGTGTAAGGCCTAAGTAACCCTCTACTGGTGCTGGTCACGGGTCTGCAGGCGGAATCTGCTAAGGAATGGTAGCCAAATGACGACAGCTTCTTCCTCAATAAAGTGACGCAGGTCGCTAGCTGTTGGTAGACCTATCCTATAGGCAGCATGTGCAACTACCTCACCAAGACTATTCAGGTATTTTTTCGGGAAGATTTATTTAACTAGCTTCAGGATAAGTGGTCGGGGAATTCCAATGTCCAGCATGGACACTACAAAGTGGGAGCATACGTCAATATTCACCCGATACTTATCCTTGTATTCTATGCAATCTTTGCCTAAGACCCACTTAATGGCTACCAAAACTAGAGAATGCTTGTTCTTTGTCATCTTTTTTAGTCTCCTAGTTGAAATCTCCCCTGGGAACGCCGTCTATGACTTATACGAGGTTAGACGAATTGGGGTATCCATTGCCCTGAAACTGTCCTTAGGCCTCTGAGCTAATGTCGAATTTGTTTACCACCTAACCTATGAAAAGACTTACTTAAGGCTCAGCTACTGGCCTATCACTTCTCAAAAGCTAAGTATAAATTGCTTACTACTTACTAACCTATTTATAGAAAAATTGACAAGACCCATGTTAATTTTCCTCTAAAAAATATGATGTTATGCTAGCTGCTATCTCAAAAGATGAGTCTGCGTTTGCTCACATTTTCGGGCCAGTTACATCCATGATAGCACGACTCGATGCGTGCTTAATTAAATGAAGCTGATTAATTAGTTTTAAAAAGGTGACGCTTGTTGGTGGAGGGACGTATGGCCGTAGGCTATTGTGGCATCTCTCAAGCGTGTCCCAGAGCCCAAGGTGATACTCATATCTTTTCAGGCGGTGATCGTTTGCTTGGCGTAATCATTCCGACCGAATATTAATTGCTAGTGCATGCTAACACAGGGTTGGCAAGCCAGTTGCAGAATCAAGTTCCAAGGAGATCAAGGCGTATCACACAATCACCCAAATGCAATAATAAAATCCGACCACTTCGGAATAGCAATCAGTTCATCTTGCACGAGTTGCAAGATTAATGGTACATGCTGAATTAAATGCAAAAGGCTTGCTTTCGCCTACCACCCTTGGGAAAGGTTGCTATTATTGCATGAAAAGGCTTCATATTTTAAAGTCTTTTTACAAACGCCCAGGATTAGTGTCGAGTTATTTTTTGTCTGTCTATCTAGAGCCAAGCATAGTCACAATTATCTAGGAACTTGCAGGAATCTTTAGGGAAGGAGAATGTCGGAATCTTCAACTCAGTCAATGCAGGAAAAAATTAGCCAAGAATTATTCACGATTATTCTTTCTTCAGTAGAGGTGTATATTTATGAGGATGTGGCGTACGCTACACCTGGTATACCCAGAAAGATGAGAAGACCCTACACGGAGGAGCTGGATAGACCCAAGAAATAGAGTAACCAGAAAAAAGTTGAGGAAAAATGGGACAATATCTATGACCCAAGGCTTGCAAAAAACCCTAAATCCCTTAGAGAGGCAGCTTGTGCAAGGTTATCGGCACCAAGGGCGGACCAATCCATGGCAAGTAGAGTTTGGTATAGTGGTCTCCCACAATACATGGCCCCATTGGTGCACTATTGCCCAGAAGCGGTCGATGCTGCTATTCAGCGTTATAATCCTGATATCCATTACATTGAAGGCCGCAACTTAAGGGTGCATATCAGCCCAGAGGCCATCTGGCACATATTATGTATCCCAGATCCAAGTAGGAGGAAGGAGAACATCGAGCCCTTTTGCCCAAGCAAGGAAGAGAAAATATGGAGGAAGATGAAAACCAGCTCAGATTTTTTATTAGAAGAGACTAATAAGAAAGGTATCACGGCCACTAAAGCACCAAGTATCCCATTGTCGCGTGGTGCATTCTGTGATGATCTCCAAGACATCATGTCCATGCTAGAATTTGTTTGCGGTCGAGACTCCAATGAGAAGATAGAAAGCTTTCAGCTGGGACCGGCAATGCAATTTCACAAGCAACGTGAACTCTTCTGGTATGATTTTGCTGAGTTCATGGTTGAAGAAATGAAACAGCAAATTGAGAATTATCATGTGGAGAAGAAGTTTAGATTTCTTTCCTACCTGGTCCACATGTTTCTGCATCAGAATCTAGATTTCTTCGCCCGATTTTTTCCGCTATCAATTTTTGATAAGCAAAATAAAAGGAAGTCGGTGTCTACATGGACACCTTTCCTTTCCACATCATATGACTATTATGCGTTTGCGGACTATTTCATAGCCTCGATTTTAAATGATTTGATTAGAGAAGGTGATATTATCTAGCTTGATAAGAAGCAAACCAGATTTATGCAAAGCTACACCCCTACTTGTGACTGGTTCTTAGGCAGGGATTTTACTATCCTCCGAATGCGGGGTTTTACTGACAAACCATTCCTGCTCCCAGCTTGTGTTACCGATAAAGTGCTCACGCTAGAAATATTTTGGCAGGTGTGTGTCATTGATTCACTTTTTGTAGCAGCGGAAAGGTTAAGAGGAAGGGATTCTTCACTTGTCCAAAGAATTTCAAGTCGGTAACTCTGCTTAAAAAATAATCGCACCAGTTGTTAAAGGACAAGCTGACACATCTAGGTTGGTACTGGTAAACGATAAGTGTGAATACAACCCTTTCAACGACTTACCGAAGCCACATATGAAAATTACCCATGTTTCTTGACCATACTAGGAGAAACGGCTTAATCTACGAACAAATAGAGATGAGGATTTTGTTGAATTAGCGTAAATTCATACACCGAACACTAGAGACCCATGGTACAAGTTCTACTTTCCTATTGGTGTGGCCGAGGATAATGTTCCCATGGAGCACAACATGTACAACAGGCTAAAGAGGGATGAGGAATGGAATAATAAAAAAATAAAAGCTTTCTGGACATATCGCTAGGAAGTAGCACAGTTGGATGCTCCTTACAATCAGGCAAAGGATGACTAGGAATTTGAAAGATGGTGGAGGGAAGGCCACCCCAACCTGAACTCTAGTATTGATGGGAGCGAAGAGGGGGAGGAATTTGAGGAGCATGAAGAGGAAGCGGCGGCATTGTCCTCCTCAGCGCAAAGGGGCAAGGTCTCTAGGCATGCCGCTTATGTGGCCACGAACGTACATTTTAATATATCATGAGGCTCGCATACACTCACTTGGGTCGTTAAACTAGCCAGGCTAACGCCTCAATAGAAGGATTCAGCTGCTGAAGTTAGTGAGTGTCCGCCTACGAAAAGACAACGCACGGAAAGTATTATCAGAGGGGTTTTGCAAGAACCCGCCGGAGGAGAAACACCCGCTGCTAGCCAAATACTGAAGTTTGCGGGGGAGTCACGAACGATTCTGGAACCACCGTCGACCAATCAATAGGTACATTTCTCTCCTTCTCTTGCATCTCATTCCTTCGTATCCGCCCCTGCTCCACTGGCGACTCCTGCCATAAGTCTGAGCCCTCTACCTTCTGCTTTTGGTCCAACTTATTCGGTTGGATTCGCCCAGTTTTCGTAGGCCCACCCGCTTGTAATTACTCCTCCAAGTATGCTCACGCCTACCGTTTCTGCTCAAACTTTCCTTGCCTCGCTTTTGAAAAACGTTCCCCCTGTTGGTGCCCATTCTTTTTCCACTATGCTTACAGATTCTTTTCCATTGCAACAAGCTGACACCCTGTTAGCAACTCCCCTTTCCCGGCCAATGAGCCTTATGGCTGATTCCCTGATTCAATTACCACAAATGCCTAGCCTTGTTGATCGTTCTTAGACCAAACTATGGAACGTGTCACACTTATCTCCACAAACAGTCACTCTCCAAATAAAGCAAATGTGTGCACCTATGAAGGTTACCTATCCCTATGCCCTGCCTACTGGTGCTCTTTTTGCAAGTGGGCTAGTTTCATTACCAGCCAAATTCATAGCATAGATAGATTGTGGAAAAGAGGCACGCGCGAACAGAATGAGGAAACACAAAGTAAAGGATGACAATGCTCCTGTCGAGCCAAGAGTACAAGCTCTGTATGATGAGGCTCAACAAGAATTAAAATTCGCGACTATGTACCCAAGGGTAAGCAAGCCTAAGAGAGAAATGCAACCCAAAGACTATGAGATATATGTTGTTGGACTCGACATGAAGGTAGTCCAGCCACAAGATAAGGTTGAAATCATGGAGGAAACGTAGCGAGTAGTCACTTCTGACTTCCTCAAAATTGGTCGCCAGTTAAAGAAAAATGATGAGCAGCTCTAGGCAGCTAGGGAAAGGGTGAGTTTTCTGGAAACAAAGGAGAAATCCTTAGAGACAGATATCACCCGAATGACTGAAAGGGCGTTGGCAGCGGAAGATGAAAGGAACAGGCTTTAGGGCGAAATTGTGAAGACCTAAGTTGCTGACCCGAGCATAATAAAAGAGTTGCAAAGTAAGAACGAGAAAGCGTGGCAAAACCTATGACAAAAGGATGAAGAGTTTGAGCGCCTCCGCCTTGAGCATAGTCAGGTGATGACACAAAAAGGTGAAGAGTTGGAGCACCAATAGGCTAAATACGAGCAAGGAATACAAGACAAAGAGGCCGAATTTAAAGGCCTAAAGGCTTAACTAGAAGAAGAGCTCCAAGAGACAAAGACTTCTCTGGAGGAGCAATCAGCAAACCACTCCTAAGCTGAGCAGAATTGGAATAAAGAAATGAGCAACTATGCAGAGCAGCTGGCGTCTGAGAAAAGGAAAAAGGTAGAATTAGCTGAGGCCCTTATTTCAAGAGACATGGAGATTACTTTACTTAAAGCCTCTTTGTTGCCTTCCCCTGTCCAACCTGACATCATCCCGCTAGTTAGACAATTATACATTTCCCACTGGGAGAAAATCAAGACCTTTTGCCTAACACTACAGCCTACCCTCTGATTTATCAACAAGACATCAAGGCTCAATCAAGAGGCCCACGATAAAATTGAGCAGTTCCCATGATTCATCCTGGAGAAGGTTCCTGAGGCACGAAACTTTCTCAATAAGCTATACTCCGTCTCTGATGAAATCCTTGTCGGAGCGGGTATTGAGGATCAGGACGTAGCTGCCCAAATGACAAATAAATTTATTTATTGTCACTCCGCTTTCTAGCGCACTAAGGCAGTCGCGACTTTTCTAGGCAAGGCACTGGATGGCATACGGGGAAGTTTCTCTGAATTAGGTAGGATAGGGTTGTCCCCGTTCTTCGAGGATGGCTCTATTGCCATGACTACACAGATTGATGAAGTTATTGAGAAAAAGGAAAATGACCCCGGAAGCTTTTAGGGAGTTCAACAGCTCCCCAACGGTAGCCAACATTGAAACAATCATTCATTCGCTCTCGCAGCTGCTTTTCCATATCTAGGCAGGCGCCGGTCTACTCGATGTGTTGCCTCACAAGGAAACTATTGATCTATGCGAAGCATAGGAAAATTTGCGAAGCATAGCAAAGCCGTCTGAAAATGAATGGTCACCCTTACAGGTGACTCTTTCCAAACTTTGACTCTATTAGCCCTATGCATAAAGCTCTGGTCTGCAGCACTAAAGAGATTCTTTTTGGGTTCTTCGTTCCTTATTCGAAATGCCCCTGATAGTCACCAAAAGCTGTTAAAATAAATATTTGAGCAGCTCCCTTCGGGTTTCTTTTTGTATTGTGTGTGCATCGGCCTGTGCATCGCTGAGTTTATTCGGCTTTCCATCAAGTTTTCATCTACCACTTCGCGTACATACTCTTCATGGCTTCTGATAACGACTTCCTTTTCGGGTCCTGAGGAGCTGCGTTGGGCGTCCATGTGTCGCACTAGCAGGAGGTTTTTTTATTTCTTTAAGGTCTCTTCGGGTTGCGGAGGGCTTCTGCGAGGCCGTCATTTCTAAAAAGTGTCAAAGGGTCCTACATCATGCTACGTGGCGGCAGATCGCAAGTTTTTCATGCGGGGTGAAATAAATAACCACGGGCAGCGAAATGCTGCCACGTGTCCTTTATGATGAGCTAATTGAACTTTCCCTCCACCGCGATAAGGATCTCTACCCATTGGACACGTGTTGCATCTTCGCAATCTCTTAGCAACAATGGGAGAAAGTTTCATGCGGACAGCGAAAGGCTGCCACGTGCCTTGCGACTGATCTGTAGAGCGAGTGATGGGCTAGCTAAAGGAGATAATGCTATTGGATACCGCTCGTCATAGTCATTTACAGTGGTTGATGACACTTGCTGCCTTGAGCCTGGCTGGGACCACCGCCATCATTACGAGGGATGCACCTGCACTTGGGATGACTAGATGTTGTGTTCTAGCTCAATGTCATTGTAACGACCTTGAGAATCTTCTGATTCTGGCATCATTACAAGGGATTGTGGGATCTTTTCTATTGCAATTCTCCAAAGCAGTGGGAGGTTGCTTTTTCTGCTATATATACTCTCTCTATCGATGAAAGATGGTCCAAATTTTTTTGAGAAAAACACACTGGTTTTAGAAAAAGACACCAGGCCTCTTTTACTATTTTTATTTGCAAGAAAATTTCAGACTATGCCAATTGTTTGGCCTTTCTATTTTTCATGCTTTGATTAAACTGTAAACTGTGCTCTATATTGTCTTAAGCATTTCATTTGAAAAACTTTTATATATGTTGAATACAAGCTTGCTTACCTAAATCATGTCTAATGACTCTTCTTAATAGTGAGGATGTATGCAATATTATTTTATGTCAATAAATGAAATGTCTATGTTATAGTTTTAAGTCTCTGATGTTTTGGAACGCAACAACACCATTCAGGCCCCTAAATCTATGATTTATCGTGCCTATCAGTAATTTTGACGCATCGCCTTAGATTAGACTTTGCTTCATTATATTCGTTTCCTTTTCCCTTTCCAAAACCCATTATAGAAGAAGTCGACTTCTTTAAAAATCTGAAGGTCACTCAGTTTAGCGCAAATAGTCCCCCTTAAACTAAGTTTCCCATAAGACATTGTTACCTTGTCAATTTTTGGCGTCAACAGACATATTGTGATGTATTCACTTTATTTCATGCTTATGATATGTGTTGCTTATATTTTATTATGTATGGATGCACTTTACTTATGCGTATGCGATATGTGATGATATATGAGCTGTAATGAGATGGATGCAATGTTATATTCCTTTTCATTATATTTTCATAATATGCCATGTGATGGATGATATGATATGCAAATGTTATGTTGTGCAAATGATATGGATGTACTTCTTTCTATGTATTTTTATGAAATGATCATGTATGCATATGGATGTATGGATGGATCATGCATTTGTTTATGCTTATGATATGATAATGCAATGTATGTTTATGATATGTGATGCAACGATTTAAGATGTTTAGAATAACAAATCTATATTATTCATCACAACTCAAATGTAAGGATGATGCAGAATGTATGATGTGACATGCAATTATTATGTTGATGTTTTATGCATACTGATGATTTGTGGATGCAGGATGGATGCATTGATGATGTTTTTATTGACTATCATGATACCAGGTTAGTGCGGAGAGAAGATAGAAGAAACAAGATGAATGACCATTGATTTTGATGATTGATTCAAAAATACAAGTCTATGATCAACCAAGACTTTATTAGAGAGAGTGATGAGAAATGTAGGATGCATAAGGATGAATACATGATGATGAGTTGCTCACATTTTAGGATTCTGATTTTTTGTCATTCCTTATTTTTGATATAACACATATACACAATGCATCGAGGTATGGATAACTAGGATGACGTTGTATCTAGTGTAATAGACTTTGACTCTGTAAATAGATAAGATAGTTCTTGTTCACATTTTGACATATGGAAAACTCGTTGGAATGTAAGTTAAAAACTTAGAATACTTGAAACTAGCTTCCTACGCACAACTAAGCAAGTATGCACCAAGATTATTCTACAAGAGTATCCACAAGAACACCAAATGAAAGATCATTATCAATGCCCCATTCCTTTCTCTCTAAATTGGTTTGATAAACATCATCGAGAGGTCCTCGGAATGGGTCATTAAGATAAATCATAAGAAAAGATCAAAGTCAAACAATTAGTGTTATCTATATCTCTTGCATGTTTAATTTAGCTAAGGTGATGCCTGATACTAATTTCCATCGCAGGAAGGATAAATCCTAGGACATGTTGATCAAGTAGTTGTTTGATGTTAGGATGATGGTGCTAATGATAAGTTGTTGATAGAAACTTCACTGAAGCATTTACCTATGATCTAGACTTTAAATTTTGCAACTAGGTTCTCACTTTATGACTTGCTATACTTGTTTTCTATTTGGTTTGCCAAAGGGTGAAGGTGATGATCGATTTATTATGGGTGAAATTTATTATAGGTGAATGTGAGATAGGATGAGTGGTTTTGGATTGTCGCGGTTTCACTTCTCTAGGTGTTCCTTGCAAAGACACTTGGTTACCTAGGTCATCTAAGCATTCTATGGTTTTTGCATGGGAATCCACTTTAGCTCTATGATTCCATAGCCATTTCATTCCTAAGATGACATCATAAGAACCTAAGGGAGATACGTACAATTCACTTCTATAGAGAAACTTGGAAGTTCTAGCCTTACGTCAAATAGACATTGACTCACCATAGCTCTTGTCTAGTTTGCATACTCTACAACCCAATATTTCTCCATAAAATTAGCCTTTCTAGACATTTGACTTGCTATTTTAGGAGAAATGAAATTTTCAATGACACTGATATCTATTAAATTTGAGATAGGAATGCCAGACAAAGTACCTTAGACTTCTACTAGAGTGATTTGATACTCCACTTGTCGGTTGTCTATTGCAACATGTATCCTTTGTTGGAATGCAGCTTGTTGTAGAGGTAGAGGATTCCTATGTGGTTGAGATTCTATCAACTTTCTAGGACACTGATTAGCATAATTATCCCCTCCACATGTAAAACATCAATTCACTAGTACCTTCCTTTTTGCAAGTCTTCCAAAGTTATTACCATTTCTTCTAGATTTGTTGTTGTAGTTGGTGTTACTTCCTCTTTGGTCTCTTTTGGTTCATTCCACCTTTACTGATGTCCCTTGTCCCCTTAATTCTAAAAACTTTTACCTTCATTGGGTCTTCTTGGAGCTTGATTAGCTTGCACCAAGTTAAACTTATTTCTATTCCTCTCTCGATGGATTGAAAGACTTAAGCTTTTCTTCCTGCTTAATTGTTTTTTCATACATCAAGTCCATGGTTGTAGGACTGTGTATGTCTAGTTCACCACCTATTTGGGAATTAAGACCCATAATACATTTCCTTATTCAAAATTTCTCATCCTTTTGGTACATGGGTATGTACCTCAGGAGGCAAGCAAAATTTTCCCAATTCAATCACTGAAGAATCTCCTTGCTTAAGATTCAGGAAATCAATGAGCTTTTGATCATAGAAGAGTTGTGGTAACCACCATTTCTAGAAAATCTTTACAAACTCAATCCATGTTAGCCTCAAGGAACTAAGTCCTAACTGCATTTTCTTATTCATCCACCATTTGGATGCTTCACCTGCCAACTAGAAAGCTCCCCATACGACTTTAGTGACTTAAGAGTAATTTCTAATCTCAAAGTACTCTTCCATATCTGTAAGCCATGCTTCAGTGCATCCCCATTAGCACTACCCTCAAATTTAGGAGGTGTGATCTTCTTCATGTCACAAGATAACTCATTAGCCAATCACTTCCTTTTAGTTCCTTCCAAATTTGGTTGTGACTCTTCATACTCTTGTTCACTAGAATGGGTGTGATCATGAGAATCCTCCCCTTCCTCTTCATTATGAGGAACTTCCTCATTCTTATTTGGGATTTCTTGTTCCACTCTTTCTTTACCCCTTGTTTGATATTTCTTATACTTGCTCATGTTTCATCCATTATAGACAAGATTCAGTCCAACTTAGCTTTAGCATTCTCAGTATATTGTCCTACTTATTGACTTCCCCCAATATTAGTTCATGTCCTAACCATTTTTCCAAGAATAATTTACCTAGAGGTTTATGTAAGAGAAGGGGACCAACCACGTCAAGGCTCCAGGTCATGGAGATCTAAGAGCAAAGGGCTACCCTATCTTACCTCACTCTAAAAGATGCCTTGCGATAAGGATTGAGAATGATGAGTATTATAATGTACTTCTATCATTCTACAAACCCTAAACTTAGGTTTGGGCTAGGTGAGCTGGTTTTTGGAGTCGATGTTGTACCTCAGAAAACTCTCTATCTAACGATGGAAACATGATTCTGGGATGACAATGTGACACGCTGACATCTCTCTAGTGCACTAACATTCGTATGGTCAGAAAACAATAAGCACAATGGAAACTACCGAAAAACCTACTTACAGCCTAGCTGCTTGATTGTAATGGGGAAAAAAAGTATGATAAATAGAGATGGAGATGATAAAACAAGTATATAAAGGCTAGGGTGATGAAGATGATCTCATAGAAGCACCAGTTATCCAGCTAGCCCTACATGTGCGTTCACCTACACACACACAAGAAGGGGAAAATTGTTGGGGCTGTATAGTTTCCACCTCCATGGACAACCAAAAAGTAACGAAGTAGAATATGCAATAAAGGAAAGAAGAAATAGAAAAGAGCACCACAAACAATATTATGCTACTTCTATCAAATCATAAAGGAGAGGAGTGAAACGTTACCACCTCCACTCAAAAGCTCACTAGCCAATGGAGGAGATATGGACTTGGAAAAGTCACCATAGTTGCAACTGTGATGAAGGGAGGTCTCGCAAGACTCCAAGCCCACGCTTCTATGGCTTGTCTCACACTTGCAATGTGGAGTTGATGAATCTTGCAATGCTACTGTAATGCTCAAAAATGGAGTGTTGGAATGCTACTTGAGAGAGAATGCTAGAGAATTGTTAGAGAGTGATATTGAATTGCGAAAAGCTAAAATGAAGTGAGAATGAATGGATTTTAAGGAAGAATGAGGAAGAATCTACCATTTTTGGGTCAATTGGTCAAAGAGGGACATTAAAATTTGACCCCAATCGAGTGTGTAACACCTCTACCAACTTCAAATGCAGGAATTTGTCAGTGACAACAACACGTCGTGCAGATGTTCACATGTTGCGCATGTGTCCCCGACAAATATTCTCTCACCAACACAAAGTACAGATGCCAAGTGGATGGAAGGCAGTTGGGTGATGTGAAATTTCACCTTCAAATTTGATTTTCTAAGGTGAGGGTGTGTGAAAGGGGAATTTGCATAAGGGGTGAAAATTTGCTCATATACATTTTGCCCCCACTTTAGCAAGCATGAGTACTAATGAGTGCTTCAATAAAGTAGATCAGAGAGTTAGTAGGGTTAGAAATTTATACCTAAACCGTCAAGGAAGCAAACCACGATCTAACGAATTTGAAAGCGCGGGATGGGAAAAGGACTCCACAGGTACTCTTCCTGAGGAGTTTCAAACAAAAGACTCCATAGCCCCGCTGAACTATGAAGCTACACAAAGTACACCAAAGGCCCTCAAAGCAATGATGGAAAAATCCTATAGGATGAAAGCATCTCATAGGCCCGCAAACCTGTTAGGAGGCAACCCCAAAGATCTCTCACATGAAGGAAGCCCCAAGAAGTAAGCGCCTTACAATCCCATAGACTTGCAAGAAGGCAACCCCCAAGATCTCTTACATGGAGGAAGCCCAGATATGTGAGTGCCTCATAGGCCCACCAACCTGTAAGGAAGCATGCCCCAAGATCTCTCACATGGAGGAAACCTAGAGAAGGAGACTTCACAAAGTTAGATTAAAAAGTGGCTTTACAGGTGCACCTGCAAAGCAACATGTTAATCCATAGATAGAAAATGTTAGAAAATAAAGCATCCATGCAAACAAATAAGCGACTAGTCATGCAGACCATTGAAAAATTGGAAGGCTTTCAAAGGGGTCCCTCAGAAACCCTTCAAAAGAAAAGGGGTCCACTTGAGGGACGCGTTGTTTGAAAGTGTATTAGAGACATTTTTTTCTCAAATTGATTCTTCATCAAGGAATCCTTTTGAAGGATGTTCACTTCATCAAGAAATTTGAAAGGAAGAAAATTCCCCCTCATGAGGGGAAGGTCGAGGCTTCTCCCATAGGAAAAGGTTGCTCCCTCACCAGAGGAAAGTTTTCAAGCTTTTTCTTTATGAACCCATGATGAAGGAAACACATTTTATTAGGGGTCCATGTTGAGAATGTGATTTTTGAAAAAAGGTTGCAAAGATTCTCGAGAAAAGATTTGTTGGCAACAAATGCGTTTTCTGAAAATCAAAACATTGTGAAAGTGAGGTTGTCACACATATAAGGGAAAACTCAAGAAAAGAAGAGAGAGATAAAAGAGTGAAAGAGAGATAATCACAAACATAGGACACAAGGGGATCTAGTTTCATTGGGATAGATCCGATCATGCTTATATAAATAATAGTTAATTGTGGTGCAAGGTGAAAGATCATTCAATCCCCACCAGATCAGGAAGAATGCACATAAAACAAAGTATAAAAATGAAAAATTGGGTCAACATGGAAGGGAAGCCTAAATTCCCCCAACACTTTGCATCGTTCCTAATTTGTTGAAAATCAAACACAAACATGAAAGAATGATGATACAAATAGAAGAAAGTTCACAACACAAAATCGATCCTGCATCTAGGCACCAACAAGGGTGACAAGGGTCATCTAGGAACACATAGCACAAGTACGAGGGAACACATTACAACACACACACACACATCTAATCTAAAGATAAAGAAGAGGCCTCCCCCTAACACTCATTGACCAAGAGGTCATCTGCTTCCCAATCTATATCATTATAAGGGAAGGCAGAGAAGCTTGTAGTGGTGGAATATTAAGGGGAGGAGCTTTTGACCCTCCCACAACAAGGGCTAAGGAAGAAGCCCCTACAAGGTCTTCTCCACTAGGCTCTTGTGGAGCTATGGTTAGCAATTTTGCAAAGATCATTGACAAGGACAGGACCTCATCCAGTGAGTTGACCATGCACTTCATAGGAGTGCCATGTCGTGCCTCAATAAACAGGGAGGATGGTGCCTGAGATTCACCGCTAAGCTCACTGACTAACTTAGGAGTAGCGACAAACTTAGGGGAACTAAGGCTTGCTTCGTCACTAGGACGGAACAAGCTAGCACGAGACCACCCTTTGGAGAAGGTGGAATCCTCTTACACCCTCCATTGCTAGAGGATCCAATCTCTACCTTCTACTTCATCAAGGAATGTGAACTCCCCACGGACAAGGTGAGAGGCACATAGGAAGAGGAGGAGAAAACTGTAGCATATACTACCGAAGTATTCAACATATCCACAAGTTTAGGAAATGGCAGGATGTCCAAAAGGGGCATCAACAAGGGAGGCTCAACTGAAGGAGTGATAAACACCTTCACCTTTTTAGGGTTAGGCACACTCACACTCGCAGCAGGAGCCGAAAGCAAGACTAAGCTTGATTGAATGGAAGCAGAGGGGAGGAGAGAGGAGGATGCATTAGAAGGCCCTAAAGTAGGGGTAGTTGTTTCCTCTTCCTTCTTTTGCAAAGTGACCTATTTAACCACTAGAGCATTTTGTCGGTGCTTGCATTCATATGCAAGGTAGTTTCTACAACTCTTCAAGCTAGAGGTTGAGAGCTGCGAGCGGATGAAAGGCTCCTACTCAGCCATAGGGGTGTCCATCACAACCATTTTTGGTGGAGGGACAGACTCCTGAATGGAAGAAAGATGAGCAGGTTGGGAAACAATAGGGGGAACCAGCTCTAGTGCCTTGGCAGCAGGCCTCTTCCCATTCACTGCTTTAGGAGCAGAAGTGATGGGAGGCCGTAGAGGCCAAGACATAGAAGATTCCCCATGGGGACCCTTTCTCCTACAATACAAGTAGGGCCAAGGTCTAGGAGGTTTGCTAGGGAGGTCTAAAATCTTAATCTTAGGTCAGTGCCAAGCAGGCACCATCAGACTCCTTAAGTAGAACCTAGGAGTAGGCATCCAAAATTCTTCCTCAGACAGAGGAGTGGGAGAGGCATCCCAAGAATGGACTAGCTTGTCTTTTCCTTTTTGAAAAGAGGGGGCAGCTTGTTGCTACACTATTGGAAGGGTCAATTTCGACTGTCCCTTGCCCTTGGTCTTATACTTCACATAGTTCTTGTAAAGTAGGTTCATTCTTGGGGAGAACAGACCGACCGGGGTAAGCCAAAAATGGTCGAAGGAGTAACCCCCATGGGACACCAACGGTTGGTATACAATGTCATGAACCACGTGCACAACACATTCATGGGAGAATTTTAAACACTTATGAATGATGGAGGTGATTCCATTCATGGAAGCTAGCCAAGGTATTCCTAGCTTTAGCTTGAACAAATCTGACTCTAGAATAACATCGAAAACTTTGTCTACAACCCTAGGTCCAACTAGGGCGGATAGAGTTATTGAGCCATATGGCTTTAGACAAAGACCATCATGCATACAGATGGTAGACTTCATTTCTTTGTACTCCTTCCTCTACAATGAATTTAGCAACAACGCTTCTTCTATAATGACATTCACTCGACTCGTAGGGTCAACCAAGACCCCCATCGCAATGTTGCCATTAAGGCACGAGTGAGAATGTAAAGGGGAGAAGGCTTGTTATTCAAGGGCATATCCTATGAGGTGAATGTCATATATGATGAGTTGGTCGCAAGCTGCGTGGTAGGAGTAACCATGACCATGTTAACGTATGCCTCGAGTCAAGTGGTAGAATCAGAGGGATCGATAATTAAGTTGGCAGAATACAATAGAAATAGGTTTGTGTATATCTACAACTCACTATTCACTTTCGCCACCGATTTGTTCGTATTTTGTTTACTCCCATCAAGAAGAATAGTACCATCCTTGATGTGATCCTGTATCTCATGATGTAGGTGCATACAATGTTCAGTATCATGTCCATTAACTCAATGGTACTGACAAAAGGAATTTGCATCATACCAACTAGGGTAAGGTTCCTTGAGAGGTTTAGGGTTCTTCGAGATTATGATCTTATCCTTCAACAACTTTTGCAAGATGAAGAATAATATTTTGCTAACTTTTGAACTTTTTCTTGTGTTTGAGGCCATTATCATTCATAGTGACTACTACATTCATGACAGCCTTACCCTTTTTAGAGATTGATACAATTGATTTCCCTTATGAAGGGGAGCACGAGTTGAATCCCCCAAACTAGACTACCATTTGTTGATATTCTCATAGTGCAACACACAAATGTGAAAAAGAAGGGTATATCATAAGGGAAAAATTTTCATACCAAGATCTGTGAAAGTTCCCTATGAATCCTTCTTCACATTAGAATCAGGCAGTGAGTACGAGATCTGTGAGAAAAGCGCTTGATATCGCGTTATAAAATCATTTTTCTTCTCATTATCCCCTTGTTTACATTAGACGAGATCTAAAAAGGTCATATTTGGTACGATGTTGGCTTGGAACTGTCGGAGAAACTAATTTACAAGTTAATCAAATGAGAAAATAGAGTTATTTGGTAAGGAACAGTATCATTCGAGCATTGTATCCTTAAGAGATTGAGGGAATATTTTTTCCATCAATGTGTCGTGATGGAAGAAGTCTATACACATGGCAGTAAAAGTGAACACATGTGTTTGCAGATACCCTTTACCACCATACTTCTCAAATTTGAGAATCTCCATTCCTTGTGGGAAGGAAGTGCTTAAGATTGCTACCAATAATGGACTATGTTGGAAGAAGGGTTGAAAGATAGGTTGGGCAAACGCTTGGGAGAGACTTGCCTATTGGCTTTGCATCTTACCCATATTCTGAAGAAGAGCATTTAGAATAGGGTCTTGGGATGACAAAGGTCCAATGGGACCTCCTCCAGAGCCACCACCGGAGCCACCTCTAAAACCACCAACATGGCCAGGTTGTTGGAGCCACCGCCACCAACAAGGCCTCCACTAGAGCCACCTTTGCCTCTAAAGCCATCACCATGGCCTCCATCGAAACCACCTTTTCCAATGCCACCTCTGCTTCTGAAGCCACCACCACTACCAAAGCCCCCACCACTCAACCTACCTAAACCTCCACCACTAAAGGTGATAGGGGTGAAACTAAAACCTAAGGGCATTTTGTTCACTTTGATAGTTTTATATTTCTTAGAGGTAGATGAGACACTAATTGATGGGAATGTGTCAACCATGTACATAGACATAATAGGTATCAACATTCCTAACTGTCTCTCATGTTCTTCGAGAGCGGCCCCTTTTATAATGTTAGTGTTGTTTGGAAGGGCACACGCTTCAGTCAGACTAGAGAGACTAGCTAGTAGTTCTATGCATGTTCGGTCTTTTCCCACCATATACTTTATCTTGCTAATAACCCAAGCAACTCTAGCCAACTTCATGTCCTTTTCTAAGTGATTCTCCAAGTCACCCAACCCTTTGCTAAGGGTAGATATATATTTTGAAGGAATGTGAATGACTTCATACTCATCTACTAACGATGGTGTAGGAGATGCAAGAGGAGTGGGGACATGGTCAGCCTCATCGAAGAATCCTACCTCGTCCCTCAACAACTACTCCTGGGTAGATAGTCCAGTGGCAGACTTGACAAAAAGGCCTGTAGAGAAACTAGTAGTGACCATCTTCTCCATCGGAAGGTGTTGCACACTTCTCCTAACAATGTACTTGAAAGTTGTGTACTTAGTTGTGATGCTCATAAACCTTCACAACACTCAAGGTTACAATGATCACTAGGTACAAGGGAAAAGTCTCAACATCGAGAAATTGGCAGACATTGTTTAGGTTAGGTTCACCAAAAATGTAAGAGAAGGGGATCAACCACATCAAGACTCTAGGTCATGAAGAGCCAAGAGTGGAGGGCTTCCCTAACTTACTTCACTCTAAAAGATGCCTTGGGATAAGGATCGAGAATGATTAGTACTATAACGTACTTCTATCACTCTACAGAACCTAAACTTAGGTTGGGCTAGGTGAGCTGGTTTTTGGAGTCGGTTTTGCACCTTAGACAACTCTTTGTCTGAGGACAAAAGCATAGTTCTGGGATGATAGCACAATGTGTTGGTGTCTCTCTGGCACATTGATGTTCGTACGGTCATAAAATAGTAAGCATAGTAGAAACTACCGAAAAAACTACTTACAACCTAGCTGCTTGATTATGATGGGAAAAAATAAGAAAGTACGAGAAATAGAAACAGAGATGATAAAACAAGTATATAAAGGATAGGGTGACAAAGATGATCTCACAGAAGTGCCAGTTCGCCAGCGAGCTCCACACGTATGTTCATCTACACACACAAGAAGGGGAAAATTGTTGGGGCTATATAGGGGTCTACTTCAGTCAAACCCTCATTTTGGTGTTTCCACCTCCACAAATAGCCAAAAAGCAGCAAAGTAGAATATGCAATCAAGGAAAGAAGAAATAGAAAAGAGCACTACAAACAATATTATGCTACTTCTATTAAAACACAAAGGAGAGAAGTGAAACGTTACCACCTCCACCCAAAAGCTCACTAGCCAATGGAGGAGATATGGACTTGGAAAAGTCACCACAACCACAACTGTGATGAAGGGAGGTCTCGCAAGACTCCAAGACCACACTTCTATGGCTTGCCTCACACTTGCAATGTGGAGTTGACTTGAAGCTTGAAATGTTCTTACAATGCTCAAAAATGGAGTGTTGGAATGCTACTTGAGAGAGAATGCTAGAGAATTGCTAGAGAATGAGTTGAATTGCTAAGAGCTAAAATGAAGTGAGAATGAATGAATTTTAAGGAAGAATGAGGAAGAATGAGGAAGAATATGCCATTTTAGGGTTGGTTGGTTGAAGAGGGACATTATAATTTGACCCCAATTAGGTGTGTGATGCCTCTGCCAACTTCAGACGTAGGGATACATTAGGGACGACAGTGCGCCATGTAGATGTCCTCAATAAATATTCTCTCACCAACACAAAGGATGAATGCCAAGTGGATGGAAGATAGTTGGGTGATGTGGAATTTCACCTTCGGATTTGATTTTCTAAGGTGAGGGTGTGTGAAAGGGGAATTTGTGTAAGGGGTGCAAATTCACTCCTATACAGTCTCATTTAATTAGATCTAAGAAAGTTTACTTATTATTCTATAAGCATTAAAAAACAATCATTCATATAAATAATATCATAAAGAACTTTTACACAAAGTTTTCCAAAAACATGTTTTTTATTTCAAATTGATGAAGGATTTCAATATCGTTAAATTTATATAGAATGACTATTTAGATGGTCTAAGGGAGAGTATCCCTCAGATTCATTTTTCAATACATAACTTTGTCGGGTATAACCCTCAAATTTTTTTCTCATTTTTTTCATAATAAGGATAATATCCTTTAGACCTATCCTTAGACACATAATTTTGAGGAACATTTTCCTCCAATTCACCACTTGAGGCTATTACAATAATTACAACCATAGGTATAACACGAGGGTCCCTAAATTACATTGTTGGACTAACACCACATTTTGAGGGCATATCCCTAGAATGTGATAAAGAGTCAAACTTTGTTAGAGAGATAGGAGGTAAGTAGTTAAAGTTGGCATCATCTTTCATCCTTCTCTTATCTTGGTCGATTCATGAAAGGGTGTGACTAATATTATCAATATTGCTCAACCAAATGGCATTGTCATGATTGGTTCCCTAAATGGTACGAGCAAGGCCTTCTCTTTCCTTCTTGGCCCATAGGTAGCGCTCATTTCTAATTATTGACTTTATTGCAGTCATCCTAAGATGCACCATCCTGACACAAGAATTTTCATGCATTAGAATTGTATATTTTTGGATTGGAAACATAGCAAGCACATAGGTTCTAGAGCTAAACCTAGTAGCTCTGATACCACATGTAACATGCCCATTGTTCTACTCAATAATTTTTCCAATATTTTACACATAAGTGAATAGTTTATGCATCTAAACTTTAAGAGGAATAATTTTTTTCTTTTCCTTTGAATAATAAATGCACATTTAAAACATATTTAAAACTCTCCTATTGCATACAAAAGAATTCATTTCATCGATTCAAATAATGATGATAAACAATTTCTATATAACATTTCATAATTACAATTTCAATAGAGATGGATACACATTACAAACATAGCCTAAACAAGCTTAAAAAATATATAAAGTACAATGGTCCAAGAAATCCCCCTCAAATCTTGACCTTCAATAGATGAGGAGAAGCATCACTCAAGCACTTTTCTACTAGCCACATACTTACTATGATCCACAACACATTTACCTAACTGGTAAGATGGCCCTACCCTTCGACGAAGAGATTGGTTTGATAACCTCATATCAATAGCCTTTTCTAAGATTGGTGTTGTGTCCTATATATTTCTAGAACTAACATACAGTGGTTCCTACTTACATGTATGGCATTCCTTGTCTAGTACGTAATCCTAAATCATAGTGAAATCGACAATGTAAATAGTGGCTACTTACACTACTTTGGCCAAAGTTTCCATCACCCTAAACTTAGAGTGGACATCACATTTTCACCCACCTTCCTAGCTTGATTTGGTATAAATGACCATTATACTCTATATATAGGTTACCCCCCTTCCCATGGATCGAACAAATTCTATGAATAACCCACATGACATCACATAACAATATAACTATACTACCCAAGTGATTATAGCAAATTCTTGCACAATGCTACATACATCTAGAATAGACATCCTATATATATAGCGATGATAACTACACATAATATAAATACATTGCACTCAAATAACCTCCCATATATAGGGCACATAAAGACATAACCAATAAGATAGGTTCTACAACGTATTGCATAACCATGAAACAAGCAATCTCAACAAACACCACATTCAAAAGAACTCTTTTCCCAACATAGTAAATAAACTATTTATCATTTCCAACATAAAGACAAAGGTATAGAAACTAGCATGCCTGAATAATACTACAATTGATTAACCTCCTTCGTAGTATGTATCCTCAATATTGATTGATACCTCCTTTAAGATCCACTTGAGTACCCTCTTCTAACTTCTCACTAAATCCCACAATAAACACAAATACGATATACCAAAATAACTCTCAACTCACAATAAAATAGCATCAAGATAATCAAAATGATAAGTGTAGCAATTGGTAGAATGGGTACCTCTATTTATACTAATTTGTGAGCAATTGAAGGCTACAAACAAGTATTTTTGCCACCTTTCTTCCTCATGCAATGACTCACTCATAGGTTTGCAACACATGATAGTCCTTATGGATGAGTCAACTTGATATTTGGGAAAACAAACTCAAAACATGTTTCCTAATTCGAATTCCATTGCAAAATGTTGCCAAGTTTGCACTTGATTGAGTCTAAACATTTATTTGTAGGTTAATACGAATTCAAAGACTTCTTTTACATTCCAACTTCTATCAAATATGGCACCACCTCTTGTTACTTGGTGCCACCTTCTCAAGTGCAACCTGTTCACATATTCTCATGTTTCAAACAACATTTATTTCCCTGCTAAAATATTTTACACACCTACAAGCTTTCCTATGTGCTATGTTTTATATTTACTTTATGCTTTGGACTTTATCCCTCTTAAAGCTATGCTTTAAACTTCATGCACCCCATGATATAATATATGCCTTGCTGCATATTATTAACAATAATGATTAGTGTTATCTTATGTGCTCAGGTCCATATTAATAACTTTATTCCATATATATATATATTATATATATATGTATATATATATATTATATATATATATATATGTATATATATATATTATATATATATATATACACACATACTTATCTTCATGGTATATATATATATATATATATATATACTATGAAGATTTACCAAATACATTAACAAACATATTTATATAATATATAAATATAAAGAATAATTAGTGCTATGTGATTTCCACCATCTATAATGCTTTTAATTTTTCTATTTATGGATTTTGATTGTGTATTAGTTTTTCCATCAATGTTTCGGATCACACTTTGGATGATCCATCATCAGGATGAAAGATAACTCAAGGAGATTCATTATGGTTTGTTGCAAACCCAACTTGCTTGAAAAAAAAGAGAGGTTGTGGTAAGAGAGGGGTAAGGAGGCATGCAACCCAAGAATAAATTGAAAAAAGAGAAAAAATTCAAAGGTTAATAAAAACACTTCTATGATGACACAAGAGAAGAAAATAAAAGAGAATAAGGAGATTAAAGAAATAGAAGAATGATAGTAGAAAAAGAAATAAATGCTAATACCTATATAGCAAAAATCAACAAACAATCAAAGCCACAAAATGAATAAAAAACCAAAATCTAATAAGTATCATAGAAATAAGCTAAGTAAACAATAAAGTAGAAATAAAGGCTTAAATCTTTCAATTATAAAGATGAAATTAAATAAAAGTCAAAGAATAAGCCATAAAAAGAAGAAATTACAAAAGATGAAAATAATTTAAAGTAAGAGGAATAATATGAATTTTTTTGTGTATAGTATTTTATAGTTTATATGTGTATTGTATTTTATAGTTTTACCTTCAAATTATTTTATTTTATTATTTTCATCTTTTGTAATTTCTTTTTTTTTATGGCTTATTCTTTGGATTTTATTTAATTTCATCTTCATAATTGAAAGCTTTAAGCCTTTATTTCCATTTTATTGTTTACTTAGCTTATTTCTATGAAACTTATTAGCTTTTGGTTTTTTATTCATTTTGTGGTTTTGATTGTTTGTTGATTTTTGCTATATAAGTATTAGCATTTATTTCTTTTTTTTAGTATTTTACTTCAATTTCTTTGAACTCCTTATTCTCTTTTCTTTTCTTCTCTTGTCTCATCATAGAAGTGTTTTTATTAGCCTTTCACTTTTTTCTCTTTTTTCTCTTTCTTCTTGGGTTGTGTGTCTCCTTCCCCCTCTCTTACCACAACCTCTCTCTTTTTCTTTTTAAGCAAGTTGGATTTGCAACAAACAATAATGAAACTCCTTGAGCTCTCTTTCATCTTGATGATGGATCATGGAGTGTGATCAGAAACGTTGATGCAAAAACTAGCACACAATCAAAATCCAAAATAACAAAATTAAAATAAATAATAATATTGCGTGTGTGTGTATATGTCATTATAACATTACACACACATATATATACCATATATACATATATTTGTAATTCCATTTCATTATCTTTATAAAACACTCATCATACAATCCCATTAATCAACACACGTACATGGGATGCATTCTCTCACATGTATGAGTCTACTGTAGACATGTACACATATACATATATATACATCATATGCATATATCTCACCAATACCACCATAATCATACAAGGAAAGACTAACACATGCCATCAAGTCTTAATCATAATTCTCAATCACAACATTCTCAACAAAGATTACTTACCTTTTTCCAACACTAACTTGACTCTCTATGACCAATTAGGATGTAAGTGTGTGAATGCTTAGTTAGGCTCATTAAGGGTTACCAGATCAAGTTCTTCTCTTGAGTGATACTTCCCCTCTCTTTTAAAGGATTGAACCTATTCTTGCACTCAACTTGGCACATCATAATAGTAGCTAGCTGAACACAACATAATCATATGCATCATACATTTTATAGTTAGAAACATTATCGAATATCAAATTGTAGCAATCATTCATTCATCATATTTCCATTCAAGATTCATTAAACATTTTCATATAAAAATTCAGAAAACACATTCATTCATTCAAGCAATTTAACCAAAATAGGTAATAGTAAATAGGTAATATTGCTCGAGGTGTAACATGAACCTAGATTGTTGGGTTGTTGTTGTGGCGGAGTGAGAGTGGGACTTGTACCAAAAAAGGATTAAGTCCTTATCAGTAGTGGATTTATGTTTTGCATAGTGGATGTGGTTTCCACTTGTGGTCCTATGTGTGAAGGATTTGTCTTCCAAATTTTATTGGTTGTATTTGAAAGAGTGGCTTTTTTAGCTATGGTGGTGGATGTAGAGGGAAATGGGTTTGCCAAGGATTTAGTGAGTGATGGTGGAATGTTCACAATGGGTGTGGTATGTGTTGTCTTATTAGGCAACATGCCTATATTCCACTGTGATGTGGGGGGTGTTGCACTAGGTCCCAATGATGGTGTTCCATTTGTAGTACCTAACCTTGTTGATGCTATGATTGACACTTCTTCAATGATCATGGATACATCAAAGTAAGAGGGGAGCTTATCTCTATGTTGTGCCGATGAAAAGAAGTATTTATTTGGGTTTGCTTTGACCATTTCATCAATAATCTTCAAAATCCTAGGATCTTGAGATGCGTTATCAACTTCTTCTTGTGTAAGACTATCATCTATTTCCTTTTATAGTGTAGTTGCCATAAGGGATAGGACCCTGATTTTGTGTGTTCCCATGAGCACTAGGGTTCTCTCTGAAGTTTATGTCACTAGTGGCCCAATTGTATAATGGGTGAGAAGATGAATCCATCTTTTTCCTTTTGATTTGGGAACATGTTGTTGGCAAAACAAGGACAAACAACTGAAAGGGGGGGTGAATCAGTTGTCACAAAATGATAAACTTTTCAATACTTAACTTAATCTCAGATTTGATGAATAAACAATTAACACATCAAAGAGACAAAGAACACCAAGAATTTTTTTTGTGGAAACCCTGTTAGGGGAAAAACCACAGTGGATGTTAGTCCACAAGATTATACCTTGTTAAAAGTAAAATGAAATCAATAAAGGGGAATGCACATGCATTTAGGCACACTACCTAGAGCTCACTGCTCAATTACATAAGGGGCTCACTACCCAACAATACATAATAGGATTAAAATCTGGAGGGTACGAACTGAGAAAATAGCTTCTCCACAAGCCTGATTACAATTCCAATTAAGCACAAAAAACTCCTTCACAAACTACTTCACACATCACTCAATCTTCTTCACACTTTGCTTTGTAATCAAATGATATTCACACATACACACATAAGAGCACACTCAAAACCCTTTTTTTTTACTCACTACACCGATGAAACAATCGCTCTTATATATCCGCTACATGAGATTTCATCAATAACTTATTCGGCTAGGAAAATAAAACATATTTTCAATGTCAGCCCAAATTTACAAATAAATTTTTAAATGCGAATCCACCAAGGTCGGCCACAACATAGTGGGGACCTAAATTAACAATTCCAACACAAAAAGACTTCAATTAATTTCACCTTAAAGATCCACAACATGCTACCACCATGTTGGCCAAGAACAAGAAAAACCAAACATACGCAGGAAAAAATTTCAACCACAAGCACATTGATCAATGTGGACGTACCACAAAGATAGAGCACAATCTAGAAACATCCAAGAGCACCAATAAACAACAGAGAAACATCCACAACAACTGATATTTCCATTTAATCACACAAACTTTACTCAGGAACACTAACAAAAACCACAAAAACACTATCAGACCACAACATGATCAAATCTATACGCAAACCTCTAAAACTTCTGGTAGATGATCTAGATACACTCAACAAAAAACCCTTTAGTCCATAGCAGCTAGACTTCAACGTAAAGAACAAGATGCCTTCATGACCTGCACAGTTCCACTAGGAACCTGAAACACATTCTTTTACAATTTTCTCAATATCCTCGACATATACAACCTCTAATGCATCAAATGCTATTAGTGTTGACATCAATGACAACCACATATCAACAAAACATCCACAACATCCAACACATGTAACAACCATAAAAGTGATGTTTGTTTGAAGTTTGCTTTTTTCTAAGTTTGTTTATTTATTTATTTGTTTGTTTTGTGAAATTTTTGGGGTATGAATGCACCTAGAATGAATCCACTATGTATTTTTGGTACTTTTCTATTTTTGGGAAAATATTGAATGTGCAAGACTAGAATGAGACTATTTTTTCGTGAATTTTTGCTTTTCTGGAAATGATGTAAGACTATGTTTTTGTGACCTTTTCTTGACACTTTTTTTATTAAAATGTAAAGACCTTTGTGTTACATTGACCTATGATCTTAAAAGTGACAATCTTTTGACAAGTTTTCTAGTTTTGAAGACTATCGTTTCCGTGTGAAAAATTTCTAAAACCTTTAAGTGGAATGATGTATGGTTTTTTGATAAAATAGATTCCTCAAGTTACAAACTAACATGAGTTGGGTTTCTATTTTTGCTTAAAGAAGATTGTAAAAAAGTGTTTTGCAACTAGACTAATGAGTTACAATCCAAATTTTGTTTGATGATGAAGATGTAAATGTGAGGGTTTTGAGATTTTTCCAAATGGCCAATCTAGATTTTGACCTTCCAACTTGCTTGCAAATTTTTCAATTTTCTAAGATTTTAATGGCAAGGTGTTTTAAAGACCCTATGACAAATTATCTAAGAAGCTAAGATGATGGAGTGCTCTAAATCTAAGAAATCTAAAATGTTGAAAAGAAGTGGTCAAATGTTTTATCTAAAAACTAAGGATGTTGAAAAGCACAAGAATCAATGATTGACTTTCTTTTTGAATTTTATGGTAAAAAAGTTTGATTTTTTGAAATATGTGATTTTTGGCCTTTATTTTCTTACCAAGAAAATGTGACATTCTAAAAACATATGTAGTGTTTTGATTTTTTTTTTACTACAATGCTATAAACTACAATCACGGTCCTATTGGTCATAGATGCGTTGTAGATTTCCTCACTTGCATCACATACAATTGTGGTTTCAATTTTTTTTTCTAAAGAAAACATCAATTAACAGAGCTACAATGTATTACCAAACAATTGCATCACACAGGCCAATAGATGCATCACACTATTGTACAACACAAATACTTAGTTGCAGCACACATGTTGATAATTGCAGTGCAAGAGTTTAAATACACAAAACAAACTCTAGGAATCTTATTTTTTATTTTTTATTATTTTCCAAATTGTGGATCAATGATGCAAACACAGAGAACAGTTTTTTTGAGAAGTGATTATGAATTTTAACAATTTGTTTTGAAAGAGCAAGTGATACACACAACATATAAAGTATGCAATAACTAAATCAATAAGTAAGGGGGATATTTCACAAGCTTTCTTCCATAAAGCTTACTAAGTAATATTTGATAAACACATTCCTATTTAGTTAACTAGGTGCATCTCTTGAGTCGGGTTCACATGATAAAGTATCTAGCTTGAATGGATGACTAGAGTAAGCATGCATACATGAAACACCTCTTACCTTGAAAGGAAAAAAATCTCCTCACAAGGTGTTTGCCACCTCAACAAGCAATCATTACATGATGAATATCTTCATGGAATGACCAGTTGTCCCATTGCACCTTCTCAAGAAATATTTTAGAAACACTTGGCTTTGGATTCTAAGTAGGATAGTTTGTAATGACTCAATGAACACTAGATATATAGTTGAGATTAAGACACTAAAGTCTCTAGCCGACCTACATGTGGTCTATAAATCCAAATCAAAATTGACACACAAGGTATAACATCCCTAGATACATGCTACTTACTTTCATTTTTGCACTTTTATATAGCTCGCTTGAACATGTGCTTTAAGGTCTCCTTGAGTTCTTCATTGCAGGATGTGTCTCAAGGCATATTCCTCTACTAAATTTTTTTTGTGAATTTTAGTGTGCAATTTCTTGTCACCCAGGATTGCACAAATGCAAGGGGAGATGATACTATTCACAACACCTCTTCATGCAAGCACACCAAACACAAAAATTAAGTAGTTCTTTTTAAAGCCCAAATGAGATGAAATTTGTTTGTTCTTTTTAACACCCAAAGAAAAGTGGCATTTTCAAGAATGCTATTAATTTTAACCCACATAGCAAAATTTGATAGCTGTTTTGTTCATTTTAAGTGCACCAAAATAAATGTGAGACATCCATGTCAATTTTTAAACTCCAAAAACTAAACGTGTGCTCTTTTTAGAGTCAAAATTCAAAAGTGTGAGACATTTGAATGCCAATTTTTAAACACCAAAACTAAATGTGTGTTCTTTTTAAAACCCAAAAAATTAAGTGTGAAAACTACTCCTCTAATTCACCACAAGCTACAAGCAATGAGATTAGTAACATGAAAACATTATTCTACTATTGAAAAGAAAAGACATGAAAAGAAAATAGTTATCATACTACCTTTCAATTTTCTTCAATAGTCAATTACGGTGCTGATAAATGCAATTGTGTCACACTAAATGTGGTTTAGTAAGTGTCACTACGGTGTACTACAAGTTGACTGTTGTAGATTGTCAAGCGACTACGCTATACTGTTAAGAGAATGTAGCTTATAGAAACTCATGTTGTGCATGTTTTGCACACACGCCCCGCCGAGGGCAGGGACCCCCTCTTTTCACTCCTGATAGGCTGCTTTGCTCATGTCTCATTTTGCATGCCCCATTTTCTAAGCCCAAATTGGTCATGTGCCTTCAAATGATCAAATTCCCCTGACCAAATTCGCTTACTTGAGTTTTGCCAAGTCTTTTGCTTTCATGGAAGTGCCCTTGTGGGTTTCCCTTCGCCTATTGCCTCGACGTCCTTGATCACTCGATTTGCTTTTTCCTTCATTTTTTGACTTTGGTGACAAGTTTCCTATGGATTTGGAATGTTTTTGTGGTGCCTAAGTGAATTGCCAAGGTTTCGTTAAGTTTTGGGGTTTTCAGAAATTTCCTTTTGGAACTCCATCCCTCCTTGGCCATTTTGACCTTCCCTCAGCCCTCGACAATCTGCCTTCCGGGACCTGCCCCCTCTATGGCCGTTTCTAGGACTCCATCCCTCCTTGGATGTTTTGACCTTCCATCAGCCCTCGACGGTCCACCTTCCGAGACCTGCCCCCTTTGTGGCCATTTCTGGGACTCTGTCCCTCCTTGGCCATTTTGACCTTCAGTCGGCCCTCGACAGTCTGCCTTCTGGGACCCGCCCCCTCCATGGTCGTTTCTGGGACTTCATCCCTCCTTGGTCGTTTTGACCTTCTGTTGGCCCTCGACGGTCCACCTTTTGGGGCCCACCCCCTTTGTGGTCATTTCTAGGACTCCGTCCCTCCTTGGCCGTTTTGACCTTCCATCGGCCCCCAATGGTCTGCCTTCCGTGACCCGCCCCCTCCATGGCTGTTTTATGGGACTCTGTCCCTCCTCGCCCATTTTGACCTTCCACCAGCCCTCAGTGGTCTACCTTATGAGATCCTCCCCCTTTGTCGTTGTTTTCGAGACTTCATCCCCCCTTGGTCGTTTTGACCTTTCGTCACCCCCTAGCGGTCCGCCTTCCGGGACCTGCCCCCTTTGTGGCTGTTTTGACCTTTCGTTGGCCCCCGATAGTCCAACTTCCGGGACCCGCCCCCCTTCGTGGCCGTTTTTGGGACTTCGTCCCTCCTTTGTTGTTTTGACCTTCTGTCAGCCCCCAACAGTCCACCTTCCGGGACCTGCCCACTTTGTGGCCGTTTCTGGAACTCCACCCCTCCTTGGTCGTTTTAACCTTCCGTCGGCCCTTGGTGGTCCGCCTTCCTAGACCTGCCCCCTCCGTGGCCGTTTTTGGGACTCCATCCCTCCTTGGCCATTATGACCTTTTGTTGGCCCTCGACGATTCACCTTCTAGGACCCATCCCCTCTGTGGCCGTTTTTGGGACTCTGTCCCCCCTTTGCTATTTTCGGGACTCTGTCCCTCCTTTTCCATTTCCAGAACTCTATCCCTTCATTGCCATCAGAGACTTTCCTTTTGGGCCACCGTGTGCTCATTGCCTTTTCAAAAGGGCGGTGACTCTTCAACTTTCCCCTTCCAAACTTCCACTTTTTTCAAAATGAGTCCAATCTTGAGGAAGTTTGTCTTGACACTCTTTCTTCCCCTTTTCCCATGTGCTATAATTGAAAAATCTTGGTCTTGCTAAGTTTTGTTGGGTCTGGGAACTTCCCTCAGGGATTGTTGTCCCTCATTCGTTGTCTGCCTTCCTTCCGCCTTCCATCCATCACCCGACTTCCGTTGGCGCTTCTGGGCCTGACCTTGGGGAATGCTGTCCCCCATTCGTTGTCTACCTTCCGTCTGTCACCCAACTTGGCGCTCGACCCCCTTAGGCACACATTAATGTTTATGGTCCAAATGAGCTCCAAATATGAATATTATGATCTTTTGATGATGCATGGATGGATCTAACAAGGAGTTTGTAGGATTTGACTAACGTTTTCCTTGATTTGTTTATGAATGCACTTACAACACTTCATGTCTGCAATATTCAAGAAGCCTACCGCAGGTCTGTCGGGGAGACCCATTGAGAAAGCTAAACAAGGAAAAGCGCATAGCTCTTATCACCATTCATTTCATGTTCGCCTCTCCCCCTAGCACCCACCAATAGGGTCAGTGTTAGAAGAAGGCCTGTGCCAAGGAAGTCAATGACAAGAATGTAAGAGGGTGGCCTTGAAGAAGGCATGAGGGAGCTATCCTACTTTTCACTGGAGGATGATGACCTGTTCCCTGAATCAGGGGAAACCAATCCATTGATGCCAGTTGTCGACAGGCCCATTTGATCCAAGGAAGAACACTGCAAACACATCAAGTAAGAAGACAACTTTCAGCTATAGTGAAAGGGAAATTAGCTAAATTACAAAACTGCTACAACACCTGGGCACTAGGTGACAAAATAGGGAAAATACAAAATTATATTTTAAAATTACTAGATAATGGGGGTAGGTGAAACCCTAATGTAATCAAATCTGGGCCACACAATGTAGTTCAATCCTAGCCATTCATTTGGGCTTTAAAAAACTATAAATAGGGGCTTGCCCCTCATTTAAAAAAGGTTGGAGAATTGATGTAAAGACATTCTGCAACAATAGAAAGCAACATTGCATGATTTATGGGTGTTCCTTTTGAGTTTTCTCTTTATGTATGCATGGTTCAACTTCCCTATTAGTTTAGGTGTTAGTTTTTTGAATGGAAGTGGTGATGGTGATTGTTGTTTCAATATTTGATGAATTTCTGGCTCATGCTTTTTGTGGTTCATTGATGATGAGTCACTTTGCAAAGCTAGTCTAAGCTCTTTACTTCATTGCTACAACTTAGTTCAATTACATGTGCATGATGTGTGTGTGTGTAATATGAAAAGCTGCAGTCCTTAGAAGATTGCACTAATTTTGTGTAGTTGTAGGTTCTCTTGGTCAAGAAAAACTTAGTTTTAGGGAGTTTTCCTACTGTAGCAGCCTCCATGATCACTGTTCATTCGTAGTTTTAGGTCTAGGAATCTTCTCTCTTCCCTGCCTTTTTTTTTTAGGCAAGGTTCATTGCACATTGTAAAGCCAAATCCAATGATGAAATGGAGTTTAAGACTGTTGTTTGAACTTGGAGCAAATGCACACCAACTCTCCCATCTTAAGAACTCCATTTGCAGATCCACTTCCCCACTTTGTGACTCATCCATAAGTCTGCCTTGTGATTCTAGCAAATCACATGAAACAACTAAGATATTCCAAGCATTGTCAAAACCTAACACTTGAGAAGCCTTGGGGTGATTTTCAACAACTTGTTGTTGAAAGTCTCCTTCCAAGAGAGGTAGTGCATTTACGCACTGCCTGTGTTGAGAAAGTGTGCAAAAACACCCATCAACAACTCAAATGCGTCACTTTGTTAGAACTTGCAACAGATAAAAAAAAAGTAGTAACAAATGTGACACGATAACTTTCACATGCGATATCGGTTTTAGCGATTATGTCACACGAAATTGAGACTGTCATGCAATTGCATCGCAAAAAATCACGAATGCGTCTTATTTCCTTTAAACAAATTTGTTAAAAATTGCACTTCTTCAAGTTGGGTTTACCAAATGTAAGATTGGAAAATGAGGTCTTACTAAACATTAAGCATGAATCTATTCAAAGTAACCACTAAACTATGAATTCAATACTAAATTCAAATCAAATCTTTCAATAAGAACAAATGTAATATAGAAATGTAACCAAATGATACAATTTTACCTTCCTTTCTATGCTACCTTTGAATCACTTTCATTATTTCTCTCTATTTGTATCCTTGAATATTGCTCTCGGATTTTGTATGCTAAATGTTGCTTGAAGCTTCAAATGTTGTAGTATGGTAAAGGATGCCAAATATTGAGAATTCGTGGTTAGTCAAAAATGTGAGAAGAAGACTTCTTTTATAGAAATGCTTATTTCAGATGAACGATCTAGATGCAAAGATCAAATATCAAGACCAACGTTCAATGTCTGTTGAGAGGAAATAGATTGAGTAGTTAAATGACTTGATTAATCCAATCAAGGGAATTGATTGGATAATTAATGGAAATTTGATATATTAGTTAGTGGGATTGGAATAATCGATGGAAATAGATATTAACTAGTTGGATTGGAATAATTAGTAGAAAATGATATATTAATTAGTGAGATTGGAATAATTGGTGGAGATGGATGTACTAATTAGTGGGATTGGAATAATTGTTGGACATGATTGATTAGTCAACAAATTAGATTGAATAATTAGTGGATGTGATTTGATCAATGAAAATATGTGAGGATAATTCATAAATTAAATAATCTTGAGAGAAATGTGCAAAAAAATATTGAATTAATAAACAAAGTTTATTTATTAATAGATCATGTTGAGTGAATATTAGAGAATTAAATAAATAATGTTAATTATTTAATTTGAAAAAGAGAAAGTAGATTAATTAAATAATTAATGATAACTATTTAATTAAATTAGAAGAATAAATAATGTTAGAGACATAATTAAATAATCAATGTTTATTTAATTAATAGGAGGAATAATGTTAAATCAAGAATTTATTTAAGAAAGAAATGTGAAAATTAATTAAATAGTGTTGTTCACACGTCAAGACAATTTAAGGTATCTAAAATTTGATAATAATTAAATAATATTTAATCATTTAAAAAAAAGGTGAAAATTAATTAAGTAATATTGTTTGCAGTGAGAACAATTTAAAGTATCTACATCTACAAGAATGAATTTTCATTATTACAAGTGTTAAATGTTGTAACCCATACCTAATCATCTATATATTAATTGAGCTTTAAATTTTCTCCATAGAAATATGGATTTCCATCATTATAAATGTTAAATATTCTAACATATACCTAATCATCATCTATATATTAATTGAGCTTTAAATTTTCTCCACCTACCCCAACCTTCTATCTCCCATTCTTCCAACTTCACACACAAAGAATAAAAAACACAATAGGAATACAAGCATTTGAAAAGGTAATAATTACAACGTTAAAATCCCCTTTATTTCGTCATAACACTGAAAAAGAACGGAATAGGTAATATTCTCAATAATCTACACCCCAAAATTAAATACATTTATCTTAAACAGAACAAAAACGCAACATTTCATCAGCGCCATCGCAAGAACTTATACTTGACCGATTTATTAGCCGGCACCTCCACGTGGTCATCAGGAAACCCTACACACCAGAGGTCAAAACCCTCGAAAATCAATACACAGTGTGTATATATCCACCGGTGGGTATATACACGCCCTTTTTTGCTGTCTTCGTGTGTTGTATTGCTCGAAACGGATCAATGGCAACGGTGAAGTATCTGCTGTTGTTATTATTCGTGGGATATGTTGGTCTCCTGGCGAGGGCAGACGCAGGGTTCGAATCCCAAGAGCCCCAAACATTTGCAGCAGAAAACCCAAATTCTGCGCTGTTGCTGGAATTGGAGAATCTCAAGAGTGAAGTAAAGAAACTCGAAGCCAAGGCACTTTCTTTAGGTACTCTTAATTTTTGGATGTTCTCTGTCCAATTCAAAAGTATTCAGTGATTGCTCTTTTGTGATCTTAGTATTAATTATTTTCCTTCTGTGCGTTGCTTCAGAGGTTAATAATTTTAGTTTTAATTTTATGGTGGATTGGTTTAAATCGTATGATCTTGTGTTTACTCAATAGAACAGTAACTTGGTATTTGTCCATAGTTTTAATTTATTGAAAAACAACAATTAATGTTAATAGAAAAAGGCCTTTGTAAATGAGCTTTGATGAAAATTTGAAACTATTGACTTCTCATCCATCATCAGGATGAAGATACGTATTGAATTACAGATTAGACCCCTTTACATATTGTGAAATGCCTTAATTTGGGTTTTTAGTTATCTGCATCTTCCAAGGAATGAACATATTTTAGATCGTGTGATGTTCAGTTCAGCAGAGAAGATTTGTTTTCAATAAGGCATAGGTAAGGTGTCAACTTTACTGAATTATGTTTATGCAAGCTTGTTTTCTCACCTGACAGAAAAGCGGGCAAGGTTAAATTCATTTAGAAATTGATAGTGTAGTGATTGGATCCCAACAGCTTTCTATACTGTTGTTTGAGTCATTTCAAATCTTTGGAAGGGTCAATCCAGAATCTAACAATCTCTTATTGATTTTGGAGAGTGCATTTTTATATGTGGATTTATGCTTTTTATTATGACAAGGATAGGGTGGGAGCAAAATCCTCATAACCGAAGAAGCAAAATAGAGAAAAATGCGATGGAATATTAGGATTTAAACCAGTAAACTGTAGACAACAGTATGTGCTGGGATGAGTGGCTTACGATAAAGTCCAGTTGCTCTACCCTTTTGTTTGCAGGTCTGGTATGATTCATGCTGTGATTAGGTGCAATCCCTCGGTTGTCAGGATTGTTCGCCAGAAGTGAACTGGTGTGCCTATCTCCTGCGGTCATCATCTTGAGCAACTGAGCATGAAATAGGGTGGGTTAGAAGAATAGGCATGCATTAGAATCTTGAGTCTCTCTTTCTCAATGTCGAAACATGATTATTTTTGGAGTGGATTTACCTCTCATGACATTTTACAATCATCATTTGAGTGCAGTGCTATAGATCATTGTTGTCTTACAGATAATTTGCAAATCCAGCTGCATTTGTCACACTGCCCTTGTAACAAGGAATTATTATGAGTCAACTCTTCTCACACATCTACCAATTGATTTCATCACATAGAACACAGAACACAGTGGTACACCAGCTGGGCTTCAACTTAGGTTATTGTTGTTATTGCTAAGCCATGGCTCAACAGATGCTTCTAAGGGAAAGTAGATCTCTACCAGTACATGAACAGGCTCTCCTATAGGTATATTTTACTTGTTTGTTGGTGTATCTGAGGATAACCAAACTGCAATGTTGAGATGCCTCACACACATCAGCATTGTAAAGAATGATTCATAGTACCTGTGGTACCATTTTTTATAGAAAGAGTCTTATTGCAGAAACACTTCAATGTGGGCATTATCTAATAAATGAGTAGTTGTATTCTCTAGATGGCCTCAGAGATCAATTGGTCTGTAAGTATATTATATTTGTTCATTGTTGAAGGGCTTGGGCTTCTTGGATTGCACATGATTATCTGTCTTACTTTTATTCTCATGTTTCGAATGATGCAGAATCGACAATTGATGACAAGAATCATGAGTTAAGGAAGAAGGAGTCCACCATTGCCGAAAAAGAGAAATTTATTGAAGAAAATTCAAAAACTATCAGTTCACTGCAAAATGACATAGAAGCAATTCAGGTTGTACCCTACTCAAGAATTAATGAAACTTTAATTTTTATTGTAGTGTGCATGTTTGAATTTTGCAAATATGAATTATTCATGTGCTTTTGATGCTTCAATTTGTGTTGTTTCTCTTATATTCAAGATCATTCAAAAATTTTATTTGGTTCAATTTTGTGGAGATTTTAGTCTAGACATCAATCAAAACTTTGCTTCTAAGAAAAATTGAAAGAAACTTAAGCGTAATCATGCACAATATAATGTTGCAACATAAGATTGGTTATCAACTTATCTGTCTCACACTCAGGAATGACCCTGCAGGCTGCAGAGTGAGTCACTTATCACTTGATAAAATTGAGCTGTCCTTGTTTAAGCGGAATCCCTGCCAAAGAAATTGTTGAATACGTGAAATCTCTGCAAAATGTTCCTCAAAATTCATGCTTATTATGATTTCAAGATGAATGTCTGTGAAAAATGCAATCAGTTTGTGTTTGGATTGAAATCTTTTTAGCAGCAGTGAGTCAGAGTCTATTGAATGAAAAAATTGTTGTAATTTGAAAAGATGTGGGAGTCTAATCATGTACCGTTGATAATAATTATGGTTTTCTCTAGTTTCAACTTTTAGAGAGATACATAGGATTTTGAAGCTTAGCTTAAATTGTTGCTAAAATCTTGTAACTGTTGTAATGTCTGAATAGTATCAATACTGAGAACAATGAGTGTAGAAGCTGAGAGCAGGCAATCATTCCTTGGTCCACCAAATTTGGAATGTTTATCTATATTATCAAGAGACATGTCAAAAAGTGTATCTGAAAGTAGCTGTCCTGCTTGGTTTTTATCTACTGTGGATGCTATTTATCAAAGCTTACACTGTTTGAATCTTTTTCTTATTTCAAATAATCACAATAGTAATTTTTATGGCCTAAGGACCTAAGGTTATCACATACATCTGTAATGTATGTTTGAAGAGCTTTTGACAACATATACCAAGCTCATGTTCAAGATGCATTACTATGTACATTGTAGACAGGTGACCACCCTCGAAAGCCCTAGGATGACCTTGGAGTTTGGCATGAAAATTTAACATTATGATGGTAGAGATGATCATAATATGGAGATTATACTAATGAAAAACATATGCTCCAAGAATTTTCCAATGATGTATGATATTGAGGAACCATGAGAAATGAGTACATGTTTAATATGCATAGTGATCTGGAGTTGGGATTCTCTGGTAATTGCAAACAATACTGACTCCAAAATGAAATGGAATGAAGTTACATTAATGTTTGCTAGCAACCAAAGTCAGTCAGTTTGACTTGAAAGTGTGGCAAGTAACAGAAGAAATGAGGTAGTGTCTAAATGAATTCAGGAAATAGGAAATAAAAATTGACCAAAGTCAAACCATTTAATGGGTTGAGTTTAGGAGGCTAAACCCCAGAACATGTAGTAGAGATGTGTATAGAGTATAGTCAAGTAGACCTTAACTTGGATTTGAATTACAGGAGGTGATAGTATCTCCATCAATCTGCTGAAAGTGCTAATTCTCAGTGTGATTGCCCTTTGGATGATGGCTTGGGCTAAAAGACAATTTGGCTGTGCCGTCCATGTGTTAAGGGAATCTATGATAAAGTGTGATTTAATGTGGGTTTCATGCATGGCACCATAGGTGCTACTCCTTGTCCCCTTCATCCACTTCCAAATGAAGAGATGAGTGACACCCCTATGACATGAGCAACCTTCCAGCCTGCATTGGCCATTCATTTAAAAATTAAGTCAGATGTCACAATCACACTGTAATTGAATCACCTCCTTGACTGAGATTTACTGCATTCTTACTATTTGATGGGCTTCTACTCTTAAATGTCACTTCAGCATGATGATCTATGACCTATTTCGTTTAACATCTGGACGTTTCATGGTTGTGGCAGTGATGTCTTTGAATATGATTTCTCAACTTTATAAAAAGATATTAGTATTACCTTTCTCCTGAAGGTTGGCAATGTCTCACCATTGAGCAGTTGCTTGCTGCTACTTAAGGGCCTTGTTTATCTTACATAGCAATGCAATTGCCTTGTTTGTGCTGGAATGCTATGTTATCGGATCCATGGGCCAAGCTGCCCAATCTGTGTCTGGTTCGAACCAGATTCGGGATCCGATCCGATGCGGCAGGGATTCATTGATTTCTTTTTATAATAATATTATTAAACCCTTTTTGGTGAGTGCATTTAGAGGTTTGTGGTGTCAGACATCTGCCCAGCAGCACAGCGACAGTAGCTGTTGATTCAGCTGGTTCAGGCGACTTAGTTGATTCTGAAGTAGGTGAACTTCATTGAGGGGCCCCTATATTGTATAAGGTTTATAAAGTATGTTACTGGATCAAAAAATATAATATTATAGTTATATATTGTAATGTTATATTAATATATTATAACATGTAATTATTCAGAAATATAATAATAATATAACAATATAATATTTTTTTTACATATATTGTATTGTAATATTTATAATATTATTATCTTAGAGTTATATTATTAATATTTATATTTTATTATATAAATATATTAGATAATTAAGCATTTATTATATAATATATTATTAATATTTTATATAAATTTTATTAATATTTCTTTATATAAAAATAAAAAACACTAAGAAGTATATATGTTGTTTCTACTGTGAATATATATTAATGATTTTTACTGTTTTTTGTACAGATGAACCCAATGCCCCCAAAAAAATTTGTCGGATCCATGAACCGAATCCACGAAACTGGAACCAGGATCTGAACCAGAACTGGCAACGTAGCTGGAATGTGATTTGACTCCAGCTTGTTGCAGTCTTGCCCTTTAGTATGACAAACCCGTAGCAGTTATCAACTTATCCTTTTGCCTTTAGAGACTGAAACTGGACCCCAAAGAAGCAACATTGCCTGATTTTTCTATGAACATCTAATACCATAGCAGCAAAAATCGTTTGGGGAAAAAAAATCGGCAAACCAAAAGTATAAGATTTTTTGAAAAAATCGAGAAAAAAAAATCAGATTTAAGAATAAACATAAAAATTTGTGAAAAAGAGACAAAAACTACTTTTTTTTGAAATTTAAGGGCATTTCCATAGCATAGAGATGTAGAGAGCAAATAAAATAGAGTGTTTAACACATGAATTGTAGAAAATAGGATTTTGTTGTTTATATTCATATCATTGTTTACATTGCATTGCACAAAGCATACTTCATAGTGCATAAATAATAACTAGATGGTTACAGTTGATAAAATTTCAATTACAGTATAGTTTGTACAAAGTCAACCTACAAACTAAGTACAAAGTTCCAAAAAATCAAAACATAGCCAATGGCTCATGCTACTACAAATAGAGCTATGCTAGAGGGCTATAGGTCCTGATGATGAAGCTCCTGGTCTAGAGCATCTCCTAAGTCGTTCAACCTCATGATATCCAAGTTGGCCTCTAGGATCTTGAAATCCTCAAGCTCTAGAAAAACATTAGAAATACAGTTTTCCTTTGTTGAGCAGATATCATAAATTACAAAATGGGAATCAATTGGTTCATATTTGTGTTTTAACAATACGTGCAATTTGTAGAACAATGTCAAAGAGAACTATTGAAGAGTGTGAAAGGGAAATTATATGACAAAGGAAGCAATTGCAAAGTTCAACTTAATAGGTTTTGAATGAAATAGCCCAAGATAGAGTAATAGAAAATGCTTTTGAAATAAATTCTTAAAATCTCAAAAGACCATAACAGTGTTCCACGGGGATGCGTCCCCCCAAAAAAAAACACCCGTTTCCAAGATGGGGAGACCCTTGGGAAATGTCCCTCTGCCGTCTCCCCGCCATCTCCAAGTTTCTCCGCTGTTTCCTATAAGCCTCATAGAGGGAAACATTTCCTGGCCGTTTCTGCTGGGGAGACTCCAAGGAAACTTCTGGGAGACTTCCAAACGTCCCTTCGACCCGTGGAAACTCCTAGATTTCCCCTTGAAAAGCATTGATTTTAGTTAAAAAAATTAAAATATAAATTAAAGATTAAATTTTATGTTTAATTAAATTAATTTTTTAAAATTGTTGTCCTCGATAAAGTCAAATGATGTTTTTAATTTTTATTGAATGCCGATGTTTCATTCGTAAACATTATCCTCCTCTGTTATCGTGCGAGCTGAAGAGCTGAAGCTGTGAACAGTGAAGACTGGTGCGTGGGCTGGGCATCGAATCTCCATTCTCCAGTGCTCTTTGAGGCATTCAGTCATTGCATTCCATGAGATGACGGCTCTTTGAGACATTCAATCAGACAACTCATGTGTCTTGCCACTGCTTCAACATTTTGCATACTGTATAATGTAAATCGCTGGAGGAGGGCAATAAAAAAAATTTAAATGTTTTAGATTTTAGTATTTACAGTTTCAGAATTTTAGTAAATTTTTTTTAAATGTTTTAGTATTTACAGTAAAAACTGTTTTACTTTTAATTTTTTAAATTTTTATTATTTTAATTTTTTCATTTCTGTCATTCTTATTTCTGAAGTTTCAATAATTTTTTCAATCCATTTTGTGCATATCCTGCAATATTGCAATCTGAATATACTGATACATCTTTTTATAACTATTTTTTCAAGTACTATATATATTTCAGCACCGCCCCCTCACCGTCCCCCCCGCTGCCATCCCCCTGCTGTCCCCAAACTTAGAGCCCCCGTCTCCCATCCCCGAAATGCTACCCCCACCGTCCCCCCGTCCCCGTCCGCAAAACTCCATGGAACACTGCCATAAATGATATTGAAATGTTCTCACTGATAACTATTTTAGCAGATTTGTAAAAGAATAAAGAGAGTGTTAAATACTTTTCCATTAGATAATAAAGACCTGCTAGTACAAAGGAAGAGAGCAACTACTTGAGTCACAATTTTAGCTTTATTATTCAAGTAAAATTTCCTTGATTTTGAATATAAGTGGATGATGGAGTTAAAAACATTGATGGACTTTGAGTAGAGAATTTGAGAGATTATAGGTAGAAGTTTCAATGGAAAAACAAATCATGAGGAACATCCCCTTTCAATGGGACAGTTGTTGCTGAAATCTATCTGGATCGTTAAAGAGAAAATATTTGAGGCTTGCTTTGGGAGGGATTAAGATAAGCCCACAAGACTAGGGCATGCATTATCTCAAGGCATGTATTATTTTGCTTGATACCTATTTAACATGCATGCAATGCTACACTATATAGTATATATGTCTAAAGCATTCATGCACTACTTGTACTCCTTGCAAGCCTTCTAAACCTCCATGTATATGAAGATCTTAAATGGAATTTATTTCCCAAACAAGTGCAAGGCATGATTTAAGCAGTGTGTTTCACCAATTAACAAAGCATTAAGCTTGTAGAATATATAGGAAATTTTAAAATAACCAAAACAATCCTTCATTTTGATATAAAATATTGCTACAATTTATTTTTTTACCACCTGACAGGAACCATTCTGCTTCCTGTCCCATAATGTCTATATACTATTATCAATTATGCATATACTTATGCTTCCCACTTGATTATACAATTGTCACTACCCTACCTGCTTATCATTAAAACTTGATCGCCTGTGTCAAATTTAAGCTCCAAATTATCATACTTTATTAGCATTTGAAAAGGAAACTTGTCCCAACCTAACCTTGATAATCTAAACAACGACCTTGGTATCATTGTTGACAATTGAAATGTTAAAATTCTTTTGAATAGTCAGGGTCACAAGAATTCAAAGAAAACAAACCTCTTTAGGTGATATCAATCAAATAGATTTTCGTTTCAGTTTAGTTTGGCTTTCTATATTTACTTTTGGCAAGTACTTTTATAAGGTTCAGATATGTTAAAAAAAATGAGATAGAAGCCGTACATAGTATTTATGATATTTTCTACTGTTTCCCACTAAATTGTGCCTTTGGATCTGTATACATGGAAAGCATTACTACTAGCCTAAGGCAAATGACAATTGTGTGAAATATAGAGAAAAAAAGCAGCACTTCTCTTAACCATTCCATGTTAATGTCCTTAACATCAAACGTAGAAGCATACCAAAGAATGTGTCTCTATTTTAATGTCCTTAACATCTATTAGAAATATACGCCCATTCAAGGTTGCCCACCTTTGATTTGGCTCAACAACCTGATGAAATCTAGTAAATCTTTGATGGTGAGCCACAAACCAGCAGCCAACACTCAGTTTTGTGCTAAAAATCTACAAAAAAACCTGATTAAATAGTGATTTCGTGCGGTTATGGTTTCACAATAGGTTGGTTGTGCAATTTTTTCACAATTTTTACACGATTTTTTTGCGATTTTTACACGATTTTTTTGCGATTTTTACACGATTTTTTTGCTATTTAAACCCTTAAAAATCATTGAACAGTGTTGAAAATCACAGCTGATTCAATTGGTATTTTTTGGGGAAAAAATCATTTGAGAATTTTTTAAAAATCGGGCTTTTTTGCAATTTTTTGATGATTTATGCTTCTACCTTGATTGTAACTTGAAACATACACCTAATTGTCACTTTTTTTCAATATCCAAACAATATTTTCACCTTCTTGTGCTTGTAGTTCACACATAAATTTGATGACCTGACAGCCAACTCCATTGAATAACAATATCTGATCCATGTGATGCATTTCATTAGCAATGTAATATCAAAGGAGATCTTTGGGTGCCCATTTCTGCATTGACTGCATTACTATCATCTGAAGCCTTCAATGATACTACTGTTTAGTTTACTGCTCAGAGATCTTGAAATAGGTGATATACATTGTTCCATGTATATATATCCTCTTTCTTTTCATACATAACATATCTCAACGTCAGTCTATCCCTTATGACTAAAAACTTTTCTTTTGTTCAACAATGATCTGTGACTTCCAAATTGGTTTGGTTATGCTCCAGTGATGACATTCTTGCCAAGAACACTGCCAACCAAAGAAATCATCAAACCATAACAATTTCTCGATTGAATTGATAAATTTCCATGGCAATATTATCTGTACAGGCTTCTACATTATTTTCCTTTCTTCCAAATCTCTACAATGGACCAATGGATCTTAATGTACATATTGCAGTGATATTTTAGTTCTGATTCCTCAGCAAAGTGTCACCAAGGAGACACAGATAATGACAACTATTTTTCTTTGGAAGGTAATAAAGGGTCAGTTGACTATTGGGGAGTGCACCATGTTCTTTTTAAACAATATTCTTTAGCTGAGAAGCTAGTTGGATTTTGACAGTTCAATTTGATAGCTGGATCACAAAAAGTGGATTCTGTGCCAATTTAGAACAAGCTGTAGCATGCAGGCATGCCTATCAGGTTTTGATATTTGTTGCAGTTAGCAGATATTGTGCTCCACATTAGTTCTGTATTTGTTGGTTAAAACATGGAGGTGATTTTGAGGAAGGATTTAGTTCCACGGAGTTTCGGGACGGGGACGGCGGGGACGTGTTTCCGGGATGGGAGACGGGGGGCCTAAATTGGGGGACGTGAGGGGGACGGCGGGGGGACGGCGGCGGGGGGGTGGCCCTGTAGACATGTATGCAAATTTGCAAAATGAAAATGCCAAAATGTGGAAGCATAGCCGAGACATGTGAACTTTTTTACTTTTTGACAGTGTGCCTCAACTTCAAGGCTCAAAGATGATTGCAGGATATGCAGTTGTTGTTGCACTGCAACAACTGCATATCCTGCAATCACTGCATTCCATTTAAAAATTAAAATTAATAATAATAATTTTATTTATTCAATTTTCCTGTGTATGCAAAATGTGGAAGCACTGGCAATGCAGTGCTGGAGGCGTCATAGAGATGTCCGCTCATGGAATGCAATGGTTGCAATTATTATTAATTTATTTGCTAACCTCACAGAGATGTCCGCTCATGGAATGCAATGGTTGCACGGCTTCTGCAAACCCTGCAACCATTGCATTCCATGAGCGGACATCTCTGTGACACCTCAGAAAAAACCGCGCGGCCTCAGAAAATTCAAAAAACCAGTGTTTCCACATTTTGCATACATGAAGTCGCGAGCCAAAACGAAGGGTTCAAAAAATGAAATACCTCAAATGCAGTCGAATGCACGAGTCGAAAAACCCTGCGGCTGCCACTGTAAAATTTGATCTCCAAATTGGCAAATTCCAAACGCAAATCTCTCAGTCGCACAAGTCAAAAGACTCAAAACAAAAAATTCATCAAATGAAGTATAAAACTTAGGTTAAAACTGATGTTTTTAACTTTTTCAATTTTTTAACATAATAAATTCCGGCGTTTCCATGGCGTTTCCTGTGCCCGAAACTCAGGGAAACGTCTCCCTTTAGGAGGAGATGGCGGGGGGACGGCGGGGGTACTTGGAGACGGTGGAGGGACGTTTCCCAGGCGTCTCCCCGTCGGAAACGCGCTTTGTTTTGGGACGCCCCCCCATGGATATGCTCAGGTATATAACTAACTGTAACCATATTAGAGTGGTATAATGAGTATTGTTCAAAACTTCAAATGGTCTAATTGATAAAATTTGAAATTTAGTGGAATAAATGAGTATTGGTCAAATGATCTAACTGACAAGAGAAAATGAATAGAATATGAAGTTCATGTATTCTCTCTACTTGTTCCTCATTTTCACATAACGATTTCAACTTTTGTAGCAGATAGTTTAATCTTAGGGTTTTATTATTTTAATTTTTAAGTTTTATTAACGTTTTTAAATTTTAATATTTATAAATTATAATCTATTTTTTAGTTTTTAAGTTTAGTTAATAATTTTAATTTTTTTAGATAATTTAGTTGGGGGTTAAATTGGGCCCTTCGCCTTTGAAAGTTTGAAAACATACATACACATGAGAGAGTTGCTAGCTTTTAGAAAAGGGGCACAAAATATGCTAAATCATCCTTACTGCAGACCATCTCCTAGCTACTGCATTCAATTCATCAAATCTCCTTAGCATCTTGGGTGTTTGTTCTAGAGGGAGTGCATCTGCGTCGTTGATTTCAAAATTGCTATAGTGCTGTGATTAGGGTTGAGGCCCTCTAACTATTAAAGATAATTTTTTAATCATTTTTCAAAGATGTTGGTTCTTCTGTGACAATTCCAGATTTCGTAGGTGCAGAGATTTTCTAGGGCTACAATTATGCTACGTCCAGCTGCAAAATGGGGGTGATGTTTTGAAACATTTGAAGGACAAATTGTATTGTGTTTTATGCAGAGAATGTCTTCAGAGCTGTTTGTATATTTTTAGGGGAATGTTAACTTCCTGTTAAAGTTCTTGCTTGCCACAGTTGTTGACATAAGTGTATCGAGCATTTGATAATGTGACAACATTTTAAAATATTACAAACTTTGTAATAATCATTTGTTCTCTTCATGAGCATTTATGCAGTTCATTTTTGGATTTATTAAGTACGCTCTGTGTATAGTGCCTATAATGTGATGGAATATATGCCTAGATCAGTCCTTCAATGTTTCCATTCATTATTTTCCTTCCTGCTGTTTGTAATTTTGTAGCCCAATTGGATAGGCATCAGTCTTGGATCTATTTGACCAAGTTCACACCTTCAAAACAAGTCAAAAACATTAATCAGTAGTATATCTTTAAAACAAATCAAAAACATTAATCAGTAGTATAAGAATAAAAATCACCTTTTGTGCATTCATGATCATCAATATAACCAAGGAAACTCCTTATGCGAACCTAAAAATGAACTTATTTCATGTGGGTCATGCTTGCATATTCAGATCAGCTATATAGGGGTTTTACATAGCTAGACTTGCTCGACTCGATGACAAAATTTGGGGTCAAGTAAGCAATTTGGGTTTAGTTGTTGATATTTTAGTTGTTCATTTTGTTTGATGCAAAATACCTGTTAAGGCATACCCATAGGAACACCCTCTTGAGTCTAAACTGAGCTCGAAGCGTAGGAGAGAAAATCGACACTTGTGGAGTTGACCTTCAACCTTCCATGGTCTGTGGATGAGCAGGTTTTACTTTCATGATGACAACCCCTTGGCCTTGAAAGTGAAATTATGTTCTAGGAAGTGGAGCTATGGTTTTGGCACCCAACACCCACTAAAACCAACTTCACTTTCATATCCACCCCCAACCCCCAAGAAAATAATTTTCATACTTACAAGTGTTATTAGATTTAATAGTGGAGGCTCTATAGGGTCCCATGCTGTTGGAAATAAGCTTCATACATAGATAATATTGTTGATCAATATAAAATTCGGATAACCTAACCAAGATTCAGAAACCAACACTAAACAACTCCTAGCATTCCTTAGGAATAGGAGAAGTAGGCAAATTTTCAACAACTTCCTCCACTCATTGCTCTTTTGCATGCATAGGATATCCTATGTGATAGCTCACAAGTGATAGGAAATAGACATTGTAACTCATCTCCCTATGGCAGCGAGACTTGTGTATAGAAGGACCAAAACATTAACATGATGAAGTCACTACCAACCTCAAGCCAATCACAATGGTGGTGCACATGTAACCTAGCTAGCACTTTGTCGACATCTTTGTAAAATGCATGTAGGACACTAATTTCCCTTCACATCTCCACAAGTTCATTGGCATTATTGTCACCCAAAATAGGCGTGGAGGCAAAGCCTCCACCTTCTACCCTTCGAGACCAAGACATTCCCCATGCCCTATCTCTGCTTTTGCATTTACCAAAGAAGTATGTGTGAATTGATCTAGTAAACTTAGCTGCAAAAACCATAAGAGTATAGCAGCATTAGGGAGATGATATGGTAGGTTAGTGATTAAGTCGCTACAAATTGCAGCCTTGGAGCACCTTCCTATATTCACAACTTGTTCTCCAAGAATGCATTTAACAAGTCCTAGGGAAATCAACTCACTGCAAGAGAAAATGCGTTGAAGATGTCTGACTGAAATCCACTTGAGCTGCACTTGCGCTCCTCTTTGTTTGTTCACCATGCCTTGCCATAGATCAACAATGCTCCTTTGACCCATATGCCAAATATCTAGAAACACTTTCGCCCCCACCACTTGACCATAGCTACACTAACACCCCCTAAATAATTGCTGCTTCCCTCCACACCACAGGCTTACATGCTCATTATTGCACTATACTTCTGCCAATCAATATTTGTCCTCAACTTTTTGCTGTTAGTTTTATGATCAGATGTAAAACTCAGAAATTTAATTCAAAATCAGGCACAATAACACAGCATATACCCTGGGAAAACCCTCCACTTGAGGGAGAAAAAGCCAGCAACAAAGATCTCTCTTATATATATAAATAATGGCAACAATTCTCTTTACAATGAGGCCAATCACAAGGCCAATATTCAGCACCAACACTAGATGCAATGACAGATAATAATCTGCACTTCCTTGATATCTAAATCTGCCCTTGAAGAAATTCGCAATCTACTCTTGATGAAATTCGCACTTGAATGAAGGAATGAATCGAACTTGCTTGATGATGAATGAATGGAAATGACCTTGTATAAATACAAAATGTGAGAGAGGTCGCACCTCTTCATGTACAAGGTCGGCCACAATACAAAAATATAATTACAAATAAAAGATGCGAATTACAAGGAAGGTCGGCCCAATTAGAAATTATATTGTTGCCAAGTGAAGCGCCTCTTCACTTTAATTTTCTCAATAAAATAAATAGCCGATAGGCTATATGCAATTTTATGTCTTGACTCGTGGCTGGAAGGATGAGCCCGAAGTTGCTATAACATCAACACTCCCTCTCAGCTAGGGAGGAATACTTCCAGCTGTACAAGACACATCACCTCATCGTGATGTCAACCACCATGGCTACTCCCATATGTGGAAAAGGAACATATCACTTCATCGTGATATCAACCATCATGGCTACTCCCATGAATGGTAAATGTGCACAAGTGCCCATCACGAAATCACTCAACGTGATGTTGTCACCTCATCGTGACGTTCACCATGGCTAATCCCAGAGGGTGAAAAGCACAAGTACAAGACAATCATCACACTCTCTCACGTGATGTTGTCATGGAGTCACACACATGACATCCACCATGGCTACTCCCAGAGGGTGGAAACAAGGGCTTTCACCTCAAATATCTCTCACAAAGAGAAATGCATTAACAAGGGCTTGCACCTCAAATCTCTCTCACAGAGCGAAATGCATTAAAGCAAATCAGAATTTCACTGATATTGAGACTCCTTCAGCCTAGGGCTTCATTCTCCACAATACCAAGCTTGTCTGAAGTACACAAACTTTACTCTGGCAAGAGGCTTGGTGAGAATGTCTGTCATTGCTCATCGCTGATATACTTCAACTGGATTGCTTTCCTCAATACCATATCTTTGATATAGTGGTATTTGATCTCAACATGTTTAGTTATGTCATGAAACACTAGATTGACGAAAGCTTCACACAACTTTGATTATCACAATGAATGACAGTTGGCTCCAACGATTGTCCAAACAATCGGTAAAGCCCGGCCACACCGCTTCTCGAGCACACAAAACCTACGTAGTGCTCTCTGCTAAGGAGACCTCATGCCCCCCATCGCAAACCCAGACCCCAAATCAAAAAACATTAAGAGGTACTCTTTAGACAGTGACACACCAATCAGAATCAAGATATCCATGCAGCCTTATCGCAAACTATGCCACACATGTATCTCAGGATATGCTTCACTGCAACTAGATGTATTTTCCTTGGTTCACACATGAACTGACTAAGTGCACTCACTGCATAGCAAATATCTGGTCTAGTATTGACTAGATACATCAAAGATCCAATCAATTGCCTGTTCGTATCCACTAGATTTGAACCAGCTGCAACCTCTTTTAGCTTCTACAAGTTGGACTCCATAGGCGTAGAAATGGATTTGCAATCCATCATACCAAACCTCTTCAGAATGTCAATAGTATACTTCCCTTGACTTAGAATAATCTCATGAGGCTTCTGCCATACTTCTAAACCAAGGAAGTAGTGCATGAGACCAAGATCCTTCATTTCAAATTTAGAAGCTAACTCCTTGCATTTGATAATGAGGTGATCTTCTCCAGTAAGAATTAAATCATCAACATAGAGAACCAAGATTAATGCTTCGTCATCAATTACCTTGAAGTAAAGGTTTGAATCAACATCTTCTTGGAGAAGCCCAAGCTCATTAGGTATCGATCAATTCTTTCATACCAAGCACGGGGAGCCTGCTTAAGGCCGTACAAAGCCTTCTTCAGCCTGCAAACATGAGACTCCTTCCCATGAACCTCAAAGCCATTAGGTTGCTCAATATATACCTCTTCCTTGGTTACACCATTTAGAAATGCTGTCTTCACGTCCATCTGGTGTATCTTCCACCCTTTAGATGCTGCAATAGCAATGATGGTCCTGACAGATGTATAACGAGCAATTGGAGCAAAGGTTTCCTTATAGTCTACTCCCTCTTTATGAGAGAATCCTCTAGCCACGAACCTAGCCTTGTACTTCTCAATGCTCCCATCGACCGCATGCTTGATCTTGAAGAGCCACTTAGAAGAAACAATAGATTTTCCTTTAGGTCTAGGTACGATGTCCCAAACATCATTCTTGAGAATGGATTGATACTCTTTAACCATAGCATCTCTCCATACATGTTGACTAGTAGCTTCCTCAACACTGGAAGGCTTAGACTCAATGATTTGACTCATCAACGCAACATAGCTTGAAAACTTGTGAGGTCTCTTGCTTTCTTTGAATGTTCCTCTCGAGGCTACAAACCTTTTTGCCTCCTGCATTGTTGGCCTAGCCCAAAGAGGTCTCTTACGACCAATCACAATGTCTGTAGGCCCATCAGTAGGTTCCAAAGGCTCAATTGGATCATCATCTTCTTTAGTATCAGTAGCCTCCCTCTGAATCTTAGGAGTATGGTCAACTTCCATATCCTGAGGAGACTCTTGGTTTTCATTGTCTATCTCCATATGAGTGCCCTTAGATCTCTTGAATGCAACATCTTCTTCAAATGTAACATCCCTGCTGATCTCAATCAACTTCTGACTTGGAATATACACTCTGTAGGCTTTTGAAGACTCACTGTAGCCCACAAAGATTCCCTTCTTGCCAGATGGTTCCAACTTTTTCCTTTTATCTTTAGGTACATGAACATACATTGGACAACCAAAGATCCTCAAATGACTTACTTCCAGCTTCACCCCTGTGAAAGCTTCTTCGGGAGTCATGTTCTCCAAAAAGCAGTGAGGGCTTCTATCTGAACATAAGTAGTTGTCCTAGATGCTTCAGCCCAAAGGAAGGTTTGCAGATCTTGGTCATGAGTCATGGCTTTGGCTGCTTCTACAATAGATTTGTTCTTCCTTTCTGCAACACCGTTCTGTTGAGGATTGTAAGGGACACAAAATTCCCTCTTAATCCTTGCTTCAATGCAAAAGTTACGGAAGTTTCCAAAGATGTACTCTCCTTTGTTGTCAAATCTCAGAACTTTGATCCTCTTCCCGGATAAGTTCTCTACCTGAGCTTTAAATTCTTTGAACCTCTCAAGTACTTCCTCAGATTCTTTAGATTTCAAGAAATAAATCCAAGTCTTTTTAGAGTAGTCATCAATAAAAATAATGTAATACAAGAAACCACTCAAAGAAGCAACAAACATTGGACCACATAAATCAAAATGAATAAGATCTAGAATACTTTTAGATCTACTTTCACTACTATGAAATGGACCTTTAGTATTCTTACCCAATGCGCAACCTCTGCAAGTGCCTTCATGCTCCTAGTTGAGTTTCGGAAGGCCCGTGACCATCTTCTCCATGGTTGGTAGTGCTTGAAAGTGAAGGTGAGCCAATCTTCTATGCCAAAGTTCACACTAGCTTGATGAATCATGCAACAAAGCCTGAAGTGGACGAGTGCAGAAGTCTGTAGAGACTCTCATGTCAAACTCCAATCACTCGAACAGTCTTGATATTTGAGTTCTTCGGCCATGCAACAAATTTACCTTATGAGAATGCAACTTGGTACCCCTTGTCCTCCAAGGCTGAGATAGAGACAAGGTTTCGCTTGATACCCGAAACAAATAAAACATCACTCAACTGCAAGGAAATACCAGAATCCAAGTCAAGAGAGGAGGTCCCAACTCCTTTCACAGAATAACTAGCATCATCTCCAATAATGACTTGAACACTAGAATCTCTCTCCACCAAATTAGTTAGATGCTCTCTAAATCCCGTGATGTGGCGAGAGGCACCACTATCAATCAATTAAGTATTGTTGTCGGTAGGCACATTGCTTGATAAAGCAGAGTAGAATAGAAAACCACTTGAATCCTTCTGTGGAGAGATCTCATCCACATCTGCAAAAGTAGCCTGTTGCTTAGGTCGAGTTGGACAATCCTTCGCATAGTGACCAAACTTGTCACATCTAAAACATTGAATGCGGGAGAGGTCCTTCTTCTTCTTTGTTGCAGGAGCACCATCTGATCCTTTATCTCTATTCCTTTTGAAGTATCCTTTCTTCCCTTCTTTTCCTTTCTTCTTCGAGGATTGAGCGGCAAGAACACGAATATCTTCATTTGTAGAGCTTTGATCAATGTCTCTCACAGCGAACCTTGATTCTTCTTGAATACAATCTGCTCTCAATCGATCAAACTTAGGAAGTTTTGATCTCGCACTGATTCCTTGAATGAATGTCTCCCAAGATGAAGGAAGACTATTAAGAGCCAACATAGTCAAATCTTTGTCATCAACAATATGTCAAATAGTAGAGAGTTGATCTCTCAACTCGGTAATCTTCATGAAGTATGAGATGACGGATTCTCCTTTCGCCATCTTGATATGATGAAGTTGCTGTTTTAATGCAAGAGCTCAACTTGTGTTGTTGATCTCATACATCTCCTCCAAAGTCTTGAACATCTTTCTTGCAGATTTTAACTTGGAGATAATTGGCACAATGTGGTCTTTCATGGAATCAACCAACATCTTCTTCGCCTTAGTGCCATTTCTCTTCCATTGAGGCTTCTCATTCTCATTGGTTGGTTCGGGAACTTCGCCCTCCATGAACTCAGCTAACTCATTTTCTTCCAAAGCGAAGATGACTCTAAACTTCCAAGATGTGAAGTTTGATGCACCCTCAAGTCTATCTTTGATCTTGAGCCCGTTCACCATCTTGACGATAAGATAGATGCAATCAAAGATGAGAATAAGAAAGGAGGATAACGCTGCTTGATTAAATCTGATCATGATCTTTCTTATACCCACTCTGATACCATGTTAGTTTTATGATCAGATGTAAAACTCAGAAATTTAATTCAAAATCAGACACAATAACACAGCATATACCTTGGGAAAACCCTCCACTTGAAGGACAAAAACCCAGCAATAAAGATCTCTCTTATATATATAAATAATGGCAACAATTCTCTTTACAATGAGGCCAATCACAAGGCCAATATTCAGCACCAACACTAGATGCCATGACAGATAATAATCTGCACTTCCTTGATATCTAAATCTGCCCTTGAAGAAATTCGCAATCTGCTCTTGATGAAATTCGCACTTGAATGAAGGAATGAATCGAACTTGCTTGATGAATGAAAGAATGGAAATGACCTTGTATAAATTCAAAATGTGAGAGAGGTCGCACCTCTTCATGTACAAGGTCGGCCACAATACAAAAATATAATTACAAATAAAAGAAGTGAATTACAAGGAAGGTCGGCCCAATTAGAAATTGTATTGTTGCCAAGTGAAGTGCCTCTTGAGTTTAATTTTCTCAATAAAATAAATAGCCGATAGGCTATATGCAATTTTATGTCTTGACTCGTGGCTGGAAGGATGAGCCCGAAGCTGCTATAACATCAACATTTGCTACCGTATCATACCTCTAGTTATATTTCCTTACAATTGAGCAGCTGTCATTTTGAAGATTTTAAAAGATTACCTTTGCCTAAAATAATATGTTTGAAAATACAAACCTACAAACCTTAGCACAAAGGCCAGCCTATTTTGAATAGATATTTTTGCCCAAGGAGGCCTAAAAGAAAGCAAAGATTATAAAATTTTCCATATATTTGTCCTATGACTTTATATTGATGTTATCAACTCTTGATTGATGCTTTTGATTGCCAAATGGTTTGCTACCATATTGAGATTTCTTTTGCAATCATTTAAATTCTCCCCTAACCTTTTCACTTCCTGTACATATTGATTAAATTTCCAACCTTGACGACACCTCTTGTTAGTAGCATTACTCACAACCATAGTGTCTCCTTCAACTATTAGCTTAGACTATTTTTGAGTAAGTTCTCTCAACCTGGTAATTAAAGCTTCCCATTCAGCTTCATTGTTTGTGCATATACCTAGGAAAAGAGAGCCTTTGTATAACATTTTCCTTGAGGAATCTCTAACCACAAAGCCACCATGTACAATGGCCATGTTTTCCTTTGCAGCACCATTGAAGTTTAGTTTGGTTAGACCCTTAGGGGAGGATTCCACTTCACCCTTCTAGGATCTACCAGATTTTGCTTTTTTTGAGCTATTCTATTATTATTTCCTCCAATCCTTGTAATGGGGGATACTTGTGCTTGTTACTTCCAAGGGAAATTATGCTTTAACTAGAAGTTGGGCTTTTTAGAATGCAAAGGGTTCACATACCTGACTGAACTTGGGGAGCCTCATCCTAATAGGCATGCCAGATTAAGGACAATTTGAATTGGACGTTCTCACACCCTAGCTTTGATTAAAGGAATTTGATAAATTTTCCCTCTTGAAACTCTTGCTTCTCTCAAATTTTTAATCTATTTAATATTTAGTATCTATATATTTCACATTTTTTAATTTTAAGCAAATCTAATATATATTATATATATAAACTTTTTGGTGTTTCCAAGTACCCATCTCCAATTTTAAAAATGGTGAACCTGTACTGGTATCCATTCCCATATCAATACCACTATTAGTCTCAGCCTCTTGGCAACATATATGTATGTATATGTAAGTTAATTTGGCATCTCTAAGTACTCATCTCCTGTATTAGTACTAGTCTCCGAGCAATATTGATGCAAAGTATACAACACATATCCAATGGCTATGTTTCTTATTTGAGTTATTAATGGCAATTTTTGCTTTGGCATAAACTCTTACATTTTTTGAGTGTTATGTATACTTTAGCTATTTTGTGTGGATGCTAAGAGAGGTCTTAACCATTAACTCTGGCTTTAATTACTGTAGAAAAAAGGAGCAGGTGATTATGAAGCAGAGGCAGCAAAGGCCAATGAAAGGGTTGGTGAACTGGAGAGACAGGTGAGGTAATAGAATATATAGAGAGATTATTATGACTTCCCTGTTGAAAGAGGCCCAGATTCTAGAAGCTATATGTGCAAGTTTTGTAGCTGTTTTTATGGCAAAATCAATAGATTCTATGTTGATTGCAATGTTGCGAGTTCATTTTGAAAATTTTCAGGTTGACAAACTTGAACGATCTTTAAGTCAGCAAAAGCAGAAGCGAGAATCCTTAGAATTGCAGTTGAGTGAAGCTGAGAACAGAGCAAAAGAATTTTCTGTAAAATATGAAAAGGTGAGAATATACATCGGCGGGCGATTGGAATACTTTCTTTTAGGTAGCATCATGCAATGTATTACAGTTTGAAATTACTAAGCATATGCATATATTTTTTTGCTACACAACAGAATTAGTGGGAATGAAGAAATCAAGACTTTGTTTTAGGAGATTAACCATTAGTGTGCTCTCTTTTTTTTGTTTTCACCTTTTCATTTAATTTCTTCTCATTCAAAGGGAAGGATCATTGTCTTAAAAATGTTGGCTCATTTGCAGTGTTAGCAATGCAAATATGACCATTGAAATACAGTTTTCAATATCTCTGATTCAAATTTTTTTGTTCTGGATGTTTTTGAAATTATTATTGTATGGTTTTTTTAATTCAGTAAGAATATTTGGATGGAGTCATTGAGCACTACTATGATACGTATTGTTATACATTTTTTTTTGAAGAAATTCTATGGTTTATTTCAATATTAGTATTTGTTTTCATTTCTAAATGTGAATTAAATCTCTTCTATAGAATATGATGCACTAATGTTTTTATTCATCTTTAGTATTCTTTCGGCACAAGGACATAAGTGATAAATTAATATTACATATTATTGTTTGGTTTGACTGCCTTCTATTTATTTGTTCTCGTCTCTTTTGAGAGGACAGCAACAAAAATAAAGATATCAGATCTGCCAAAACCAAAATTTCTAATTTCTCCATTATTTTACGCGAAGTAGAAAATGCTTGTAGATAGTTAAAACTTAAAATGCATATTAGTTTGCTTTTGTTATATTGTAGAATCGGCAATTGTAGTTAAGGCTTGTCAGTTAGGTTGAGTAGTTTTGGGTAGTTGCTGATGGTTGGGAATTCCTTAGCAACCGTTGGCAAGTTTAAATGCTTCCTTATAGTTGGGACGAGGGACCACATTGTGCAAGAAGTTCCTGATCCCAATTTTGTATGAAGAGCATTGATAAATGAAGACACTTATTATAATCTCTTATGTTCATTATGTTCTCATCCAGTTCATTATGCTTGCTCTTGTTCCAGCCGATTCTATTGTTCTAATGCAGGTCAGTCTGGCATTAAGTGTAGTTTTCTATACAAATAATGGTCTTGTACCATTCACTGTCCTAGGCTAAGATAGTCTACTAGCTACCATGGAAATAAACTCACCACTGTTTTTGGGGTGGTTCACTTTTCATTTTGGTCACACATTGTTGGAGTGGCTTTTGTTTATGGATTTAATATCTTTGGCTTTTTGTGTAAGAGTTATTCTAACATAATTTCCTTTTTCCCTTAACAGCTGGAACCAATACTAATGGTAGTGCTCATTATTGAATAGCAGCTAGTTATTGTTTTTTAAATTTGGGTATTTAGTGTAAATAGAATCATGGTACAGGAGAAACAACCAACACCTCCACCTTTTATGAATAGTTTTGTTTATCACCCCTACAAACTTTCAAGATTCGATTCATGAATGTGCAGCTGCAAAAGGAAGTCACTGAACAAAAGACCCGGGTGGAAAAAGCTGAGAAGGCATTCAAGCTTGCTGAGGTCTTGTCCTTGCATAACTTTTGCATAAAATGACAAAGATATAATTTTTATTTCTTAATTTTTTTTTTTTTTTTTCTGAGTATGTTGTGTTTAACAGACAAAAATGCTTAAAGCTCAAGCAGAAGCTAAGCTGAAGGCAGAAGAGATAAAGAAGGTAATAAGTTTTTGCATCTTTTTGAAACACATTGTATATGATTCAACCTATTTCTTTTTCTCGAATTTCTTTCATCTCCTCGATATTCCATCCCTTAAGGAAGTTTCATATTTAATAGAAAAATATAGGCTTTAAAAATGTTTTTTGTTCCGTTTCTTAGGTCTGGATGCTGTTTAAATACTGTGGACATACTGGATCTTATTAGATAAAAAATGTCATCATACAGCATATGCTCTTTATATTTAGGATCAATCTAAATTTTTGGAAGTCTCTTGAATGATGGATCAGATAGTTCACTAGAAACAACATACCAAGAAGCTTCAAACAAATTTTTCATATGTTGTGGGGGTTGATGTATGCAGCATAGTTACCAAAATGAGAAATAAGAAACTGCAACAACAACATGACAGGAAACAATGTTTCACAGGTTGTGGATAAGAAATGGCACACACACACATATACTGAACTTGACAAAGTTTTTATCATGCAAACGTGATAAAATATGTTGAGTGAACATGAGATGATAAACAGTGTATGTCAATGCTGTCTGATTTAAAGATAAAGTCTACCAATCCTATTGATTTTTGGAGTAGGTTTTTAAGTGTGCTGGTAATAGGAAAGGGATTAGGAGAAAATCATTTATGGAGAATGGATTTGGGAAGAAAGGATCATTTGCTCTATAGATGATTTTCCAATCAGAAGCAAACACGTGAATAAGAGAAGGAAGTAGAAGGGAAAATATTTAAACCCCTGATTTACTGCTGAAATCAAGATTTCCATTGAATTTTAGAGTTGAATAAGCATTTTAGCAAAGGAAGCAAAGTGAAAATAAGGAGGGAGCCTTGATGATAGAAAATCTGAAGCCTTAAATATTACCATTATACTTCCAATGCCTGTCAACATGTCAGCATGAACCCGCAAGAACCAGCTTTCAACTCAAAATCCTAAATAGAAGCCAACAAAGCATGACCACTGTCTTTAACAACACATAATTATTAATAGCACTATCTACTGAACTAACAACATCAAAAACTTAAAGAAATAGAGACCTGAACCAACCAAAGGACCAAAACACCTCAGGACCTAGAAACATGGAAGTTTGAACTGTACTGCAACAAATTTACAATAACTTTAAGGGAAGAAACCTAGGTCAACCTCATCACTGCAAAATTTAAAAATCTTTGTGACTAGCTAGACAATGCCAAATTCCTGCATCCAACTTCTAGTCAAGCTCCCTCAGCTCCACTAGCTCCTTGGAGTCCACTGACAGCATTTGCTAGCTATATAGTCCTCCAAGGGTGGAATTATGGTGCCATTCTGAGCCTAGTCTGTGTTGCATTGACATAGTTATGTCCCAGGTGTTGCCTTTTACAAAAATTGATCAGGACCACTTTGAGCTGCCAATTTTATACCCTCCTCCAAGGCCACTGCCTCCTATTTTTAATTCACAGCACCTACCCAGCTATAATGAAGATTCCTGTCTGCACCTGCAGGTCCCAATTTGCCTCTTTAGGCATCATAAAAGTTTAATTTCATGACGCCAAGGGGCAAAGATACCTATTTTATAGACTCCTGGTTCCTGTCTTTTCTCTTTTTTTTTGGATAATTGAGGGAATTGGGAAGTCCCTAGTGTTCTTACAGTTTAATGAGCACAAACACCGATAACCTCTGGTCCAGCAGCTTGCCCCACACCAGTGGTCTTTGCTGGGGTTTTGAACTTGGAACCATTTTTAATGTCTTCCAATAACTTAACCATTTGGCCTAAACCCTGGGGCCTTTGCCTTTATTTTACCAGGGGGCAAGACTCTTTATCAGGAAAAGTCTTGGATTTGCTATCCATTTTCTGAAGTGATTTTGCTTTCAACACTAGCCTTTAAATATATATTGATAGTCATATTATTCACTATCACTTGTTTTCTAATCTAGCCTTTAAATATATTGATAGTCATATTATTCACTATCACTAGTTTTTTAATAGGAAATTACACAACTCTTGACTTTCTAGTAGTTTATAATTTATTTTATACTTGTACAAAGAGTAGTTTAGCAAGTGGTGGAGATGATGAAGACCCAAACAAGAAACAAGCTCCCATCAACCCTTGTGGAGGGGATAACGTTCCTAGGAAAAAGCTAGAAATAAAGAAGCCTCAAAATCCAATGCCCAAGGAATGTTTAGCCACCCCCTCCCTATTGTTGGTTCTTTGGAATAAGTTGATGGTGCCACCAATGGTTTGTTACACCAGATCTTGTTTCTCTTCCATATCCTCTTCGTCAACTCTGCAACAACCACCTTCACCATACCCTTGTTTATCTCCTCCTATTCCATCTTCACCCCACTTCTCCTTCCCCGCAAGTTCCCATTCTGACCCTAAGCCAAATTTATCTTACTAGAAATTCTATTATGGTTGGTCAGCATGCTCCCAACTTTGTAAATATCGTTGTTGACACAAGTTCACAAATGGTTGTTTCCAACCCACCTCCATCTTGGGTACAACAAATGGTCCCCTAAAAGAGGAAGGTGTCAAAGGTTGTTGTACCTATTTTTGATGCTGTTACTAACTTTCTCAAAATGAACCCAAATCCAAGAAGGCCAAAATTGCTTCTAGATTAATGATTGATACCTTTTCAAAGGCACAACATGTGGAGATTGCTAAACCTACCTCTGATATGAATGAAAAAGACATGACAGTAGCAGATTACGAAATTTCTAGAGTGGACCCCAACCCATCATCACATGAAGCGGATATCCATAATTTCTAGGTACCCACCGGCAAGTTAGTGCAGAGAACTGAAGAGGAGAGGCAAACTAGAGAGTGATTGGAGGAATAGGTAAGAACTTTAACAGTGTATATCAGATCCATTGTTGGTACAAAAGAGCAGCCTGTAATATTATGAGATTTCTAGAGTGGACCTCGACCCATCAACACATGAAGTGGATATCCATAATTTCTAGGTACTCAATGCCAAGTTAGTGCAGAGAACTGAAAAGGAGAGGCAAACTAGAGAGTAATTGGATGAATAGGTAAGAAATTTAACAGTGTATATCAGATCCATTGTTGGTACAAAAGAGCAACCTGTTAGTAGAACTCCCATAGCCTCTATAGTAGTAACTACACCCAACAACACTAATAAAGATACTATCGCCGAAAGCAGTAAATATCGAAGTTATGGCAAGGTAATAGAAAGTTGGATAGAACAGGTTACTTTAGATGGCCTTAAATTCATTGAAGAAGCAAGGAAAATTTATATCACATCAAGTCTAGTGAAAAGAAAATCAATAATGAAATGCATGCAATTAAGAGAAAAGAATCAGTATGGCTGGGCATGATAAGAGATTTGCAAGAGATGACAGCCACAGACAAGAGCTTACTTGTAGCTGAGGATTTTGTTACCAAAACAGAAGAAAATCTCTCACGAGTCTGGTTTAAAAGTATTGAATGTTAGTTATTAGTCCTCAAGGGAGTTCTTGACGATTACAAGAAACTCAACAAGCATTATGGATAAATTAAATCAGAAGTTTGAGCAGACATTTGGGCTATTTAGCTCAAAATTCCTGAAGAAGTTGAAACCGAATAATTAGATTTGGTTTAAGTTGAGAAGATTTTTCAGAAAATGATCTCTGAAGAATTATTTAACAAAGAGGTGTTTGACATCTAAACACCATCACATCTTTGCTCAAATAATATCGCAAGAATTTACCCAAGTTTTTCAAGCAAAGTGTGGAAATGAACAATTCATTAAATACTTGGAAGGTTCATTTGATGGATGTCGTTGTACCTAATAGCAAAGTGATGGCTCAAGCTACTTGGCAGTTCAAAATTTATAAGTCAAGGTCTTACTCACAGCAACAACAACCTGTTATTACCACTCCGGGAAGCCATAGTTCTGAGGGAGACAATCTTTGTTTTACTCAACAAAGTTCATAGTAATTTCATTATAATTTTTGTTGTACTTTATGATGACCTTATATGGCTTAAGTCATTTCTTTTTACGACTTAAAAATGGATTTTAAAATAGAAAAATATAATTTCTAGAATTAGTTATAGGACAGTTACAAGCTGGTTGTAAGGGAAGATGTGTATAGATACAAGTTATTTCTAGAAGAGGACCTTTTGCTCCTATTTCATTGTTGTCCAAGAGTTTTGAGGAGACTTTGTGCTCTGGAATCCAAAGAGGTAAAGAAATTTTTACAGAACTTTTGTTTATTATTCTTTGTTAACTGTAGACTTTCTTGTTCTGCAATCTTTCTTTGTATTCCTCTTTACATGTTGTGGATGCAAATTGTCAACTCTTTTGAGTTAATTTTAAACAGATTCTAATAAGATTACCTCTTTTCATATGTTGGGAAGTATCCATATTTCCTTAATTTACTTGTTTAAAGTTATTTAAAATCTCAGGTTGTTGAATATGCAGTGTAAATCAGAGAAGAATATATTTTTTGTCCTTTTAATGTGTGTTCACTTCTTTCCATACATGTAATCTAGTCTTTGAGAAATCTGGAAAAGTGTCTTGTATAAGCTTGCCTGGGATTTCCCTTCTCCTTTTCTTCTCGATTAGTTTTTGCCCCTTATGTGCTTTTAGGTTAAAAGCACACAAAAATCCTAAAACTCCCAATCACAGAAGGGGGCTGCCCCTCTCAAATGCATAGGGAGATCATTAATTTAATAATGATTTTTCCAACTGTTGTGAGTATTTGTCGATGCCGATTGGGTTAGTCAAGCTAATTTGCAGTGACAAATCTGTTTACCAACAAATAGATTGATAATGATATTCTTGATACGGGTTCTTTTCTTGTTGTATCCATGACTGCCGTTTTACCTTGTTAGCTTGGTTGGGACAAATATTATTTTAAAGTGAATTATTTAGTTCTTTGTTCCAACTTCACATGAAATGTTGTTCTCAGGCTTTACGAGTATCACTCACTTCTGGATATAAAACACTCTTTAATGCTTTAGGAGCTTTTATATAGTCATTAAATGGCACATAAATTGGAGTCTCTTCTGATCATACTTCATCAAAACAGTATTATATTTCTTGGCTGAATAATATTCTTGTTGTGTTGAAAGAAAACTACTTTGAAATGTCAATGTTCTTGAAATGTGGACCTGATGGTATACATACCACTGCTGTTCATCAGGTACATGGAGCATGGTTACCGCCTTGGCTTGCAGTTCATTTTGCTAAACTTCAGGTAAGTGCATCTAAATAAATTCAAATTGTAGACTGTTATAGCTATGAAAAACTGAATTTTCATCTGGTGCTTGTTTTAATTTTTTAACATCTTCTCTCTTTGAAATAGGCATTTGTATCATCCTATTGGGCAAGCCATGTGAAGCCTGCTATGGAGACTGTGCTGGATAAGGTAATTGATTTAGCAATTTTGAATTTACTTGCTCTTGATTTGTTCATATGATGTATCATGGTAGTGCAGTTTTTTTCATGTAGGCATTTAATTGACTCTGTTGAATATTAGGCATCAGAAAAGGCTGCTGCTGCTCATGACTGGGTGAAGCCACATCTTGAGATGACACAGACTGTATGTAGACTCAGTTCTCTGTTTATTCAGTTGCCTATAATCACAGTGGTTAAAAATGTTGCATTGGTAAATAGAATATTTAACTTAAATAAATCAGTTTCATGTATCTGCATGTCTCTGGTCATCCAATTCAGCAGGATCATGATTGGTTGGCCTTGCACAGGATATTTTATTTGCTAAAACTGACCATCAGAACTATTTTCCAACTTTAATTACATTTTTTATATAATTTTAAAATATAGGCAAAACAATATGCATGCCAGCATGTGGCAAATGAATAGCAAAATTGTAAGTCTTCTTTGTATAAAAAGTGCTGCTAGGGAAAGACCTTACACAGTTGTGGCAATAATCGTGTCTTTAAAGACGATGCCATTGTCTTGCAATTCTTGAACTTATTTTAGCACCCTTGGATATATTTGTTTGATACCTGCAAATTCAACGGATTCATGCACATGCTTAGATTAGATTCTGTCAATGGTCTCATTGTTTTTAATCTTTATTCTCTGTCCTGCCTTCATCATACTGTACTGTGTGTTGAATTACTGTTTCTGTCCATTGAATTTTAAGATTCTCGTCAAAACTTTTAGCAAAATGTTGAACATGGAGGATGCCTTGTCTACATGAGAAGGAAATGTATAACCTTACACAAAAGATAGCTTGGAATTATTCTGTGTTTACCCTTCTGATTATTACATCATAAATATCAGAATCAATCATTCAGTACCATTTCTAGTTTACTTCGGGGTTGCAGTGGCTAGTTACCATGCACTACAATGAGATGGTATGGTGACTACAGTGACACTTGAACATGGTTGTTGCATTTTCTGTAGTTCTTAGTCTGGCTCTTTAGTCTTGTATACCATGGCTTTTGGTTCTACAAAGGAGCAGACTACCAATTAATGAATAAATCTTTTTAATACATCTGTTTTTGTTGTTGAAGGTGACTATTAGATAATATGTGATATTGTTATCTATATTAGATATTGGTAGAAAGTTGTTATAAGGTTGCACCTGTATTGCTGGTTTATGCCTCACTGACTGTGCTGTGCTCGTTTACTGAATTTAAAATAAAGACAATGAGAGAGACTGTTGTCTCCCAGTCCTGTGCCTAAAAGTTTTTATTAGTAATGTATGATCTTAGGAAGTGAGATCATCACCCTGCCTTGATCTTTTCACAGAAAGCTACAAAAGGGAAACATGTAACATATAAGATGGGGTCTCCTCTCTTCACTTTTGGCTCTGCAAGGCCATGGTGGTGTTACTAAGGTTCTTTACGAAGTGGATTTTCTCAAGAAATAAAAAGATCTACAGGGAGGTAGGTCCCTTTGATGATACGATGACCAATTGGTTGTCCCTAGTAATCCTATGCATATACCTAACTTATTGGTAGATCACAACCTTGAACAATGTAGAAAAAAGAAAGGTATCTGATATTTCATCATATTACTCTCATCATAACAGAGATTCTTGTAGTTTAAACTTTAACAAGTTGATTAACTAAATATGAGGTCCCTTGAGCAATGTGTTTTACTCTGAGGATTAAATTAAATGGATTATCCAAGATGTTTTCAATTGATTATAGAATCCTCATTTTGCAGAAAATAGAAACTCATTCAAAGAAATTTTTAGTCAATTAAATGTAATTCAGATTGGTGCTAAAGTCTATTGGGCAGAAACACAGAAAGATCATTAGATTATCAAAGAATTACTAATTACATGCTTAAAATTACTTGGTTGCATCACAAAATATTAGATCTCAATGAAATTAGAAATATATTTAACTAGCGTTCAAATTCAAGTTGCATGTAGGAGAATACAAACATCAAATCAAAAGAGACATCATCAGCATTGAAAATTATCCAAATGCCACTGTGTGTATCAATGTGAAAATAATTTTTGCAATTAGTTTTGAGTGGCTTTCCTGCAGTCCAACATCTCAGAACAAATGACAAATCACAATCTAACACATGATTAACCAAATAACGTCAGATCAATAGCTCATTAATGAGTTTTCTATTTATAGCTTAAGGTAACAATGCTTATCCAATGGGTAATTGACATCTTTACCTTTTGTTCCAATTACATATATGCTCTTTCTTTTGCACAGGCACATGTCTACGCCTTTTAAATTCACAGCCATGGTAACACATCCACATATGTACACTTAAGACACTGTATATGTTACAATAAAATGGAAGTCAACATAAATATTTAATGTGCCTTTGCAAAGCACAAGACTCTCCAGCCTAAAGTAGAATGAAATAAACATATAGAAGAACAAAGAAGAGTTATAAGATGAAAGAATAAAGAATGTTAGCAAAATATCCAACTTGGGCCCACTTGGGCAAAGTATGCCACCATCTTTTTCCATATTGGATTGGAAGGAAAGTACACAAACGATGCCTTGATGACTTTTGAGATGAAACCCTTCACAAACATCTCAACACAGAGCTTTGGAGAGATGACTCCTAACACATTGTTCACTTTTTGAAATGCTAGATCACTTTCATATTAACTCTGGCCAAAAACATGGATCAATTATATGATGTCTTTAGCCATTCAGTCTTGCTGGTTAATATTCCTTTCTCACCAAATGGGGATTACATTTGGGCGCTGATCAGACCTTTCAAGGCCTCCATTTTGTTGTTTATTATATTCCCAATGGTTAAAATATGTGCATGTACCTTGTTTATTATTCTACAACTGTTCTTAATGGTCTTCAAGGGGTCTTTGAGGTGCTTCCCTGAAGGTTATCCCATTTCTTGGATATTATCATCCATTTCCTAGCATACTTCATTTGCTATGTTTGTGACCAACCCAAATTTGGGAGATTAGGTGCCCTTAATAGAGGCCAATCGGTAGAGGCATTCTTTTCCTGGTTGGAGATCATTTTGGCCTTATTGAAATCCAAAAAGAATTTGCAAGTTTCTCAATTTAACCCACCCTTGGCTCCAAGAGATTCAACATTGTCTTCTTAAAATTAGTTTTGATGAATTCATCATTGCTAAGTAGTGTTTGTTGCTCCACTAGCCCTTGTTTGTGTAACTCATAAGTTTTTGCAACTTGAATAATTTCTAGGTTGGTGTGTTGTTCATTCAGCTTATGTTTCTTTTGGGTAGGGGGGGATAAATTCCCTCTGCCACTTCTTCTACTTCAACAAGGGGCCCCTTGGTCTTTGGTCTTGTTGTTCATGAAGCTCTTGCTATTTGCATGGCTTATCTCAATAATTGCCAAAGTTCTCCCTTCCTCCAGTCATTTGTTGCTCTTGCTTTGGGTGTGATTAGTATATTTATAAGGGTCATTGATAATGGTCTCCATAATGTGAAGAGGGTTATCACATCACGTGAATGCACTCACTCCATGTGAATGCACCAAGTTAGAAAGGATCTTCCTTCTATTTGTTGGTGCTTGTTTTAAATCTTTACCAATATGATTTCTTTTGGAAACTTAGATTAGTCGATATAGTTTCTTGATGAGGTCTTCTATCTCTTCAAAATCATGGGCAAATCCACTCTCGACTTGTGGCAATCCTTTTATTTGTGGAAAACATTTTTTGGTCATGCCTCTTGTATGGTCAGGTCTCCAAACAATTTTTTTTGTAAAGTTTAGGTCATCACTTCAAGAACACATCTATGCTTCAATGTAAAATCCTCCATTCCTAGTGTAAAGCCTATCAATGCTTGTTTGTTTGCACCCCCAAAGTCCTAATATGTCGACCTCGATTGTTTGATTAACTTGTGCATAATTCTCAAAAGAGATATGTAATGGTAGTGTAAATGGGGGCACTTCTAATGCATATATTTTGATGTAAGTGAAATTTGAGGAGCAAGTAATTATCCCAAATGTGGCTTGGATAAAATGGAATTTAAAAGTGGCAGTGTCTTGAAATTTTCGTGGAAGTAGACCCCAATCTAGCTCACTCAACCAAAAAATGATCTTATACAATGGGGTATCAAAATATTCTTCAAAATTTCTATACTTGAAAATTCTATAATGTTGATACATATGCTTGCTCCACAATAGAAAGAAGTTTGCAACAATTTGTGAAGTTAATATCATAATCAACTTGGAATACCTTATCAAAGTTTGACAATGCTAACACTTGTTGCTCAATGACCTTTTTAACAATTCAAAGCTTTTGTTTGCTCCTATAGTCCATGACTCCATGCAAATTCTCTTTTGCCTCCTCTCATGTTTTCAATTATTGGCACACATTCCATTGAAATTTGTAATAAACTTTCTATTAAAGCTAGCCAACTCATGAAAACTTCTTAGCTTTGCAACATTATCTAGAGTAGGCCAATCGATAATAGCTTTTACCTTTTTGGGTTCCATCTTCAAACTATTTGCTTAGAGCACAAATCCTAAGTACACTATTTCTATCTTCATGAAATTTTTTGACATTGATCAGTAGTTTCTCCTCTCTCAAACTTTGCAATACTAATTTGATATGTACTAGGTGTTCTTCTTTTGTTCTATTGAAAATTAGAACGTCATCCAAACAAACAATCACAAACTTACCCAAATATGGCTTCAATATCTCATAAATATGCTTAGTGCGTTGGTCAACCCAAAATACATAACTAACCACTCATATAATCCTTTTGACTTGAATGATGTCTTTGCTTTATCTTGTTTTATTTTGGTTTGGTGATAATTGCTTTTCAAATCTGTCTTATTGAAGTATTTTACTCCACTCAAACAATCCATCAAATTGTCCATCCTTGGCAATAGAAATCTGTACTTAATCATGATCTAATTTATAACTTTTTAATATATACACATTCTCCATTCACCTCCTTTCTTTGGCACTGGTAGTGTTTGTGCCGCATAGGGACTAAAACTTTCTTTTACCAAACTCTTTTTCAGCTTTTCCTACACTTGATTGTTTGACTCTTCATTTTTTGTTGGGTTATTCTATGTGTAGCCCCAAAAATATGTTGGGGAAAAAATTGGCAAACCATAAGTATAAGATTTTTGAAAAAAATGGGATTAAAATGGGAAGAAATGGGCAAACAATCGGATTTAAAAATATCATAAAAAATGTAGAAAAATGGACAAAAACATGCTGTTTTTGAAATTTAATGGCATTTACATAGCATAGAGACAGAGAGCAAATAAAATTGAGAGTTTAGTCCATGAAGTGTAGTATATAGATTTTTGTTGTTTATATTCATATCGCTTATTACATTGCATTGCACAAAACATACATTATTGTGCATAAATAATAACTAGATGTTGACAATTTACAAATTTTCAATTACAATCACCTCCTTCACCCTAACCATGGCCTCATACAAATAGCCCATGGGGGATTTCTCCCCATCCACTAGTCTCAAAACTTTTGCACTAATGTTTAAATCAAGACATTTAAGAGTTAGATCTCAATTCCTTGCCACCCTTTCATTGTTTACAAAAATGTTTAAAAAAAAAAACTTCTAATTTAAATACATGCTTATTCATCATATTATAATTTGTTTATTAAAAAGGAAAAAATGTCAATATGTATATAATCCAATTATTTTTATTAAAACAATCAAAATCCAACAAACTGTGCGGTGATTCTCTTTCATATATATTGAAATTCATTAAAATGATTCATTTTTCCATCATTTTTGTTGGTGGAATGAAGTATGGAATAATCGAAAGATTTGTACGATGAAATAATAAAGGAGAAAAATAACAATAAATGAATTTTGAGTTCTATAGATGGACCAATTTATCCATTTAAATTATTCAACATATTCTTGACAATGGAAAGCGTATGTTGAAATGACTAAAAAATTACTAGAAGAGTTTACAAGGGATTGTGAAAAAATAGGTGAATCAATCCATCCCTTTGTTTGGCCATTGGGCTACAGATTCTAAAAGCAAAGAGCATCTCTTAGAGAAGAAGATGTTCTCAAGCCACCCAATTCCTATGCATAGTATACATTATTATATTGAAGAGATCAACATATAGAAGAAAGTGATTAACAAAATGGTAACATTCGCAAGCTGAAAATAGGGTAAATCACATAGTAACAAAATGTTTATAGTCACAGGTTGAAAAGAAGGTAAATCAGGCAATAAAAAAATGGTAAAAGTTGTAGGCGAAAAAGAGTGTAAATCATGTGGGTAAATTGCACAAGTATTTTCCTCGATTTTTCTTTGATTTTCGCTCGATTTTTCCCTGATATTTTTTACACATTTAAGTGCCAAAACTTGTTGAAAATCGTTGACTCACGATTTTAGTAAGGAACGTGATTTTATGGGGGGGAAATTGGCAAACATTGGCGATTTTTTTTTTTGCGATTAATCGTGATTTACGCTTCTATGATTCATGTGCAACTTTATTTCACAAACTTGCTTTTGGAATCAAATTCATATGATAATTGATATTCTATTTATTTGTGGCAATCCATTTGACATACTATTTGATACTCTATCAGACCATTTAAGAACTTTCTACCATCCTTGAAATAAACTTTGGCATTATCACATATTTGTCTTTCTTTTTCTGCCAGTGAAGTAAAAATATGTTTTCATCATCCTTGATCACAATGTAAGTATTTTCTGGACCATTATGTATAGCTTTCCTATCATATTGCCATAGTCTTCTTAACAACAATGGCATACATCCATTGGCATAACATCACTTGACACCTCATTATGATATGATCCTATTTTGAACCTCAATAGACATTTGCTCACTCACCAAAACCTTATGATCTTTTTGTAACCATGAAATTCTATAAGGACTATTATTACAAAAACAACACACATAAAGTTAACCAAGAATGCATAAAAATCTAGTAAGAAATAAAGAGGAAAAACATTCTGATATAGGATTACAAATATCTTGTCCAGAGAGGATAAGGATGACAACTCATAAGATAAGATTGATAACTCGTAAAGCAAAAAGGTAAATCCTAAAGTCAGCATGACTCTTTATTGAGGAAGATTGCTAAAGTCTATCCTAAGAGATAATTGAACATTACAATATAAAACATTACTTTAATACCCTCCCTTAATGGTCATTTTACTAACTACACCAAGCTTATCTCGAAATTTTACAAATTTGTCAGGACTCAAGGACTTGGTAAGAATGTTAGTAGTCTAGTCCTTAGTTGGACAATACTACAACATCATTGATCCATCTTCTACAAGTTGCCTGATGAAATGACAATGAAGTTCCACATGTTTGGTGCACTCATGGAAGATTGGATTCTTGGCAAGCTTTAGCAGCCCTTGGTTGTCACAAAACAAGGGTGAAGGCCTTGGTTGAGACATTTGCATGTTTGAAAGCATCCTTCAAAGCCACATTGCCTCACATGCTGCTTTGCACGTTCCTCGATACTCTACTTCTATCGAGGAAAGAGCTACTACCTATTGCTTCTTACTAGTCCATGCGACTACACCCGTACCAAGATTGAAAACTTATCTTGTAGTGGACTTCCTATCATCAACAGAACTTGCCCAATCTGAATTTGTGAACCCAACCAGCCTAGGATCTCTGCTTCTGCTCTACAAAATGCCAAAGTCAAGTGTCCCTTTCACATATCTTAGTACCCGCTTAGCTACAACCCAATGTTCTGCCTTTGGGGCTGTCATAAAATGGGAAATGTAACTCACATCATAACTTAAATTAAGTCTAGTGGTTGTAAGATAGATAAGGCTGCCCACAAGTTGCTTGAAAGTTGACTCATTGATTACTTTAGAGTCTGTTTTGGCTGGAAGCTTCAGCCCTTTATCCACATAGGTGTAGATGAGATTTTGCAATTTGTCATTCTAAATTTGTCTAGCAAACTCTTGACATATTTAGACTGAGAGATAAAAATACCACCACTTGTCTGCCAAACCTCTACACCAAGGCAATAATGTAGGAGGCCTAAGTCTATCATCTCAAAAGTCTTACAGAAATTACATTTAATTTCTTCAATGAAATGTGCCTCACTACTTGTAATGATGATATCATCCACATAAAAATGACTAGAAGGATGATATCATGTAATAACCCACCCTTAATTTTTTTCAAAACTTCACAACTCGTTAGCATTAGCCAATAATCAAAGATAATCAACTGTTTTAAACTCCTTCCCACTTTTTGATTGCCTAGATCCCAATGTGAGCAAGGTGAGAGTATGCAGTGGTAAGGTTACAATGCTACACTACTAAATGGACCACTTGTTCAGTGGGGTGAGTATGAAAACTTCAAACATGAAAGAAACATCCACTTCTTCAGTGGGCATTACAAATTGCAAGAAAGCACTTTGCGGCAAGCTGACAAAGCCAAAGAAAGGTCCTCCGCTTATTCAGCGGGCTTAACATGAAAGTAAATAAAAAAACCATTTATTCAGCGGGAGTAGCATGAGAATTAAGAAAGCTCAACCACTTATTCAGCGGGAGCACCACTTGTTCAGTGGGGTGAGTAAACGAGAAAGATACAAGAGCAATCACCAATGGTACTACCAATGGTGTTACAATCATCTTGTTAAGAAAAATGCTTCAAACATCATATACTGCTGTTATGATAAAGAAATGATGAATACATGAAGCATAACTCCCCCTCCACATTGCTACAATGAAAATATAAGCACACCCCAACAAATATCACAAGTATACCTGAATATGAAGTCTCGAAGTGATGAGAGAGTTGGTCGAGAACATCTCTGCCACAGGTCATGCACTTTTCTGGGTCTGATACAATGCAACAGCAGTCTGATATGACCAACCAGCAAGCTCCCAACTTCACCAAAGCATCAAAGAACTCAACCAAGTTGCGTGCAGTGAGAAGGACAAGTCTAGGCACCCTCCAAACCACTCAAACAGCAATGACAAAGAGGTAAAGGAAGCCAACAGCAGTAAGGGAGTTAACAACAGCAAATGAAACCCTAATGGCAAGATGTATGGCCTCCCTAGATGGGGCGACCAACTCCAATAAATCCAAAACACCATAAAAATTCCTCAAACCTTGAGCAAAGGGGCGGCCAAGTCCCTGGAATCCAATGAAACAATGCCCACAAAATGAAAAGATAAGACGGATGGGCTATGGACAAGCTCAAACCGGCAACTCTAAAATATGAAACAACACTCCAAACCTCTGCACAAATAGATATCACACCAAAACATAGCTAAAAAACATCATAAGAGACCCAAACTAAAAACGAACCATCATTGATAAGCTCCAAAGGTGATTACTGAATGCAATCACACTCCACCAGCTAGGGATCATCTTTCAAATCCGAAACCAACAACCTGAAGAGTGTTTTCGTCCTCCAAAGATTCAGGAAAGAACACTTTGGTTCCAATCTGAGAGTATAACTTTATCTCCAAATTGCATAATCAAAATGAGAGCTCAAGTGTGCTTTTATAGAAAAAGAGGGAGGGATTAGAGCACAATTTTACATCTCCTTTTCCCTCCAAAAGGGATGCCTAACACCCAAAATAAATATTTAATTTTAATCTTATTACACCCTTAATCCTCATATTGGGTGTCCAACTTAAGTTATGAAAGTTGCTTTTTAGAAAACAACTTAAGTTGTCAAATGCTAGGCGTGGGCATTTTTTGACTTTATGAAATTAAGTTGCAAATATTTCCTTTTTCAAACTTTTAAGATTGTTGGAAGCACAAATTGCCAAAAGTAACAAAATATCAACAACTGAAATTTTCCACCACTGCTAGAAATAAAAACCCCGCATTCAACTGTTGCCAGGACCATTGCCAAAAATAACACTTATTAAAAATAGCATACTGCTAAAAATAGTAAATTTGTCCAAACTCAAAATAAGCACATTTTGAGATGTAGCTGTGACTTACTAAAAATAGAGAATGCTAAAAATGGTAGGGACTACCCATCAAGGGTCTAAGAAAACCCAAAAAAACCCAAAAAACTCTCTAGAAAACCTTTGCAATTACCCCCCGAAATCCTGGCAAGAACCCTCCAAGAATCTTGGAATCCTCTGAAATGCCTATGAGTAGCCTACGGGGCTTCGGAAATAGGCTAACAATCATTGAAAACCTTAGGGCTAAAAAGGGGACATCACATTTTAGTGCCTATGCTTTTGACGTATAAATTTGTATTTGAAGCACTTCGTTGGATCCTTGTTGATCCAAATACCTATCAATCTTAAGTACCATGCCTCGAGAGTTTGCTTTAGGCCATAAAGAGCTCAGTCTGCATACCTAATGCTTCTTTCCTACAACCTAAAGTGTCATGTACACTTCTTCTTCTAAGTCACCATTGAGGAAAGTCACGCCCATTTGATGGACTTTCCAACTTAACTGTGCTGCCATGGCTAGAAATAACTGGATGGTGCTCATCTTTGTTGTAGGAACAAAGATCTCCTCATAATCAATACCTTCTCTCTGTGAGAACCCTTTAGCCACCATCTGTGATTTGTACTTGTCAAGGTACCATCAACTTTGTACTTGAGTTTGTACACCCATTTGCAGCCAATGGGTTTTTTCCCTAGTGGAAGATCTGAAAGGACCCAAGTCTTATTTGTCATAAGACTCTGATGTTTGGTTTCCATGGCCTTTTCCTATTCATGTTTACCTTTTGCCTTTGCAAAATCTTGGGGTTCATAAACACCTTGAATGCTAGCCATAAGAGCAAAGTTAATTGTGTTTTGCTTGCTCTTGCCTCTGAATGATCGACCCTTGTCCATTTCATGATCTTGAATATCACCAATGAGTTTTTCCCACCACTTAAGTCTCTTTGTAGAAACCCCTTCATCCAAATCAGCGTGGTCATCATGACTTGGGTTGCTTAGTATTATATCATCTGGATGCTGATCTGGGTTTTCTTGAAGAAAATCATCTGGTATTGGTACGTGCTTGAGAGATTTGACATGTTTAGAATCATCAGAGTCCCCCCCTTCAAGTGTAGCTAATGGAAGCTGAACACTATTCTTTAGCCTTCAAAGGCTGATCTTCAGTACTCTTGATATCAAAAGAGAGCTGAAAAGGCCTAACTTCATCAATCACAACATCCCTACTGAATGTCAACTGGTCAGTGTCAATATCAATCAGCCTATAGGCTTTATGATTGTCACTATACCCTGTGAGCATTAACTTCAGACTCTTGGAGTCCAATTTGGTTGTCTTTGCATTTGGAATCCAGACGTATGCAGTAGAATCAAAAACCTTTAGATGGCTCACCTTTGGTTTCCGCCCAAACCATGCTTCCTTTGGGGTCTTCTCCTTCATTGCTTGTGTTGGAGACCTTGGAAAGATGAACATTTGTGTAAATAGCCTCAGCCCAAAACGTCGTGGAACATTCTTGTTTTCCAACATACATCGAGCCATTTCCGTAATAGTACAGTTCCTTCTCTCAACAACTCCATTCTCTTGTGAAGTATAGGGTGTGGTGAATTGACATTTGAGATTGCATTTAGCACAAAAGTCTATGAATTCATTTGAACAAAATTCACCACCATTATCAGATTTAAGAGTGATTATTGAACGATTAGACTCTTTGTTTACTAATGCTTTGAAGTTTTGAAATTCCTTAAATACATCTGATTTTGCTTGTAAGAAAAACACACATCTTCCCATTAAAATCATCTACAAACAAGAGAAAATACCTGGCCCCAGTGATAGCAGATGAACTCTTGACTGCCAATGCACGCTCCTGAACCTATTTAGTATCAAGAAGTTGATACATACCATGATCCTCTATGTCATTTGGGATGGTTTTCTTGGACTCTTTGTCAACAATATGACACGTGTGTGCTGATAATGACATCCAACTTGGGACAATGGTGCATAATCTGACTCATTGAGAGAAAATTGAGCTCCATGCCTGGAACATAGTATACATTGAGGAAAATAAGATATTTCCCTCCAAAGGTTATTTGAACATTGCCTTTACTAACAACTGTATGCTCCTCACCACCACCGAAGATCACTGAATCTGAGACAATCTTTGCAAATGTCAATCAAGTAAACCCCAAAAAACTGCTACTTAGAAAACTGTAAAAATTTTCATTTCTGAAACTGAAACTCTGTGAATGACAATGGTGATTCATGAATAGAACCACTCCAACTAGTTAGAGATTATCTCTCAAATCCAAAACTATGAATCAAATGAGGATTTTCGTCCTCAAACGATCTTAGGAAGAACATGCAAGTTCAATCTGACAACATAACAGCAAAAGAAATCTTCAGCATACCTGAAATGAGAGCAGATTTTATAAAGTTGGAGGAAAAAAAGGCCAATTTAAAAATTAGAATTAAAACTAATTCATTTCCCACTAAAAGCAGATTTCAAATTAGAAAAGTGACTTATGTCCAAGTTCCCTTGCCCTAGGCGTTCACTTGAGGGGACATAAAATCACTTTATAAAAAATATCACTTAAGTGAAATACTGTAATATTAAACATTATAACTTAAGTGTATATTTAAATACTCCCATCCGAGTTGCGGAACACATTGCTGAGACATCAGAAACGAAATTTGAGCATGTCAAGATGTTACTGAGGAAGTGTGATGAAGACTGTAGCCCACTCAAAGACTTTCTAAAAATAGACATGCTCTCCAAGAAGTTTGGAGAACACCCCGGGAGTCCAAAAAATGCTTCAGAAAGCATCACAACAATCCAAATCACCAATTGAGCTCAATGCCATAAACAAATGCCAATAAAAATTGAACCTGGATCCTCTAAGAAGTTTGGAGTTTTCCCCTGCATACCTAGAAGCTTATGGGGAAATTCAAAAACTGGCCAAAGCTCACGAAACAATATTGCATAAATGGGGACATTACATCCTATTAAAAATATTTCATATAGAAGTTAGATTATTTAGGGCAGCTTAATCAATCTGCTTAAGTTCTAACATGAACGATGTAACTCAAGAAAGCGAGACTGAATCTTGTCTGGTCTTCCTGAGAGGGGCAATACACTTGGGATGATAAAATCAATGGTGAACATTTTCAAGCTTCCCTATACTATGCATAAGCATTATTGGTTGAATGCTCATAGATTCAAATTACTGATTGTTGTTGAACCGTACAGTTTCACTTGTAAAATTTCAGTTATCTCATTTGATGTTCTTATATGCTCAAACTCTAGACAGGAAATTGTTGTAAAATGTTTTACTGAATACTTTACCTTTTCTGCATGCATGCATGTTAGTCTAGGTAATTGTGTCTTTCCTTGATGCATGTTAACTATTCTGCAATTCACATCTTCATATTTCATACCTGTATTTTTGAAAGCAGTATGTGTATAAATGGAGTCCTGTTGTGAAGGAGCAATGGCAACAAGTCATTGTTACAGTTGCACCACACGTGGAGATCTTTAAAGCCAAGGTAATCAGCAGTTACAAGGTTTCAAGGGATATGATCAATCCACATCTCATGAAGGCTCAGGAATTCCTAAGGCCTCATTTGAAGGTATGTGCAGTCTTTATTGGTACAAGAAGAACATGAAGTATATGTATTGACTATTAGTTGTCAATGTGGTTTGAAACTTTGTTTTTCTCCATATGCACTCTAGTTATTAGTTTTCTTAATAATGATGCCTCATATATTCAGTTAATGTAATGTTTGTCCTATGTAAAACAGACTGTTAAGGATCTTAGTAGCCCATATATTGATCAAGTTGCCTCTGTTGCACAACCACATATCGATAAAGCTAAAGTTATTTTAGAACCATATCAAGACCAAGCTATTCATGCCTACCGGAGATTTCTCACAACTGCAACAGACTACCACCATCAGGTATTATGTTTGTATAAGTTGTCATTATCAGGTATCTTGTTTGCATAAGCTCTTATTTTAGTGACAGTGTTGGATGATATCTGTCTACTTGAGCTACAACTATATAACAAGTGTGAATTACGGTATTACCTTATGTTATCATGTGGTAATGCTTCTGTCTTTAAACTTAGGCAATTTCAAATCTTATTAGTCATAGCTTGATGATTTCTCAGATTTCACAACTTGACATCAGACAAAATTGTAGGTTGCTCCTTTACATGCGCTTCAGTCTTTGCTTGCCCATGCCATGAAAATCACATTTATTCTTGGCTTTATTAGAAATGACTCTTCTCAAACTATTTTGTTTGTATGTGTACATTCTTGATGGATAAATTAATAAATATAAACAAGTAATTCCTGTACAATATCACATATCTCCCTAAACGATAGTTTTATGATTTTATCCATTGCAGTTACAGGGCCATGTGAGAAAATCATTAAAGAAGCACGAAATTACAGCTGCTTTTGCTACCAAAGAGCTAGTTTGGTTTTTGGTGTGTACTATATTTTATGCAGAATGTAGTAAGATTTTTTTGTTTATATGATAGTAAGGAAGAAACTCGTTTACTTCTTGGTTTACATTTATAAAGTGGTCATGCATATACTTCATGATCTGTTTCTTTGTGAGATTTGTATTCCTTATCCTTATAGCTTCCACTTGCACAGGCATCTGCACTGTTGGCTTTTCCTGTGTTGGGCCTGTTCATGGTGTATTCCTCCTTTTTCAGGTAAACATTAAAAATTATTTTGTGTTAGATGTGTGATATTTGAGGTGTGATTATTTCTGAGATTGAAAATTGTATGGGAACTATTAGTTATCAATGCAGTATATGGTGGTTGAAGTAGTAGCAGTAAGAAAGTTACTTGATCAATGTTATTGTTTGGGTTGATGCAGTAGCAGTAAGAAGGTTCGTAAATCTGGTCGAAGCAGTCACACTGGCAATGCAAACAGGAAACATAAACGCAAGCATGTTGATAAGTAAATTGGGGAAAATAGGCGGATCTTTTTCTGGAATGCTGTTTTGTTGTATAACTTAAGATGTGTGGAGTTGAAGATCAAAGTCGTAGTTTTTGGATTAATTGAAGTGTCAATTGGAAATGACATACTCAGAGAAATTAGGAGCTTGTCATTTTGATTTATTGCCTCTGCACATGAGAACTTTTTAGTTTCTCGCAGCTATACATTTATTAGTTCAATGTAACGGTGAAAAGTTACTACTGGTCTAAATGGTATGACATGCGGCAGTGGGTTTGAAGGGCATAAAAGATTCCAATGCTTGCTTAGCATGCTCATATCAAGTGTTTAGATTAACAAAGTCTGTAACAAGTTGAGAGATGATTCTTATTACCTTTTGCATTTAATTTGGATAAAGTTTTTTAATGTTGTCAATCTAAGCGGTAAGTTTAACAGAACTTAAACTGTTTAATAGGTTCAGAGGTGCTCTAATCTACAACTGACTCACTGCAAAGAGAATGGTCATGGTCTTCTTTACATGTGCTTTAAGTTTTATTAGCCATGGCTACCTGGTCTTTTATTAGAGGATCTTACTACTATTTTTGAAGACAATACTTGGTAAAATGTTGCCATTCAATAACAAGTAGGAGACTCAACTGCAGAGGAAAACTACTGTGATGTCTGTCCAGCTTAATGATGTAACATATAGCCATTAATGCATACAAATTTCAATTGGTTATTTTCAGTACATGTTTGTGATCTACAGGAATTACCTACACACACTATCAATTCGGGTTATTATCTGTCCTATTTCTGCTTATGAGGTGAAAGCACACTGGCTCAAAATTTAATATCATTTGGCTACAAAATATTGAGATATGTAAGTGATTCCATACAGATTTTGGAGGGTGATTATAATCATAATATTAAGTTTGTTTCTTCTAGCAAGTAGACATTTTTCAAAGCTCTTCTGCAATACCCTGTATGAAATTTTTCATTGAATCTCTTACGCTAAAAGAGTTCTTCCATTCTTAAGCATACTCACATTGGAGTAGTATTGGGATGGGTGACCTACCGAAGTCTCGATGCTTCATATCTGTGAGCATCAGCTAGATACAATGAGTGCTAAGTGGACTATTCATGCTCATGAGAGATGTTCTTGTGAACCACCACTTATGAAATATTGGTCGAAGATTCACTTAAAAACTATACAGTTGAACTCTGAAAAAAACATGACACATTGTGAAATCACCACCCGCTGGGAAAAAAAAGTTACTTTTCATTGCTGCATAAAGTCTTGGGAGTTCGCATATGATGATCCCTTGTGTTTCATGCACTTCACGTGTATAACGTCGGATTTTGAATTTTGAGTTTCCAAAATTATTAATAGCTATGTTTTATACGCTGACAATTAACCATATGTTTTTGAATTTGTATGTACTTAGTCGTAACTTTGCAATCATATTTTCTTAGTTTATTCAATTTAGCACTTAAATTATTTTTGGTCTCCATCTTTGGGGACACATGGGGGTTGGAGGGAGTGCACGTTGAATGATACGAGTGCCCACCATTATTTGTTAATCAAGAGGATGGGCTGACGGAACACTCGATCACTTCCCCTACCTTTCTATAGCCATATCTCCCTGTAACACTCTGCCCCACTCTGCCCAGCCCCCGCACTAAACTAGAATAAGCATTTTCGGAAACACTTGTAAGTTGCAGGGGACGTGCATTTGATTTTGGGGTTATGGTTTATTGAGCACATGTTTCTGGTCTCATGGGTTATGTATAACACTGGTTTTCTGTAAGTTTGTCCTATAAAAGCAAACACATAGGTAGTGGTATGAATATGCTTTGGAGAGCATCTCAAGGAGAGTGTATATGTGATAGGATCGTGAGGAAGACATGGAATGGGATTTGTGGCTTTATGTGCTTTTGAATTGATCACATGAGTGGTGCCAATTGGGTTGCTTAATGTCGCTGAAGTTCCACATTGAGAACTTGTAATTGTATTGTAATTTCATTATTGAGATTATACATTGAGTTTGTGTTACTTTGAAGGTTGTGTTTATTTCTTAAAAGGTTTTTCTTAGGATACATCTAGTGTATCTTCATGTTTATGCATCAATATTCTTTTGCATCATGAATTTTGCATTATTCTACCATAGTTTCTCTCATATTTGTGGCTTGAAATTCTTAACATTTGGTATCAGAGCTCCTTTTTGGGTCGAATAAGGGGATATGCTTTGTTCATTCAACTTTTTGTTTAAATCTATGCACAGGCGAATCTAGGGTTTTGCTAGAAAAGATTGTAGGCAGTTCAAAATATCATATTTGCATGTTGCAGATTTGGTGCTGGTGGAGTGTGTCCAGTTTTTGGATTTGACTATTTTGGCACCATTGATATTGCTTGGCATGGGCAAGTTTAGATCTGATGTGTTTTTTTTGCCATAACAGAGGTTTGTGTATCAGATTCTAGTTTAAGATCTACAAGTGGATGGCTCGGTTGCCTGTTTCAGCACCTTTCGTGAACTTCTCTACAGATTGTTGCACATGTTGGAGTTTTCGATCACTCAATTTTGGCGTAGTTAGTCACTTTATTGAGTAGATCTGAGTCTTTTTTTGGTGCTGTAGTATTTCCTTTAGTATATGGATTTATGGGTCGTTTTTCATCTCAGAGGATGACAGCTTTGTTGTGTTCTGTATGGGAGCAATTGAAAAATGCTCAGATTTAATAGCACGGTGTAACAGAGGTCAAAAGAGAACAGGTACTGTTCTTGACTGCAGGTTGGTGTCAATAAAACCCCATTATTTGAGACGTGGCAATACACTATGGCTGTAGGTGGAAGAGTAGTGTTGCTGAAAGAGAAAGACCCACGAGAGTAGCTGGGCTGTTATCCTGTAACACATGAAAATAAATATAAACAATGAATATTAGTAATAGTAAAGCCATCAGACGTGCCATTACCATTGTAGAGGAGGGGTGACGATGGTTGGGCGCTGTGAGGATCTGTTGCAGTAGTGTAAATGAAGTTTTAGCAACCAGGAAATTAAGAAAAAAAATAAAATGAAGCTTGTGGGAGTGAGCCATTATGGTGCTGGTTTGGAGTGGCCGTGAGCACAGAATGTGGGGGTAAGAGGAATATGTGAGCCATTATGGTGCTGGTTTGGAGTGGCCGTGAGCACAGAATGTGGGGGTAAGAGGAATATTGTAAAGTGAGTCTATTTTCAGAGACATCAGATTTGGGGATGAAATTTTTGAATTCAATTGTGTGAGATTTATTATTTTGCATCAATGTCTCTGGTCACACTTAGGGGAGAAGACCCAATAGCCGCCAGGTCTAACTTCGCGCAACTGTAGAATTCAAACCGTATGTTGAATCGGGAAAAAAATTTATGGGTTTTTTTCGCACACGAGTTAAGTGCTTATAACTAAGGTTTCAGCTTCTAGGCAATTCGATTGAGTGCGGGAGCATTGGATATGCGTGCGGAGGTAAAAAAGTCACCTTTTAGAGGGCTGTCCCAGTAGCCGCTCGCTATAATTTCAATCAATTATAGCTGTTTTAGCACTTAAAATCCACTTAAATCAGTCACTTTAGCACTTAATGAGCGTCTATTGGTGTTTTTGTAATTAGTTATTCAATAACAAAGTTTTTTAATGGATCAAAGTCAAATTTTTTTTGGGGGGTTAAGTGAACATGGAAGTGGCGGTTATTCAATGGCGGGCGGCTACTGGGTCTTCTCCCCTACTGAACCATAATGAGGATTAAAATAATGATGATGGATCACACAAAATAAATCTTACACAATGAATCCAGAAATTTCATGCTTGATCTATTTTGAATTGTTTCTTCACTAAAATGCACGTCTTCTTTACAAAGCCCTTTTATCTAAATAATCTTTTTTAAACCCTACTTTTAAGGCGGGCTCTAATTTTTGAGCGCGATGACATGGTGGAAGGAGAGTACTTACGTGCGGCTGTTTGGTTTAGCCCTTAGGCACATGGTAATGCTTTGATGTTTTAATCTTGCCGGTCACATGGACAACCTGAGGGTATGCACACTTGCTTGATTATATCTCTCTCTCTATATATATAATTGATTTATTTTTGACCTACATAGTGATATATTAGGAAAACGGATTTTCATGCCTAACATTTTTTTTGCAGATGTTTTTAGCAAGTGTTGGTATTTGATGAATTTGATGTAAAGAGGCGTTAAATTGTTATGTATGTTTTTTATTCATTTGACATTCAAACAATGTTGTTTGTTGGGTTCTTAAAGTGTGGTTATTTTGTGGGTTTATTGCAAATCTGATCTATGGTTGATCTAGTATTTGAGTAATAACAAACTTACATGTTAATATTTGTTCTCTCTATCTTATACGATTAATGTAATGTTGCCCTTTATGTTGCATTGTTTAAGATTTGAGTTGCAAAGTTTTGTGGGGCTGTCTATACCTACACATTGCATAGATAAATTGAATATGGGTTGTTTGTATTCATACATCTTTTATTGTTGATGTGGATTTTGTTGGTTGACATTTTTTGGTCACTTCATGCATTGGTATAATTATTGCTATGATTGCTATTAGTGGCGTATTGTGATAGTTATGGTGATGTTCTTGCCATCAAGGTTCAAACTTCACTAGGGTGTTATTGTTAAATGTTACATTGGAGACTAGGTTCCTTGTTTGTGACCTCATTGATTCATACCTTTGGGTCAAAAGCGTTTTACCTTTTTAAAAAAAAATGAAAAAAATAAAAATTATTACTTGAGATGTAAATTGGAGTGCTTAAGAAACTATATTTTGAGACCTATAGTTGTGGTAGCATGAAAGGCATTAGATTATGGCTCAGTTGGAGTTTTATGTAGTTATATAATTCTATCTTTTTGGTTGGAGACTATAGCTCTACCTTAGAAGTTATTAGTATTGTAGTTATGTTCTTTGATTTTGGAGGGCCATTGACGCTCTCTAGTTAGGAGATGCTTATCATGATGCCATGAGTAGCTTGGTATCATTTTTAGTGGGAGTTTGACATTGATGTGGATTTGTTAGTTTGATAGATAATCCTTGATTTAAAGTATGGGTGTTATTGTGTCATAGCGGTCTTTTGATTAACATTTAGAGTTTTGACATGATATAGGTGCTCTTGGGAGTAGATTTGTCCTTTAGATGTAGATGATTTATGAGGAAGATGTAAATCATGATGTCATGGCAAGTTTCTAGATTGTGTTGATTATGTAGAGGGAGTTTTGCTAGTGATTTGAGGTAGTTATTTTTGTTATATAGTGCAATGATCATTTTGCGTTGGTAGATTTTGGTAATTGTAGTGATGTTGTTGGAGTTCAATTGGCATGAGATATGGTGCCTAAGTAATGGGAGTCTTAGGGATATGTGTCATTGGATTGTTGTATATAGGTCTTCAAGTTTCTTGTATGTTTGCGGTTTATTATTTATGGAGACAGTCTTGTGTGAGACAATGTATATATAGGGACTTGAGATTGTAGATTGACTAGATAATGTGGATAACATGGGGTTTGCTAGTGCCTTGATTTTTGGTGTAGTTAGTTTGATGTTTGCAATATATGGTCATTGTTACAACTATGTAGGTGAGTACTTGGCAACTACTCGAGCATATTTGTTAACACTTGGACTTGGTGTTTATGTTTAGAAATTGAATTGAAGCAAGACACATTGATGTTTAAATGTGACAATTAGGGTCATCAATATAGCTAGGACCTTATCTTTCATGTGTTAACATGGAGGATGAGAGGTTTTTGATTAGATGGTGGTCACCATGCGTTAATAATGTAAGTGCCTTGATGGAACACACGAGCATAGTCAAAATTTAGATGGTGCATGATGTCCATGGGGATTATCTCGTAGATGCTCGAGTTTGTTCTTTGACTCTTTATACAACATATACAAGAAGTTGAAGAATGTCGAGAAAGATGTGTTGTGCACCTTGCATAATAATGTAATATGCTTATTTTGTTGTGGTGCATCTTAGGATGTGTATACCACACTAAGTCATTCTTAGAACCTTTGTAAGCTGAATGGGACAAGTATTTAATTTTGGGGGTCATGGTTTAGTAGAGGTTTTGGGATCATGGTTTATGCAATACTATTTAGTGGTTTTGTGCAAGACTATCTTATACAAGCAAGCATTTAGGTAGTGGTATGATTATGTTTTGGAGAGCATTTCAAGGATATTGCATGTGATAGGATCTTAAGAAGGGATGGAGTGGGATATATGGCTCTCATATGCTTTTGTATTGATCACATGAGTGTAATTGGGTTGCTTAAATGTTGCCAAAATTCTACATGGAGAACTCTTTAAGTGTATTATTTTCTCATTCTTGAGCTAACATGGAGTTTGTGGTGCTTTTGAGGTTGGATTTTTTCTAGGGTATATTTGGTGCCATCTTGTGTTTTTACTTTGTTATTCTTTTGCATTATGGATTTTATATACTATTTTATCATAGTTTCTTTCGTAAAGGTTATGTGGAATTAACATAATTTGTGGCTTGAAACTCCTAACTACCAAGATAGAGGGGTGTAGACACCTAAATTTGTCCATACTTGATCATATTTGACTTTACCCTATCTTAGCCATTAATTAATTAATTCACCCTTTACCTTTATCCCTCACCTATAATTAAATTTAACCTTATTCCCCAAATCTTCCAACCAAATCAATTAATTAATTTAGGATAATTAATCTTCTTTACCATTTTCTCTAATATTTAAATCGATACCACCTTTAATCCTAGTCATTAAATCCATTTACATGGATCAAAATCTAAACTTGTCATCACTTGACAAGTGTCCCTACCTCCTTCATGCTCCCACGTGTGAGCATGCCTATCTACCATATTCCTTGTTCACACACGTGAGCATACTTACATGTGTAAGCTACTCTATCTCTTACACACACGTGTATAGCCACCCTCCCTTTTCCACATGTCATAGTGTTGACATGTGTGAGAACACCTATTGTTCCACCTTATGGGACACTTATCACATGATTACAAATTTAATCCATGCTTTTACCTTATTTTAATTCTAGCTTTCCATCAACTTTGCTTCTTTACCCTTGATTTTCCTCTTGGAAAATATATAAATTAGAGGCTTTTCCTTCCATTTTGATCATCTACTTTCATCATATCTTTATGCTATCCCGTTTTCTATCTAATCCAATCTCATGCTATCATCATGTTGTCTAGTTGATTTCTCGTATCCAATCCTCAATGTCACGTTGTTGATTTACTAAGAAACCATATTCCATCATTATACATCATCCAAAGAGCACATCAATAGAGTATTGGGTGCAACTCTTTTTCTAACTCAATCAAAGGGGCAAAGAAAAACAAGTAAAATGTTCCATATGCATGTATTTGAATCCTTTGTTTTCTTCTTGTCTTCACTTTGGCACGCTCGATCTTCCAACCCCCTTATTTTTCTTAGTTTTCATGTCCAAGTTTTTGGTTTAGCACTTTTGCACTCTGTTTTACTGCTTATGTGTTTGTATTAGTGCCTTCATAATGGGATTAACGCTTTCGTAGTTTCCCCATTTTTTGCACTTCTGTATCTCTTTTCTAACATCCTTTATGCAAATTTGGTCATTTGTTGTCTGTTGTGTAGGGTCCTCGAGTCATTTTATCATTTTATAACCCTCTATTTTGTAATATGTTTGTCTTGTAGGTGAAATTCCTAGCTCAATTTAGTGTTTCCACCTTGCATATTAGCACCTTCATAGTTCAATGCCTTCACGTATAAATGTTTGCTTTCGCCTAAATTAGCAAATTTTCTCACATATTAGTGTTTCTGCTCATATATTAGTGCCTATGCTTACAAATTGTCACTCTAGTCACAAATTAGTACCTTTGACCATAAATTAGTGCCTTTGCATCTGAACCAACACATTTACGAAAACTAGCATAATTTTTGCATAAATAATTATTTTTTTTTGACTTTTTGCAAAAGTTGGAAAGATTTAGAGCTCTACACATTAGACCAACTCATTTTTACATAATTTGCACCAAGCATAAGGTAAAATCATTTGAAAAGTCATTTTTTAAAACTTTTACAAATGAAATCAAATTTTAACAAATTTATTTTGAAATCTATTAGAAAATAATAAGGAATCTATTGGAAACCTCCATTTTTCTATTTGGAAAGGTTATTTTTTGATTTTTTTTGAGGTTTAGTTTTTATTGCTAATTTTGTTTGAGTGTATCAGTTTCATTAGTCCAAGATTTTTTTTTGTCAAACTATAAACATATTTATGTTGTAGTTATGTTTGTTTAAGGCATAACATTTTCCACTAGCTTTTAGTTGCACTAAAGTTAGAGTAATGTGAAAATAATTTTTTTTTCCGTGTCTTTGGGTGAGTGGTATGTATGTTCTCTCGTGTCTTTGTGCAGTCTTAAGGATAAAAAAATCACTTTTTTTTGGTTTTAAAATTGTATTTCAATGAACCTAACATGTGCACACTCTCCTCTTGCTTTTCATACAATTGTTGGTGGCCAAAATCACTTGGATCATTCCTTTTAGTGGGGCTACCTAGGGATTTGATCACCCTAGGGGACAACCCCAACTCTAATGTTTCGATGGAGTATACAGATCAAGGGGTGAATAGAAATACAACCCTCTTGGAAGTGCAACCTTATCAATTTTGGCTAAACTTCCAAGTAATTTATACCTTGGGGAAGTTAAGGTGGAGAGTGGGTTACCCTCTCTTGCCACTTGTTTGACATTTTTTCTTTCATATATGAATTTGTTCTCACGTGCCCTTGAGGTATTTAGAGGACTCTCTAACAACCTTGTTCATCTTAGCTTAAGACCTGTAACCTATAACCCATCCATCTTAAAATCAACCTATAATCCATCCAAAATCTAAATTTCCCTCAATCCTTCTAATTAAACGCCATTGCCCTGTTGATTAGTGTATTCATGGATCACCATAAATGCAAATTAGCATATTCACAGATCAACACATTCAAGAATCAATGCATTCACAAATCAATGCTATTGCATTTTGACACCCTCTTCCCTATCCATTCATCCACATCTTAATCCAACCTATTCCCTCTTACTTCTAAATCCAATTTCATCCTTCATCTTAATCCTTAAGTCTCAATCTTCTAATCCCCAATCTACTACTAATCTATTATCCTAATTTTCATACCCTTCCAAAATAAAAAATCCTTCTCTAATAAACCTTTCATCTATCATTCTCCTAATCTCAATCCTCATCTAAAAAATCATTCCCAAGGTCTCTTTTTCCAAACACTATCCCATAATCAAATTCAACATCTTCATCTTCTATCCTCATACCATCTCTTTGCCAAAACTTTCTCCCAATCCAAAGTTATATCCAATTTCATCTAAATCTTAAATCAACCATCCATACATCACTAATCTTTAAATCCAAGTCTCAACCCAAATTCCATATCTAATCAAATTTCATTTTCTAATCCTGCATCAACCATATCCTAATCTCCAAACAACCCTATCCTTCCCACACAAGCATCTTATCCCAAATTTGAGCTTAATAAAATCCAAAAATTGAGATTTAATAAATCAATCTTCCATCTCATATGACCTTCCAATCCAAATCATCCTTATTCAATCTCTTCTAATACCCTTTCATCCATCCCAATCCTATCCAACATCATGTCTTCATTCCATACCTCCCCTCTAGTTTTTGATGATGATGATGATGATGTTAGTCTTGTTGACCAACTTGAATATGATCCCTATGATGATAATGGGGGTCGTGGACCAAGACAAGCTCCTACCATCCTTAGACAACATTGCTCATCTCCTATCCACCATTCCTAAAACCCAAAAATCCACTAGCTTCATTCTCAATCCTAAAGATCTCCTAGATTACATTCTCACCTATCATTTCAATCAAAATAAAGATTCCATGGTTAGGTACCTCCTAAGTATTGGCATGAAGATTCGATCCTCTTCATCTCCATAAAATCCCAATTCATCTCCTATTTCCCATCTTCCCCCTTCCTTTGACAAGGGAAGTCAACCCTCTACCCAAATTTCTCATGAAATCCCATCCATGTTCCAAATCTCCATCTCCTACTCCTTTTCAAGATCCCTATTCTCATGAAATGAAACTAATTCCTCAAATTTAAAATGCAACAATTAAAATGATTTCACAATTTAATTCCAAAACTTGTATTCACAAAAACTAATACGATATTCAAAAAGTTGCAACTAAATTGAATATAACAAAATTAATTAACCATTGTGTTCAAATATATTCAATCATGCGTAAATAACTTATTAATTTAATAAACTTAAAGGATTTAAACACTTTTTTGCTCAAATAATTTATAAAGCATTAATACTTATCTTTTGAAATGTGTAGAAAAGTCCCAACAATCGTTGGAATGGACCCTGGTTCAACCTCTTCCACCTGTGAGCAACTAGAGGCAAAAAGCGTACTTTTTTGCTCTTCACGATGTGCTGGTTCCTTAGAAACAATGCTTAACACTCATGGCAAACCATGCCTTGGCCAAGACTATCCTGAGTGCACCCTATTGTACCCTAGGTTGGACACACACTATAGATGTTCCCCTTCTCTGCCTTGCTCATAGCCTGCTAACCTAAAATCCTATTCCCGCAATGTGTAGTGCCTTATTATTTTCCTCTTTTATCTCTGTTTGTTGCTTTCCAAGTCTCACATGAATGCCTATATAAGCGTTATGGGGTGGTTATCAAACCATCACACCCTTTCACAAAGGATGCATTTAATAATTATTTAAATAAATAATTATGCTTCCACCTTCTTAAGAGAAGTTTCACACATGCTTTATTCATATCTCTTTTAATCAAAGGATCATAATATTCTTTATTCTCCCTTTAATTTTAAAGGTTTATTTCATAACTTTCTCTTCTTCTTGGGGAAAAAGTCACATAACATCTCATGTTCAATTTATGAATCCATTGAATCCTCCACTTCTTATTCCACTTTTTCAATCCCATATCCTTACAATCCACACCATCCCAATCCAACAAATAATCCATTTCAACCAAATATTTTAACCAGATCCTCCAAGGACTATTAGTAAAGGAGCCTAAATCCCCATTCATGAACAATATTGTGCAATCTTGTCATCCACCTCCATCCCCTTACCATCCATCCCTGAAATCTACCAAATTCATCCAATCCCTTAAACACATCAAATCCTCCATCCATAAATATCCAAAATCCTTTTCCCATCCATATACACCACTCCTAAATTCCATTCATATAGTCATTGTTAGCACCAAGCTTCCATCCTCCCTCATATCCTCTAAACACATCCAACTATGCCAATCTCTTACTCCAAAGCATGCTACCATAAATTACCCTCCAAATCAAGATCAAAGCATCCCTTTCACTCCACTTCATGATCCCCATCCATCTTAAGATCCAAGCATTCCCTCCACTCCATATCATGATCCCCTTCCATATCAATATCCAATCATCCTTCCTAATCCCCTTCATGATCCTACTATTTATCAAGATCCCATCACCCCTATCCAACACACCCATGAATCCCAAACCTTTCAACTTGGTTCCTCCATCTTTATACAATTTGGTTTTATCCAAGAACCCATAATGCCTTCCACCTCTTATCCCCCTCAAAAAGGACTCACATCGTGCTTCTAAAACAAGTATCCCATAGGAAAAAATATTTATCAAAATATGGAGTTTCAAGGCAAAGAGTTAGGCCTCGATCAAAAAGGAATCTTATAACCCCTTCATATCAAAGAGAATTCCAATTCTTCTGCCCTTGGCTACAAAAATCATGCTCAAAATGTTGGCATTCCTCCCAAATCCCAAACCTCTCCATCTAAATCTAGGTATGGAACCATCCCCCATTTTCTAAATCAATCTTGGCACCTTATGTTCCACAACTTATTCCTTTCACTTTCTAATATATTTTTGGCCCATATGTCCCAAAGCACAATCCTTCATTATCCATGTATATATTTTGGGCCCTTATGTCCCAAAACCATATCCTTCATCCCTTCCATCCATTTTGGGTCCTTACATCCCTCAATATTTCACCCTCATCATCTTTATCTCAACAACTCAGTTCAACACTCTCTCATCTCAAATCTCCAATCAACATCAACAAAGGCACATTTTTTTTAAGTCCTTCAACACATTCTATCCATCACCCTGCATAAGATCTCCAAATAATTCATCTTTATACATCCATCCCATTTCTATTGGAAGAAATTTGGATGCCATATAAAAAAAGTATAAAGCCAAAAATCTACACAAATCCAAGGATCATCATGTCCCATCATAAAGACATGCTAAAACTAAGAAAATATGATCCAAAAATAGGCTAAATTAAAAAGGCCACAAAATTACATGAAGAAAAAATAAAAAACAAAAACCATGTGGATTTCAATGAAAAAAGGTAATGTACATCCCAAAGAACAACCCAAAATGGCATCCAAAAGTGCTACTCCAAAATATTCCCCCATTCAAAATTCCTCATCTCCATCTAAGAATCTCCCATCTTCCAAATTTATTTTTGGTCCCTATGTCCCAAAATATATTATCCTAAGTTCTCCAACATTTCCTTGATCCATTTTCGGCCCTTATGTCCACTCCATCTAAATCTCCAAATTCAAAATCCACTTCTACTCCACAACTCCACCACTCCTTAAGGTGTGTGCCAATTTTTGGTCTTGACAACATTCCCATCAACTCATTCACAAGTCTTCCAACACCCCACCCATTATCCAATATCATTTTTTATTGCCCCATCCATTTCATCCAAGCCTTTGCATAGATCCTTATCCCTTTGCATTCCCTCATCCATTTCATCTCCCTTGCCATCATTCTACTAATTTCTATACACATACCTCTAATTTCTATGGTCCATTGTAACACTTCTTCAATGTATATACCATTGATGAAACTAGACGCTTGATTCCTTCCTCCATATCCCTATCACCCATTCACTATCTTTCAAATCCACTTATCCACACCATTATCCTTATCCCTCTCCATCCATACTACTCCAATAATCCAAAAAAAAAAAAAAAAAGTAAAGTGAAACAATCCATCCAATGACAGAAAACCACTTCTTGTAGTGCCTTGGAAAAATATAATGATAAAAACCTAGAAAACAAGTGTCATGTGTAATACCCCATAATTTTACACTCCACACTTGGGGGAAAGCTTCATCCATGCTATCCTACCTACCACATCTTATCAACATCCTCCAATATTCTTCATCCCATATCTCTCATCGTATCTCCTTTTTCCCATCCTATCCAATTCATCATCCATTTTTACCTTTAATGTTGATAAAGACTAGGGGTAAAATATATCAATGCATGCTTTGAAGCATACAAACCTTAATTTCTCTACAATCCCCCCTTATAAAGAATCCTTTCATATCATGCATCCTTTATCACCTTCCATCCTCAATGGCACTCCATCTAGTATGGGGCATCTTATCCCTATACAACATAGTCCTTGGAGCTCCATTCTCTTGTCCTCCATCTAACATCCTTCTATCTCCTAGATCACTATCCATCCTCTTAATCCCCCTATCTCCTATCCAAGTAATCCCTTAATCCTTTTATCTTTTCCCAAGCCTTAGTTTTCCCTTGTCATTGGTTCCCCATCACCCATCCACTATCCATCATATCTACTTATTCCCTTCTCCCTTAGCCTCCACACAATCTAATCCCATCTAATCCATTTATCCTCCCTCCATCCTTCCAATCCAAACATTCCAAATCAGTCCATCCAAATGCAATCAATCCTATTCCAAACAATCCAATCATGTAATCTAACACATCATTCCAAATCATCCATCAATTTTTATCCAAATTAGCTGATAATCCATCGACCAACTTTAATCCAATTATTATCATAGGGATATATCATTCCCAATCCTTTGTATATTTTTTTATTATCATTAACATTGCTATCCTCATCATCATCCATCCATCCAATTATTTATCAAATTTTAGCTTGGCTAGGGGCACAATCATGGTTTATTTTTGGATTGTTATACATTCTTGCTTGTTGCTTATGTGTGTTATAATTGTTTGCATCTATCATGGTATTTGCATCATATCTATGGAAGGGCATCATGGTATTCCATATCATAGTGTCAAAAGGCATATGTTTTCATCTGAATTTTTGATCACGTACTTGACACATTGTCACCTTGGTTCCTTATGCCTTGGTGTATAATGTCAAGTACAATATCAAATTAAGGTTTCTTATATTACTGCAATATGACTATAAATCATCCATCCTTCCTCTAGATTTATTTCTCCATCATCCTTAACCTTGTCCATCAATATTCTCCTCTATCCTTTTATCCTTCATCCTCTAACCCTCCCATCATTTCAAGAGCATACTCACGTTCTTCAAATCCGCCTATCCTCTTGAGGGGAAATATTGAACTCCCTTCTCATCATCCTTCCTCATCCTTCTAGTGATTGGGGCATTATGCCACTAGTTTTCATCTATTTCTTTCTAGTATGTTTTATTCTTCTTTCATAAAACATCGCTTCTTAGAGTCATTATGCCATATCAAAGAGTGGACAAATTTAGACACCTAAATTTGTTCATACACGACCACATTTGACTTTACCCTATCCCAACTATTAATTAAATTTAAATAATAATTAATTAATTGTCATGAACCTTTTTCCCCAAAGTGAAAAGGAAGTTATTAAAGAATTAAAAAGGAGATATAAAAATAAAGGATAAATTATCCTTTGGTTTAAATGAAGAATATTTAAGAAAACTCTTTTAAAAAAGGGATAAATAATTATATTTATTAAATAATAATTAAATGCAACCTTTGTGAAAAGGGTGTCATGGTTTCGAACTGCCCTTTAAGGCTTATATGAAGCATTTATGTGAGACTTGGAAAGGGACATGGAGAACACTCAAGGATCTTGAAGAAAGTGGTTTGGTGAACTGTGAGCATTGGAGAAGGGGAACACAGAGTGTGTCCAACTCGGGGTACAAAGTACACCTAGGATTATCCTGGTGAGGGCTTTTTGTGAGTAGGCACATACTATGCTTTTACATAGGTCCTCCAAGTGTGCCATAGTAAGAGCCAATAACACTGATATCTTTCTAGGGTGAGAATGGCTTTTCCAAGACCTATGTTTCAGATAAGTATTGAACTCAAATCCAAGATATTCTTAATTTTAAATTAGATTGAGTTGATTTAATTGAATTATTTAAAGATGTTATTTCATCTCTTTTAATCAATATATCTATGTTGATTTCAATTTACTTTTATGCCTTTTTCTTTTTTAAGTAGTATTATTAGACTTGTTGTTAGCTAAAGATAATGAATTGACATCAAATTTTGTTTAAAGTTACATTATGGGCCCATAACCCACAGGTCTTAGGATCACTTTTTTAAAATTGGTGAAATATTAAGCTATTAGAATAAATTAGCTAATATATATATATATATATATATATATATATATATATATATATATATTATATAATAAGGAACCAAAATGTTTCTATTAGCCTTAGACATGGGGACATGCCAAATTTTTACAAAGGGAGAAACCACCTCTAAATTTTTTAAATACACATTTTATAGTGGGAAAATGTTATGTATAGTTGTGCCATATATGTGGGCTAGATTGATCAAAAATATTTAAAACTTCATGATGCAAAATATTAAAATATTGAATGAAAGCCTTGAGTTATCTTCACAAGTTAGAATTCATTTATAGAGATCTCAATACTAATCATATTTTGGTAGATAATGGCAAGATAATCAAACTAAAAAACAATGGACTACATTGTGAATGAAATACGAAACCCAACAAAAGAACTTATATGGTCTCCTAGTATCACTATTGTAGAGATTTCTTATGGTGAACCTCCTTACATGAAGAAGATATAATGGAAGAAATTATTGAATAATTTTTGTTGTTTTCTTGTAGAACAACAATGTCTCTAGCCATCATTTGGAGGTCTCAATGGCCTTGCCGAGTCTCACATCATAGGAAATGAGTCTATGCACATCATCAATCATCACTTTAATTAAACCAATCTTTTCCCTTAAGTATTAAAATAGAGGAAATATAAGACCTAATGTTTCCCTATGAAGTGCTCAGTGCATGTTAATAGTTTACTATCATTGTTAAAATACCTACCAAGATTACCATGTTTTATTTTATTGTACTTTTTTTTTTGATGAATAGGAAATAATATATATTAATTATAAAGATTAAAATACATATCCACAAAAAAAAGGTGGGTGTTAAGAAGGCACACCTTGAGAGTCACATGGGCAACACCCAGAAAACCAAAAAATAGTCACATGGGCCTAGCCCAAAAGTCCAAGATTACAAACATTAAAAAAGGCCATCAAGTGGCCAAAGCAGTACCAGCAGAGTTAGAAGGGTCTCTGTCATCCATGTGTTTCCCACATACATTAGCAGGGTCTAGAGTGACATCAGGAGGAGGACCCCAACCATCATCAACATCTTTATCTTTATCCTCGTGTTGGGGGGAGATTGCAAGTTCCAGATGCATAAAGCATTTACTAGAATCTAGCCAACTAGAGCTAGTAGCAGGAGTATCATCAAAGGGCCACCCAAAACCACCATCGTTGCTCCCCATCGCTCCTCCAGAGGGCCACCCCTAGCCAGCCCGCAAAGGAGGAGAATGAGTTCGCTGAGGAGGGTGGGAACCATGCTAAAGAGGCTGAGAGGGGGGGCGAGCAGAGCCACTTCACTGCCGGACTTGAGAGGGCGACTGACCACAAGAGGAAGTGGGTGAAGTGGGAATCGAAGCAACAATACACAGGGTATTTCCCTAATGATCTAAAAGCACCTGGAGGTGAGCCACCTCAAGTGCAACCTTGTTGGCTTGAACTTGAATCTGCAAGAGCACATTAGAGCAAATAATAACTTTATAATACAAAGAAACATTTTTATCCATTTGTGTTAGCAAATATGTAGGAATTTCTATCTTTCCAAATATTGAAGAGGATTTCCATCCTGAAAGTGTGCAAAAGCTGGGTATATTTAGCAGGTTGTCTAGGTGAGTCTCCCAACAGAACCATATGCCAAGAGAAGGGCTCTGGTCTGAAAGACTGAAAGAAGTCATGAATTTAATTTCAAAACTACTGAGCTTTGGTACAAAACTAGAAGAGATGCTTAAAAGACTCAAATTTCCCATAGAAAGGGCACCGAGGGTCTTGGAACCCCAAGTGAACAAGCTAAGACCCCATAGACAAGGGTTGGAAAAGAATACACCAAGCAAAGTGGGAAATTTTTGGCTCAACATTTATAGACCAAGTGGCAAGGAATATTTTTCGCTAGAAATGAGCGAGGGATTGAAGAAGCCACCTTTGGTTCAAGCTTTCAATCATTGGAAAGTGTGGTGAAAGCCAACTATAACCAAGCCTAGGCTTGTAATTCCTGAAAGGGGTGTTTGGGTACCACTTCTAGTCCTTCCACCAGGGATTGGACCCATGAATTCCCACCTTATGAAGCATATCTATAGGAATAGAATTCACTAGACCATCATAAGTATCACAGTCCTGGTTTTGAAGCTTGTAAAGGGCACACAAATCATCTCACGACATGGTGCGTATTGTGGGTTTGTGAAACACTTGTTGCAAAGCTTGAATGCCTTTCTTGTGGAACCTTAATGCCTTAAGCCAAGGTGACTTGGCCAACGACTAACCATTACTAGCAAAGAGAGGCAACCACCATACATTCTGTTTATTGAGTGAAAACCTATCATAGAAACTAGAGCCGACCAGTAGAGCCAAGGCGTAATCGCCTCCCAGACTCTCCAAATTCTCTTGGCCATGAACGTTCCCACAATTTGAACTGGTTCCTTCATGACCAGAAGGGTTTGAAAGCCAATCCCCTTCTAGGAAATTCTGTGAACAAGAAAGCCAGATTGAATGCAATGCCTGAGGATAGTTTTCTAGGCTTCATCTCCAGTAAGGGCTCTAATTATCCATTTCACACACAAGGAAATTTGAGAGGAAATCATACCAAGTCCTCCAAAATCTCTAGGAAGGTAGCAAAACTCCTAGACAACATGGTGAAACCTTCTGTGGGACTCCACAGAGGCCCAAAGAAAGTCTCGAAGCAGATTTTCAAGCTTGGCATAGGCATATTTTGAAGGATCCCAACAAGAGGAGTAGTAGACATGTGTAGCCACCAAAATCTTAAAGCACAATTGGAATTTCCTTACTAGAGAAAGAAGCTTGGTAATCCAGTAGGTCATATTTTGTTCAATCTTGTAGAGGACAACTTGCCACAACTCAGTCGGAGAAGCCTAGAAGGCAAAGGGAATGCCCAAAAACTGAAAGATTTCCCCTGGCCCAATCCATTTCCAATCGTACTACTAAAGCCGGTGAGGAGTGGGTATAATAGATTGTTTGTAGCACAAATTTTTATGCCACTAAATGGTGGAGCCATACATAAGGAAATTTTTATTTAAGACATTCAAGAGTCACCTTAATATTATTCTCTTCCTCTAGAAGGGGGAGGAAAGAGTCATCAACAAAATTGCCATTAAGTAGTTGAGCCTAGGAGTTAGGCAGAGTAATGCCTTTAACACACTATTGAGAAACTGCATTGGCCAAGAGATAGCCAAATCCTTCAACAACAAGCATGTAAAGAGAAGGAGCAAGTATGCATCCTTGCCGAATGGAGCGGAATAGCCCAAAGGCAAGAGATTGGTGGCCATTAATGGTGATACAAGCAGAGGCATCTGAGAGGAGCATTTGGACAAATTGAATGAAATTAGACCGAAACCCCAAGGCTTTCAACATGGCTAGAATAAAAGGCCACTCAATGTGGTCATAAACTTTAGCAAAGTCTATTTTGAGAAAAATAGCTTTCTGGTCCGAATGCCTGGTCCACTCTATACCTTCCCACACAACAATGATATTTTCGAGAATGAATCTGGACTTGATAAACCCAGTTTGCTCCAGCCGCACAATCTGAGGCAAAAGATGGTAGATCTTTAGAGCTAGAGCTTTGGCGATGATTTTGTAAGAGACATTGAGGAGCGACGTGATAGGCCGCCAGTTGTAGATATCCTCGGGATCTCCAGACTTAGGTATGAATTTTAATATTTCCTTTATTAATTATATTATCTAGGGATTTGGAATGAAAAGCCTCAAGATAGAATTTATGCAAGTCATGCCCAACATAGTCCCATAGGGCCTTGTAAAATTCACAAGGGAAACCATCAATCCCTGGGGCCTTTTCATCAACTATGGAATGAACGACTTCCTTTAAGTCTTCAACTGTGAGTAATTGTTCACAAAAATCTTTTTGGGCTGAAGATAGCCTATTTGGAACAACAACAAGACAGTCCTAAAGGGATTGCTGTCGCTCTGGTGTGTACTCCTGAGCAATGAAAACTTGTTCATAATGTTGAAAAAATGCCTAGAGAATGTCAGGTAGCTTAGAAAGCACTTGAATTCCATCTTTAAATTTTTTAATGCCAGGAGATGAGTGCCTGGCACAAAGACCAGAAAAAACTGTTTGGAGACATGGTTGCCAATCTTTAACCAGTGCAATCTAGCTTTGATTTGTGCACCTCTGGCAACATAATTGTCTGCAACTTACTTTTTGTGTCTTAATTTTTCCACTCTGACTTGCAATGATGGGGAAAAAGGGCTAGCCACCAGAGCCTTGGTAGCTGAGCACAAGTCAAGTGTGGTAGCCTCATAAGACCGCCAACAAAAAATGGCTAGTTGGTGCTCATAAATGTGTAAAAATCCATTTTTGCGAGTGATAGCGTCATTCCACTGATTAATCTATCCTTTATTATGAGCTAACCAACACTCCAAATTCCAAACTCTCTGAATGTGGGCCAATGTGGGTTGATGAAAAAGAAGAGACGTGTTAAAAAAGAACTATGTTTTGCAATCCCAAAGCTATCTTGTCTCCCATTCAATGTGAAAGGGAAATGATCTGACAAAGTCACATCCACTAATGGCTTAACTGAGAGTGAAGAACTGTCAAAAGAGAAGAAAGATTGAGCTGGGATCATAGCACGATAAAGGCGCTTAAATATCCTATTAGAGCCATCCCTATAATTACACAAAGTGTTCCAGAGGGAGTGAGAATGGCAATGACCAATATTGGGATCAAAGAGCCCCAATTTATTACGCATGTAAAACTGCCTCCTGTTCACCAGCTACCCATCTAAATGGAAAAGTGCCATCTTTATCAGACGCCATCTCCACCATATTGAAATCTCCACAAAATAACCAAGTAGCAACTGGAAATGAATCAACAATCCAAAGCCAAAGCGCAAAGCATTCCACAACATCATTAGAAGCATAAACATTGATAATCCCAAAGGAATGATTATCAATGTTGAGAAGGATCCAGATGAGCCGATGTGTGGGGTCAGACCCGTGGTCGATCACACAAGTGTTCCATCGTGGGGATAAAAAGGTGACAACTCTGCCACACCTAGCTTCATGATCGGTAGAAAACATTTGACTGGTTGGCCAAACAAAGTGACAAGCCAATGCAAGCAAAAAACCAGAAATTTTAACTTCTTGGAGACAAAGCACTTTAATACCAAAATATTTCTTCAAAGTATCCCTAACATAATACTTTATGGAGAGGTTTTTCAGACCTCGAACATTCCATGAGAGGAAATTAATGAGTGAAACTCCTCTGTAACGTCAGAGTTTAGCTCCTCTTCATTTAGAGAAGAGAAGTGATTTTGCAAAACTTTGGTGGAACTAACCTAATTTGAATGTTCAGAGAAGAAAATATTCGTTTCTCTTGCACAGATTCACCTTCCTCCAATGGCAGAGGAGGACTACAAGACCAACTTTGAGCTCCTAACACAAGAGGAGAAGCATTCAGCTATGCTATCATAATGACATCAGGTTGAGGTGTAGCCTTTGGCCTAGGCCGCGCTGGAATATTATCAGCCCCGACCAAAGCCTCTTTCCCCTTTGTCGAAGGGTTTGAAACTATTAGAGTAAATTATATTTACCTTAGGCTTAAGTTAACTTAGGGGTGATCCCACAATAGTGGTTTACAATTTTTGGCCAAGTTGGACATTGAAATTATTTTTTTAACTAAATCTTCACATTCGGGCACTTATAACGGCTAAACCATCAGGAATTTGAAGATGATGCAAAATAGAGTCTTGTCACATTTTGTTTGTAGATTCTAAAAATAGTTTTTCAATTTTTGGAATTAGATTGTACTTCTTTCCCAGCTCCCACGGGGTTTTTTAAAACAACATTTTAAAAAGTGACTTATAGCACATAAATTTTTTCCATGAAGGATAAAATTCTAATTCTTTCAAATTTAGATTTGTAACTCTGATATCTAGTGCTTCCAATTGGTTAGATAGTTTTTTATTGAATATTTTTTTTTAATCAAGTTTCAAAGTCAAACCAATTACAATTTAGACATAGGCGACCATATAACGCATAATTTTTTTTGTATATATCAAAATTCATTTTTCTTTGTTGGATCAAGGACTTCAATATCTGGTGCACTCATATTTTTCAAATGTTTTTTGATAATATGCTATTTTTCCACATGTACAGAACAAAGACCATTTTCGATGAAAACCTATGTTTAATAAAACTAAAAAAAAATACATAATAAAACCAAAACATATTAAAATTATATTCGTTGGATAGCTCATTTCGAGGACTACCTAATTCCAGTTGGTTTGTGAAGAATCCTCCATTTTCATCCTCAACCCGAGCTTCGAAGTGTAAAAATTTAGGTTTTTTTGTGTTTTAGGGGGAGAATGAGGAATGAGGAATGTGGGCCTAGTAATTAATGGGTTTGCTCGAACCCTAGTTTGGGCGAACCCCTTTTGGGTTTGGTCAAACTTGTAGGTTTATTCAAACCCCTAAAACCAATTTTTTTGCCATGGGGTCATTTTTTCTCAGTTTTCCTTCCTCCATCAAATTGTAAACCACTATTGTGGCTCACCCTTAGACATAATAATTTTATTAATTCAGGTGGTTTCTTTCCCATATCAGGTAGTTTTACACCTGCCATATACTTTATGCCTCCTTATATTTCATTCTATTCACTCCTTATTTGGTGAAATGGCCTCGTGTCTCGTTTCTTGTGAAGGTTTTCTGTAGTTGATATTTCTTGGGTTATTCACTCTATCAGAAACATTTTTGGATGGCTTAAGGACTTTGGAAGCCATCCTAGAGCCACTGGACTTATTTTTACGGTTCATCACCGTGGTCCATTTTTCATCAAGTTTGGAAACAAAATTATTTACTTGACGAGGCTTTTTAAATTCCCGTGGTGGAGTATGAGGCACTACCAAAGGGAAGTCCTTAATCTTGTGGTTTGCAAATTGACACCTATAGTTCACTTGTTGGGAAAATTAAAATAAGTGACCTTCTGGGTATGCCAGAGAGCTCCAATTTGAATGTCAATGGAGTCCTTCAAATATTCTTAAGGTCCAATTCAACACACACTCGTTTCTAGGGTCGGGCCGAGAAAAACCTATCTGGATCAATACAAATGACCTTCCCCAGAGAGGACACAATATGACTTAGAAAAGACACACAAGGCAAAGGAAAAATTGGAAACTCAATCCAACCCAGGACCTGTAACTTGGTGTCATCTGAGACAATGAAGTCTTGAGTCCACAAATGAAAAATCAATAGAGAAGACTTGACATACCAGGGACCATGGTTCAAGATTGCTTGAACATGACTGACCTCCGCAAAGCAGAATAAAAAAAAACCCTTGGTTAAATTTTGGACCATATCAAGGTGGACCCCATAAGGGACCTAGGCCTTGCTGACCCACTCTTTAAGCACACTTTTAGAGGGAGTCCTCACAAAAAATACTCAACAAGGGTATGTTGCTCAATCCATTGACACTTGCATAATCGAAATCAGGTAAAGGTAAAACCACATCAGCTAGGGAGTCAAAAGACTTAACTCGTGAAACACTTTTGAAACAAATTTCCAGGGTTGTTTTTTTGGAGGAGGATCCATTGAGCAGAGCCGTAAAACCACCAACACCATCATGAACTGCTGGGTTAGAGCCGGTTGAAGGCATATTAAAACAAAAAAACACAGTAAATGCGGTTGTACATATAGGAAAAGAGAAAATTCCTGTGCAAAGAGCACAATATGATGCAAGAGGGGCCAAGAATGACTGCAGAAACAAGAAAACCCTAGCAAATCTCATACACCTTCCATCCATTCATACTTTTTTATTGGAATCGATCAACCAAATAATGTTTTACATGTTTCTTGTAAATTTTTCTATAGAAAATACATCCTTAGGATATTATATCACGTCATTAATTACCTAGGAATTTTTGAAAAAGTGATATAAGTTGAAAGATGTTATGACTATAATAGGTGTTTTTGATTAGGGGGAAAATAAGTTTTAAATAGACTCAAAACTATTTACAAATAGGTTTTCTAGGGACCCAAAGCCTTATGATAACAATGAATGCTACCAAGCAATAAACCATAGACAACCAACAATCAAACATAGTTAAAGAGAATATGATCATGAAAAAAAATTGCAACTAAACAAAGCCAAAGCCTCAAAGAAGATTGAATTAGGAAAAAAAAAAGTCTTGAGCACTGAATAGAGAACTAGAAAAGGGATTAAGCAAGATAAAAAATGTACAATTGTAACTACCTATATCAGTTAGACCATAACAAATAAACTGCTCAAAAAAATAGTTCCTAATCTAGTAGTCCACAACAAACAAAAAACTTAGAAAAACACTTTCTGAGTCAAGAAGAATAACAATCCTCTCCTGCAAACCCAAAATCCACCTATATAGGAGCCAAATCCACCTCAAAAGGAACTGCAATAGCAAGTGCCAGGCATACAGTTCCATCTGGTGGAACTTGGAACACAAATCCAAACCCCTCGCTCTACTGCAAGGGTGTTCTAAATAGGCTCAAAAGGGCATATGTTCCTTCAAGGATATTTTGGTCAATTAGCAATTAAATGTTGCAACAATTTAGATTTTGAATTTAATTTTCCAAACTCTAATCTAAGAACATACAATACCCTCCAAGAGTCTTGTAAAGAAGCCACCTTTCCCCTATGCACATATAAGGAGATAGAATTATCTTGTGATTTCACATGGGGAGATGGCTCTACCCTTCTTGAGATTAAAGCTAAAATAATATATAAAACCTTAACTAGGGGTATTTCTATAAATGATCATCTAAATGAGTGTTGGGGTGTTTCACTGTCTGATAAAAATTGATAGAAAATTTTCAATTCTGTATGGTATAATGCCAAGGAGCCCCAAAATGATTTCTTTAGGTGGTTAATCATTCTGCATAAAGTCCCTTTTACAACTAATATTGATGATTTGGATATTTGTAGCATTTGTAGAACCCCTAAATCTGTGACATATTTTCTTTGATTGCTTCTATGCTAAAAGGTGTGGAAGATCTTCTACAATGATCTTATGATTTTGGATAAAGATGATAGAATTAAGTGGGATTATGTGATAATCAATGTTGGGAAAATAAATAAAGAATTTAAATTATTTTGGGTTTTCTTGACTATTGAAATCTTATGTCACATCTGGAAGGCAAGGAATGAGGATAAGTTTAAGGGTGTATAGGAGCAAATTTGCACCCCCTAGCTGAAAATTCCCCTTTTACCCTTCCTCACTTTAGAAAACCAAATTTAAAGGCTAAATCCCATATAAGTCCACTGCCTTCATTCCATTTGGTGTTCGTTTTGTGTGTCGGCAAACAAATAACTGTTAGGAACACCCACATGACACACAGATGTCCACACGATGCACTTACATCCCTGGCAGATTCCTGCCTCTAGAGCCTGTAGAGGTGCTACACTGCCCATTGAAGGTCAATTTGTAACGCCCTCTTCGACTAACTGACCTGAATATGGCCGTTTTCCTCATTCTCTCCTTCAAATTCACTCCTTCATGCATTTCATCTTCTACACATCTCTAAGCACTCAACTTGATCACTCTCTAAGCATTCAATCCATCTTCTTCACAAGATCTAGCATCCTTTTTTGCATCCTCTTGGATTCTCAAGCACTTTTAGCAACACTTTGGCACTCCATAACAACACTCCAAATCCATAGAGAAAGTGTGGAACAACACCGTTATAGGAGGGGCTTGAGTCTTCTCATTTTCTCCTCCATTAGCTAGTTAGCTCTTGGAGGAGGTGGTAGGATTTCTACTCCTCTCCTCTACGTTTTAGTTGGGTAGCACCTTACTGTTTTGTAGTGTTTTTGTGTTCTTTACTTCATTTCCTTCTTTATCATATATTTCTCCATTGTTGAAAACTTGGCTGTCCGTGGAGGTGGAAACACCAAAATAGGGGTTTGACTAGGGCATGCCCCTATACAACCCCAACAAATTTCCCTCTTTCTTGTGTGCAGGTGGATGTGCATTTGGATCTGGCTGGCAGAAAAATACCTTTGTGAGATCATTCTTGCCATCATAACTCTTGTATATTTACTTTATCATATTCCTTCATATCTTGCCTACTTCATAGCTTTGTTTTGGCCCTTTGGAAGTGATTAGCTAGGTTGTCAGCTCATTTTCTAACGGTTCTCACTGTACTTTCAGTCCTTTGGTTGTACGGATGCTAGCGCACCTGAGAGATGTCAACACACTACACTGTCATCCCGGAACCATGCTTTCATCCTTGGGTAGAGAGCTTCCTAAGGTATAGTGTGGTTCCCAAAAACTGGCTCACCTAGCCCCATCTAGAATCTCAAGTCTGTAGAGTGATCGAAGAACCTAATAGTCCTCATCATTCTCGTCCCTCATTTGAAAACACTAATTTAAGCTGAGGTAAGTTAGGGCAACCTTCTGCTCTTGGCTCTCCATGACTTGGGGCCTTAATGTGGTTGGTTTCCCTCTCTTACAAAGGGTTGTAAGAGGGCACTTAGTGGGTTTTCCAAAAGAATCACATTTCTCAACATTGTTTTGTAGGTTATAGACACCATAGAGATCTCTATGGTCAAGTTCATGGGACTAACTAAAGATGGCACTATTATTGTCAACAAAGAAGAAGTGAAATATGGGCACACATTGCATCGTAACCATGTGGAGTCAGAAACATTCCTCTAGAAACTAAGAGAGTTCCAAAGGGTGTTTAATGATATGACAACTAGAAGGGAAAATGCTCCAAGGGATGCCATGCTCCTTGGGAATGAAGGAAATAGCACAATTATTGAAGAGATCACATCTAATGAGCAACCAATTTCCAACAAGGAGGATATGGAAGAATACAACCAGAGCTGCAATGGCTAAGTACTATGGTTTAATCTAAGTTGATCTAGCTTATATAATATATGTATATACGTAGTATTTTTTATTTGTAATTATGTAAGTTATGGAATTCTGTTAAAGCAAAGGCATATCCAATAGGTAGTATACACAAAACTCTCAGCTATGATCTAGATAAGGAAATTTGTATTTAGTATGCTATGATTTGAATATCTACTAGACTATGAATTGTAACTATTTTGATACTCTATATCTAATACAAAAAAGGAATTACAAGAGAGAAAGAAAATTGGAGAACCGCAAGCCTCCCACCACACTGACATAGAAAATATTCACCTTAATAGAAGATATTTCCACTTCAAAAGGAGAGTCAAACTATGAAGATATTAGGAGATACAATAAACCAACATAAAGGGTAGCCATAACATCCATCATTAAAATGAGAATCTGGGTCTTCAAAAAAGTCAATGAGTACACCCTAGCCATCAACAAATAAACTAAAAAATTGATAGCCAACACTCCCTTGAACACCTTCAACAAGGAAATATTAAAAAATATGGAAGATCCACTGCCAAAAACTAAAGAAACCTCAACCTCACTCATGAATGCCACCTCCACCTCAAAAGGAGGGGTTTCCCCCTCTAAAGGAACCATAATATATGAATGTAGAAAGAGAGAAACATAAGCCAGGGTAACATAAACTCCCATCAACTCTAAGCAACATTGGGACAAAAGAAGAAGCTTTGAGCAAAGCCCAATCAACAAAGGCAGGGGACAAGAAGCCCCACCAAACCCAACAAACCCAGGATACTGCCAACAACCATCCTAAAACAGAAATCCATTTCCCACCAAACCCCTTTGCAGCAACAAACCATAAAACAATAGCAAGCAGGGATGACACAAACACCTAAACCCTAGGTAGAAAACTCAAAACTCTGTCACTATCCAAAAGTGCCAAAGTAGGTGTTACCAACACTATTGATAACAAAAAGATAATTTATACTACACCATTGTTAGATTTAGACTTGCCTCAAAAATTTGTTTAAGTGACTATTTGAAATGATATATACTTTATTTAAGAGTAATTGTGTACTTATTTCCATTCAAATGTTCAAGAAAAGAGGATACACATGTAGTTCAAAATGCATGATTATTATCTTGGGATGCTTTTGGAAATATGTGAATTCACAAGGCATGTTATGCATATTATTCATTAATCATCTTCTGTGTGATAAATTGACAAATCTTTTATTATTATTTTTTATTAAAGAAGAATAAATATATATTTTTACCATACGATTGTATATAAATGAGCAAGATGGAAGATTTAGTATATAAAATTATGTTTGCTCCTTGTAAAATAATTATTTTCTTGCAAAAGTGTATTGATAGTTTTTATTATGTTATTTATCAACAAAGTATTTCTATTGATTTAATTTTTAGTTTAAAAATATGATAAGATCTAGAATTTGTGAAATAACACCATAAGCGATAGATTTTCTAATATCTTGATTATTTTTGTGAGGTATGATGTAGATTCAACTTAAGCTATCGAGGACAATAGCTAAATTACAAGGGGAGAAATGTCATGAACCTTTTTCCCCAAAGTGAAAAAGGAAGCTATTAAAGCATTAAAACTGAGATATAAAAATCAAGAATAAATGATCCTTTGGTTTAAATGAAGATTAATGAAGAATATTTAGGAAAAACATTTAAGAAAAGGGAGAAATAATTATATTCATTAAATAATAATTAAATGCAACCTTTGTGAAAGGGTGTGATGGTTTGGAATCACCCCTTAAGGCTTATATAAAGCATTTATGTGAGACTTGGAAAGGGACATGGAGAACACTCAATGAAGAAGAAAGTGGTTTGGTGAACTATGAGCATTGGATAAGGGGAACATAGAGTGTGTCCAACTTAGGTTATAGAGTGTACCCGAGATTGTCTTGGCCAAGGTTTTATGCGAGTAGGCATGATGCGAGTAGACACACCTTTTTGTACGAGTAGGCACAAACTATGTTTTTACATAGTCCTCCAAGTGTGCCATAATAAGAGCCAATACTACTTATATCTTCCTAGGGTCATAATGGATTTTCCAAGACGTATGGTTTAGATAAGTATTGAATTCAATTCCAAGATATTTTTAATTTTAAATGATATTGAGTTGATTTAATTGAATTATTTAAAGATTTATTTCTTCTCTTTTAATGACATTTATATTGTTGAATTCCAATTTATGTATCATTGATGATGTTTTAATGTGCTTCAGTCATAAACTATCTATAACATTGATTTATTAGCATTTTGTGCATTTATATATATTTTATAGATAAAATTTATAATATTTAAAGTTAATTAATAACACTAATAAATTTGATTCCATATAAAATTAACTTTGATATACATAAGAGAATTATTTAATTTTATACTAGTAGAAAATTAGCATTACATAATTAATTAATTAAATAATTATTAAATAAATTAATAAATAATAAATAAATAAATAAATAAATAAATAAATAAATAAATAAATAAATAAATAATAAATAAATAAATAAATAAATAATAAATAAATAAATAAATAATAAATAAATAAATAAATAAATAAATAAATAAATAAATAAATAAATAAATAAATAATCATTAATTAATTAATTAATTAATTTACCCTTTGCCTTTATCACTCACCCTTAATGAAAATAATTTACATTTATTTAATCAATTTTAACTTTATCTTCCAAATCCTCCAATTAAATCAATTAATTAATACCTACTTAATTAATTGATTTAGGATAACTAATCTTTATTACCATTTCCTCTAATATTTAAATCCACATCACCTTTAATCCTTGTCCATTTAATCCTAGCCATTAAATCCACCTACATTGATCAAAATTTAAACTTGCCATCACTTGATAATTATCCTTACCTCCCTCATGATCCCACATGTTTGAGCATGCATACTTACCCTACTCTTAGCACACAGATGTGTGAGCATGCTTCTCACAAATGTGTAATCCATCCTACCTCTTAAACACGTGTATATCCACTCTACCTCTTACACATGTCATAGTTCTCACACATGTGTGAGCACACCCACTCTTCCACATCATGGGACACTTGTAACATGACTACAAATTCTATCCATACTTTTACATTTTTTAATCTTATCCCTCCATCAACTTTGCACCTTGACCCTTGATTTCCCTGTTAGAAAATCTATAAATTGGAGGCTTTCCCTTCTATTTTTATTATCTAATTTCATCATATCTTTATGCTGTCCCATTTTTTAATCTAATACACTCATGATATCATCATAGTTTCTGATTGATCTTTCATATCCAATCCTTAATGTCATACTATTGGTTTACTAAGAAACCACATTCCACCATTATACATCATCCAAAAAGCACATCAAGAGAGTATTGGGTGCAAATATATCATTTTCATGCATTTGAATCCTTTATTTATCTTTTATCTTCTTGTCTTCAAGGGGACAAGGTTTTAGTGTGGACTGGTGGAATGTGTTTATATTGAAAAGAACACCATTGATATTTTCTAGGTTGACATTGAGAGACCTCTTAGCTATAGATAGTGGATAGTGTTGGTGGTGTTGTAGATAACATAATAAGTATTTGTTATAGTACAAGAATGAAATTTTGTTGGGGATCTTGTAGTTTAAGAACCTTACTAGGGCTTGGCATGCATCTATGCCTACATAAAGAGGTGCTATCATGAATTTTTGCTACATAACTAAGGGTTGCAACCCTCCATTATAGAGAGGTAAGGGCCATCATTGAGCTTGAGGAAATTGCTTTGTGCTTAGATGAACTTGACTTTGTTGCAAGATGGTGTGTCCCTTGGCCTTCCCTACAACACAACGCTTGGGTTTGTGACATGGTCTAATTTCCTCCCGTGGATCTTAACTGGCACTTGTATCAAGCATTGACAGGTCAAACTTTTGGTGCAATGACAAGGAAAACAATTGGTATAAGAGCTAGCCACAAGTTCAAACCCCTCGCTTGTGCTAGGGGAGGATTGTTGCAATTTGATGGTGTGTCCCTTGGTCTTCACTACAACACAATGCTTGGGTTTGTGACATGGTCTAACTACCTCCTGTGGATCTTAACTGACACTTGTATCGAGCATTGACAGGTTGACCTTTTGGTGCAACGGTAAGGCCAACAAACTTAAGGCTAGTAATTTCACGCAATAGTAAATTTATGGTTTCCCAACGAGTCATGTTTGATGTCTTAACTAAGCTAGTGATGAGTGAAGTCTTAACAAGGAATATCTAAAGGTGTTTCCATTGAAGCTCTAAAAATACTATATTTGGGGTTTGTTGAACACACACTTTATGTTAAGTCACATAGAAAAATATATTCATTAGTTTGGGCATTTGATTTGTGTTTCTGAAGGATGAAAAGAAAATGAACAACTGTCTTGATTTATTACTTTATATTGAATGAAGTAACAATTCATGATCTAGGTCATTATCCTAAGTTATAATATGATCCCTTTTCCACCCAATATATAGTATGAGTCTAAGTAGAAGTATTATTTTTTGTTATCTACACATGAAGTATCATGTTGCTTGCTTGGGTGGTGACCTGGTTAGTTTTCAAGAATATCATATATAGTTATAAAAATACATATTCTATTTTATTGGTTAAGTATGATGATTTAATTCATGGGTGGTTCAATTCTAGGATGACCCACCTTTGCATCTAATTTGTTCACACATGTGTCATTTGACCAACTTAGTTGGTAGATATCTTTCTCTATGAATGGTAGGGGGATTGGATGCTTTTTATGATATATTCTACTTAATTTGGAAAATCACTTCTCTCCTTTTCCATGAAAAAAAATGATTGATATGAAGATATGCTAAACGTAGAGAAAGTAAGGGATATTAGATTGTACATAGCTCATAGTTAGATCCCTAGGGAATTAGATTTTGGCTTGAATTACTATCCCCCTTTGAGAAAATGATAATCCATGTGACCTTATAGTCTCCACCCATATGTTGAAGGATCCCCTTAATTAAGTGGGACACATTAAAGATGGTTTTCTAGCTCTAGTTGGAGAAGGGAAATTTATTCAAATTAACAAGTGGGAATTACTCTTTGTTCTTGGATTGTATTTGGATGCTATGGAAATATTAGTTAGGATACCTAACTACACATAAAGTGGCCTAATCTCAACACTTTTTTGGGAAGATTTGTTTGGTGAAAGAATTGAGTTGAGTGAGGAGAGGAGTTATTGTCACCTTTATGACCATGCAATCTCCCAAGGAAACATATTCACAATCTCCTTGGAATTTAGTGAATTGGTTTGATCATGCAAGAAACATAATGGTTATTTGTGTGAGATCCAATCCATTAGCTACAATTCCATTAAATGGACAACAATAGGGTTCACCATGCATTCATATACATAGATGATTTGGTGTAGTTCTCAAATCCCTATTGATGAAGTGGTGGATGTTGATAGTCACACAAATATAAAATTCCTATTTAAATGACATCTTCTTGGATTAACATAGTCACCCAGATTAGTCTATCATTTATAATTAGCTCTATAATGATCAAATGCCATGGTGGTTACTCTAATCATGATTCTTCTTATTCTTAAGAAATATTTCTATTCCTATTATTATTTCAATAGATTACCATGTTAAATTTACTATGCTTATTCATTATTAATAAAGAAGGAAAAGGCCCCTATATAGGCCAAGTTTTATTTTTTAAGGGGAAATTCAAGGAGTAAGTGTGCTAGAAGGACATTATAGAGAAGTAAAAATGACATTTCTTTCATATACAAGGATATTCTAGATTATGTTGGGTCTAGGTGTGGTGGGTCCCTTTTAGGTCATTATAATTGTGAGGGGGTATCATTGATACCCACTTCATTGTTCATTCTATCAAATTCACACATGCACTCTTTGAAACAACTCTTTGTCACACTTGGACTGGTTACAAAACCACCCCACTAGTCCTACCTGTGAGGCCAGTTCTGGATGCCCCCTTATAGAGTAGGGTGATTGGAAGGGCTAAAAATGGAGGAAATGGAAAGGTGAAATTATTTGATCCATTTCCATTTTGGATGCCCACTCTAAAATAGAATTAGAGGTAATATTTCCCGAGGGTAAGAATATATTGGAATATTTATCCATCCCCTCCCTACTTGACCCACTAACTAGCTATATAGGTAGGGATAGGGGCAATATTAGAGGATACTTGACAATATGAGGTATGGATACTCCTTAAATTTTGAGGGAGAGTACCACCTAGATTACATTAGTAATTCTAAATCATCTACAAAAATATCTATTTGGGAATAATGATCTAGTGTGGCCCATCTTGGATTTTTAGTGAGAGATAGGGAGGTAAGGCTAGTCAATGATATATGGGGAGGGATTTTGGTTGCACACTAAGTAAGAATCTACAAAGGATATAATAGTTAGTTTAGGCAAGTGAGGTTGGGTCTCATTTCTTGAAACAATATATTCTAGTGATGGATCAGGGGCTTGATGATAGCTTTGTCCAAAGAGTCCACTTCTTGCCTACTATTCAAAGTCAATTGTAGTTTCATAAAATTTCACCTTGTGGCAATTTCACACTTGCACATTTAGACTCGTTACATTTATGGAAAAAACCTATAAGTTGTAATTTCACGATCCTAACTTCATAGGTGTCAATGATGAAGCACTAGCAGTATGAATGCCTAACTTGTGTAAAGTTTTCCAAAATTCATTGCATAAATTCATGCTTCCCATTTGGAAAGCACCAAATTTGGCACTAGCCAAATAGAGCACTTCATTTGGCGCTCGCCAAATGATGAACTTCATTTGGTTAGTGCCAAATTTGGTGCTTTCCAAATGATGCACTTCATTTGGTGAGCGCTAAATTTGGCGCTCGCCAAATGTGATGCATTAGAAAATACCAACCCAAAGGATTGGATTTTTCCTTGGGCATCCAACCCAAAGGGTTGGACAACCATTTCATGCCAAGGATGTGACTTTTTGAGAGGGTAACAAAATTTCACACGTTTTTGGTCATGATAATTATCAGGTTTTCACGTCTTTCAATGCAAGTTTATAAAAAAACCATGGTGATGTTAGGCTCTCTCTTACCTATATAACCATATAATTTTTTTAACATTTTGATTATTAACTTCTCTTATTAGTGCCTCCATTTTTTGTGAAAAACCAACATGTTCTATTTTTATAATAGATTTTTACTCAGTCATCAAATTTCACAATAAATTACATATTTATAAACTAGATTCCATTCTACACGTAATGAAATAAAGAAAAAATGATTTTTGATTAGTTTTGAAAATTTTTAGGGGGGAGCATGCTCAAATTTCAACTTTTCAAGATGTGTCCACTTCAAAAATTCATAAAATATTATATATTCATTAAAAATTAGTCAGAAGAACTAGGATAAACTACATGGTGTTAGCTAATTTCTCACAATTGGATTTTTGAAATTTTAAAAAAAAGTTAACCAAAAAGGGAGGCCACAATAGATGCTATGCATTTTTTTTTTTGATAAAAATAAGACAACTTTTGGTGGCAACCCTTTTTGAAACCCTTAATCTTCATTATTTTCAAAATAAATTAGTAGCTTAGAAAGTAGACTTGGAGCATTCTTGTTCTTGTTGCATCTTCAAATTTTGAGCGTAACTATCTTCATTTTCTTGTGAACATCAGACTTTTTTAATTATAGAAAAAAAGTGGCATCTTAAGAGCCATGTTTTTGTCAAAACTTGGTGCACTTACCCTTAAATATAATATATATTAATATTAATATTTCCTAGCATATATTAATTTATCATAGTATATATTAATTTATTATATATTATATTATATAAATTGATAGTTGTAGACATGTAAAATTGACCTAACACCTATCACACATACTAAATGACATTTTCACATTATCGACATCATTATCATCAAATATCATTGCATTTCACATCAAAAGCATCAAAAACCCTAATTTCCCCTATTAATTGAATAATTAGAAATTATTTAATTAATTTTTTTTTCATCATTTTTGATGAATTAAATAAACCTCATTTATTTAATAAAGTCCTAAAACCCCAATTTCTGCTATTAATTGAATAATACAACATTCTTTAATTAATTTTCCTTTTCATCAAATTTGACCAATTAAATAAATTTCATTTATTTAATAAAGTCCTAATCTAACTTTATTCCTCTTGATTAATTAAATAACACCAATTATTTAATTATGTCGCTAATTCACCTTATGAACTCCTAAGTCAAATGAATTATTAAAGGTTAATAATTTAATTAAATCACTTTCCCTCCAAAAATTTGAATAAATAAACTATTCAAAACATCATAAAAAATCAAATCAAACAAATGCAACTTTGTTTGCAAAATTCAAACTTGATTTACACGTTCAACTCCAAAAGAATTAATTAATTAAATCAATTAATTGATTATTCTCAACCACCTTCCTGATTGAGCAAATTATGAATCACTGATTGCTCAATCTATTTCTTGACTGATTGATCTATTTCCTGACCGGTCAATCTATTCCTCAATCACACTAATTACGTAATCAATTTGCACAAATTATGTCCATATAAACTCTCTCAACATCTTTCAACTGTCGATTAAAATATTCTACTACACAATCCTGATCGTCCATTTCAAACCAAAAATTCTATACAACAAACCTCTTTCCTCTCAAAAAAGGATTGGAGAATCAATACAATTTATGCAACAAAGTAATGCCAAATTGACATTGACAAAGCTTCAAACAACATCTTCGATCAACACACACATTCTTCAAAGCTCTCTCACATAACAATGGATGCTTTGCATTGATATGAGTAACCAAATCTTCATGAACACAATCCGACACAAGATGGGTAACGATTTAGTTTAGTGAATTCATTTGTTCTTGCTTTATTTCATTTACATTTCTTGAATTCAATGATAGATTAATCATTCATTTTATGAGTAATGGGCATAGATATTGATTATTGTCTTGGATTAGATTAGCTTTTTTTTTGTTCAATTATCTCATTTATACTTGTGGATTTCCCCCTTACACATTTTGGCATGCCTGGTGGGACCATGAGCCTTAAAACTAACTATTTTCTGAGCAAAAAATCAAGTTTTAGGCTCCAGAAGTGCTCTGGAAAAACCTTCACGAATAGGATCTAGAAAAAAATCGCATTTGCTTTCATGGTTTTGGTGCTTTTGACCTGGTTTTTGGCACTATTGAAATTTTCCAGTTCTTTTGTCTTCTAAAAGAGGGTGCTTTTGATATTTTTTGGTACCTTTTCTCTCTAACGGAGGTTGCTATTGCTTATTGTTCCTGTGCTTTTTCCCTATCAATCTGTGTCCAAGATCTGCAAGTTAAAATTTGATTTCTAATGCTAACGAGTGCTTGATTTGAATGTGTAATAGGTACTAATGTTTGTGTACATGTAGGATTTGAAGAGGTACAATGAGCATCAATCCAAAAAAACAACTAGCACATTTGTTACAGTTAAGACAAATGGTTGAAGAAGTTTTAATTTTCATTGAAGCTTTTCAAAGTTAGAAAAAAATTTCATTTTGGTGCTTAAAAAGAACCCTACAAATAACACATTTCAATTTAAGTGCTTTAAAATGAACCTTTTTCCAAGCTTTCTAAGTTAGAAAATGATTTTATTTGGTGCTTAAAAAGAACCCTACAAACAAAAAATTTCAATTTACTACTCTAAAATGAATCTATTTCAAGATTTCTAAGTTAGAAAAATACTCTCAATTTGGTGCTTAAAACGAACCCCAAAAAAAATGCTTTCAAATTGGTGCTTTAAAATGGATGTTTTGAAGCTTTCAATGTTGGATTCTTTTATTGACCAAACGATTTCCTTTTGTTGATGAACACTCGATTTACTTTGTTGACCACTAAAGACAAGGTTTAAAACAAACACTTAGTTTTGGGCTTAAAATGAATAAATTATTTTTTGTCTTGCACCTTTGCTATCTCATTGATTGATATCCAGAACACTTCTATTGGGCGCTTTAAAAAGAACCATTGCTATCTTGAACACACCTTATTTCACTTTATTTTGGGGATAGCGCTGCTCGAGGCACTAATAAAGAACATTGTGATGGAGTGTATTTCATGTACTCTGTTTGGAAAACTAGGTGACTATCCTCACCCCTTGCGCCTTTTGGCGATCTTGGGTGATGAAAATCATCTTGAGTTTCACACTTTTTACTTCAAAGCATACCTTTAGAGGGCCTAATTTTTGAGACACATCCTGCACTGGAGAACTTAAAGGCGACCCAAGTAGTACTTTATTTTGGTCTGCTATATAAATTATTGTGGGTGTGAGGAAAGTTCTCACCCATTGGGTGTTTTTGTTCTATATCGATGAATGTCTCCCCCAATATCTGTGTGATACATTAAAACTTGCAAGGGCTGGGAGACCTTTTAATTGAGTGAATTTTCGAATGTATAGACATCCAAAAATAATAATCCAGAAACATGAATAAGAACCAAATGTTTGTATAAGACACCCCTTTTTCCAAAACATACTCTAAAGTGGTGCATCACAATTTACTTATGAGAAGTTACTTACCAAGCTTGACTTATAGTTGAGCATAAAAAGCCTCTCCTTTCATTGCATGTAAAATAATCCCTTCGGGGCATGAGGTAAGCCCACTTAGGAAGAAGTGTCTATCCCTAGGGTGTATTTTGTCTTCACAAAAAATTGCCAAATCTGTTCAACATCAAACATTGTGCTTGAATTTAAAATGAACATATAAAAAAAAACACTAAACATGATGGTTGAATCATTTAAGCCCTTTGAATTAGTGTATGCTTTTAAGAGAAGCCCTATATTTGCAATCCTTAAAGGATCTCCTTAAAGGTTTCTGAATATTCAGGCTTTAATTTCAAACTACATTGGCTCAAAGTAAACATTGGAAACTATGGCTTGGGTATTGTGATTTCACAACTTAAAGCCATAGACATGTAGGTCACACAAGTATATGCTTTTTGAGTTATTCAAATACTGTTGAATCACTTTCCAAATCTCAACAAACGAACCAAAAAAATCATCCAAAAAATCCAAGAAAACATCAAAATACTAAAGCTAGAAAACAAAATTGAACAAAGGCCGCACTTGCTACTGATTTTGTCTCACTTGACCAAAATTTGGTCACTTTTTCTCTCTATCCTATAAAAAACACTCATGAAAATATGTTGCATTTGACAAAACTAGTGCACTTGCAAAACTTGGGTGCACTTCCTTCTCAAAATCTAGTGCACTTGACAAAATTCAAGCCGTAGTTGATAAAACTAGCCGCTTTTGCTAAAAAAACCATCACTTTTTGCTCTATCCTATTGACAATCAAAAAAATGAATCAAAGTTGGTTATGAGATTCTTGTTAGAATGAAACAATTGGAAACCCAAATATGTCATATAACACTTCATCCACTCTCAACATTTCATCCTACTTTTGGAAAAACAAAATCAAAACAAACAAATCTGGATTATTCCCTCGCCCACACTTTTAAGATATTAACAATTGCTTGAACCTCAAGGCTAGTTCAAGTAAGTATTTTCGTAACATATCCTCTAGAAAAGAAAGTATCAATATAGGCCTTTCAATATTTTGAGATCCAAGAATAGCATCATCCAAAACAACACTCTTGAACCTTAGGGTCTTGAGCTTCATAACAACCATATTGAAAAAAAAATTCACCTTATGACCATTTGGTGACCAGTTGCTCCAGTTCAACAACCAAACCTTATAACACCAATCCTACAACCAAGTATCACACACATTGAAGGTGAACAAAATGATATCATTAGCAGTTTAAGTACCTTCATATTTGAGAAGAACAAAACACGAAACCAGTGGAAAAACACAACAAACATTCTAGATAAAGAAGAGGAGAAAGCAGATCTTGCAGCTGAGAGACCTGTATTACCACCTACAGTGTGGAAATAGGTGTCCATCCTTCATGATTTTTGACAAGAGAAAAATCCTTAAGCGGAAATCCATATTTCAACTTTCAAAAAACCGTGCTATTATAATTTTTTCCAAAGGGCACATCTTGAGAACTTACTGCAATCGTGACAACCAACTAAGACATTTCTATTCACGCTTCTCAATGGGTGAACCAAACTTGAATATTCAATAGAAATTCCAAAATACAAACAAATTATTTTTTCATACCTAGGAGTCACAAAAATGTTCACAAAATCTTGGAAGTTGTTTATGATAACTATGAGACCACAACATGGAAAGAAAATGGAAGCAGACAAAAGTAGTGTTACTATACCCCCAACAAACACCACAAATGATGGAAGTTACCCATGGGGATATAAACCAAGTGACCTTACGATAGGGTATTGAGTATCATGACATCTTAAACATGCAACCATAACATCCCCAACAAAATTTCAATAACAATCTATTATCCAAATCACTCTTATCAAGGGTCGCAATGTCAAGTAGGGAAAATAAGTCTAGAACATCAAATTTCCTTAAATTAACTTAAGAAAAATATTGAGGAACTTGAATGAAATCAAAATACAACGTATCCCCAACACCATGTTCAACATCTAAACATTGGACATCCACAAAAAATGAACATCATTCCTCAAACATCTCAATATACACATCAACAACATTTCCAATATCATCAAAACATTTTTTCATATCAGCAACAAAGTCTATTTCCACAAAATCAAGTGAATCAACAACAACAATGGTCACAAAATCAAAATTAAATACATTAACAATATCAACCTTCAAATCAAGAAATTCCATTGCAAAATCCATCTCCACCACAACCAACCTTATAATCAAACCATACTACTAAACTTGAGTACACTCCTTTAGGGGAGCCAATTGGGGGTGTGTTAAACCAACTAGTAAATGCCAAACTTATCACACTTCCAAAACCACCATGAAGTGGTGAACATAGCATCAAATTCCCATGGTATGATGACAAGATATATTGTAAATACCATGGAGTAAAAGGTCATGATGCATCAGAACTTGTTACACTCAAAAATATCATCCAAGGCCTTATTGATCAAGGAGAAATAGCTATTGAAGCCGACATTCAAGGTACAACTTCCAATGACAACATTGACAATTTCTCAAACTCAAAAGTTGAAGACAATGATCAAGAGCTATCTATCACTGATCACATTGATAATGTCTATACATCATCTAGTGAGCAAGATATATATGAAGAATTTAATCCAAAGCAAGATAAAAAATAATCACCAAAGTATAGCAATGATCCACTCCAAGATATATTGATATAATCCAACCTCATGATAGTACATATTGATGATAAAGAGATTCTTTAACCCACACTTATACCCAATGCAAAAAATCTAAGCCAAGAGCTATCATCCATATGCCCACATTTTGAGAAAATCCAAGGATCCTTTACAAGCAATCCTTTCTTTGAAATTGATCCATGTCAAGAGCACGAACCAAAGAATATCAAAGATAATACCACACCAAGTCAAGATCAAGAATCCTTATCATCAAAATACTACAATGACTTGGTAGATATCTTCCAAGACATCCAAGGTTTTCCAAAAGAAGAAAAAATCCATACACCAAGCACACATACATCATCCCATGAGATTATTACTCCTAATGGACATGTAGATGATCTTCATCCAAAATAGGAGTATCATAATCTTGATATCATAAACAAGGAACAATAGTCACCTACTCTTAACATCTTTACGCATGATCAAAGCATAACACAATCTATAGATATATATGAAATTGATCAAGAAGAAGCATTAAAATCAGAAACATCCTCTAGGAAGGTTGAATACATCAAGTATGAAAATATGGAGCACAATATCTTAAAATCAACAAAGATAATTGATAATCCTGAGCAATAGAGCATTGGGTATACAATAGTCAAAGAAGCACCAATATATTTTGAAGGGTCATCAAAATCTGATATTTCATAGGATCAAGTTGAAGATATCAATCAAGAAGTTATCCAACATATGAAGGATCCTACCAGTGAAGAAGCTATCACCTTTGAATATCCATAACAGAGTAGAGAAGGATTAGCACCTTGTTTCCAAGGTAAGACATATCCTATTGCAATTAATTTATTTCAATGGATTCATTATCAAGGCGAAGGATTAGGAAAAAATGAATAGGGTATCCTAGCACCAGTGTAGATTATTGGAAATCCTAAGAATCAAGGTCTTGATTATTAAGTAATTAAGGGATCTAAACATATCAGTGATACCTATACAATACTGGGGGAAACTTTATCTAATGCAAGCATCAACATAGAGAGCATGAAGGGTCTTTATGATGAAACCACTACCAATGCTACAACTAGCCGTATCATGAATTTTCATCCACACATATTTCAACCCTCTGATCGAGACCGACAATAAGAGAAAAGGCTATATCCAAGAATGAAACAAGTCGTTAAAGCAGAAGAATCAGTAAAAAAAAATGGACAAGAAAATTTTAAATGGATACAAAGAAAAAGCAAGAAAATCATCCCTATCAAACACCATTATAAGTCAAAGAAACTATGGGGAAAAATAAAAAAAGGGAAGTTCATCCATAAAAAAGGTGTAGCAATGCAAAAGAAAGCTTCAAGAGTGACCTACAAGGTATATCAAGACATTGGTCCCAATCAAATCTCGATATCCACCTGTCGTTGCTCATCATCCCAAGTTTGGAAAATAAAAGGTTCCAAACTGTTGACCAATCCATCTAAATATCATATCCCTCAACACATTTCACCATCCATGATATCAAACCCTCACATTGACCATGTGTTGGTAGAAAATATTTATCACAAGGATTCTAAGGGCACTCTATCATGATGTGCACATCAAGGTAAATTTGACTCCAATATTGACAAAGAAGTCAAGAATTTCCAAAGGTTACACTCAAGTGCCTGTATTTTAGGAAAAAAACTCCTCCAAGAAGGATATCATTGGCATGTCATGACAACAAAAAAATCCATATTAGCACCATTAGTATCTACATCAACACCACTAGGTGGTTCAATATAGGAAACAAATTGTCACCATAATGAAAACCTGGTAAACAGTCATCTTGTGTGACATCAAAAAATGAAGAAAAAAATGAAGAAAATAGTCAAGAGAAAAATCGTCCTCTAGTGAAAACCACTATGGTGGCACTTTGGACAAGTACATGGTGAAAACATGGAAAATAGGCATCATGTGTAGAATCCAACATCTACGTGTACCATTTCAGGTGGAAGCATCTCAACATATCCATAATAAATCCAATCCATTTTTATCCAAATACAACTTATCTTGATCTTGACAAACGTTTGGTGTACACTTTACACTTGCTTATGGAAAACATCTGACATGGGTCACTATCATTGATCCTATCCTATCTAGCATTATTTGAGCCATGAGCCATTGTCCAAAAGGGGAATACTCTATCCAAACATGCTATTTGATCATAAGATAATCTATCATTGCTAGACATTGGGGGCAAGTCCTTACATATTTCTTTAGAATAAATATTGATCTATGTCTTCTAACTCATAGTGTGATCTAAGCACTTTCCCAACAACAAGGTATACCACCAACACACTACTAGGGTAACCTTAAAAACAATTAGTCCCAACAAAAAGGTGTACCACCAACGCACTACTAGGGTAACCTTCAACACTAACAAAATAAAAAACATCTAGAAAAAAAAGAAAAAGAAAAACATCTAGAAAACAACAAAATTAAAAAAACAACTTTGGATTATTCCTTCACTCAAAATTCTAAGATATCAACATTTGCTTGAACCTATCGAATAGTTCAAGTAAATTTCCTGCAACATATCCTCTAGAAATAGAAGTGGAATATCAATCCAAGTTATCAATACTGTTTGAATCCCAAAAACATGTTATGCTTTGAGTCAACACTGGTCAAACTACATGGTATCTGCATGTACAATATAGGAAATTCTTATCTCTAATTAGCTCTTGAGGCCTTAGGTCAGTCCCTTTAGGTTTCTATCATGATTTCTTTCAACTTAGTCACAAAAAATTAAAATCCAAAAACATTCACAAAACATAAAATATCAAAAACATTCAAAAAAGCTAAAAAATACTATCTCCTTCATCACCTATCCACAATAAAACATCATCCATAATAAAAAAATCATCACACTCACGCTTTGATGAAACAAACAACAAAAAAAGAAACCTCAAAAGTTAGAACTTTCAAGCAAACAATCATAAAGATTTGATCACAATTGGAGAACAACAAAGCCAACATATCAACTACCTATTTTTTGACAATTCACCAAAAACATACTAAGATATGTCTTAACGGATCCATTCTTATGATAGACATGATCAACATTGGATAATAGCCCTACCCCCAAACAAATATGGCAAGTGATATAACAACATTATTTTATCTTTTTGTTATGTTATATTTTTGATTTACATTATTGACCCATTCCCAGGATCTCTCGAGGATGTTTATAAGGATTTAGAGAGGAAGGAATGTGGGCAATTAAGCGTCATTTTAGTTTGCTATGTTTGTGGATATTTTTGTTATACTACCATGGTGAATACTTTGTTTTGTGTATGTAAGTTGTTTTGAATAATTTTGTGTAGCAGTGGCATATCAGGTGCTTAATACCTCTTGTGTTATTGGTCCAACATGTTTTAAAGCTTCTCACCCATACATTCTAACATGGTTTCCGTATGTTTGGTATGAGCAAGAATACTCCTTGTTTGTAGAGTCAAAGTCCATGCAATGGATACAAAGTCACCTTGGTTACTAATACCCTAGTGCATTATATCTATTTGCTACATCAAACAAGATTGTTCAAAAGGAAAAGTCTCCAAGCAAAGAGAAAGGACACTCATCAGTACTAACAACATAAAATTTCTATCCATTATCAAATATTTCTTGTAACTAAAATTCATCTTGCATCACAATATCATTAATACCATATCCATCCTGCATCCATAATGTCGTGAATACGTATCATGATGATAATAAAGCAATGAAAACATCATGTATCATTTATAAGGCATACATCCATCATATATCAACATTATATAAACATCATATATCAAAACGATATATTGATCATCTATCATAAAACACCATATAGGACAATATGATCAATCCATCCATCCATACCATATGCATACATAAAAAAAGTACAAAAAACATATATAAGCATACATCATCATACATCATCATCCATAAACACATAATGAAGCCGAATCAAAGAAATTATATCTCATATATATCATCATCAAAAAAGGAGAATGCCATAGTACGTAATCATCATGGAAACAAGTGTGATAGGATAATAAAAAAAATATACATATGTACGAGGCTTCAACTGGGCCGATGAATATATATACAAAATCATGTCTACAATATAAGTCTCTGAATAACAACATAAAGATCAAGTAAAAATATGACACTCCTCGACAGGAAGAGGACTCTAAAGACTAGGTTGCAGATCACCCTTTGGATCTGGTTTTCTAACAGAGTGCCCACCTAACTTGAAACCATCCCCTACAACACTAGGCTCTCCAAACCGCAGTCATTGCTGTGCTCCAGGAACAAAGGAATCATACAAAGTCTGGTAATAGGTAGCCCTCTATAGCAACTAATCTCGCTCAGCGCAAAGAATATCATGCTCTGTCCTCAGACTATCTCGCTCAGTAGTAATAGCTTACAACTATGTCTTGACAACAAGATGAAACCCAATCTCTGTGTCTCACTCCATCATGAAACCATCTTACTTGTCAAACAATATCTCTCTCTATTGTCAATGCAACAATTTGTGCATTTGCGGTCTATCGTTGCTCAATCACTACAACAAACTATTCACCTCCATCCCTAGGTGGTGGAGGGGAACCTGGAACCTGTCCTTGATATGCCTACATTAGATCACCCTGTGCACCCTCCTATTGAGCCCTGCCAAGCTGCTCTGCTAAAAAATTCAGGTATTTCTCTCTCCATGCTGACCTATAATGCCTGCCCTACCAACTACAAGATTAGTGTAAGGATTTGTAAATATCAATGGCACATGTCATGCCAACCATTGATCATAATCAGGTGTAGTACTTGAATCCGCTAAGCCCACTGGCCAACTCCATCTGATTGGGGCAAGAGCTTTGAATGAAGCAACAACAACATCTCAATCATACTGTAAATCCCAGACACAGATCTCTCTAGTGGTCTGACCAAACTAAGCCTCATAAGCATCTAGAAATTGACCCTGTTGGGAAGATATCTCTCCAAAAGAGAGTGTGAGTGATCAATCAACCATCTAGTCTCCCTACAGTATACCAACTATTCTTGATCATTAGGCCATGCCTCACAATCCATATAGGGTTTCCATACAAAACCTAGCATATCATCGAATACATGACACTAGTAGGTGTTGATATGTTTTGACTGATCATGCAAATACTGTACACTCATAGAATATCCTCGCTAGGGTTTAGGGCCAAGCCAAGCCTCGAGCAGGGGTTTGGGGGCGACAACCCTTGATAGTAAGGGTTTGGGGGTGCAGTCCCCGATTTTATTTTTTCATTAACACGTCAAGGCTTTCCTACTGACATGTCAAATAAAAAAATAACTGTGTAAAACCTTAATTCTAGAAGCTTCCAAAATCCTTCTTATAAGTGGCTGGGATGTAAGTTGTGGTGTGTGTAATTTGCGAGATTGTAATATATTTTTCACTAGATAATAAAATCATTGGGTGGTTGAGTTTCTGTGGATGTAGCCCATATTGGGTGAACCACATTAAAATTTTGTGTTGATCTCTTTTGTGTTATTCTTCATTGTTATTTCTGGGTTATTTAATTTACACATAATTGTTAATGTTTATTGCTTGGATCTACATGAATCTTAACAACTGGTATAAGAGTTGTGTGTATTTTGGTTGATTGGTAGGAAACCTCTAGATTTGAGTGGGAGTAATAGAAGAAGAAAAGTTCAACATCCAAAATTATCAATTATGGAAGATGTAGATGGAAGATTATTTGTTTCAAAAGGATCTATGGCAGCCATTGCAAGGAAAAACAAAGAAAGAGGCTACTATGTCTGATGAAGAATGAGAGATTCTAGATAGAAAGGCATTGGGAACCATTTGGTTGTGCTTGACACCATTTGTGGCATTCAATATAAAAACAAGGACAAACAACTGAGAGGGGGGGTGAATTAGTTGTCACAGAATATTCAAACTTTTAAAAACTATATTTAACTTAATCTCAGATCTGATGAATGAAAAGTAAACCATGAACAAACAACACATCAGAAACACAAAGAACACCAAGATTTTTATGTGGAAACCCTGTTAGGGGAAAAACCATAGTGGATGTTAGTCCACAATATTATACCTTGTTAAAAGTATAATGAAAAATAATGGGAATGCACATACATTCAGGCACACTTCCTAGAGCTCACTGCTCAAATACAAAAAGGCTCATTGCCCAAGAGAGATTCAAATTAAAACCATCCAGATTGTGAACTGAGAAAGTAGCTTCTTCAAAAGCCTGATTATAGTTCCAGTTAAGCACATAAAACCTTCTTCACACTTCACTCAAACTTCTTCTCACTCTGCTCTGCAATCAAATGATTTGGACACTATTCGCACATCTGCACTTTCTTTGGCAAACATTTTCTCTTATGCGCACACTAAATTCGCTCAAAAAATCACTCTTATATATCCACAATATGGAATTACATCAACAACTTAGTCAGCCAAAAATATAAAACATATTTTCAATGTGGATCAGACACCATCGACCAACACCATGATGCAACCCAAAAAATAATCCTCAAGCGTGCCAAACATTCAAAATTAAATCTTTAAGGATCCGCAACATGCCACAACCATCATGTCAGCCAAGAACATGAAAACTGAACATATCGAGAAAAATATTCAACCATGAGCACACCGATCAATGTGGATGTGCAACAAAGATAGATAATGATATAGAAACATCCACAAGCACCAAGAAACAATAGAGAAACATCCGTAACAACTAGAATTACCAGAATTATACCAACTTTAATCAAGAACATCGATAGCACCCACATAAATATTGTCAAAACACAAATCTTCATAACTCGAATAAATCTTCACGCGGACCTCTTAAACTTTTGGTGGATGAACTAGATACACTCAGCAGAAAACCCTATAGTCCATAGCAACTGATCTTCAATGTACAAAACAAGACACCTTCATGACCTTCATAGTTCTACTAGGAACTTGAATCTCTTTCTTTAACAATTTTCTCAATATCCTCGACATATACAACCTTTAATACATCAAATGCTAACAGTGTTGACATCAATGACAACATATCAGAAATACAATCACAACATCCAACAATCTCCCCCTTTGGCATTTATGACAACACATAATGTGAAAAACACCATCAACCCAATCTCAATCAACACTTACTCCTTAGATTCAGACTCTTCTTCCTTGACATCTTCCACATGATCTTCTCCCCACATGATTCTTCACTCCAAGTAAGAAACAATTTTTCACATAACTCTTCTCCCCTTTGACATCAATGGAAAAGATAAGCATTATCTTCCCACATACAAGCTCTAAACCACATATCTACACATTTGACTACTCCCCCTGAATAGCAGCAACAAAATCATCAATCCGGATAAGGAAATATCTATGAAGCACACAGATTGATGCAATAAAATGCATCTTTAGGTATCTTTGGTAGGTACATACTCCAGTCTGACTTCTTTCTCTCTTACTTTTTCCCTCAAGAAGTGAAACTTGATTGATATATGCTTGGTATTATAGTGTAGCACCAAATTATTTGATATGTTTATTGCACTTGAGTTGTCACAGTATATGGCAATAGGTTCATCATATACTACTCTAATATCTTTCAACATCTATTTCATCCACATCACTTGAGTATAGTTGTTTGCAGTAGCAATATACTCTTCCTTAGCAGTAGATAGAGAAATAGAATTCTAGTTTTTACTCAACCAAGACACCAATTTCTTCCCTAGGAAGAAGGAACCACCACTAGTACTCTTCTTGTCATCTACATCTCTTTCCCAATCCACATCATTATATGCATTCAAAGTAAGATCATCATCCTTAGGATACCAAAGTTCAAAATCAACTGTTCCTTTCAGATACCTAAAGATTCTCTTAACAACAGTCACATGGGACTCTTTTGGATTAGCCTAAAATTTGGCAACCATACATACAACATTCATAATGTTTGGTCTGGTCTGAGTTAAATAGAGAAATACACCAATCATTGATTTGCATGTTGTTTGATTTTCCTTAGGAGAATCATCATTCTGTGTCAATTTGCATCCAGTTACCATGGGAGTACCAATAGGTTTTGAGTCATCCACGCCAAATTTCAACAGTTCTTTCACATATTTGGACTAAGATATGAAGATCCCTTTGTCTATCTGAGTAGATTACAACCCCAGAAAGAACTTCATCTCTCTAATCATACTCATCTCAAATTCATTCTTCATTTCATCAACAAACTTCATACATAGATTATCATCTCCTCCAAAAATAATATCATTGACAAAGACCTCAATAATTAACTCTTTGTCATGATCCAATTTGAAATACAAGTTGCTATTAGTAGTACCTTTATTGAATCCAAGCTTTAATAAGTATTTGTCTAGTCTAGCATACTAGGCTCTGGGGGCTTGCTTGAGTCCATATAGAGCTTTCTTCAATCAGAAAACCATATCTATCTTGCAGTCAGTTGAAATCCATCCAGTTGTTTAATATATACTTCTTCCTCTAATTCACCATTAAGAAAAGCTGACTTCACATCCATTTGATAGACTTTGTAGTTCTTATATGCAACATAAGCAAGAAATAACCTTACAACTTTAATTCCGGAAACATGGGAAAAGGTTTTGTTGTGCATTTTTTGCACACACGCCCCACTTGGAGTAGGGACCCTCTTTTTCGGATGCCTTTTGAACTTTGGCTTTATGAGATTTGTCTTTTTGTGGTCTTGAGATGTTGGTCTTGTTGGCTTTAATCTTGCCTTGAGGCTTGAATTGGTTAAAATTGAGTTTCAGGCAAAATCTGGGTTTTGACCTAAATCCGGGATTTTCCAGCTCTGGCGGATTTTCCCGGGCTCTGGTTCATTGTCTGGTCATTGCTGAATTTTTCGAATCCGAGTTTCTGCCTAACTCCGAGATTTTCCGGTTCTGGTGGATTTTCTCAGACTGTGCTAAAATCTTGAACTTCATTGAAATCCCAGTTTCTGCTATTTTCGCGAAATTGGTGTTCATCCGGATTTTCTGCGTATCTTGGGATTTTTCAAAATTCCGTCCGGGGCTCAGGTTTCCGGATTTTTTAGACACGTCTTTTCGCTCATTAATTCTTGTAGTACCTTTGCTCAGACGTGTAAATGGGTGGATTTAAAACCTTTTAAGCATCATTTCGACTTCATTATTTACTTGTTTGCTGCTTTGGCGTCTGAGTGCATTCCTTGCTTGAGTTTTGATCATTGATTTTGGGTTGCTTGCGTGTGGATTGTTTGGAGCGTTGATCAAGGTTTTCATTGCTGGAGTGTGTTTGCTTTGCAGTCACCTTTTCGGGTCCTAATTTCATCCAGAACATTCCATGGTAGGTTGTCAATGCCCTTTCCATTTGCTTACGCAATGATTGAGTTTTCCATGTCGATTGATGGTCATTTCAGGTCGGCCCATGTTTGGTCACGATTCTCTTCTTATCGAATTTGGGTTTGACCCATCTCTTCATGAAAACCTCATCACTTGCGCCATGTGTGCTTGTATTTATTTATTAGATGATGGGTGCATTTATTCGGATGGTGTTATGGGCCGAATTCTTGTCATAAATGCATAATTTGTTGTATCCTGTGAGGTTAGGGTTTTCGATACTTTGCCTGAATCTTGTTAGGGTCGATGAAATTGTGGCAATTTACTTATCCTCCATCAATGTTAAAATAGCCCCTCCCTTGAGAAGCTTGGGAGTGCTTTAGATTCATCCTTACGGGTAGTATTCCAAACTCCGAAATAACCCTGGTTTTCATGGCGGAAAGTTTATCCATCGAAATTAGGGCATCATTGTTCTGCTATGGGAATTCGTCATTTGAAAGCTTTGGAAACTTAAAATCATTTACATTATGAATCTTGTTGGTTGGCGTCATTTTGAAATCATTTGAATCCCAATTAGCAAGGTTTTGCATAACATTCAGTCGCTGGTTCGCGTGTTGCCTTTCGTCGGGTTCTTGTGGTGTCCGTGGAATTTCTGCGCACCCAAATTTTCCCAGTTTCGGCTAATTCCGTGGAGTGTAACGATTTTCGGAGTATTTGGACTGTCCGCGAAAATCCATCCTGTCCGGATTTTTTCGGTTTTCCTGTCTGGTTTCACTTCTTTTGATTTCCCGAAGATAGGATTAATGGAATAAATACTAAATGCTAATTTCTTGTTGCTAATGAACAAATTTCATGATAATCTTATGATCTTTGTTCATACTAATGATTTATTTGACTGATGATGTTTTGGCAGAAAGAATCCGTCTGGGTCAGATTTCTCCGAATTCCGCCCTGACCGGATTTGCCCGACCTACATTGTTTTCCCGGATTGTTCTATTTTTCTGGATTTTTGAAGATTGGCAATTTGTGATGGATTTTAACTGCTTTAGATGACTTTATGCTAATCTTTTGGTCAGAATATGCATGATAATTGGATACTTATGATGATCTTTTGTGAGTGCAGGTCGAATCAAGCAGGGCTGCAGCAGGAAAGTCCAAAGGTGACACAGAGGGGTCCTCAATTTCAGAGGCAGAGAGATTAAGATTGGACACTAAGAGTTAGCTCCTTGAAAGCAAGATATCTTCCATGTGGTACGAAGTGTCTGATACCAATGTGGGAGCCTGGAGATACGAAGAGTTCAAAGAAAGAACAACTCAAAAGGACCTGTTAGTCTTGAGACAGGGAATGATGAAATCCGGATTGGTTCATGTGGCAGGGTTTCCTTTGGCAATCCAGTGCTATGAGCTGATTCTTGAGTGTGCCCAACAATATGACTTTGACACCCAAAGGGTTGTCAGCACTGAAGGGAGAGTCTTGGCCAATTTTAGTCCTGTTTCTATCGCCCAAGCCTTCGACATGCCAGATTTGCCTTCTGTATGTGCTCTGAACATGGACATGGCCAGGACATATTATGAGAATGAGCCAACCAAAGCTCAACAGATGATCAATTCTTGGTTAGAAAAGCCGAAGTCACACTATTCTAAATTGCCCAAGCAATTGCATAGGATCAAATTCAGGTCAGATATTTATGATGCAATCACATTCTTGAGCAGGGTGGCAGGATTGAAGAGTGCCGGAGTATTGGAGAGTTGGATGGTCCATGTGATCACCAAAATTGAACAAGGAACCAATTACCACTAGGCAGGTCTTATCAGTACCATAATTGACAAATAGCTGAGGGATGTCCTAGAAACCAAGAGGTTCACCATGTCCTCCTATGTCATGTATGTGTTGGCAAGATTCTAGCCATACAAGGGTTTGAATCCACGAGGGACATTTGGAAAGGACATAGTCTATGAGATTTATCTGGAATTGCACCTAGGACAAAAAGATTACGGAAGGGCCAATGATGCATTCACGATGCACATGACAAGGATGCTTCAAAATGCTGAGCATGTCAGATTGTCAGATGGAGCGAAGGATTTGATAAAGAGATATGGGGCTTGGTTCATCTAGTTTCCTACCTTTTCTTACATTAGAATTGATGGATGTCCGGCTGCTCCATACAGGTTACCCAGGTATCCTACATATCATATTGTGTTATTGGAAATTGTTACATAGATATGTGAATTTGACGCTATTGTCAAGAAGGAGAAGCATAAAATAGGTTTTGGTGGGGATTTCCCTCTTGGAATTGGCGTAGCAGAGGTGTGCCCTTCTATTCAATCAGCACATGTAGTAGGTGATGAGTTGGCAGCTCATGGTTTCTCCTTCCATTCCAAAAGAACAAACTTTGATATCATCGGGGAAGCACAGAAGAAGGCCACCAGGGAGTACCGTCACAAGGATGACTTAGAGGACTATTGGGCCAATATTAAAGATGATTTAGAGGCAAGGAAGAAAGGGTACTCTAGGCTCCCTGTTGATGTGATTAGGAAATACAATGTCAAGCTAATCCCTGACCAACTGGAAGATGATGGAAACCTGGTACAAGATCATGCCTATGAATCTGTTAAGGACAGGTCAATTGGAGAGATAAGTTGGGATGATGACGAGGTCACAGAGTTGGAAGACCTAATGGCCCCTGTCATGAAATTTACTACTTCATGGCTAAAACATAAGGTTTGGGAGTTGGAGAGTGAGAAGGTACCCTGTACCTTCAATTTAATGGGAAACCTTAACCCTATGTCTACTTTAGAGGAGTCCGGGGAAGATGATCCCAAAGGGAAGACCAAAAAGAGCTCCCCCTTCAAAATAAAAATCAGAGGCCCTAAAGAAAGTGAGCTGAAACCAAAAAGAAAGCCCAAAGGAAAGAAAATAAGTCAAGCTTTGAAGATAGGCAGGTCCTCCGATGAGGAAGAGTTGGAAAAAGTAGAAGAAGAGGATGCTCCTCCACCACCATAGTAGACCAAAACAAGCAGGGCTTCAAAGAAGAAGGGTCAGGATACCTCAAAAGATGAGCCTATGATTGTTGATGTGGAGAGTTCAGGAGAGAAGAAAAAAGTCTATATGAGAAGATCAAGGACTCCATCCCCTAAGGAGCCAATGCAAAAGATGGCCCCTTCGCCAAAGATGCTAGCTGTAGAGCCATCTAAGGCTGCTTCTCCTCCACCAAGCGTGCCTGAGCAGGAAATTCTGGAGGAACATGAGACTAGCAGAGAGGCGGAGCTATTCAAGGAAGGGGAACTCTTTGGTGCGACAACATAACTTGAAGTTGAAGAGGTAGAGAAGCACCCCTCTCCATTAGTGCAGTATGAGGATTCTCCAGAGGATAGTAGAGGAAACAGATCACCTAAGAAGGAGAGCATCCCGGTTAGAACCCCATCCCCAGTATAGAAGGAGGAGACTGAAAAGGGTAATCAAGGTGAGCAGCCTCTTGAAAAGGAGGAAGATAAAGCAACTAAACAACATGAAGAGGAAAAAATAGATGAAATCTAGGTGGAACCAGCTATCCCGGATTGGCTTGAAAAGGAGATCACATGAAAGAAACAGGTAATTGTTGAAGACACTCCTTTGGACTGGGATGAGATGCTGTCAAAGATTGGTAAAGGAAAGAAGAAGGCAGCTAAAGTAGTTTTAAAGATAGAGAGGGATGAACTAAACAACAGAGTTATCCACATTGCCACCCCTGTCGCGGACAAGACTAGAGAAGAAGTCACTGGTATAGATTATAATGTACAAACTTTCAACTTTGGACCAACATCTATGGAGCAAGATATAGAGGAGTATGAAGGGTCCAACACTATGATCATTGGCAGACTAAGGAAGGAGACCCAGACCAAGCATGAGTTGAGAACGGAAAATGAGAGGCTTAGGAAATTCTTGGAAGATGTGATGAAACCCCTACAATCTCTTCAACCATCTTCTTCGGCCACTCCTGGTTTCTTTCCCAAGGAAACCATCTCTGAAATTGAAAGGATGAAGGCCTCTACTCAAACTGCAACAGACTGGTTGAAAGATGTGCAGGTAAAAGGAGACAATGCCATCAAGGAGATCCTTTCAGTTGGAAAGGATGCAGTTAGAGCTAAGGAACTGCTAGAATACGTGCTATCTCAGGACAAGGAAGACATCGACCTTCTACTGTAGAAATCCAAGGTCATCATGGGACATGGTAAAGATCAATTGGCTGCGGATGGTATCCTTCCTTCCTATAGACTAAATGAACCTTGGGAATGGTTTGAGGCTTTGCAGATTTGGCAGAAGGCCGTGAGGAAGATTCAGAAGTGAAAGAAATAGATAGATGGTGACCTGACTGGAGTGTATGAGGGATGCATTACATTTTTTGAGATCATGACTGGAAAAAGAAAGATTTCTCCTAAATACCTGAGCTTGGAACAACTAAGGGAATGGTGGCATGAAGTTTATGCCCCAGATTCTGAGAATGTTATAACAGGACACCAGCTGGATGATGCAGCAACATATTTGGCGGTCATGGATAAGTATCAAGCCTACAAGGATGATTGGGATAAGACTGTTAAGCAGTCAAAAGAGGAGATTGGCTCCATAGAATGTCGGCTTAGGATCTTGCCTTTGCCACCTATCACCGAATTAGATAAGATATTTTTGAGGGTTCAAGGATCATTGGCCTAGAGTAAGGATAAGGGAGGTGGTAGCTAATGCTTGTCTTGAGATTTGTGCTTCCCTATTATTATAGGGCATGTATTGAACCAGACTACATTGGGGACTGTGTCTAGGCCGACCTTGATGATATATTAACATTTAATGTGTGCCTTATTTTGAATTCCTAAGGCCGACTTGTTTTGGCGGTTGTTCTTATTTTGTAAATGTTTGGCTAGGCCAACATATCTTGAGAATTTGCTATAAAAGGCATTCCTGCCTCATTGTAAAGGGATTAGACATTATAAATTAAAGAGAAGAGACAATAGAGTCAAGTTAGAGCATTTTGTGAACTTCTTGAAGCAAGTATTGTAATCAGAACAGTAGAATTGTTGCAATATTTTGATGATCTAATACAATTGAAGACATTGTGGTTTTCCTGGTGAAATCTCTTGTGTTGGTTTATCTCGCATGGTTCTTGTTGTTTTATCTTTCAAATTGCTTGAAGATTTAGGGTTTAATGTTCAGAATTAAATTAGTTTTAGTTTGGTGAATGATGTTTATGATTTCATATTTGGAATGTTTGTAGCAATCTCTGGTCTATACTCCTAGTAACTATCTGATTGTAGTAGGCTGGTAAAGTCAACCTGGACCATACATTCATATGTTCTTAAGTTCGATTGTGGATGAATGTCTATGATTTGAAAATCTATATACCCTAGAAGATTGCACCATTCTTGTGATATTGCATTGTGGGTTAAACAGGTATTGGTTGTTTGAGGTTGGTCCATTCCAGATATCTGTCATTTGCATTATTCATTCTAGGAATAGTTTAGATCTTATGATATCCTTGCACCCTTATCTTTTGCTATTTCTTTATCATCTGGTTAGATTTAGGATTAGAGATCATCATATTGCAAAATATGATAAATTGAAAGATACGGTTTGCTTGTAGTAAGGTCCCTTTGTGATTACCAACATTTTCACATATTATCTGAGTTGTTTATGCATTGTCATGACTTGACACTCGAGAGACCTTGGGGTGATTTTCAGTGATTTATTGTTGAAAATAACCTTTCAAGAGAGATAGAATATTACATTCTATCTGAGTTGTTGCTGTGCAGAAAACACCATCAACAGGTTTCTTCAAAATAAATACCTTCCATTTGTGAATACCCTTTACATACTAGTCTTGCTTTATTCCAGACCACTTCACCTTGTTCATTCAGTTTATTCCGAAAGACCCATTTTGTACCAATCACATTTTTATCATTAGGTCTAGGAACAAGTATCCATGTATTGTTCTTTTCAATCTACATTAATTATTCCTTCATAGCTTCCATATAGTGTTCATCATTGCAAGCTTCATTGACATATTTAGGTTCAATCTTAGATATCAGGAAATACTCTTCTGCAATCTTTCTTCTAGTTTGTGCACCTTTATTCTTGTCTCCTATAATTTTATTTTTCAGAATGATTTAGCTTTACATACCTCAGAGTTTTAGGATTCTCTTGAATTTCTGATTCTTCTGTTCTTTCTTCTGCACTTGCACTTGTCTTTGCTTCCTGACTTCCTTGATTTACCGAAACAAATTGAAGTTGTCTTACCAGAACATATGGCACAATTTGAAGTTGATTTTGTGTCTGGACATTCTTCCATTTGTTTGTATTGTCTTCATCTGAATCATACCCACAATATATGGATGATTTAGCAAAAACCTCATCAACTTTGACATTTTCACTCTCAACCATTTTTCTTAGTCTTTTGTTATAGCACTGGTAGGCCTTGCTTCTAGTAGAGTAGCCTAGAAAGATTCCTTCATCATTTCTTGCATCAAAATTTCTAGAATTACCATTTACATTTACCCAGTTCAATGTGTACACAACAGTGCTTACAACTTCACTCTAGTAGATGTGAGGCACATTTCCTTCAATCATCATTGTTCTAGCAACATCCAAAATTGTTCTGGTCTTCCTCTCTACAACTCCATTCTGTTGAGGGGTTTGAGGAGCAAATAACTGTCTTCTGATTCCATGCTCTTCACAGAAAGAATTAAACTACCTTGAGGTGAACTCACCACCTCTGTCTGACCTTAAGCATTTGATTTTCAGACCTTTCTCATTCTCTTCCATAGCTTTGAAACTTTTGAAATTTTCTACATCTTCACATTTTTCTCTTAAGAAAGCAACCCATATCATTCTAGAATAATCATCAATAAGCAACATAAAGTACCTTTCACCATGGAGACTTTTGAATCTGGAAGGACCACATAGATTAATATGCACAAGCTCCAGTAATCCATTTGAATGATGCTATTTGCTCCGAAAAGAGACTCTAGTCTGTTTTCCCATTTGACACTCCCTACAAATTATGCTAGTAGGCTTCACTAGCTTAGGTAGATCGCTTATTGCTTGAGTGGAACTTATTTTGACAATATTATCAAAATTCACATGACACAACCTTCTATGCCATAACCAAATTTCATCTATTTGAGAAATTAAACAAATTTCACTGGCAACATCTAGGTGAAAAACATTACCTTTTGTTTGTTTACTTGAAGTAATTATATTTTTAGAACTTCCATATATCCTACATCTTCCATCTTTGAACTGAATATCATAACCCTTATCCACCATCTATCCAACACTCAACATGCTTTGTTTCAATCCTTCAACATAAATAACATCATCAGTGTTATGCTTACCACCAATACAAATAGATCCTTTGCCACAAATCACACAAGAATTGTTATCTCCAAATCTTACAAACCCACCATCATACTTCTCTAGACTTACAAATTTTCTTTTATTACCAGTCATATGATGTGAGAATCTACTGTTAATGACCCACTCATCCTTTTCTTCAATTCGGGCTTGAAGAGCTTTCTCAACTTTAACAGATTCAGTAGTCACATGACTATTTTCCTTGATAGCAATGAAAACCCAATCATCTTCATTTCCATTATCTTTATCAAACTAATCATCAGTCACTCCTTCTTTAGCAAAGTAACATTTCTTTTGGAATCTAGATTTGTAAGACTTAGATCTACGAACTCTTTCAGGACACCTTGATGCAAAATGACCTATTTTACTGCAAGAAAAACATTTGATAGGAAGCTTTTCTTTATACTTACCTTGTCCTCTATCTTCTTTCTTCACAATCAATGCTTCCAAATCTTCTACCTCTCTTTATTCATCTTCAAGCCGTTTCATTTCTTCCTCATACTTGAATGTCTTTCTAGAACTCTCTGCCAGATCATATCTTTGCTTGTTTCTTCCAGATATAGTAGCCTTGAATGCAGTTTCAGTCTTAGGAACAAAATCACCAAATTCGCTCAACTCAAAGGCAACAAGTTTACCAATTAGTGTATCTCTTGTCACATTTGTCAAAGATCTGGTTTCTTCAATAGCATGAGATTTTTCTTTGTAGGAGGGAGACAATGATTTGAGCACTTTAGCCACAATTTCTTCATCATCCAAGATACCACCAACACATCTAATACCCATCACTAGTTCATTTACTCTTTGCATAAAAGAAGAAATATTTTCATCTTCACCCATCTTCATATTATCATACTTTCCTTTCAAACTCTATAGCTTAGCCATATTCACATGTACATCTCCTTCATACAAAGTTTCCAACTTTTTCCACATCTCATGAGCTATCTTCAGACCTAACACATTTTTCATTTCTGAATCTGTTAGAGCACTCAGTAAAGCTTCCATAACCCATACATTATTCTTAGCCTCTTTAATCTCATCAGCAGTGGAAGGACCATTCTGAGGAATAATATATCTATTCTTTGTAATCTTCCAGAAGGGTTCACCAATACACTTCAAATGACACTCCATCCTAGCTTTCCACAATGAGTAGTTTGTTCCATTGAATCTAGGACTATCCTTCTTGTATGATGCCATCTCAGATCACCTCAAGCTTTTAAAATTCTTTAGAGGAACCTGCTCTGATACCAATTTTTGGCAAAACATTGACATACAACTGAGAGGGGGGGTGAATCAGTTGTCACAAAATATTCAAAATTTTTCAAACTATATTTAACTTAAATTAGATATGATGAATGAACAGTAAACCATGAAAAAACAACACTTTAGAAACACAGAGAACACAAATATTTTTACGTGGAAACCCTATTAGCGAAAAAACCACGGTGGATGTTAGTCCACAATATTATACCATGTTAAAAGTATAATGAAAAATAATGGGAATTCACATGCATTCCGACACACTTCCTAGAGCTCACTACTCAAATACAAGAGGGCTCACTGCCCAAGAGAGATTTGGATTAAAACCATCCAGATTGTGAACTGAGAAAATAGCTTCTTCAAAAGCCTGATTACAGTTCCAGTTAAGAACAAAAAACCTTCTTCACACTTCACTCAAAATTCTTCTCACTCTGCTCTGCAATGAAATGATTTGGACATTATTTGCACATTTTCACTTTCTCTGGCATACATTCTCTCTTATGCACACACTAACTTTGCTCAAACAATCGTTCTTATATATCCACAACATGGAATTACATCAACAACTTAGTCAACCAAAAATATAAAACATATTTTCAATGTGGATCAAACACCATCGGCCAATACCATGATGCGACCTAAAAAAATATCCTCGAGTGTGCCAAACATTCAAAATTAAATCTTTAAGGATCCACAACACACCACAACCATCATGTCGGCCAAGAACACGAAAACCAAACATACTGAGAAAAATATTCAACCATGAGCACATTGATCAATGCGAACGTGCAACAAAGATAGAGCATGATCTAGAAAAATCCATGAGCACCATGAAACAATAGAGAAACATCCGCAACAACTAGAATTACCAGAATTATACCAACTTTAATCAAGAACACTGACAAAATGCACATAAATATTGTTAGAACACAGATCTTCATAACTCGAACAAATCTTCATGCAGACCTTTGAAACTTCCGGTGGATGAACTAGATACACTCAGCATAAAATCCTTTAATCCACAATAGTTGATCTTCAACGTACAGAACAAGACACCTTCATGACCTTCATAGTTCCACTGGGAACCTGGAACTCTTTCTTTAACAATTTTCTCAATATACTCAACATATACAACCTTCAATAGATCAAATGATAATAGTGTTGACATCAATGACAACCACATATCAGCAATACAATCACAACATCCAACAAGTGGATCTGATGGAACATTTGGCTAAATTATATGAAAAACCCTCAGCCTCAAATAAGGTATTTCTCATGAAGCATCTATTTAATCTAAAAATGATTGAAGGTGGGTCTATGACAGATCATTTAAATGAGTTTAATATGATTACCAACCAGTTAACTTCTGTAAAAGTGAATTTTGATGAAGAGGTGAGGGCTCTATTGGTTTTATGTTCTTTTCCAGAAAGCTAGAATAGCTTGGTAATGGCTATAAGTAACTATGTCTCTGGTTCAAATACATTGAAATTTGATGATCTTGTTGGTGCTATCCTTAGTGAGGAAATGCGACAGAAAAGCACAAGTGAGACTTCAACATTGGGTAATGCTTTGACTGTAGAGAACATGGGAAGAAAAAAGGAGGGAGGAAAAATCCCAACAAATTGTGGGAAGTCACAAGGGAAGTTGAAGAAAGGCGAATCTAAATCTAGAGGAAAAATGGATTTTTGGCATTGTGGAAAGCCAAGACACTTGAAGGAGGATTGTTGGTCTTGAAAAGGAAAACAAGGAGACAAACAACATGATGATAGTAAGAAAGCTAATGTTGCAAGTAATAAATTTTAGGATGCTTTAATTCTATGTTTAGATAGTGTTAATGATTCCCGGGTAATAGATTCAGGGCTTCATTTCATGCCACACCCCATAGAAATTTTTTTGTAGATTATGTTCAAGGTGATTTTGGACAGGTATATTTGGGTGATGATGAACCTTGCTAGATTGTTGGAAAAGGAAAAATAAAAATTAAGTTGTAGAATGAAAATGAATGGTTGCTACATGAGGTAAGGCATGTTCCAAATTTGAGAAGAAATTTAATCTCTATAGGACAACTAGGTAGTGAAGGCTACATAGTTACCTTTATAGACAAAGTCTAGAAGGTCACTAAAGGTGCATTAGTAGTAGCTAAAGGTGAAAAGGTAGGCACATTGTATTTGTGTACTGATAATACTTATTCTACCTTAGCTACTACATAAATAGTTACTACTGAGATAGTTAGAGCACTTTCTATAGAGACAAAAACAAAATTGTGGCACCATAGACTTGGGAACATGAGTGAGAAAGGGATGAAGATCCTTCACTCCAAAAAGTTGCTACTAGGTTTGAAGCATATTGACTTGGAGTTCTACAAAAATTGTGTTTATGGAAAACATAAAAGAGTCCGATTTCTCAAAGTTGGGAAAGAGAAGAAGAGTGAGAAATTAGAGCTTGTTCATTCAAATGTATGGGGAACCTCTCAGGTATCTTGTCTTGGTGGCTCTTGTTTTTATGTTACTTTTATTGATGATGCAACTAGGAAAACATGGGTGTATTTCCTAAAACAAAAATCAGAAGTATTTGGAACTTTTAAAAGGTGGAAAGCTTTGGTTGAGAATGAGAGGAAAAAAGTTGAAGTGTCTCAGATCTGATAATGGAGGTGAGTATTGCAACAAAGAATTTGAAAATTATTGTTCATACAATGGAATCCATAGGTAGAAAATGGTTCTTGGAACCCCACAAGAAAATGGTGTGTCTGAGAGGATGAATAGGACCATTCTGGAGCGTGCAAGGAGCATGAGATTGCATGCTAGAATACCCTTACATTTTTGGGAAGATTCTATACATACCATTGTTTATTTAATAAACATACCTTCAAATCCTTTGGATGGTGGCATTCCAAAGGAGGCATGGATAGGTAAAAAGGTAAACTATTCATTTCTGAAAACCTTTGGTTGTGAAGCTTTTTTCCATGTTGATATTAAAAATAGAACCAAGGTTGAGGCTAAGTCTAAAAAATGTACCTTCATTGGATATGGATTAGATGAATTTGATTATTGGTTATGGGATTATGAAAATCATAAATTCATTAGGAGCAGAGATGTTATATTCAATGAGAAGGTCATGATTAAGGATCAACTACATGAAAAGAAGCATGGACATGCCAAAAATGAATATGTGGTGTTGGATGAGATTCTAGAAAATAAAATGCTAGTGGTACCTGATGCTTAGCAACAACAAGTTATCCCACATAATCTTATAAGTGTTAGACATTCTACAAGGATAACTAGACCTCTAGAAATATTTTCTCCATCATTATATTCTATATTATTAACTGATTTTGGTGAAATTGAAAGTTATGAAGAAGAAATGTAGGTAGATACCAAAAAGCAATGGGAGCTAGGCATGAAAGAGGAAAATGATTCCTCGTTGCATAATTAGACTTGGGACTTTGTCCAATTTCCTGCAAGTAAAAGAGCATTACCAAATAAATGGGTTTATAGGTTGAATGAAGAAGATGGAGGCAAGAAAAGATATAAGGCTAAACTCATGGTAAAAGGTTTTTCATAGAAAAAAAGGTATAGATTTTGATGGAATATTTTATCTGGTTGTAAAGATGACTTCTATTAGAACTATTCTAAGTCTTGTGGCTGTGGAAGACTTGCATCTTGAACAACTAGATGTGAAAACAACATTTCTCCATGAGGATTTGAAAGAGGGAATATACATGCAATAACCATAGGGATATGAGGTCAAGGGTAAGGAGGAATTTGTGTGCAGGTTAAAAAAGAGTTTATATGGCTTGAAGCAAGCACCTTGACAATAGTATTTGAATTTTGATAGTTTTATGAATGAACAAGGTTACAAAAGATGTCATTTTTATTATTGTGTTTATTTTAAGAAATTGGATAATGGTAGCTATATTATCTTGTTACTTTATGTTGATGAAATGCTTGTTGTCAGGTCTAACATGTAGCATATTAATGATCTTAAGCATAAATTAGCAAATTAATTTTCTATAAAGGATAAGGGTGAAACAAAACAAATCCTTGGTATGAGGATCACACAGGACAAGACAAACAAAAAATTATTTTTTTCTCAAAGTGAGTATACAGAGAAGGTGTTGAAAAGGTTTAACATGTAAGATGCAAAAGAAGTTAGTACACCTTTTCCTAGTCATTTTAAGTTGACTAAGGAGATGTGTCCAAAGATACCAGATGAGGAAGAAAAAATGTCTAAGATACCATATGCACCAATAGTTGGTAGCTTGATGTATTCAATGGTATTCACAAGGATAGATATTGCACATGTATTGGGAGTTGTTGGTGTAGGAGCACCTAGGCTAACCTCCATTTTGTTAATGATCAATTTTGGCTTGTACCTGACCTTAGCCAAGTTAGGGTAATAGTGTGTTTATTTTGGAACTTAGAAGGTCTTGCTTGTGTGTGGAATGGGTGAATTAGTCACTAGGACTAAGGTCACCATAGCTTAGTTTTGTTAATTATCTTTTGCTTTAATTAGCTTAGTAGTTAATTTGAAAGTTGAGCCTTAAATGTGTTCTAAACACATCTTTATTATTAGAAGATGCCAAGAGGCAGTTAAGGGAGTTGGATGCTCGGAATCAAGGGGTTAGAGATCCTAGAAGTTAGGAAGAGGACACAATGATGGGAAGTTGCAAAAAGTTGTTGCAAAGTTGCATGACAACATTTGTCAGGTTGCATGCAACTTAGTTATCTTGGATCCCCTAAAAGCTAGGAGTGTGGGATCGACCAACATCCCTTAAAACTTGGAAAATGGCATCTATTTAAGGTGTGGCTCGAATGCATGGTGTGTGTACTGTTGTTATCAAGTTTTTGGTTGATAGGAATAGAGAGAATTCTAGAATTTCTGTGTTTTCCTGAGTATCTTGAGAAACAGTGATATCAAATGCATTGTACATACTGATTTGGCATTGTATTCATGTTCATAGTGAAATTTTAAGTCTTTTTCATTCAGTAGTCAAGTTTTTTTGTGCTAAATTAGTGTTTTGAGTTCATAGATTAAGGTCTAGAGGGTTTGTAGTTTCTATTTTGAGCAGTTAGTCTTTTCATGGCTCCCCCATGAAATCTAGCCATGGGAATTTCCTGAGAATGGATGGATTTGCTAGGGGAGTCATTGGTCTGTACATAGGAAGTGGTAGGAGTCTTGAAGTGTCAAGCAGTAGAATGTATAAACAAACCCTAGGCGAGCTAAAGGTGCCCAGTTAGAGGTTTGATAGAGAAAAATTGAAGAACATAGGCAGGGGTTAGAAGTATAGTACGACAAAGTACGGTTCCAGGTAGAATTTTGTCATATCTTAGCATGCTATAAGGATTGAGGCTTTTACCAATTCATTTGAAATAGATTTGAATGAGAGATCAAGGAAACCCTAGAAATTAGGCCTATTAGTCCTATCTACCCTAGGTTATAGGAAACCTGTGTACGAAGGAGACAGGGGTCTGAAACCCTGTGAAACATTTAAAGACTCAAAAAGGGTATCTGGAAGTGAAGTTTATTTGCTAGGTTGTTTGGAAAGTTTGAGAAAGAAAAGAAAAAAGGTGACTGGTAAGGGCTACAAGGAATTAGGCCTCACCAAGTAAAATTCTTGAAATCGGTAAGTTTGAAGATAGAAGACCATCCAATATGGATCTAATTGGATGTGAAATGCATGTTTCCAGTATCTCTAGCACCCCTGCAATCAGTTCAAGGTGTTTTGTGATGTTGAAACTTAGAGACTTCTAAGTGTAGGAGAAAGTTGCTGAATCAAGTTGGTGTTAGTCTTCCAAGGTGAAGCAAAAAGTTGAGAAACTCTTGGAGAGGAGTTAAAACAAAGCTTAGTTAATGATCTAAGCCTAACCAGAGCCTAGAAGCTATTAGGTTCTAGGAAGAAGACAGGGAGAAGGTCTTCTTAGTTGATTGTGCAAGCAAGCCTTGGCTCACTTACACCAGTTGTGAGCAGGTATATGAGCAATCCAAGAATGGAACATTGGAATGCAGTAAAATGGATTCTCCAATATTTGAGAGGTACTACTTCAAAGAAACTATGTTTTGGAGGAATTTTTTTTCTCTAAAAGGATATGTTGACTCTGATCTAGCGGGTGATATTGAAAGTAGGAGTACTACAGGGTATGTTTTTACTATAGGAGGAACTACAATCAGTTGGATTTCAAGACTGTAAAAGGTTGTTTCGCTTTCAACAACTAAAGCTGAGTATGTTGCTTCTACGAAAGCCGACAAGGAGATGATTTGGTTACAAAATTTTCTAGGGGAATTGGGAAAACAACAAGAAGATGGCCCTTTGAACATTGATATTGAGAGTGCCATTCATCTTGCTAAGAACTCAACTCTACATTCAAAAACTAAGCACATACAACTTAGATACCATTTCATCTGGTCAGTTTTGGAGGATGGGTAGTTGAAGTTGGAGAAAATTCACACAAGTGAGAATCTTGTAGATATGTTCACAAAGGTGGTTACATGGGAGAAATTGATTTCCTCATCAATTTTTGTTGGCCTTCATGACTGATAATGGTGGACATAAGAAACTAGGTAGACCTATAATCTAGTGGGAGCTGCAAGTGTAGTGGTGTCATCCAGGATTAGTCTCCACGTGGGAGATTGTTTGTTGTGGAGCCTGACTAGTCTCAAAGTGGGAGATTGTTGATATGTGGCAACTAATCACACAAATATTGTACACTCGTAGTGTATCCTTGTTGGGGTTCGGGGCTGGGCCGGGCCTCAAGTGGGGGTTCAAGGGTGCAACCCCTAATTTTTTTCGTTAACGTGTCAAGGCTTTCCCACTGACACATCAAATGAAAAAATGAATTTGTAAAGCCCTAATTCTGGAAGCTTCCAAAAAGCTTGTTTTAAGCGATTGAGATGCAAGTTGCGGTGTGTGTAATTCACGAGATTGTAATACTTTTTGCATTGCATAATAAAATCATTGGGTGGATGAGTTTTTGTCAGTGATAAATTTAAGAAATCCTCTTCAAAAAAAGATATAAAATCTTGGTGAATCTTTCATTTTTTTAGGAAAAAATATTAATTTCTATTGGTGAATTTGTCCTTTTTTTCAAAATAAATAAATTTATTGGCGATTTTTTTTACACAACTAAAATTTTGTAGAAAATTTTGGCGAATCTTGAAAATAATAGGAAAATGAATTAATTATTATGGTGAATCTATCCAACCTAAAAAATAATTCTCATGGAAAATTAGGGGCTTGAGGGTGGAAATTATCGATGGGTTACTATAATATTTACTTTCCACCACTATTTTAAAATATAATATAATGGACCTCATAGTATTCTGCAAGGTAAAATCTACCCATGATCTGTACGTCTCATGGGGCTCAAAATTTATTTTAGATCAGTGATCTAATGACCCTCATTGTACTCTATAAGGTAAAATTTACCCACAATCTATAATGCTCATGAGACCCAAAATTGTGGGCCCCATGAGCATTACAGATCATGGGTACATTTTACCTCATGAAATACAACAAGGGTGATTACATTATATTATAAATCAATGGTGGAAACTAAAGATTAGAAATATGGTCCTAAAGAAACTAGTATTTTATAATATACTATTAGTGAATTAATATAGATTTCTACTATATAATTTATAAAATTTAGGTGAACCTGATCTAATCATGTATCAAATATTGTGGTGAATTTTTGAGTTCAAATTTTTAATAAAATAAATTATTTGGCGATTTAAATAAGATTATAATAAAATTTTGTAAAAATGTGGTGATTGAAGTCACATTGTAGCTTGAACTATTAGCCAATTTTAGATTCCCAAATTTCAACTATTAGCCAATTGGCAAATATTAGCCACTAAAAAAATCACTGGTTTCTATGGATGTAGCCAATATTGGGTGAACCACGTTAAATTTCTGTGTTGATCTCTTTTGTGTTATTCTTCATTGTTATTTATGGGTTATTTAATATGCATATAATTGTTAATGTTTATTGCTCCAATCCGCCTAAATCCTAACAATAGGAAAGCTACCCAGTTAATGTATAATGTAGAAAATATCCATAGCGATAAGATTATGGATCCTCAATAGTACGATCTAATAGACCATTAAGCTGCATGACTGAGATATGCTCCTAGGCCCATACATGAAGAAGAGTGACACCGGTGGAAATAGATTTCCCACCATGATATGCAACCTCATGCATATCTCTTTATAGGTGGGCAAGAAGACATGGACCCCATGCATATCTAGTCCCATGCTCAAACATTTGATCGATGCATATACCTCATCCCATAGGAAATAGATGGCCTCTCCTATCAGGAACAAAAAGCCCCAACACTAAACCACAGAGAACAAGGGAAACAAGATCAACACTACTAACAAAATCTGAGAAAATAATCTTTGATTGTCGAACCTCCAGATGTCTCACAACAAGAATGCGGCACATAGCATGGGTGCCCTATCGAACGAAGTATATAATGATCTCTCCATGAATGGGTATGTAGAGAATCCTCCACACATCCTCAAGAGTGATGGTGGCCTCCCCAGTAGGTAAATGAAATGAAGAGGTCTTCAAGTGCCACCTCTCCACGAGTGCAGTCATCATCACACTATGACATCGGATAGTGGGCATGTAACAAATGTACCACAACCTGACAACATCTAGGAAATATCACTTTAGGTCATGAAAATTGGCGATCAAGTCAAACAGATCCTGTGGTCATTGCTACCTCAACTGAAGTGGATTAAGGACCACCTGCAATCATTCAACCCATAATGTTAAGGACTCACTAAGAAAACACAAAATGAACTTCAAAATGATGAACAAATTGACTTAAGGTTACAAAAAGTCAAAGGTGAAATTTTTGTGTCAAAAGCGAGAATTTTTTTAGCAAAAGCAATGCAAAAAGGCAAAAGTGATGAATTCATTATCAAAAGTGAGGAGATTTGTCGAAGGTGCAAAAGTCAAAAGTGAGGATTTTTTCAAAGGTGAAAATTGATCACAAAAGTGACCAAAATGGTGACAAGTAGTCAAAAGCACCAAAAGAGAGCAAGTGCTACAATCAAATGCACAAAAGTAGGTCAAACGTGCCAAAAAAGAAAAAGAGCCCAAATCGACTCAATAGCGCCAAAATCTCAAAATTTATGCTTTTGACTAGTTTGACTTAAAGCATTAATTATAGAAACATGGAAAGATGAAAATGAAAATCGAGAGGGTACATACTGGGGTATCGATGCCTGTAGGCCTTCCAAACTCTTGAACCAAGTCCACATGGTGTGGGGCACCCTGAATCCTCGGCATTGCTCCTTGACAATTGACAAAATGAGAAAACCAAAGATAAGAAATCACTATAGGCTCAAAGTGAAAATGAGGAAATTAGAACTCTAATTACCCATTTAAACCCCCTATAACCCTAATTTTTACTTAGGAAACCTTCCTAGGGTAAAATTAGGAGCTCTCAAGAACATTTGAATGAGCAATGAAAGACCTATAGACTTAATTTTTCATCCTCTACACATTAGAACTGAAATAGAACAGTGTCGTGAGCCTAACCTCCAAACTGAATTTTTTGGCTAACCTCTCAAGGGGGTAGCCTAGAGCCCTACCATCATTCCACTAACTGTCGAGGCATAATGGGGCATAATTTTTTTTTCAAAACTTGGTTTAACATCGAATCTTTGAAACAAAGCAACCAATACTTTGTTGTAAAGAGGGGCAAAATGTAGACATTTAAAATTGACCTAACACCTATCACACATACTAAACAAAATTTTCACATCATCGACATCATTATCATCAAATATCACTGCATTTCACATCAAAAACATCAAAAACCCTTTTCCCCTATTAATTGAATAATTAAACATTATTTAATTAATTCACTTTTTCACCATTTTTGATGAATTAAACAAATCTTATTTATTTAATAAAGTCCTAAAACTTTTATTTATACTATTATTTGAATAATACAACATTATTTAATTAATTTACCTTTTCATCAAATTCAGCCAATTAAATAAATTTCATTTATTTAATAATTCCTAATCTAACTTTATTCCTCTTAATTAATTAAATAATGTTGATTATTTAATTATGTTGCTAATTCACCTTATTCCCCTAAGTCAATTGAATTATTAAATCTTAATAATTTAATTAAATCACTTTCCCTCCAAAAATTTGAATAAATAAACTATTCAAAACATCATCAAAATAAAAATAAAACAAATGCAACTTTGTTTGCAAAAATTCAAACTTGATTTGCACGTTCAACTCCAAAAAGAATTAGTTAATTGATTATTCTCAACCACTTTCCTGATTGAGAAAATTACGAATCACTAATTGCTCAATCTATTTCTAGATTGATAGATCTATTTTTTGAGTGACCGATCTATTCCTTAATCACACTAATTATGTAATAAATTTGCATAGATTATGCCCATCTAAATCCTCTCAACATCTTTCGACCATCGATCAAGGTATTCTACCACCCAATCTTGATCATCCATTTCAAATCATATATTCTATATAAAAAATCTCCTTCCTCTCAAAAAAGGTGTTGGATGTTGTGGTTGTGTTGATGATATGTGGTTGTCATTGATGTCAACACTATTAGCATAAATGTATTTGAAGCTCTATATGTCGAGGATATTGAGAAAATTGTAATAAATGAGTTCTAGGTTGTCAGTGGTGAAGTGAAGTTAAGTATGGTGGTTATTTATTTACATTGTTGATCAAAGGCTGTAGACTAAATGGTTTGTTTCTGAGTGTATCTAGTTTATCCATGTCGAGTTTCAGAGATCCGCATGTGAAGATTTGATAAAGTTATGAAGATTTCCATTTAGACAGTTTTTTTGTTTCTTGGTGTTCCTGATTGAAGATGATGCTATTTCAGTTAGTTTAGTTGTTGTGGATGCTTCTCTTGTGATTCATGATGCTTGTGGATGTTTCTAGATCGTGCTCTATCTTTGTTGCACATTCGCGTTGATCGTTGTGATTGTGGTTGGCGATTTTCTCTTGTGTGTTCATGTTTTTCTTGTTCTTGGTCGACATAGTGTTTGTAGCATGTTGTGGATCTTCGAGGAGAAATTAATTGAAGTGTCTTCATGCTGGAGATTTTGATTTGGGTCCTCACTAAGTTGTGGCCAAATTTGGTTGATTTGCATTGATAATATTTAATGTTTTGGGCCGACAATTTATATTCATTTTATTATTTCTTTGTGGCCAACTTGTAGCGATGAAATTTCATGTTGCAGATATATAAGAGCGATTGTTTATTTGAATTTAAGTGTGAAAAAGGTGTGCTTCTGTGTGTGTGCATGAATAATGTTCTAAATAATTTGAAGGTGGAGTAGAGTGTGAAGAATTGTGAAGAAGAGTGAAGAAGAGTGAAGAAGTGTTCATGTGCTTAATTAGAACTGTAATCAGGCATTAGTAGATACTATTTTCTCAGTTCAGAATACGAATAGCTTTAATCCCAATCTCTTTGTAAGATAGTGTGTCTTCCTTTGTAATTAAGCAGTGAGCTCTAGGTAGTGTGCCTGAATGCATGTGCATTCCCCATATTTCATTTTCATTATAATTTTAATAGGGTATAATCTTGTTGACTGACCTCCACTGTATTTTTTCACCTAACAGGGCTTCCACATAAAAAATATTGGTGTTATGTGTGTTTCTGATGTGTTGATGATTTATGTTTTCATGGTTAATAATCATATCAAAGAATAAGGTTAATAAGCTGAATAAGTTTTGAACTTTGGTGACAATTGATTCACCCCCGTCTTAGTTGTCTATCCTTGTATTGCCAATAAAAGGATTGAAGAATCAATACAGTTTATGTAATGAAGTAAAGCCAAATCAACATTGTCAAAGCTTGAAACAACATCTTCAATCAACACACACATTCTTCAAAAATATCGTATGCAACAATGGAGGCTTCAAATTGATATGAGCAACCACATATTTGCGAACACACTCCGACACAGGATGGGTAACGATTTATTTTAGTGAATTCATTTTTTCTTGATTTATTTCATTTACATTTCTTGAATTTAGTGTTCTTAATCATTCATTTCGTGAATAATGGGCATAGATCTTGATTATTGTCTTGGATTAGATTAGCTTCTTTTCAGTTCAATTATCTCATTTATACTCGTGGATTTCCCCCTTACACAATAGTTTAAATATATAAATATTTATGTTAATGTTAATATTATAACATGTTATATTTTAATCTATAGTTATATTTATGTATATTTATATTTCTAATTAAAAAAAAAAGATATCCGTTTCTTTTAATTATAAATATTAATATACACAAATATCACTATAGATTAAAATATAACATGTTATAATATTAATATTAATATAAATATTTATATATTTAAAATATTAATATATATTTTTTACTTTAAAAAATGGATATCCATTTCTATCGGATATCCATTAATAACTAATATCCATTTTTGTTCAAGATTGCTTTGGGATCTGGCTAGGGGGTGTCTAACTTGAAAAGTCAACTACCCCAATGTGTTTATAAGGGTTGCAATGGTTTTTCAAAATTCACCCTTCATACTGACGACTTTTTTCATCTGAATTTGATGAAACAAAAAGGGATTATTCAAGAAATTGTCAACATTCTACCAATATAAGATATGATTTATTTTGAATTTAATATATATAATTATTATGGTTTTCTATATGCACTATGTGTAAAGTCTTGATTGACAGGCTGATTGAAAAACACCTATAACTTTTAAATGACTATACATTTTTTGAATCCGAAAGATGCTTCACACTTTATGCATCACAAACTATAGTTTAAAAAAAATTAATTTCATAAATTTTTGAGCAAGTTAGGGTGGCTAGACAAATGGTTTTTAATATTTTTAAAAATTATTACTAGAAAATTCATAAATAATTATTTACTTACAAAAAAATTACAAAAAATATGTGCATCACATCAAGGCATGTGTCCTCTACTCATATTGAAAGATTCAATTTTTTTTCTCATACTAAGGGTGGCCAGACAAACACCTGCTTTTTATTATTTTCCAAAATTTAAAGTACATTGTATTGAAATTTTAAATTTTCACCAAATTAAATTACTCTTTTCCAAAAATGGCCTAGTAGCCTACAAACTACATTCAATTTTCTACAAATTATATTCCTACATATTTTTCAAATTATGTTAATAACCTATTCAAATTCTTATATGAATTTGTGTAAGTCTATTTATTTGTATTTTCATTGCGACTTAGAGGCCTCGTTTGGCCCATCATGATCTTGCATTAACCCATATGATTCCCTAGAGTAAAATATTTCTAGTTGCTAGTCGGTCTAAAGTGTTGGACTTAAAATCTTCTTATTTAGTGGGATATTCTTGCATGTATCATTGAAAGGATTTTATTTTTAGTCTTTAGGAGAGATCTTGATTCTTGGGTGGACCTAAATTCTACTTTGGTGGATCACCCATGTAGTTCTATATACAATTTGGATGATCTTTCTTAGGGCTATGATCATCAAAAGGGTTTATTTAGTTTATCATGGGTATTAGATTTTAGAACATGAAAAGATAGGTTTATAGATTTCCCCTAGTGAAAAAAAGATATGGACTAAGTATTATTGGCATAAATGCAATTTCTTCCTCTAGCTTCCTTTTCAAAATAATTTTATTAGCTAGGAAAACACAAGAAAGAGAGGATTCCAATGTCTTTGTAAATGTGTTCTCTGTGGGGTTAATGAGGATTTTTTGGTTCATATTTTCTTTCAGTATTATTTTTTTAAGGGTCTTTGGAGACAATGGTGGAACATATAGAGCTAGCTTCTAGTTCATGCTAATTCTTTGTCTAAATTTTGGGCCAATTTGGGATGTCCTAATTTTATCTCCTTACTTTTGGTGGTGTGAGATATTGGTTTTATCTTTATTCTTTGGAAAATTTAGTTGGAAATGAATTGTTAGATTTTCCAAGGTTATTAGAGTCTTATTAGATATTGCAAGTTTTTTTTTTGGAATCGATTAAAGAAACTTTGGTGGCTATGTTTTTTGATGATTTTTTAGCTTGGGATATTTAGATTTTGAGAAAATTAAATTTAGATCATTTGATTGGATTTTATATGTCTAGGTCCATGATCAAACCTTTTATTAAGTCGAATTGAGTAGGTAAATGGTCCCATCCTCAATTTATTTTTTTATAAATTACACTGACGATTTATCTCCTAGTAATCCAAATATTGTGAGGATTGATGGAGTTGGGTAGGATAATGTTCATTTAGTTCACTTAGTTTTTCCTTTTCTTTGACGTTTGACATTAATAATTAGATGGAGGCTCAATCCATCCTTGTGGTTCTAGAGAAACCTTGTGAGCTAGGTTGAAAGAAGATAATATGTGTGATAGATTCCATGCTTTTGGTCTCCCTTGTAAGAAATGGAAGGTGTCATGAATCTTCTTGAATTTGGAATATTTTGTTGAGTATATCCTTTTATTTTTGCAAAAAATGATTGCATCTCTTTTATTCGTATTCCTAGAGAATGTAATATTGTTGTAGATTGTTTGGTCAAATGGGACTCTAATGTTAATTAGATTTGGAATGCAATATGTTGGAAGTGCTTATCTTTTTTTCAATCTTCACAATATCTTTAGCTCCTTCACAATGATTTGGTTTGATCTTTTTGTTCTTTTTCATTAAGATATTGTGTTTTGTAGATTTTATGGATTCCTTTGTTTCCTAGAGGTGGTGGGTTTGTGAAAAGCCTCCTTGGATTTTAACCCTTTGGATTTAATGATAAATTTTTCTATTGATAGGAAATTGTTACCAATGGAGGAGCCCTATTTGTCTATATTATTATTTCAAAATATGACATACAATCATAGAAGGAGAAGAAATGCAAATGTCACCCCATGTCATGCTTTTATTTAATCGAGGCAATCCTTTGAAAAATTCCATCAAATCATACTTCAATGGCCCATACCAACAAAATTTTCCTATGAGCCACAACTAGCATTTGAATGCAAAAAGAAAAATTAATTAGTGGTGATCAAATGTCTCTTCATTTGTAGTACAAAGTGGGCATGTGAAGGGCCAAGTATGGTACAATCACAGATGGAGGGTTCAAAAAGAATAGACCAAACCATGTAGCTTAGAGTCAACACAACGAAAATAACACAAGAAAATGATCTGCAAATATGATTCTTTATTGAATTGGAAATCTTACTTGTAACATATGCCTCATGGGCGAATAACTAGGGCTCACAGGATTTCCACAAGGGCATTGAACATTACGAATGACCAAAGGCCTTATTACAGTCCCTCGATGGGGAAGTGCGAAAATACTAAATCCTAAAACATACTTCTAAAAACTACTAACTTTAAAATGATTAAAAATGACTATAAATATGCTTCTCAAGCTCCAACAAAGGTCCACGTTGGCCACAAGGGTTTAAAAAACCCGATGAATGAACAACTATGAAGGTTGGCCTCATAATATGAAAAAATAATTCCTTAAAAAATGAAATGACTTGCGAATCTCCTAGATAGATCCCATTAAACCCAAAATGCTTGAATGATGTCCCATTAGGCTTTGCACAATCTGGAATAAGTATACACTAAGAAATATAGACTAGGTCGGCCCAAAATGCTATGACTAGTAATTGCAGTGAATTTATGAGTGATAAATTTTGGTAGACAAATGAAAATGATCTAAAATTTGGATATGTGATAGATGTCCATGTGAAGATGTTATATCCTACTCCATGAGCTGAGAAATGATAATGCAATGAAATGTAGAATGAAATGCTGGAACTGCTATTGTAAGAAAATAAATGTTTTTGGTTGATATAGGATTGCTTTGCAACTAGGCATGCTCTTGCATAAGAAACTTGGGGTTGTAAGAAAAGTGAGTCCCTCACTTTCCAGGGCTAGGAGGGAAACCAAGACGGTCCACCTAAGCTTGATTAATCCATGATGAATCCTCCATTGGTTTTCCTTTCCACTTCAACATATATTCTGTGTACTACTTTTTCCTAGTGCTTCTTCTAGTTCTAGTATCCAAAATCTACTCAATCTCCTAGGATTCTTGATGTAGTAATTGCTCCTTCAAATCCACTTCACCACTATTTTCACTTGAATATCCTTCATGGTACTCATATATGTCTACAACATTGAAAATATGTGATATACCCAACATCTTCGGTAACTCCACTTCATGTGCATTTCCAGAATCAAACTTCCTTAGAATCTTACATAGTCTAAACTTCCTCATCTTCAGCTTATTGTATGTTCCCACTAGAAATATATCCTTCCTTAGATACACCATCACTTCATCTCCAACAAAAAATTCCTTATGTCTCCGATGCTCATCTACCTTCTCCTTATACTTATTATTCATATCCTCCAATCGCTTTCGAACTTGTTTATGCAATGCCTCCATGAAATATGTAAACTATTCTACCTCTGCTCTCCTCTTAAATTCTCCATACTAATATCTCTTAAATCTACAATTCTTCTGTGATCTGTTCCTGTCACAATCTCAAATGGTGCCTTCTGTTGAGAATATGTGTCTCAAACTCACTTGTAGAGACCCTGATTTTGTCATCAAGAAACAAAGTTTCTTAAGTGTTATGTTTATGCCTTTACCTCTATATCACTAGGTTGTTGAGAGAGAGGTGTGGTAGTGTGGTTACCACCATACCACGGGTACCTCTCGGCTATGTAGCGATAGTGCAATGGATATCACCATACAACAGGTGTCTATTCATAGGGCTGCGGTGGTACAATTACCGCCATACCACATGAGCTCATTGGATGTATAGTGGTAGAGATCTTACCGCCATACCAAAGGACCCTCTCAGTAGTTGAGTGGTAGTGTAGTGGATACCGCCATACCGTAGGTGTCTTTACATTGGGTTGCAGTGGTGTGGTTACCGCCATGCCGTAGAGGTTTGTTAGATGTGCAGCGGTAGTGCGGTGTAAACCACCATACCGCAGATGCTTGTAAACTTACTAGTAGTAGTGCGGTAAACCACCATCCCGCGGGAACCTATTGACTGCACAGCAATAGCACGGTGTAAGGTGAAGAGCACAGTTTCTTGGTTGATTGCTGAGTTGTAAGTCATTAAGTGGAGGAGTTTGCTGAATTGGAGGAAGTCTATTTGAATTACTAAGAAGTTTGATAGTTGTTCCATGGAGGAAGTTGAATGATTCATTCATGGTTGTTGCTTTATATTGCAACGTTTGAAACTGTGAAAAGGTCTGAGGGTTTTGAGAGTTGAATGGTTGAATAATATGTTAGCGAATTTCATTGTATGCTATAAGAAAGCATTGTAATAGTGATATTCTATACGAGATTGATCAGGGAAATATTGCTACTATAATATTGACATCTGAAAGGAGAGTCTGTAACTTGTATGTAATTTGGATACTGTAATACAAGTTATTTTGTTTGGTGTAGTGGGTTTTTCTCCCATAAGGGTTTTCTCACATAAATATGGTGTCAATTGTGTTTGAGTTTATTTCTCTATTCTATTGTTTCCTTCATGTGCATCTTAATGGTATGTAATTGTAAAATTTAAAGCCATATCTGCATTCTTCTCTGAGTTTTGGCATTAGGAAAGTTTGTTCCGCATTTGTATTCTTTCCTTATAAGTTGTATCAAAGCCTGGCCAGTTATGTTATCCTTGTGGCTAGGTTGGGTTTTTTGTGTCAATTCTATTTCAGTGGGAGTCTTGTAGAATTCTGGTAATTTAAATTATAGATTAAGATGACAAGCACATCAAGAAGGATTGAAATTGAGAAACTTAATGGTAGCAATTTTGAGTTATGGAAACTCAAAATGGAAGACCTGTTAGTGGATCATGATCTTTGGCTTGCTGTGTCTAGAATGAAACCTTCTAGCATGAAGTAAGAAGATTGAGACCTTGCAGACAAAAAATAAAAATGGTTGATAAGACTCTGTTTGGCAGACTCTATTCTCCTAAACATTCATGAAGAGAAGACTGCATCTTCTTTGTGGAAGAAGATTGGATATATTTATCAGGGTAAATCCTTGGTGAATAAGCTGCTCTTAAGGAAGAAGTTATACTCTTTGAAGATGGAGGAAGGGGTGTTTGTGGTTGATCATCTAAATACATTTTACACGTTGATTGCTCAGTTAACATATGTGAGCGTAAAAAATGATGATGAAGATCGCTGTATGCTATTGTTATGTTCTTTTCCAAATTCTTGCGATCACTTGGTGATGGCGATTGGGAGCATGACAACCACTTTCAAGATGGAAGATGTGGTTGCTTCTTTTTTGTTTGAAGAAATGAGAAGGAAATCTTTTGAGATGGTGAAGGAGGCTCTTGTTGTTCGAGGTAGATTGAAAGAAAAAGGAAAGAAGAAGGACAAGAAGTCCAAATTGAAATCAGAAGGGAGATCAAAGTCTCCTGGTAAGAAGTCCAAGGTGAAGTGCTGGAATTGTGGGAAACCTAGTCATGTCCGAAAGGATTGCAAAGAGGAGGAAAAGAAGAAGAAGAAGAACTCTTCTGACAATGATTCTTCTCAGAGCAATGCAGATGCTTTCATTGTAGCCTTGGAAACTCAAGCATCAAATGATTTCTGGCTGATTGATTTTGGAATATCTTTCCACATGACATCTCATAGAGACTGGTTTACTAAGTATGAAAAACATGATGGTGGAAAGGTGTACTTGGAAAGTGATTCATCTCTAGAAATTGTTGGCCATGGAAGAGTCAGAATTCAGTTTCCTGATGGTAGAATTAAGGGAATTGATGGCATAATACATATACCACGTTTGGCTAAAAATTTACTTTCTGTAAGTAAGCTAAATGATGTTGGAGTGCAAGTCTCATTCTCTAGCAATACCTATAAAATGACTAGAGGCTCGATGGTGCTGGCTAGGGGTGCCTGTATAGGTACTATGTATAAGTTGGACGCACTTGTTGTTCAATGTATTAGTGTCTTTGCAAAGTCACAAAAGGATGTTCATGCAGAAGAGGAGATTGAAGTCCCTGTAGGGGCTAATTCTTTGGAAGTTAAACTTCCTGCAGAGAAGACTATGCTCTGGCATCAAAGACTAGGTCATATTGGTGAGAAAGGCTTAAAAGCTTTGAAAAATAAAAACCTAGTTGAGGGGATTGATGATTGTAATCTGGAATTTGAATTTTGTGAACATTGTATAAATGGAAAACATCATCGTGTTTCTTTTTATTCTAGTCCTCATAAATCTTCTAGTGTTTTGGATTATATTCACTCTGATGTTTTTGGTCCAGTAAATTTTCCTTCGTTGTTGAATTCAAAATATTATGTATAGTTCATTGATGATTATTCGAGAAGGGAATTTGTATATTTTATAAAAAGTAAATTAGAAGTGTTTAGTCAGTTTAAAGAGTTCAAGAACTTGGTTGAAAATTAGACTGGTAAGAAAATCAAATGCTTGAGGATAGATAATGGTGGTGAATTTTGTTCTGCAGAATTTGAAAGGTATTGCAAAGACCATGGAATTAAGAGGCATAAGAAAAAACCTTACACTCTGCAACAAAATAGAGTTGCTAAAAGGTTGAACAAGACGCTGATGGAGAAGGCAAGAAGTATGTTGAGCAATGCTAGTCTGGAGCAGAAGTTTTGGGCTGAGGCTGTGGCTACAACATGTTACTTGGTAAATCGATCTCCTTCTTCGACACTTGTTGATAAAATGCCTATGGAAGCTTGGTTTGGTAAGAAGCCCTCTCTGAGACATGTTCATGTCTTTGGCTATGAAGCATATGTTTATGTGCCAGATATAAAGAGATCTAAATTGGAGAAAAAAGATGTTAAGTGTATCTTCATTAGCTACGACATTGGTGTGAAAGGATACAAGCTTTGGAATCCTGTGACTGAAAAGATTGTATACAATAGAAGCGTAATATTTCAAGAGCTGAAACCTTCTTTAGTGGAACTGCAGTCAAAGATGAAAGAAAATAAAGAGGAGAATGATACATTGTTGAAATACCTCTTACCCCAAAAAAAGAGGAACAACACATTGTTAGTGTACCTGAAACTGAGGAGAGTTCAAGAAGCTCTGAGAGTTTTGAAGAAGAATCACAACCTTAGCCTCAGCCTGACGTGAAAAGAAGCAACCTAATAGGTGTGGATTCTCTATGTTGGATTCTAGTTGTTCCTATGCTTTGATTACTAATAATGATGAGCCTAGGATTGTAAAAGAGGTAGTTGAAATGACTAATTCAGATTCCTGGTTGGAAGCCATGAATGAAGAAATGGCATCGTTAAAAAAGAATGATACTTGGGATCTGGTTCCATTTCCTAAAGGTAGAAAGCTTGTGGGATACAAATGGGTTTTTAGAAAGAAAATTGGTCTAGATGGCAGTATTGAAAATTACAAAGTGAGGTTGGTTGCAAAGGGTTATTCCTAGGTAGAGGGAATTGATTATGGGGAAATCTTTTCTCCAGTAGCAAAGCTGACATCTATCAGATTTCTTTTGTCACTTGTAGCAGCTTATGACTTGGAGATTGAGCAGATGGATGTGAAGAAAACATTTTTTCATGGTGATCTTGAAGAAGAAATTTATGTGTCCTAGACTGGGCACTTTGTAGTAAAAGGTAAATAAAATCTGGTTTCCAAGTTAAAGAAATCTCTGTATGGTTTAAAATAGTCACCTAGAATGTGGTACCAGAAATTTGACATGTTTTTTTTATCACTGGGTTTTGTAAGATCAAAATCAGATCATTGTGTGTACTTCAAGACTGAAAATGATCAGATTCTTGTTATTGCTCTAGATTTGTTGTTGATATGCTATTCATAGGCAATAGTAAGTTTATGATTTCTGATCTAAAATCTCAATTGTTTGCAAAGTTCGAAATGAAAGATCTTGGTGTAGCTAGGTATATTCTAGGGATGGAAATAACCAAGGAAAAAAAGAGTAGAAAACTTTGGGTCAGTCAGAGTAAGTATGTTAACACAGTTTTGGAGAGATTTTTTACGACTAATTGCAAGCAGCTAGTTGTTCCAATCTTGCAGGGAATGAAGCTATCTATTGAAGATTGTCCAAAATATCCTACTAAGATGGAGGACATGACCAGAGTGCCTTATGCTAGTGTAGTTGGTAGTTTAATGTATGCAATGGTCTATACAAGGCAAGACAGTGCCCAAGCAGTGAGAGTACTTAGTTGGTTTATGGCTAATCCTGGAAGGACACATTGGGATACTATGAAAAGGGTGTTTAGATATCTGAAGGGAACTTCGGAATATGCTTTGTGTTACCATGGTAATTTGGTTGAATCAAAGAGGACTCTTAACATTCATGGGTATGTGGATTCTGATTGGGTAGGGGACATTAATTGCAGAAGGTCCACCAGTGGATATAGTTTCATGATGAATGGTGGTGCAGTTAGTTGGTTTAGCAAGCGACAGGCTATAGTCGCTTTATCTAGAATAGAGACTGAGTACATGACAACAACTCACACCTGTAAGGAAGCCATTTGGCTTAGAAGGTTGTGTTCTGATATTGGTTTTGATGCAGAGCAGATTATTATTTGTTGTGACAATCAGAGTGCCATTTGTCTAGTAAAAAATCCTACTTTCCATGCCAAGACAAAACATATTGATGTGTAGTATCATTTTGTATGAGATATGGTGGAGGATGGAAAGGTCTGTTTGGAAAAGGTGGATACTTTGAAGAATGTTGTTGATGCTTTGAAAAATCCAGTGAGCATAGACAAGTTTAGATGGTGTGCAAATTCGATGGGCCTTGGGGTCTAGAATATTCAATGACTTCAAGTATTGAAGAGGGTTCAATGAGTTCTTCATCAAGTGGAAGCTTGTTGAGAATATGTGTCTCAAACTCACTGGTAGAGACCCTGATTCTGTCATCAACCAGTAAAGTTTCTTAAGTTTTCTATTTATGCCTTTACCTCTATACTGTTAGGTGGTTGAGAGAGAGGTGTGGTAGTGCGGTTACTGCCATACCACGGGTACCTCTCAGCTGTGTAGCAGTAGTGCAGTGGATATTGCCATACCATGGGTGTCTGTTCATAGGGATGCAGTGGCACTGTTACTGCCATACCACAGGAACTCATTGGATGTTTAGTGGTAGAGTGGTTACCACCATACCACATACCCTCTCAGCTGTTGAGCGGTAGTGTGGTGGATACCGCCATACCATAGGTGTCTTTACATTGGACTGCAGTGGCGTGGTTACCACCATGCCACAAGGGTTCTCCGAATGTGCAGTGGTAGAGTGGTGTAAACTGCCATACCACATATGCTTGTAAACTGACTAGTGGTAGTGCGGTCAAAAGCCATCCCGCAAGAACATGTTGACTATGCAGTGGTAGCGTGGTGTAAGGTGAAGAGCACAATTTCTTGGTTGATTGTTGAGTTGTAAGCTGTTAAGTGGAGGAGTTTGTTGAATTGGAGGAAGGCCGTTTGAATTCCTAAGAAGTTCGACAGTTGCTCCATGGAGGAAGTTGAATGAATCATTCATGGTTGTTGCTTTATATTGCAACGCTTGAAATTGTGAAAAGGTTTGAGGGTTTTGAGAGTTGAATGGTTGAATGATCTGTTAGTGAATTTCATTGTATGCTGTAAGAAAACATTGTAATAGTGATATTCTGTACGAGATTGATAAGGGAAATATTGCTGCTGTAATATTGACATCTGAAAGGAGAGTTTGTAACTAGTATGTAATTTGGTTACTATAATACAAGTGATTTTATTTGGTGTGGTGGGTTTTTCTCCCGTAAGGATTTTTCCATGTAAATTTGGTGTCAACTGTGTTTGACTTTATTTCTCTATTATGTTATTTCCTTCATGTGCATCTTAATGGTATGTAATTGTAAAATTTAAAGTCATATCTGCATTCTTCTTTGAGTTTTGGCATTAGGAAAGTTTTTTTGCATCTGTATTCTTTCCTTAAACCTTCCTTGTACTTCGGTTCACTAAATTATTGTATGCAAACTTTTCTTGTAGTAAAACTATATACCAACTTCCTAACTTATCTCCAACCAAACATCTCAACAAGTTACCCAAACTTCTGTTCACTAATTTTGTTTGTCCATCAGTTTGTGGGTGATATGCTAAAAAAAATTTCAAATATATCTTCACCTTCTTCCACAATGTTTTCCAAAAGTATCCAATGAACTTGGTGTCTCTGTTTGAAACTATACTCTTAGGTAATCCATGAAATCTCACAATATCCTTGAAAAATAAGTTAGCAACATGCACATCATCAGTACTCTTCTTACAAGGAATGAAATGTGCCATTTTATAAAATATTTCTAGTACTACCATAATTGAATCACATCCTCTCTTTGTTCATTGAAATCCCAATATGAAATCCATGCTTATATCTTCCCAAGATCTCTTTGGTATTGTCAAAGGTTTGTACAGTCTAAAATTCTGACTACTCCCTTTTGCAACTTGACAAATTCTACAAATAATGTTCACTCACTAGAGCTACTATCTTATCCTCTCCAAATTTTCTTGCTAATCCTCCACTATGTTTCTCCTTCATCAAATTCTCCCTCAGAGAAATCCTCAGAATACACAACTAATTTCCTTTGAACATTCTTTCCTAAATGAAGTAGTCCAACCATTGGCTCTGGTTTGTCACTATTGGTTCCTTACATGCTCTCCAAGATTCAACAAAATCTGCATCATCTTCATACATGTGCTTCAACTCTTCAAAACCCAGTATTTCTATCCTCATCTCTACCAACAAATTCCTTCTTCTACTCAATGCATCTGCAACTTTGTTTGACTTTCCACTCCTATGCTTCAACACAAATGTATAACTTTGCAAGAACTCAACCCACTTAATATGTCTCTGATTCAATTTTCCTTGATTGCTCAAATACTACAAAGCTTGACGATTTGTATACAACACAAACTCCTTAGGCGACAAGTAATGCCTCCACTTCTTCAAGGCTTGAATTATGGCATAGAATTCTTGATCGTAAACTGAATATCTTCTCCTAGCATCATTCATTTTTTCACTAAAACAAGCTATAGGTCTTCCTTCTTGATTTAACACAACTCCAATTGCATTTCCACTTGCATCACAATCAACTTGGAATACTTTATCAAAATTTGGTAATGCTAACACAGGTTGTTTTGCCATCTTATCCTTCAACAATTCAAAATTTATTTGTGCTCTAGATGTCTACTTAAACTCATTCTTATCTCCTCTCATTGACTATGTCATGGGGTTACAAATGCTACTAAAACTCCTAATAAATTTCTGGTAGAAACTAGCTATTCCATGGAATGATCTCACCTCTCCAATGTTCATCGGTGTAGGTCAATCAACAAATACTCTTACTTTCTTAGGATCCATCTTCAATAATTCAACAAAAAATAAAAAATACCAAGTATACCAACTCTATCTTCATGAAGCTACACTTCTTGACATTGATCAATAACTTCTCTTCTCTCAACTTCTTCAATACGTATCTAATGTGCCACAAATGTTCTTCTCTAGTTTGACTGAAAATTAGAATATCATCCAAGTAAACAGTGACAAACTTACCCAAGAATTTCTTTAGTACCTCATTCATCAATATCATGAAAGTGCTTGAGACATTGATCAATCCAAAGGAATTACTAACCACTCATACAATCCTTCATTAGTATTAAATGCAATCTTCCATTCATCTCCTTCTCTGCTTATGATCTTATGATAGCCACAATTTAGGTCAATATTTGTGAAATACTTTGCTGCACTCAAACAGTCCATAATTTTATCCATCCTCTACAATGGAAATCTATTCTTGACAGTGATCTTAATGATTTCTCTTGAATCTATACACATTCTCCACTCTCCATCTTTCTTTGGTGCAAGTACAATAGGTACCGCACATGGGCTCAAACTTTCTCTGATCAATCCTTTCCTCAACAACTCTTGTATCTTCCAGTTCAACTCTACATTCTCTGCTGGTGTCATTCTATGTGCTGCCTTGTTTGGAAAAAATTCTCCTAGTATAAGGTCTATGTGATGACTGATACTCTAGACTGGTGGTAGTTTATTTGGTACATTCTCTAACATGATGTCTTCATACTCTGCAAGCAGTTTTATTACTCCTTCATTCTCTATGGTAGAATTCTTCACCTCTAGTTTACCACTCTTCTTTGGAATCAATGCAAAAAAAATATTCTCGTGCCTCAATCCATCCAAAATTTCTTTCCCTCTACCATACATAGTTTGGAAGTGCCACATACTTCATTCTTGTCCTCTTCCTCAAAAGGTATCAACTTGATTCTCTTTCCATTTGAAGTCACAATATAAGTATTCCTTCTTCCATCATGAATTTCTTTCCTATCATATTTCCATGGTCTTCCTAACAGTAAATGACAAGCATCCATTGGCATAATATCACACAATACTTCATCCCTATATTATCCAATATGAAATTTCACCAAACATTGCTCATTCACTAATATCTTATGCTCATCTTGAATCCATGCTATCTTATAGGGGTTTGGATGTTTCAATCTCTTCAAATTGAACTTGGTCACCATCTCTTTTGAAACTAGATTATCAGTGCTACCACTATCAATGATAACTTTACATACCTTTCCTCCGGACTTAAATTTGGTTTTGAACAAACTTTTCCTTTGTGATGGTTCCTGAATCACTTCCTCATGCATCAAAGCTCTCCTTTATTTTGTTTTTCCACTGAATTAGGAGATTCAACATGTTCTTCATCAACATATGTTTCTCTTCTAGTATGCTCAGGTTTCTTTGTAGTACTTCCTTGATGACACTCAAACACTCTATGTCCTTCACTTCCACACTTGAAACAGGTTCCTCTAAATGGTCTTCTCTTAAATCTTCCTTCATCTCTCTAGTATCTATCATTGTGATAAGAATTACGACCTCCTCTGTCACTATAGTAGAAATTTCTATCTTCTCTTCCTCTGAGGTGTGAATTATGACCCTTTTCTTCACTCCAGTAGGGTTTTGCATCTTTGTTCTTCTTTGCATAGTTTCTTTTTTCTCTAGATTGTGATCCGCTGCTTTGGAAGCTTCCTCTTGTACTTCTCTTCCTTTGTTCAAACTTCCTGTTCAACTTCTCTTCCAGTTTCAATGCAAATTGGTATGCTTCCTCAACTAATATCATCTTTACTAGGCTCAATTCTTCTTGAATGTTTGTTCTCAGTCCATTGATGTATCTCACCACTTTCTCTTTGTTGGCTTGACTATGTCCATTTTTTATTATCATCTTGTAGAATTCTTCAGTATACTCCTTCACATATCTCTCCTTTTATATTAGGTTCTACAATCTCTTCAACAATTCTAGTTCATAATCAATAGGTATGAATTGATTCTTCAACATTGCCACCATTCTATCCCATTTTATGATTTTCTCTTTTCCTCTTTTGTTTCAGTCCAATTGAACTTCTTTCAACCATAAAGCAACATGACCTTTCAACTTTGTTTTTGCAAATCTGACTCTTTCTAGATCTTCAATTTCTTCATATTCAAAGTATTCTTCCATTTCATTGATCCAATCAATCAACTCCTTACAAATTAAATTTCTCACATAATTTTGAATTTCAACTATAGGTCTTTTTCCAATTTTCAAAACTGCCTTCAACAACTTCACTTGATTTGATTCTTCTTCTTCACCTGGGGATTCTAAAAATTGATTTGCAACATGATCTGCTTCATCATCACTTTCATCAGGTCATTCCCAGGGTTTAGGCCTCACCTTCGGTCTTCTTCTATTGCATCCAATCAGAATTGCATCTTGCACATCATTTCCAACATCTCATCCATTCTTCCAACAATTTCCACCATAGTAGGTGCTCTCCTTGACGAAATCTCTACCCTCAAAATCAGTGCAACTACCTCAATTTAGTGATCTGACTACAAAGATTTCAAATGCCTCACAATCGATAATCAATTGAAAACACATGCAATCTACTTCAAGTCGGTGATCTGTTCACCTCAAGGAATGCCTTTAGGACTCACAAATTTTATCTAATACCACTTGGTGCAATCACAAATGGAGGGTTCATAAAGAACAACCAAAACCATGCAGCTTAGAGTCAACACAAAGGAAATAACACAAGAAAATGATTCTTTATTGATTTGTCAATCTTACATGCAACATATGCCTCATGGGTGAATAACTAGGGCTCATAGGCCTAGCGTAAGGGCATTCAACATTACAATTGGCCAAAGGCCTTATTATAGTCCCTTGATGGGGAAGTGTGAAAATACTAAATCCTAAAACATACTTCTAAAAACTACTAATTTTCAAATGATTACAAATGATTATAAATATGCTTCTCAAGCTCCAACATATGTTCAGGTCGACCACAAGGGTTTAGAAAACTTGATGAATGAACAACTATGAAGGTTGGCCTCATAATATGAAAAGATAATTTCTCATGAAATGAAATGACTTACGAATCTCCAAGATAGATCCTATTAGATGCAAAATGCTTGTATGGTGTCCCATTAGGCTCCACACAATCTAGAATAGGTCCACACTAAGAAATCTGGTCTAGGTCGATCCCAAATGCTTTGATTGACAATTACAGTGAATTTATGAGAGTGATAAATTTCGGTAGACAAATGCAAACGATCTGAAATCTAGATATGTGATAGATATCCATGTGTTCAGATGCTATATCTTGCTCTGCGAGCTGAGAAACAATAATGCAATGAAATGCACAATGAAATGTTGAAACTGCTATTGCAAGAAAAGAAATGTTTTTGGTTGATACATGATTGCTTTACAACTGTGGATGCTCTTGCATCAAAGTATTTTTTGCAGATTTTATGTGATCAGTACTCAAGATTATTTTGTACACAATAAACTAGGAAAAGACGCTAGCATTGGGAGTGATGTTTTTCCCAAGTAGAGATCTAAGGGCCACTTATGAGAACTAGTTTTGTTCTCTTGCAAATTGAAGCCCATTTTGATAGTTTTACTAATTTAGAGCTCATCTATATCATTTTGTCTTCTTCATTAGTAAAGTTGATATCCCTATAGGCCAAGATCACCTCTAATTTTGATTTCTCCTATTGAGATAGAGGAGCAATGTTAAAATTATGCCATCTCTATCCAAGTTTGTTTGAATTTCATTCCATGTAATCGACCACTTTATTCCCCCAAAATCAATCATTGTGTCTTTAAAAACCCTTTAGCTCTAGAAAGGAATCAAGTATGGGTTTTTGTTTGATGATTCAAACCAAAAGTTGGTGAATTGAACATTATGGATGTTCCAGTAAATGTGATATGTTAAGAGATGCTAATAGGACGTCGAGAACTACTAGATTTGAGAGCCACAAGGAGGGTTGGCTATTGTGAGGATCCTATTAGTTGTCAAGTTACTTCTTTTGTAAGATCTTGCTCCATAAAACCAAGTGGTTCTCATAAAGTTTCCATAGAAGCTTTTCTCTTAGTACCAAATTATGCTTTTCTATACATAAAATATCAATGCTACCCACCACCTTCAGTCTTCTTACAATTTCCCAATTGATTAATGGAATCCTTCTTATTTCATTTGATCCATCCCATATGATTTTTTTTCATGTTGTTGAGGTATTGAGTTGCCCTCTTCATGAGTTGAATGTAGGGCATTACATAGATATGAATTAAAAATAAGACAAATTTGATCATGATAAGTTTTCCCACAAGAGTGAGTCTACCTCTCCATTCTTTTATTTTCACCTTGCAAGAGCCAATAGTTTCTTTCCATAGAGAGGATATGGAAGCACCTTTGAACAAAGGGATGTTGAACTATTTGTTAGGGAGTGAGTCTATCTTAAGGCCTAGGTAGTTAGTGATTCACATTTGAGTTATATTTTTCACATTGAAGAATTAAATGCTTCCCTTATCTCAATCTATTGCTTGACTTGAAGTGGAGGAGTAAAGATCCATGGTCCTTTTAATGATAGTGGTCATCTTCAGATTGGTAGTGGCATAAAGAATGGTATCATCAATAAATTATTGTTGAGTGATAGGATCTAGACCCTTGGCAACTTGCACTCTAGGCCATTCACTCGCATGGACCTTGCTTTCAATAGATCTACCAAGAGCCTCTCCTATAATTACGTTCGAATAGGAAAGGGGATAACATGTCACCCTATCTTAGGCCTTTGGAAGCCTCAAGAAAATCACAAGGGATCTCATTGACTAGAACTGAATAATTGACTATGGAGATGCATTCAAAAATTTAATCTAGCCATGAATTCTCAAACTTGAATGCATCAAGAGTGTGCATAAGAAATAGACAACTCACTTGATCATAGGCCTTACTAGCATCCAATTTGACAATCACACTCTTTTTATTTGATGCAATGATAGAATGGATCACCTCATGTGTGATGATAATACTATCTAATATGGTCCTCCCAAGAGCGAATCCACTTTTCTTGATTGAAATAATGGAGGGTAAAGCACATTTAAGACGATTAACCATAACCTTGGAGATGATTTTGTAGATGGTGTTATTTAGAGATATTGGCCAATAATCAACAAAAGAGATACAATCATGCTTCTTTTGATAATATTAATATTATTAAGATCCTTGAGGATTTTTTTAGCCTTGAAAGAGGAAGTCACCACACCCTAGACATCTCGATCCACAATGTCCCAAAATATTTGATAGAACAGCGCTGGAAAGCCATCAAGGCCTGGGGCTTTATTTCGAATATAACTGAAAGGCAACACTATTGAACTTCCTCCATTGTTAGAGGGACAAAAGAATGTAATTATTTTCTCCAATTATTATTCTAGAAATGTTGGCGAGTAGAGAATGCATGTCTTTGGTGTCCTGAGTTCCATTGGCTATCAACAGTTTTTTGAAATGCGAAATAGCCAACTGCTAGATTTCTTTTGGGGCGGAGGTAGAGGAACCATCATAGCGCAGGATCATAGAAATCCTATTTTTGCACCTTCTCACCTTTGTCGAGTCATGGAAGAACTTGGTGTTTCAGTCACCATCTGCCAACCAAAGTTCCCAGGACTTCAATTTCCAAAAAATCTTCCTTGGCAAGGATTTCTGCATGCTTTACCAATAGTTTTTGTTTCCTTTAGCATAGTCTTCTTAGAACATACAGTGGGCAATAACGTCCCTGTTCAGTGCCTCCAGTTCCTCCTCGATCTTCTAATTTTCTTTGAAAATATTCTTGAAAAATTTCTAGCGTGGGGCAATCCTTAATCAGGGAAAGCATGATGGAAAAGTGGTCAGACCTAGAAATGGATATTATTTTAGTTTCTAGAAATACATTGGAACTGAACCAGCTTGCCGAGTGTAAGAATCTATCCAGTTGCTTTGTGATATTTGCGAAGCCTCACCTATATTGCTCCACCTTCAGTACTATGCCAGTCAAGGCTAAGTCAGCGACAAATCTGTGGAATAAAATATGGAAGTGGGAAGGAACAAAGGACCACCCCTCCTCCTTTGCGCAAGAAAGGATGATATTGAAGTTGCCTCCAATGATGATTTTCTCATTTTGAAGAGTTTGTAGAAATCCCAAGAGATCATCCCATTTGTTGGGCCTTCTCATTGGTTTTAGTGGGGCCATAGGCATTACTAAGAACAAATTCTAAATTGGAAATGTAATTTCTTACTCGAATGGTGATCTAGAGTTGGGATCAGTGCAGTGATTCGATGGAGAATTTATTCGTGAGCCAGATATTGCCAAGCCCCCTAGCCACACCTACAATGCCTTCAAAGAGACCTTCCCAACCTTTGTAATGCCTCTTGAATAAAGCAATATCCTCATATTTCAATTTTGTTTCTTGGAGAAGGATAATATTAGATTGCATGTGGTCAAAATCCATTTGTTAGGGGCATAGAGGTCCCTATACATTCTAGGTGGTGATTCCCATTGCAAGTTAGGGAGAGGTTTCCTCTCTTAGATTTTAAATAGTTTTTAATTGAAAGATTTATTTTTGGTGGAAGTAGTTTACTCTTGTTTTTGTTTGTTGGATTTCTGTCAATGTTTTTCTAGATCTATTTCTAGTTTCAAATTCTTTGAATGTCTATAGATCCAAAATCATCCAAGTCTTCACTGTCTGATTCCAACCAATCATCTTCCATATTATCAAGATGTTCCACCCGACATCTGGCAAATTCATCATCAGCAATTCATCGATGAAAAATTCGCCAACAATTCACCGCGGGAAAATTCAGCGTCATGACAATTCACCATTCGAAAAATTAATTGCATGATTTTTTGACGGTTAATTTTCTATAGCGGTGAATTGCTGCTGGTGGTGAATTTTTCCACAGTGAATTGTTGACGGTGAATTTTCTGTTCGTGAATTGCTGGCGGTGAATTTTCCTAGAGCCGTTCCACCCTCAAGAATGCGTTGGAAAGGAATAATAGCTCCATCCTACTTATGGGAAGGGACCTCTTTTCTTTGGTCACCCATTTCTTCATAATCTTCACCTCCTTTGTGCAATAAAAAATAATAACTATTGTTGTTTGAAAACTATTTTATAAATTTTTAATTCTTAATTACATCAAGAAGCATAATGGAACCAAAAGATTGAGTGTAATAATGTGAGTGTGTTAACAAAATTATTAAAGAGATGACACATATTTAAAAAAAAACTCTTAAGTAAAAAGATTAAATAATACTCAAACAATTCTAAAGTAAAACAAAACACCTCTTAAATAAATAAAATATCTCTTGAATAAATAAGATAGCTCTTTAGTAATAAATAAAAAATAACATTTTAAACTGTAAATAGTTCTAAATAAAAATAAACAAGAGAAATAATAAATGATAATTTTTCAAAATAAAATTAAAATTTACATCTAAAAAATAAAATCTTAAATTAAATTAATAATTTTTTTATTTAAAAAATAATTAAATATTTTCAAAATTATAGAAAAGATATCTCTTCCATAGATATCTTAAATTAATAATTCTTTTATTTAATATAAAATTAAATATTTTTAAAACTATAAAAATATCTTCAATTATTTTTATAATAAAATAAAAAATATAATTATGTATTTAATTAAATTAAGAAATATTTCAGTATAACTTTTAAAGCCCATACGTAGGGAGTCTACCAATAACAAATTTTAAAATTTTTACATGACTTTTAAAATCTTTGTAAGATTACGTCGTCGTCATAAAATTTCTATCTTTCCATTTAAAAACAGAGTTAAGAAAGATATAAATGTGCTAAGATCAACAAACGGCCACCAAAAAAGCTTTTCATTGGCACCTCTTTTTAAATCTTACATTTATGGATGGCTAAAGTCAAATCTTTATCAGAACAAAATCTAGGCGGTACCTATTATGTTGAAAAATCTGGTGATACTTGAAAAAAAAATTACAGTATTAGGTGACAAATGGGGTACAAACTAAAAATTATAACACCTTTTAATTATGACCTAACAGCTCTGTGGACTTTAGGAGTTCCTCTTCAGAGAAAATTATGACTATTATGTATGAGATCTTATTTATTATGAAGAACAAAGATATAATGAGAAATAGAATCTGCATTGTTAAAAATCATTTATTATAAATTATGGATGGATACCCTAGGGTTTTTTAACCTTAGGAATGGTCAATATTACAAGGTTTACAATAATCTTGTAGACATTTTATAGTAAGGAACGATTTGACATTGACAGCTGATGACAATGCACCACAGGAAAAACTGACACAGGAGACAGTGAATGGTACTTCTTTCACAGAAGGGGCAAGAGGTATGCAAAAGGTCCAAGGGTCAATAGAAGCACAGAAGGTGGATTCTGGAAACAATCAGGATCTGATCAAGAGATTTTTGATTCACAAACAAAAGTTCCTCTTGGAACAAAGAAAAAGTTGGTTTTCTATACTGGAAGACATCCATCTTCAGGAAAAACCAACTGGATCATGGATGAGTATAACTTGGGAGGAAAATTCTCAGACAATCTCCTTCACCAAAACAAGAAGGTAGGTCATCATTTATACTCTATTGGTGATATCCTTGTAAATGTTCATAAAATACAGAATTGTAAATAGTAAATACAATGTGAGTCCATATTACTTTACAGTATGATCAACTCACTCATTTTGAACATTTTTTATAGGGACACAATCTAATCCAAAGTGGAGGAGATGTTTAATTGACATATGAAGTATTTGATGCATGTGCAGGAGGAATGGGTTCTGTGCAAAGTCTTTGAGAGGAATGAAGACCCAAACAAGTCTCAGGCTGGTAGGAAAAGAAAATTTGCAGTTCTTGATCAACCAGAGGTTTCATCATTGCCATCACTCTCAAATGCAACAAATTCAAGCTCAGAATCCTGCTCTATTGTCACCACTTCAATAAATGAGGAACAAGCTATATGTTCCAAGTGTAATAGTCCTGACATGTTTAGCCCAGTGCTTGATGAAAAAGTCATGACTACTGATCTTGAGCATCTGTATGCAAGCTGCCCTAATTCCTTATCTAATCTGGAAAGTGATCAACAGCCACCATTTCTGCCCCTCCAAGAACTTCCACAGATGCCTCTCCAATCTACCTATATGGGAGGCTTTGACATACCTTGTGTGCAACCTAATTGTGAAAGCACCCATTGTTTCAGTAATGGAAATCAGCAGCAACTAAATAATATGGCAGATGGCAATGCCATTTGTGAAAGCAGTTTGGTTGAACCTTATTTTAGCTATACTAGCTTATTACTTATGCAGTCACCTATCTCTAGTTTTGTGTTCCCTGAAGAAGAAAGTAATGATATAACTTGCTTGGGGAACAACCATGGCAGCATCCAATGGGTCAGTGATTGTTATAATCAGCAGCAGCAGGAGATCAAGGCAGAAACTTGGGATGCCTTTAATCAAAGATTTTTTGGTGCTAGTAATATTGAACAAGTTGATGATGCTCAAACTTTGAATACACACATGGGGGAGGATTTGGCTGAGGGACCTCTATCTAACTCCTCTTCCAGTGTGCAATGACAATTGACCTGTTTTGTTTGTTTGTGAACAATAATAAAATTTCTGAATTCTATAAGAAGTTATTATTGTATATCAATATTTTTTTGCCTTCCTTTCAGGAGAATTTAAAGCATACAGCTATTTGATGATTGCTACATTTAGAATAAGATTTATGTGATGGCTGTAAAACACATGGATTCTACTAGCAGTAGCACCATTAGTAATAGTGTAACTATAGAAAATATTTTAAAGGTTTACTGGCTGACCTGTGGATCCTATTTCTCCTCGTCAAAGAAGAAAAGTCATGTCTGTAAGCCTTTTTAAATCATTCATCACTGTTTTTTTGTTATGGTATGCAATATTTTAAAAGTAATATATTTTATTTTCTCTATCTGCAATACATTTGATAGTTTTAGTAGTAGTTATGATATGTAATATATTTTATATAGAATATATTATTTTAAAAGTAATATATTTTGTTTTCTTTATATGCAATAAATTTAATAGTTTTAATAATTTTTATGATATGTAATATTTTTTATAGTAAATTAAAATGTTAAGTGAAGTTTTATTTTTAAAAAATAATTTTTTTTTTTTTATAAAAGGGGGTAAAAACTTTATTGAACTTCAGAAAAGAACATTACATCAAAGCACAGGGCAAAAGCTCAAAGGAACCAGAAAGAACAGACAAGACAGACCAAGAGACATAATCAACTAGCACCATCTCAGCAAGAACCCTCTCCAACTCCAAACAAAGCTCACGGGGGACCTGTCCCCATTCTTCAATCTTCCATCCATCCAAATGCTCAGAAGCCCATTTGGCTAGACAATCAGTAGTCCTATTCCACTCCCTTGGAATATGGACAAAGGACACCATCTCCATCAAAGTGCCAATTTGCAGAATCTGCTGCACCATCACCGCCAGCTGCCAGCTAACACCAGACACCTTCTGTTCATTAAGCAAATTAATTAGAACCTGAGAGTCTAATTCACAAATAACCCGATGCCACCCCAGAGCGTAGGCCCTTTCCAAAGCGTAAAGGATCGCTAATCCTTCCATAAGGTTGATAGTCTGCACACCTTTATGGATAGAAAGGAGGAAAACCACCGAACCAGAAGAGTCCCTGCCAACCCCACCAACTCCTGCAGGTCCAAGATTTCCCCTGGAAGAACCATCAGTATTAACCTTCAAGGTGCCATCCTGAGGGGGCTGCCAGTTCCCTAATCTATGAACACGCTGCCTCACATGCCTTCCTCTCTTACAACAAGCAGAGGATGAGGATAACCCATGGATACCTAGTCTAGTCACCATCTTCGCATCCCTTTTTTCTAACGACAACACCACCTCACCCTTGGCTTCAATTGTCCATGAATCATACCCAGGATTCTGAACCACACCTGCTGAACACGCAAGTTTTCCCCTCTGAAAATCCTCCTATTCCTCTCTAGCCACACTTGCCAAACTAGGAAAATAGGCCCAACATGCCAAGCATCCTGCAAAAAGGGAGCTAACGAGGGAGGTCTTCCCAAGCTAGTCCAAAAATCCACCAAGGAGGAGGCATGAACACAGGGGCTATTTGAAACTCTCCACCAAAAATGCCAGAGCTGCAAAGTAAAAGGACATCAAAAAAACAAATGAGAAGAATCCTCCTCACCTCCCCCACAAAGAGCACACCTAGATGGGCCCTGAAACCCACGCTTCTGAATATTATCCCAAGTCAGACACCTGTTCCAAGCCAAAGTCCAAATGAAGCAATTACACTTCAGCCAAGAAAACTTATTCCACACCTTCTTCCACCAAGGAACATCCACCCCCTTGATCCTTTGAGAGAGTAGCCTCAGGTAACCAGAAGCAACAGTATAAGTACCCTTCGGGTTAGGAGACCACAAAAGAACATCCTTGTCCATAAGGGAATTGCACTGTTTGCTAGAAAGAATATTATGAAGCACTGCACACTCCTCTTCCATACCCACCACAGCCCTCATTGGGGCTCTTCCACCTAGCTCTCCTAAGCTTCCCATGAAAAGAAGACAACTTAAAGTCGCTAACCCTTGACCAGCCAGCATCACAGAATCTTTGACACAAGGTTGACAGATTAGGGAACTGAGAGATAATAGGGGGGTAGCCATCCCAGGAATCATACCAAAACTAAACCTCCGTCCCACGTTTGCATATCCAAAATAAGCCATCCTTAACAAGCGCTGCTCCTTTCTTGAGAGTAGTCCAAATTGTCGAGCCCTTTCCCACCAAAGGGTAACGAGGGAGATCTTGCCAAGGGATATCTTGGAAATACTTATGGGATATAATCCTAGCCCAAATTCGATCCTGCTCAATGCACCACCTCTAATAAAGTTTAGCTGCCAAAGCCATACCAGCCAGCGAGGACTACCTTAGCCCCAAACCACCATACTGCTTAGGGCAGCACACAGTATCCCAGTTAACAAGACTCCATTTAGAAGACAACAAGTTACTGGACCATAAGAACTGTCTTGCAAGAGAGTCTAGTTCCCTCACAAAACCCACTAGGGCCACTTATATCATACACCGATAGATGGGGAGAGCTTGAACCACAGACTTAAGCAGTTGAACACGACCCGCAAATGACAACCAACGGTTGGTCCAATGAGTAACTTTTGCACGAAACTTATCCAGGATAGGCTGCCACGGATCTCTTGGTAGCCTGCCCACAGAGATAGGGATCTCAAGGTAAGTCAAAGGCAAAGCCCCGATTTTAAACCAAAGAGTATGAGCAATTCTCCTTTGAATGAGATCCGGAGTGTTGAAGAAGAAGATGGAAGACTTATCTTCATTGATTAATTGCCCTGAAGCCACAAGATAAATATCCAGAACCTTGTGAAGATTCACAGCTTCCCGAATAGTGGCCATCCCCATCAAAGTTGTATCATCCACAAACTGCAAATGAGTTTGCGAGGGTAAATCACCTCCCTAGCGCCACCCCTGAATGAGACCCAACTCCACATGTCTTCTCAATAAGAAGCCCAACCCTTCAACAAGCAGAAGAAACAAGTAAGGAGAGAGAGGATCCCCTTGCCTCAATCCCCGAGAAGCACCAAGAAGCTCAGACTGTTCCCCATTAATTAAAACGGAGAAAGAGACTGACGTGACACAACTCATAACCCATTGAATCCATTCTTCGCCAAAATCAAAAGCACCTAGAACCTTCTGGAGGAAGGACCACCTAACTCTATCATACACTTTAGCCATATCAAGCTTGATAAACATAGCCTTTTCTTTGGAGGTGGCCATAGAGTGAATGGACTCCGCAGCAATAACCACTCCATCCAGAATCTGCCTACCTTCCACAAAACCACTCTGCTCCTCAAAAATGAGCTTCGAAAGCCACTTTTTCAGCCTTTCAACAATTAGTTTGGAAATAATCTTATAAATAACATTACAAAGAGAGATGGGTCGAAAGTGGCTTAACCTATCTGCCCCCTCATATTTGGGAATGAGAGCAAGGAAGGTAGAATTGAGAGCCTTTAACATTTGTTTGTTCCTCTAAGATTCATGGACCACAGCCAATAAATCCAGCTTGATAATCTCCCAGAACTCTTGAAAGAACTCAATCGGGAAACCATCAGGGCCAGGGGCTTTCCCCTTCTTCATCTGAAACACAATCCCCTCCAACTCCTCTAGAGAAATCTCCCCCATAAGATGATCCATCATTTCCCTCGAAACTAAGGAAGGGATACAAGAAAGGACTTGAGCTTCCTCCACCGAGCCATCCTGCATATCCTCCCTAAATAGGGAAGTGAAATACTGAACAGATTCATTAAAAATATCCTGAAAAGAGGAGAGAGTATCTCCCCTATCATTGACCAAAATAGGAATAGAGTTACCATGACGCCTAGCCTTCACAGAATTGAAGAAGAAAGTAGAGTTTCTATCTCCCTCTTGGAGCCACTCAACACGGGCTTTCTGTTTCCAGTAGACTTCCTCCCTCAACTCCCACTCCTCCAAAGCTTTCAAGGCCTTTGACTCCTCTTGCAACAAATTCTCAGTTACCCCATTCTCCCTAATTATCCTTGTAATACCATCCAACTTAGCCTGTGTAGCAGACTTCGCAATGAAAAATGTTTCCAAAGCAAAGTCGGTTCCACCGCTTAAGCTGATACTTAACAAATTGAAGAAGCTTGAAAAAGACATACATTGCAGTGCCATAGGCAGGTCTACCATACCTCCACCACTGAGCAACATAGCCATGAAGATCAGGATCACGTAACCACATAAGCTGAAACTTGAAAGAGGGATTTCGAGGCATCCGAGCAGAGAGGATAGCAAGCTTTATAGGCCAATGATCTGAACCCCTCCAGTCCAAAATCTCTGAGCTAGAAGACCACATACCACCAACCCAAAAGCAGGAGACCATGAATCGATCCAGGCTTTCTGCAATGCAATCATCACCAACCCTCCAATTATTCCAAGTGAACTGTCCATTGCTAGGCTTGACATCAACAAGATCCAGTGTAGAAATATTATCCTGAAACAACAACGCAGAGGGTTCTAGCCTCACCGTACCACCTCGTTTCTCTGCAAGCTCAGTAATAGCATTGAAATCACCCCAAATGATCCAAGGGTGGTAAGGGGCCATGCTACGGATGACTCGAATATAGGACCACATGAGATGCTTACCCTGAAGCTCCACAGGTGGATACACATTGGAAAAAAGAACAAATTCCCCTGTCTCAAAACAAGAAGCAACCATGGACAAAGAGGACTTAAAAGACACCCACCATTGGGGGAAAATCTTCCTAGGGTTCCATAAGCAAGCCACACCCCCAGAAGACCCCTGAGCACCAACACATTGGCATTCACCATTCTTCCAAAGCTTGGGCCCTAAACCCAACATACAATCAATAGAAAGCTTAGTTTCCTGAAGAAAGAGGACATCAGGAGAATGAAACCTAACCGAATCCCGAACAGCTTTTTGTCGAGGGCCACTGTTCAAGCCCCTAACATTCCATGAAAGAAATATCATTTCAAGGGGCTCGAGAAGTGAGAATCCAGAGTCTTGGCTGACCCTGACTCCACCAAAGTCTCCCCTATAATTTTAATCTTTTCCAAATCTTTCTTCCTACCAAGCTTAGAGACTTTCTCCGCCCCCCCTTTCTTAAGATCTTTTTGCAAAATACCCAACTGATGAGGCGATTTACTATTCTTACCCACCTCCGTACTTGTTCTCCGTGATGAATGAGATGAAACCTCTCCATCCTTCAAAACATCAGAAGCACGACTTGAATCCTCCTGAGCCCCCATCTACAAATTTGTTTCCAAATTCAAAGACCCAACAACCTGCAGAGCAAGGGGAACCCTTGAACTGAGCCCCTCCTGCCTAGAACCTCCCCCATCCTGCTCTAAAGAAGGTAAGCCAGAGCTCTCTACCTGTTGAGTAACCTGCATAGCCTCATCATGAGGCTCCTGTTGATTAGGACCAGAATTCCCCTGATCCAAATTTAACAATCTTGGATTCACCTCTTGCAAGCTAAGATCATCCAACACCTCGAATCTGTTAAAAGTTTCATCATCTTGCCTCTCCTTCAAAGTCCTTTTTTTCCCCTTATTTCTATTCTGAGCTCTGACAGGAGTAAACCCATCCTCCCTGACATCACCACCCAGAATAGGGTCCTTGCCCTTATCAGCTTTAGGTGGATTACGGGGAGGCTGAGAAGATTGAGCCTCCACAGGTTTGGCCTTGGGACATCTACGCTATAAGTGTCCATATTCGTGGCAGAGACGACATTGAAATGGAAGGGTCTCATAGTCAAGCTGCTGCACCCAAGAGTAAGATCCTGTACACACTTCTATAGAATCTGGCAAAGGCTTGCTTAAGTCAATTTCTACACAAAACCGGGCATAAGTCATTACCCTTTTAAACTGTGTTTGTTGCGAAGCAGCAATAGGTCTACCAAGCATCGAGGCTAGTAAATGCAAAACATCGTCGCGCCAACATTCGACCGGGAGCCTCGACAATCGAACCTAGACTGGAACTCTACTCGGAAGCTCCTCAGCCGGATTGAAGCCTGCATGCCATGGCTTAATAAACAAGCCCACCTGGTTGTAAAAGTACGGGCCCCCTTCAAAAACCTTGATCCTATCTGCTAGGCAATCAAAAGTGACCATAAAATAGTTATTTGCCAAGAGCCGAATTTCCATCTCCCCCACTGGCATCCATGTCCTGTGAGCCCAGGATTCCAAAAATTGTAGTGAGATTCTCAAACCCAAGAACTTGTAGTACAAAGAATGTCTTGAATAGTAATCGATATCCTCCATCAGCATCTCCATCGTAATCACTAAATTCGGCCTCTCTTTGCACCTTTCCAGGCACTCATTAATCTTCGAAATCTGAGACCCCCTTGACGAGCCCATTTCCATCTTCTCCGGATCCAAAGAAAATAAGTTATTATCACAAGATTTAGTACCTTGTGGCAAGGGATTTGACCCACACGCTGCTCGGAAATCCATCATGGGGCAGGCCCTAGATGGTTCCCCATGTGACATTGATGAAGACAAGGTCCAAGATAGGCACTCAAGCCCCTTACCAAAAAACAACGGTTTTAGCCCACCAAAAACACCAATACCCCGAATCACTACCCACGTTCCAAGAGTACCCCTGTTGGGGCAGCGAGCACATCACAGGCGCAAACAAAAACACACCCACGCCACTCCCTAGCTCACTGATCAGACAGCCATACACCGAGACAGTCCCAAAATTGGTATCCAAACACCACTCCACAGGCCCAACAACCACCAAAAGCCAGGAAAGAGTCCCACGCCCACCACACGCGGGCTAAAATAGAGATCAAAAACAGCTCCCAACACGCCTGCAGTGAAAAGGAAGGGAATATCCCACTGAAGAAAATAAACCATCCCCCCGAAAGCGCAACCAAAGCCCTCCCCCAGCAGAAAAATTCACCATGAAAGCGAACCTGGTCCCCAAACGGACATGCAAGCTCCAGATTCACCATGCAGCCCAGGCCAGAAAGTCCACGGGTGCAGAAACCAGAGCCATCCGTTCCATTCCTATTTGAAGTTTTTTTCTTCTTCACACATCAATCTCATGCAATCATTATAATTTAATATTAAGGTTCTTTTAAAAAAAAAAAAATTATTTTAAATTGTATGACATAGATATTTTATTTAAAAAAGAAATTTTAATTATTTGTAAATAATTTTTTTCTAAATATTTCAAAAAAAAAAGTGTGAGAAAGATTTTAATCACAAATTTTAAAATTAGATAAGAATCTTTATTTGTAAATCTTCTAAAATAAAACCTATATTCTTTAAGTTTAATAATTAAAAAATAAGTAATGAAAAAAAATAGAAATGAAGATATTCTCTATATTTTCTATTTATTTAACCTTTTAATTTTAACTTTTTGAAAGGACTAGATATTCATAGTAGTTTCATAGTTAAGTTGGACTATTATTTTTTTGGTTGGGTAGACTTCAAAAGGTGGTGTCTTTATAGGGGTATTTAGTTATTATGAAGTTTTAGTCTTTAGACATGCCATTATTAGTTGAAAAAATGAATGGTTGAGAAAATTTTCATTCATGTTTCACAATATATGCTTGATGTCTATTTTTAGAAAAGGGCATTAAATATATCCAAAGTTTTTCCACTCTAATTATGGGGTAATGCATTAGCTTTTTTTTTTGTCTTTATTTTAAGGAATTAATATAAGTTGAAATCAATTTTGTTTTGTGAATATGCATAACATTATATTTAAATTAGTAATATATGTACCATTCATAAAAATAAAATACAAAAAACAAATACTTAAAGAAAAATGGACAAAATTTTATACTTAAAAGTTTTGATTACTAATAATTAAGACAAATGTTAGTCATTTATAACTTAATAAAACTATTGTAAGAATCATATAGTTTCTTAATTTTCAATCTCAATATTAATAAGACATAAAATATTGTAAAAATTTCATGTATCTATAAATACACAAGAAAAAAATATTGAAACCTTTATGTACAAGATAAAATATTAAATATTTATGACTATAATAGAATGTTCCTCCATGTTGGGGAAAGGGAAATCATTCTTACAATAAACTTTATTGATGTCTTTGAATTAGTGCACAACCTTATGCCTTTAATCTTTTTGCTCAATGGAACTCCAATGGACACCCACTTTGGATATTCAATAAATCAAATGAATCAAACATCTAGCAATTTCTAAATTTATTCCTTTACTAGGAGAGCCACCTTAGGATGCATTTTTCATAGCTTTTTGTGAATTGGTTTAGCATCAAGTTGTAGCACAAGGTGGTGAATGACCAAGGATGGGTGCAATATGGGAATGTCTACATTAGATAATGCAAATATACCTAGATAATATCTATGTATTATGGATAAGTATTCTTTCAACTCAAGATATAAAGTGGTTGTTATTTGTTCTATCTTTGTACTTAGATTAATGTCCACGACTTCCTCAAAAAGGAGGGTGATCCATATTTTAGTGATGTGGGAGACAATGGATGGTGTAGCTCACTTTCAATGGGTGTATCTTCTATAGTTGAAAAAAAAGTTAACTTCTATAAAGGGAGGATCTCCCTTGAGATCACTTCACTCTTTACACTAAGATAAATCAACAGCGTAAGTTAACCTAAATCCTCTCCAATTATCCATTTTCTAAAGAGGTCAAATTTTAACAAACATAATAGAAATGACTAACTAAAATTCTTGCTAAAAATGAACCAATAAAAATATCTTCCAATAGAAGAATATTTACAAATTTTTATTAATTGAAATAAAGTACTTGAATCACAAAGAATTTTGGGTTCAAAATTGGAAACCTTTGCTTAGGACACCAACATGTCCCATAGATGTCTTAACATAATGTTGTTGTCCAATCTAAATGCAAAATCAAAAGTACTACCAAGTACGAAAATACTTCTTGTACACATAAAATATGAAAAGAAACTATTTTAAAGTAGGTAAATTTTTTGATAATTAAAATAGAAGTAAAAAAAAAAAACTACTTAAATATTAAATTAAAATAAATTAAAATATAAAAGAAATATTGAAAAATATATCATCTAGCACTACTTCTCCAACAGAGCTTGCAAGTAAAGAAATATAAAATTGTTTTGTGGTTGTTTAGGAGCTTACCTCAACTAAACCCCTATTTGGGTATTCTAACCTCCACATACAACTTGGTTTTTTGATATATTTGAAATAAGAAGTAAAGTTCCTAAAATTGAAAAAATGACAATAGCTAAGTTAGATGTAATCCTAAATATACTATGTTAGCACTTATAATTTACAAATGAAGATGAAAATGTGAGTAAATGAGAAAGGGAATAATGGATCACAAGAAAAAAATAGTTTTTGAAAATCCTCCAAGAATATTGTTGTTTCTTTACTTCAATTGTTTACCACAATCCCATGAAGATATTGCTTAAAAAATAACATAGAAATCACATACAAAATTTTGGTATAACTGTGAAATTCATTGGTTTCTCCACAAGTTATAGATTCAAGAAAAAGTTGCCAAGATAATAGAATGAGAATTAAAAATCAAATTGGAAAACCAAAAAGGTAACTTAGATGTTGAGAAGCAACCTAGATTCACATGCAAAGCCATTAATTCCTCAATTTTTAGTGAGACTAGGGGAAAGTAACACTCAAACAACCATAGATTCATGAAGTTTTGTGTTAAGGAAATTTAGATCCAAAAATCCCATATCATCATAAGATACAATAAATGCAAAATGGAAGTGTTAACATTTTATATTTAAGATACTCTATATCAAGATGTTAAAGTGAAGACATGATGGAGTGAAATTGTAAGGGTATTCAATTTTTGACACTACAATTTCCCCCACTTTAGCAGGTATATGATCTACACTAAATAATGTAGTTTCATAAATTTCATACCTTTACAATTTCACACTATTTTTTGTGCCCACTTTAGTGCCCATTTTCTTAGTGTTTCGTAGGCTCATTTCAACCCTTGCATCAATATGTTTCCCTCTAAGGGTGCTCAAGCCTTCTTTTTTAGGAGCACTTCTTTATGTCATCTTTATATAAGCCTATGTCATTCTTCTCTCCCATAATTTTTTAACATAAATTATCTAGACACTAGCACTTAGTGCCTTCACATCCATGCATAGCACTAGCATCTCATGACATTTTTTTGTTCAAAGGCTCATTCTGAGTTTTTTCCCACATGTCACCTTCTCAAGTAAGTGAAACATATCAAAATGATTTGTAATTTTGCATCTATGTCTTCCTCTTCCCTCCTCTTCCCAATTTTGAAGTTGATCTTTCATTTTAGAAAATTCTCTCTTAACTCTCTCTCTCTCTCTCTTTCTCTCTCTTGTCTCTCTTGCACTCTCTAGCTCACACACAATTCTGTACAACTTGTTACATCTCTCTACATTACTCTCACAATATTTTTAGCTCTTTCTTTGTCTCTTCGATTCCTCAAACCCCTACAAGTAAAATATTCATAGTTAATATTATCATTAAACAAACATTTCTTGTGCCCTTGAACACCTTGGGATTATCACATACCCTATCAAATAATTTTATTTAATCATTATTATTACTTCTAGACACACTTAGAAAAATAAAACACACTATCTCTTTTTATCTATCTATCTCGGTTGTTGTGGAGGTGGAAACACCAAATTATGGATTTGACTAAGGTAAATCCCCAGACAGTTCCAAACAATTCTCATCTTGTTGTTTTAAAGGTTAGGTGGTTTTTGGAACTCAAGCTATATAATATAGGATTTTCTCATGTGATTGGTACATGATGATAGTGATACATGAGGATATATGTACACATCAACATACTAGTGTTCTGGGTAGAGACCTCTTGATTTAAACTACAGGTTCCTTATCAACTATATTTTACATTTCTATAGTTATTAAAATTAATTTATCTTTCTATTTGGAGATATTTTTGTCACATCCCCATCAATAGATGAAAGTGATCAATGAAAAATAACAGTGAATATATATTAGAAAGAAAATTCATCGAATACCTTATGAGATGACAGAGATTGGAAATAAGTCTAAAGGCTGAATATGAATTAAAATTAATATATATTAAAGGCAACAATTTTAAATTACAAAGGAGCGATTCCATTAAAAGATAGTGATAATAATAACTAAGGCACCAATTATATTATGTCATAAAAGAGCAATGGTTATATTCTACATATGCAACAATTAAAATTTAAGAAGGTAGCGATTCATTTTTAGAACAAAAAATAATAAGTTAATTAGTAGTGTTAAATTGTTACACCCCAATTGTATAGTTACTATTTACTATTAATGTAATGTGAATTCTAGAGATGAATAAATTATGCTTATACCTTGTTATCAATATGAATGTTATCTCATTTGATGTTGTCTCATTTGATGTTATCTTAGTTGATGTTATTCATGGTGAAATACTGCATATATGAGAATGGATGGTTATTGAATTATTATTCTAACTTTGGAGATGTTTTATGTATACTGCATATGTTGTGAACAATTAACTACCATGTGCATGTGTTAGTGGGTGTAGGTATGTGTTGATTCCTCCAGGCGGAGGGGAAGTATCACTCAGGAGAAGATCTTGGTCGGCTAACTAGTAAAAGTAAACTATCTGAGTATATACACACACCACATCAGAATGCTTGAGTTGAGCCAGTTTATGGGTAGATGGTAAGTCATCCTTAGTTGATATGTTTGAATTTGAGAGTGTTGTTTACTAATACATGCATTATTGGGTGATGTTTATCTATTTGAGCTTTTGAGATCTTTCTTGTACTATTACACTTATATTGACAATTGGGATGTACGTAGAAATATGTGTATATATATGCACATGCATGTCAATGGGATCTAACGAAATATTTATGCACATGTATAGATGTACCACACGTAAAAACTTGTCAATATGATGGTAATCATGAATGGTTATATGTGAATTGGATGTGAACACACATATATATATGTATCTAGTATATATATATACTATACATATATATGTGTGTGTGTTTGTGTGTGTGTAGTATATACATGTATCCATATGTATATGTATATTGATACATGCATACGTTGGCAAATGGAAACACTCATATAGATGCATCGATATAGATAAACCTACACATACATGTATATAGAGGCATATACACTTATACATATATATATATATATACATTCATATAATGTGTTTATTATATATAAACTATCTTGCTTGTACTCTTATATATATGTAATGTCCCAGAATTGCACCTAGGGGCAATTCCACATTTTGGCATTTTTGCCTAGCATTTATGACGCCTTGAGATATTAATGAAAAAATCCCATGGGTTAGAATTTCAAAATTATGACTCCATGTGGACAAGTGGCTAAGCAACAAAATCCTGGTGATGTGTTTCTTGAGAATATAGGCTTTGGATGAATGCACGACGCGTAGACGTCTGTGTGGCGGGTTAGTGTCCTGGAAATTTCTCAAGTTCAAAATGTGGAATCTGGAAGGTTAACCCTTGAGACAAGTGTCCTAGCAGTTACATTCTGAAAGTAACGGCTCTTTGTCACCTTTTGAAAGAATTAAAAACCCCTTTTTGGCTTTCATTTGGGGGTTGGAAGACATCACTCAAGCTCTCTTGTTACTTTGCTCCAACTTTGAGATCTCTTCACTTTTGATAGCAGTGCTCTCACAAGCGAAGCCATGCCAGACTGAGGTCCTCCCAATAGCTGCAAGAACTCTCAAGCAAGCACTCAACGGTGCATCTGTGTGCTCTAGAGAGGGCCTAGGCCTGTGGGTAACACTCTCTCTCCCTCACTTTCCCTAACATATTTTCTCATTTAGTATCTTGTGGTGTAGGTTCTACTCTTGAGCGGGTATTGCTTTCACCACATGCTTCTCGTGGTGTGGGTTCTACTCTTGAGCAGGTTTTTCTTTTTCCACACACTTTGTTTACATCTTTATCTTTCCTTTCCAACTTGGCTGTATGTGGACATGGGAACACCAAAATAGGGTTTGACTAAGGCAAGCCCCTATATAGCCACCCAACAATTTTTCTCTCATTATTTTGTGCTTAGGTCATGAAAAGGAGCTTGGAGTGAAGACTCTGACGTCTAGAGGAAGGTAAGCTTTCTCCAAGCATCCTGGTATTCATTTTAGTTTTTGGTTTTCTAACTAGTCATATAGTTTAGTACGACTCACCCTTGAGCTTAGAAGCAAGGATTATTTCTGTCCATTTGAGTCCCTGAGTTCTCTGTTGCTCAGGGTTCCTACGCATCCTTTAGACGACAGCGTACTGCGTTGGCATCCTGGAATTGCACTGACGTCCTCTGGCTGAGAGCTCCTTCTTCTGACATAGAAATTTCCTAGTTTTTCTCTTTCAAGGTCTTTGGTGGGTTTTCCCTAAACATAATTGAATCCTAGTTCTTTATTGTTTTGTAAATTTGATCTCCTGAGGTGTATAAGGGAAGTTTGTTCCCTGGTGATCTCTCGAGAAAAGAGATACTTGTGTGCAACGAATACCTCTTATATCACATTTTGGTGAACCTGATGTGAATGCCAGATCTTTTTTCATGATGTTGCATGTTCATGACTTTTCTGAGGAAGATTTCAATATGTTGGAGGATACTCTAGAGATGATTTATTAGAATTACTCTCCCCTATCCACAAATCTCCCAAAAAAGTCTCCTCTCGTCAGGCTGAGGGATCAGTGAATGTGGTGGTGGTTTCTATGGCTCCTCCAAGCCCTAAGAAACCCGTCATATACGTGACCCCGACCAAATTTTTTGTCTATGGGATTTCATGTTGTAGCAGTTCACCAAACTTATACTCAAGGTTCGTGAAGGCTACAGACTCTACATCTTACAACACTATTGGACACACATATCCTACAAGGAGTAATAGAAAAAATTTGAATCAACAATCTACTGAACTCCTACATCACAACCATTTGTCCCTACTTCTTTACCACCTTCTCAACCAAGCCTTCCTTCAACACCTAAACCTGCGATCAAAGCACCAGGTGATTATGATCTTGTTGAGCAGCTTTGCATTACTCCAAATAAGATCTCGCTTTGGGACTTGCTTTAAACCACTTCAGTTTATCAGGAGATGCTCCAAGAAGCTTTACAAAAGATTCTCTTGCTTGGATCCTCTAGGCCTATGAATGTTGATGCGCTATTGGCTCATATTTATGCAAATTCTCTGAATATCACATTCCACCTGCAAGAACTCCCACCTCTGGATGTGTAAAAGCAAGCAGAGCCTTTGATGATTATAGTCAATGTTAGCAACATTGGTATTAGGTGCACCCTCGTTGACATCAGTTCAACTCTTAATGTTTGTGCTGTAGACCTATTACCTAAGATTAAGATTGATTCATCTTCTTTAGCAACTTCCTCCTTGTACATTCATGGATTCGATAACGTCGACCTCCAAGCTCTAGGTACGATAATACTACCTTTGCAACTGGGCCCTGTTACCCTACCCACATTAGTTTATGTGATGCCTGACCCCTTACCGTATAACCTAACTCCTCTTAGGGAAACCTTGGATCCATGCTATGGGTGTGGTGACTTCTACTTTACACCGCTCTTTGAAGTTCATTGCAAATAATTGAGTAGTCACAGTTAAAGCGAGTATCGGAAGTGAAGAACCACCTAAAGCAAAAGACCCTGAGTCTCCCTTGTCTTCTTCTCAAATGAATGCTTTCCTTGGAAATGATTGGGGCTCCTTGAATTTTTCTGAATTCTTCATTGCAAAATACAAGGTAAACCCCTCTTGCATAGACCTTCTAGGTACCCTTGATACTAAGGCAGATGATATTCTCGCGGAGGAGGAGAAGTGTGATCCTGTTTGGGAGATTACTTCATCCTACGTTGAGGAAAATAATCTTGCTCTTGCAAAGGAGATTAATGTTTGTGAGTCTGATAAGGAAGGTGGGAATACCCCCATAGAGACATTTGATATCCATTGGTGGAATGAAACGCTCTATGTGGATCCGCCACCTCCTAAGGTTTTGCAAACTCGTTACGGGTTCGAATATGAGCTCGCTTCTCAGTATGGCTATGGGTAGAAAGGCCTAGGGCATATCGAGCAAGGAATTTAGGTCCCTATCTAGTTCAAGCCGCTAGGTATGTACAGGATCATCATGGAAAAAATAGGCCCTTAAGTGGCAAAAAAATTAGAAAAATTAGAGTTAGGCAACTTGACGTAAAAATTTGAATAAGTTATCTATATTATTTCAAAAATATGTCAAAATAGAATCTATAGAAAATTGAATGTAGTTTCTAAACTACAAGGTTTGTTTATAAAAAAAATCTATTTGGTGAAAATTTGAAATTTCAATGCAGTAGTACTTAAATTTCAGGGAAAAAATAAGAAGTAGGTGTTTGTCTGACCACACTAACCACAATAAAATGATAATATTTTTTTATAAGATTTTAGATATAAGTAGAGGACTTGTGTCCCGATGTGATGCATATTTTTTCATAATTTTTTTCCAAGCAAATAATTAATTATGAATTTTTTATTACAACTTTTAAAAAATATAAAAAAATCGTATGTCTGACCACCTTAACTTGGTCAAAACTTCATGAAATTCAATTTTTATTTTTTTAATCCTATAGTATGTGAAGCATAGAATGTGACTCATGTTTTGGATTCAAAAAATATGATATCATTTGAAAGCTATAGATGTTTTTCAATCAACCTATTAATTAGGACTTTAGTCAAAATTTGAATAGAAAATGAATAATAATTACTTATTAAATTCAAAGTAAAGCATAATTTATATTGGTGGAAAGCTGAGAATCTCCTTTAAAAACCCTTTTCGTTTCATCAATTTTGAGTAAAAAAAAGTCGCTAGCCACATACCCATCATATTGCCACTTTTTTGCCCATCATGATCCTGCACATACCTCGCGACAACGCTATCTGGGTTTGGGATGCTCTGTTGAATAGTATAAAGAAAAGCCTTGGTGGAGTGTTAATATGATCTTAGTCGAGCTATTGAACCTGGTTCACCTTGAGTTAATAGAGGAAGGGGAATAGGCCGAGAAAGTCCCTCTCGATGTCTTCTCTTCGGATGAAGTGCTAGAGGAATATCTAGGTGCCTATTCCCTGTTGCCTCCTTATCATCACAAGAAATAGTTCCCATATCATTTTCATAGTCAAGCGTACTTTGGAGAATCCATTTTGAGTATTGATGAGGAGGACCCTCTATCTAACGTCAGTGATTCAATGTCATGCTATCTCATCCTAAAGACCATAGTTCCCTTCTTAAAGGAGATACTGTCGAAGTAGCTATGGATCCTAAATCCTCAAAAAAAGTGATCAGGATCAGAAAGTTCCTATCTTTGGAGGAGGCAGATGAACACTCCGATCTCTTGCATTCTCATCCTGACATCTTCGCTTGGACATACAAGGACATGCCCGATATTGATGAGTCTATAGTGGTTCACAATATCATCCTATGTCCCGATGCCAAGCTAGTTAAATAAAAAAATCCAAAATATCAATCCTAGGGTGGCGTTGATGGTCAAGATCGAGATAGAGAAACTGTTGAAAGTAGGCTTTATCCATCCTATAGGATATTCCCCTTGGATTTTGAATATAGTTTCCGTTAGTAAACCTAATGGCCATATTTGCATATATATCAACTCTTGCGACCTTAATAGGGCTTCTCTTAAAGATGATCTTCTGTTGCCTAATATAGATATGATTGTCAACTCGACTGTAGGCCATGCATTACTATATTTCATGGATGGCTTCTCGAGTTACAATCAAATTCATATTAACCTGGATGATTAGTACAAGAAAACCTTCACTACCCCATGGGGTACTTTCTCTTATGTGGTCATGCCCTTTGGATTAAAGAATAAGGGAGCTACTTACCAACGGACAATGACCCTAATATTTCATGATTTCATCCACAAGATCCTAGAAGATTACGTTGATGATATATTAGCGAAATTGATAACCTGCCAAGATCATGCAAATAACCCCCGTCTTATCTTTGAGAGGCTTCGACTCTATCAGATGAGACTAAATCCCCATAAGTGCGTTTTTGACATTGACGCCGACAAGCTTTTGGGGTTTATAGTTTCTCATCGTGGGATCGAAGTTGATACTAATAAGATTGATGCCATCGTTAAAATTCCTCCATTGAGGAATATCACCGAGTTGCAAAGTTTACAAGGGAAGATTCAGGATATTCATAGATTTATATCTCAATTGGCTGATCGTACCCTTCCTTTTACTCGTTTATTAAAAAAGGATGTTCGCTTCATATGGGATGAAAAATGTCAAAAAGATTTTGAATCAATCAAATCCTATTTGGCCAATCTTCTCGTATTGATGCTAGCTATGTAGGATAGACCCTTTCTACTTTACCTTGCCATGCCACCATATACTTTGGTAGCTCTCTTGGCTCAATACAATGACGTTGGAAGGGAAAGAGTGGTCTACTACATTAGTCGTGTCCTGGTTGACTATGAAACCCGTTATTCCTTCATGGAGAATCAATGCCTTGCTCTCGTCTTCGCTACATAGAAGTTGAGGCACTATCTCCTCCATGTCAAAATGCATGTCAATAAAAATAGATCTTTGAAAGCATCTATAGCATCGACCTAGCTAGGAGATTAGTGAAATGGGTTATGTTGCTTTCTGAGTTTGACATAAATTTTGTTACTCAGAAATCAATAAAGGGTCAAGTAGTTGCGGATCAACTGGAAGACACTCCCTTATCTCACTCCTTTCTAGGGTTGGATTTGTTTCTTGATGAAAATATTTTTGTAATTAATCATGACCTTGAGTGGCAAATGTATTTTGATGGATTGAATTGTCAAACTAGTTCTGGAGCTGGTGTGATTCTAATATCCCCTAAAGGTAGACCGGTTCCTCTAACCTTTCGACTAGATTTTTCTTGTACCAATAACATCACCAAGTACAAATCCCTTATTGCTAGCTTATGTGCAGCGATTGCGCTAAAAATCAAACGTCTTTGCATTTTAGGTGACTCTGAACTTATGGTGAACCATAGAACGGGAACCTATCAAGCCAAGCAAAGTAAGTTGTCTTGATATCGAGACCTTGTCTTGTCCTTGCTTAAACTGCTCTCCTCTTTCACAATAGACAGTATCCCTAGGAGAGAAAATAGACACGCTGATGCCATGGCAAGCACTGCTTCCTTGGTACCTTCAAAAGAAAATATGAAAGAATACCACTTCGTGGTCCAGGTCCTGTGGACCCCTGTGGTTTTTGATCAACCTGAAGTAGAGTCCCTTGTATGTTCCCATGTGGACTCTGGAGAGTTGTTTTCTAATATCTACAACTACCTAAAGATTGGAAACTTTCCTAATGATGCGACAAAGAACTATCGCACTCGTATAAGAAAGCTTTCAGTTCGTTATGTTATTTTTTCTGATATCCTTTATAGAAAAGCCTATAATGGCTTGCTTCTCAAGTGTCTCACTAAAACAAAAATACCCCTTGCCCTTAAGGAAGTGCATGCAGGCTCTGGGGGTGGACACTTTGGTGGTAGATCCTTGGCAAGAAGACTGATACACATGGGGTACTATTGGCAAACAATGGAACAATATTCCTTCAATTTTGTTAAGAAGTGCCCTCAATGTCAACAACACAGTTGTCTTTTTCATCTGCCTACCCAAGAATTACAAAATCAAACTTCCCCTTGGCCATTCACAAAATGGGGGTTGGATATTATTGGAAAAATATCACCTCCTTCTTCCAAGGGACATACCTTCATCATCACTGCTATAGATTACTTCACGAAATGGGTCGAAGCCATCCCACTCTGATCCACAAACGCTGAAGCTATATGTAGTTTCCTCATGAATAACATCATTTCTCAATTTGGATTGCCTGCTATAGTTGTTTCTAACAATGGTACCCCTTTCAAGAACAAGGAAGTGAAGCAGTTCCTCGAGAAATTCCATATTCAACATAGATTTTCCACACTGTACTATCCACAATATAATGGTCAAGCAAAAGCATCTAACAAAACTATTGAGCTTATTCTCTATAAGACAGTTAATAAGCATGGTAAAGATTGGCATATTCAACTGATGTACGCTTTGTGGGCCTATCACACAAGTGTTTGCATGGCTACAGGAACAATGCCTTACAACCTCATGTATGGTGCCAAAGCTATTATGCCTTTAGAGTTGGAAATTTTTTCTTTACGGGTTTCCCTTAAAGGGTTAATTGATGATGAAACCTACCGAGTTAACCATTTGCATTGGCTTGAGATGCTCGATGAGTGTTGTCTAAGGGCCCTCAACATCTTAAAGCTTATCAATGGTGGTTATCTAGGCAATATAATCAAGGCGTGCTTCCTAGGACCTTTAAAATAGGAGATCTAGTTCTCTGTGAAAACCAAAGGAATGTAAATGCACCACCTAATCAGAGAGGAAAATTCAGTCCCAACTAGTTAGACCCTTACATTTTGATCTTCGTATATGGTTTAGGTGCCTATGGATTATCATATATGGATGGAATGCCTTTAAAAGAGCCTGTTAATGCGATGCAACTTTGATGGTACTACACATAATGTTCTATGTCATCTATGTTGTGTTCCCTCTACAGAAGGGTAGTAGCACTACATAAGTTGACATTATTCATTAACACATTAATTCAGATTTTTTTGTTGTTGTGAATGTCCATGTGCATGTGTGTGATTGTGACCATGCATCACATTACATCTATTAAAATCATTAGATCATCATTGTATTTAATTAACATACTACCATGTGTGTTTATTAAATCATGATTAGCATCTAATGTAAATATACATCCATATCATAAACATAAAAAATAAAGAACATACACATCCAAGTGAACAATGCCATGAGATCAGAATCAATGTATCCACATATATATATATACACAATATATGTATCCAATTTCATATACATGTATCGAGCCACTACTTTAAAAAATGAGTGGCTGCTACATATGTGTCTATAAAAAAGATCTTCAAGTATGTATGTATATGAATCTTGCTGCAAAAATGATATACAAAACTCATGACGATGATGCCTTTGGTCACTACGGTACATGGCTCATGGAGCCCTTTGGCTCTAGTGGATGCTCTGGAACCCTGGGGAGAGGCTGAATGGTAGTCATGGAGCACGAGCGATGGGAGCGTGAGGCAGAAAAAGTTGCTTGCATCCCACTGATCTCCCCCTGAAGAGAGGATATTGTCAGCTTTTCCCACCTCAACTGGTCCTGCAGTCACTAAACCTCTGCCGGGATCATAGTTGTTAGTTGCTCGTCAAGGTCATCGAGACGGCTTTGGAGGGCATCATGTGCTTGCTCAGTGGCATCAACCCTGCTCACTGTTGTGTCTCGCTTGGTGAGCACCATCCGCAACTCCCCCAATAGCTAGTCATGTTGCCCCCGAATGGTCATCAACTCCATAGTAAGCTAGATGATCTCCATGCCATGCTCCTTGTAAGCGGTCCTCAGGTGTGTGACTAGCTCGAAGTTGGGGGTATGATGTCTTACAGATGTTGGTCTGTACGCCTTAGGAACTAATCCATGAATCAGCACAACAGGGGCGTTGACCTCTGAAATACAATGAGCTATGAGCCCAACCCATCCCTGTGCATCCTCTGCAATCACAGAGAAAGAAAGACGTATCAGTATCACATGGCATGTATATATGTGTCATAAAGCGAAAAACTAGAAGTACTGAAACATAAACAATGGATCACGTATACTTGGGTCCCCTAGTTGCCATGTTAGATCAGGGTGAGGATCGGTGCTAGGACCCGTGCCGCCAGCCTCGATGGTCACTCCCGGTGCTGCTAGCATGATAGCTGCAGTAGAAGATGGTGGTGCCGAAGAGACAGGGGTAGCTAGTGGGGGATCCAACCTCCTCCGCCGCCTCGGCCATGGTGGTTCCACCTCCTCCTGTGGTGCCTCCTCCTCCTCCCTAGTCTGCTACTAACCTCTCCTCTTTTCTTGTGGTGGCTGGGGTGGTAAGTCCTCCTATGGACCAAGCTCCCCTCTTGGAGCACCCTCACCAAACACAAGAGCTAGACGATGCTGCTCCCACCATCGCATGAAATCAACCGCTACCCTGACATTATCTACCGTCGATATAGGAAGTAGATCATGGTTAGGCTCATCATCATCTAATGGGTCAATATTTGTAATAGTGAGGCAAGGGCGGTCCCCAACCATTGCTACACTCCTATGGGCCCTAGTTTAGGTGGGCACATCTGCTGGTATGGTCTGTGGTTGGCCATGTTGCCGCATGACCTAACTCTAGTAGTAGAGAACTATAACAAAATCCCTCTACCCAATCAAAAAATGGTTGCACTGCAGGTTCCTCAGGTACCTACTTTTGTCCACCCACCTGAAAAATTAGTAGGGTCTCCATCGGACCCCATCTGTAGTGAGAGTGTCGAACTGTAGCCGCTAAAACTATAAATCTCCAAATCTGCATTGGCCTGTCATGTCATACCAGTGGGCCATGGAAACCCGATATGACTATCGCTAGGGAAAACCAACTGGCTGGGTGCACATGATGTGGGAAAAGGTCCACACCTGTAAAAGAGTGCATGTTGTGAGGCTATGGTACTCATAGTGTACGTACTAGCCTACCTCCTGGTAGAGGTGTGCTAGCATGTTGCGGCCCCAAGAAAAAATGGTCCTGTGCTCCACCATCTCTCTGATAGTGTGGATCCCCTTGTGCAGGTGTGAGCCTTGCACATCAATTGTGATCCAAAAAGAAATGGTCACGACCATAACTCGACTGATCAATGGTGTTGTTGTCCTCGCATGGTCATACAAGTGCGTATAGATATGACTCATGCTGTTGTCGCCGTCTATCCTCCCTGTGTAGTAGAGGACTCCCTTCATTCACTCCTGCACCAATTGCATATCGTCAAGAGCCACCCACCATTCGTGGATGTGTAACTCGAGGATCCGATAGAAGTCCTCGATTGTGACGGTCATCTCTCCACATGGCAATTGGAAAGATGACGTGGTGGCATCCTACTGCTCCATAAGGGATGTCAACATCTGCTCATGGTATCTCATCTCTAGCATGGTGAATATGTTCCAGAGAACGACCCACTTAAAAAGTGTGACCTCATCCTCAGATAAACAGTCCCTTTGCTCACACATGAGCTAGAATTCTCACCCTCCCGGATGCTCTTGAATCTCCAGGTACTTCTAATGGAACCCTAAAAATATATATATATATTTTTGTTCCATCTTAAACCCTTATTGCATTTGGATATAGGGTTGTTATTTTGAGGGTTTAAGGTTCTATTTGTTATCAATACTCATAGGGTTCTATTTTGTCCTTGACTCCTTCTTACCTGGTGCCAGTCATTCTTTTTAAATCTCATATCATTGATCTGGTAATTGGTCCCTCTAAGCCTAGGTCTAGGCCTTATATTTTATAAGGATTCAGTAAGGGATCTTTTGGATCTCTACATTATATGTATTTCATCATTTTGAACATCTTGAGCCTATCATTCTCATGTTGTCTTAGAGAGGTTCCCCTTCTAGAACAACTAATGAGCACATGCCACAAATTTCCACTTAAGTCTCGATGGCCCTCACAACTCATTGCTTGTCATTGATTTATGCATAGGTTCACACCTTGGATTGGCGACGAGAGTTGGAATAATATTTTCTTTTAACATCGCTCATTGCTAATAGCTTTTGAGCTTTCAAATTTGTAATAGCGATGAGTGATGCTTCTATCTTTATGTTCTTATCACTCATCGTGGATGGCCATAAAAAGATAAACTTGGAACAAAGATGAGCGATGTGATGTGATTTCTTGAATCTCACATGATTGTGGATATGTTTTGAATGTAAAGTATCACATCAGTGATATGTGATGGACCTTACAAATTTTGTAAATCTTCTCATCAGTAATTGCTCACAAAATATATGAGGAGAATTAGTGATGAAAGAAGGCCTTATGTAATAACTTTATCGCTCATCGCAGATTTGTTTTAGAACTTAAGTTTTGAATTAGCGATAAGTGATGGATGTCCTCTAAAGGGTTTCTCTTTCGCTAATGTGATATGATCCTATGAGTGATGTATTTTGTGCCATTTGTTTTATGCAGGTTGTATGTGTCCAAATTTGTTGCTATTACAACATCTCCCATCGTAGATAGAAGCCTTGATGCAAGTTTTGAATTAGCGATGCGCGACAGAGGGATGAATGTGACCAAAGGTTTGGCTACAAAACTAGGGGCTAAAGACTACTATAGGGATGTTTACATCACTAATGAAGCTGGGTGAGGATGAATTCAATCAGCGAAAAGAGATGGCCATCAATGAAATGAGCAACATGACAAGATCCTGGGGATTTAGCATAAAGGAAAAAGGAAAGCAGCGAGAGGATTGAGGAACCATTGATAAGGTTTTAAAGCAGGATGATCCAATGGACTAAGATCATCGCATGGATAAATTTCATTGCTAATTGCACCCTAAAATTTGGGGAGGATCAGAGATGAAGCGATGAAGTTTATGTAGAAAGTTTCCCTCTAAGAAAAAACTGGTCTTATGTACCTTGCTGATAATAATGAAAGCACAGATTAGGTTGGTGATACATGTTGATTGACAGATCACAACACTTGAGCTGACATCATTGTTTTCTATGAGTAAGTTGTTAAGGACATAAAAAAAAAGGCTCATATCACCATGGGTGAAGTTTTAAGTGCTTTAAAAGCAACGACTTAGATTTAATACTGAGCTGTAAGTTATCAACTAGCTCGCATGAGGAGTTTTTGAGTCATTAATCTTGCATGCTTAAAATTTCCTATTAAATGAAGATTGCTTGATTGATCTTCTTTCTCCTAATTCATTTTTCAATGAATGAGGGTTGAGGGCTAGTAACTAAGTGTGTGGGAATTGAATTCTCCTAAGAAGTGTGTAGACATTCTAGGCAGGTAGGTTTGCCATGATGATTGGGGAGTTTGAGAAGTTGATTTTATTTGAGTCTGAGGAAGGTCTTTAGAATGAAAGTGGAATACATGGAGCTCCTAATACACCAAAAGGAAGAATAGAATTTAGGAAATTCAAGGAGTATAGTACCAAGGAAAATTACCATCCACGAGAGCAGATGGTTTTAGAAGAATTAGTTAAACATAGAGAGAAGAGGATGGTGAAATATAAAAAGAAGGAAAGGAGAGAGAGTGAGCACTGTAAGGCCTATCTGAAGGAGTGCAATTCTCCATGTGAGGTTTCTAATAACCCTTCAGATGACGAGAGTGACATTGATACAGAGGGTGATTATTGTCCCGTCTCCCTGGTACTATTAGTGAATTGTGACAAGGAGGTGTTGACAGTTTCTCCAATCCCACCATGAGAAAAACATGGGCGAGTATCCTTTGAGGTCAATGACTTAGAGTGATGTTTGCACCTTGTTTTTGTTTTTGATGACACCATGCCATTTGTGTTAGGATTTTCCTATTTAGCACTCATGTGATTTCTTGTGTCATGTGCTGAGGTGGAATATTTTTGGGTTGGTATGTAGAGGAAGTTCCAGACTAGTTAACCTTGGCAGCACATATGTTGTTTCCAGACAATATAGAAGTTTGTGCTAGATTTGCTATTGGAGAATCTTCTTTGGTCAACAAGGATGAGGATTCAACATAGTTACAACAAACTCTTCTTTTCGAGGAGCTAGCGCGTCTTCATTAAGGGAATATGGAATGTGGTCTTTTACTCTTCCATTTTCCTCAAATGATTGCATGTAACAAACTAAGAATATCTCAAATTCTGGTCAAATGAAATGAAATGTAAATGTAATTAAGCCTGATGCTTGTTGCTCCCTTATTCTATAAAATGGATTTCAGGGCTTATTACAGAGGTCGGATTCTGAAGTCTTAATAGGGTTCTAGGTGAAAGCTAAGTTTAGAAAAGGCACTTAGAATAGAATACTGAAATAGGCTAGTAGTTTGTTTTGGTTAAGAATTCATGTATGTAATGGTCTTAAATGAGTTTTATAGAAATTACTGATATCGAAACAAATATTAGTCTATAAGCCAATACTCTCCTATGTATGTTTCTTATGAAGTTATGAATGAGAAATACTAATGGTGTTATCATTTGTCTTCAAATATTTCATTTGAATGTATTACTCTGTTTTTAGCTTTAATTCAAAGAATTAATTAAAATGCTTGAATAGGGTTATAAACTTTGTAAGGAATGACTTAGGATTTCTATGTAAATATTTCTTGCACAGTGAGTTTTCGTAAATGCAAGCAATACAAAGATAGTTCATTTCTTCCTTAAGTGAGTAATTTGTAAATTATTGATCCTCTTGTATACTTGACTCTGTTGATCCAATTGATGAGACACTAGTCTTTTTGTCAGAAAATCTTGCAGAGGATGAACAAATAGTGTTCTTGGCCCTAGACTTATGAGAAGACAATATTCAATAAAAAAAATCTTTCCAAGGGTAGTAGAAGTGGAATTATCCCTAATTCCTAGCAGATAGCTAATCATTCACTTGAAAATCCACCAAATATTCAGTGAAACTGATTTTATTTGCCATAAATAGGAATCAATATGTGTATAAATGTGTTAATAATTGATTATATTGCATGAAAATGCAATTGGGATTACCCTCTTAGGTTTCACAGAGCCTGAAGTGAAGGAGTACAGACCTTAAATTCCTATGCTCGTTGTGTTGGATACTAACCTAGTTGTTCTTTATCATAGGAGTTGGCTACTTCTTAGAGGATTGTTTGGTTATGCTAGAAAAATCACCAACAAAAATGGCAACTTTATTGGGGAGACTATGAATCTACGGTGGTAGACTATCAGAGTCAAGAAATTGGTGAATTTGAACATCTAGTTCAGATACTGAGGAATTCTCAGACCTGGAAATGTTTTTGTTGATCAAATTTTAAAAGATATGTGTGACTATGTTGTGGGAGAAAACCCATAAAGATATTCATCTTTGAAGGAGCTTCATACTGCTCAAAGTTCAATCCTCTGTGAGAAGAGGTGGTGGCTCTGTTAATGAACTTGATAAAGACGTGAAGAATGTTTCAAATCTACACATATTTCTAGTCAGGAAGGAGAACCCTTTGCTGCACATAACCATGCATTCTTCATCTTTTGGTTTTCAATAAAGATAAAATCCGTTTATGAAAACCATATTTGTAAGACCTGAAAAAAATGATTCCCTATCGAGTGAAAATAAGCACTAAGAAAGGGAATAGTAGTGATAAGCTTGCATACTTCTGTATTAGTAGATTTTAGTATTTATTATGAAGTGATGTATGCAATGTCATTGAAGAAACTTATTTAGAAGGTCAAGTAAGCAAGTTGAAGAAAATATTTTGTATTGTAGGAGCTTAAGATTAGATTGTAAAAGAAGTTGAGTTGCCTTGTGTAATTACAAGGTTGATACAAAAAAAGGGGCCTGTAAAGGTTAAAGAAAATGTATCATCAACCTATGCATCCTAGTGTGCAGCCCCTATCGTGTAATAAAAGAAGCTTCAACATTAAAAGGAACATGGCTATAAATTTTGATGGAATTTGTGGTTATCCTAATGTTATTCCATCTAACATTAGGGAATACTTACCAAATTTTAGTGGTACAAAGTGTGAATCAGCAAGTAAGCATTTGCAACAATTCAACAATTTAATGGATGATTATGGGATAGATCATGAGGATGTTTGTTCACTCTCTAAAAGGAGATGCAAGAGATTGGTTCTCTGATTTATCGGTATGCTCTATCTATTCTTGGAATGAGTTCAAAGAAGTGTTCGTAGAACAATTTGGTGAAAGGATCAGTGTTGGATATTTTCTCAATAAATTTATGAACATTGAGAAAGAGGATGATGAGCTAGTCCCAACATTTAACCGAAGATTTGCTAAAACATTAAGGGACATTCTTGATGTTCTAGATTTAAGTGATGCAATATGTTTGGTTGTTTATTTGGGAGCTTTTGATAATAAGACGAGCTATCTGCTGAGAGATAAAGATCCCAAAACCTTACATCAGGCCTATGGGATAGCCATGAATATTGAAAACAACTTGAAATATGGAATGCAAAGGAGTCATTTGAATATAAGTGTTTACTGCCATAGAATGCCAAATGTTGATGAAGGGTGTAAACTAGATGTCAAAAATGAATGTAAGAACATTTACACCCCTATTGTTTCAGATTGCACACCATTATGTAATATTGATCTCATAAATCCCCAAACACATCATCAAGAAATCATCATGTTTTCAACATACAATGATAATAACTTGGTTTCTTTATATGAGTTGAGTAGTGAGATGTCATATAAAGAGGAAGAGAACATAGCAAAGGATGAATATATATTTGAAGCAAATGAAAGGTGTGGTTTAAATACTATTGAAAAATCCATTACTTATGCTCCTATGGATGAGATAAGACTGACCATTCAGTCTGATAATTTTGAACATAATTGCAAAATTGAGGAGTCTTTTTGCTATACTAATAATGATGGCATAGGGTATGGAAAATTTTCTATTGATTGTGATTGTTCTCATGAAGTAGAGATGGAATCATTTGCTGCAAATGAAAAATGTGCTGATAATTTGCAAAATTGAGGAGTCTTTTTGCTGTACTAATAATGATGGCATGGGGTATGGAAAATTTTCTGTTGATTGTGATTGTTCTCATGAAGTAGAGATGGAATCATTTTCTGCAAATGAAAAATGTGCTGATAATGATGTACATGCATTTGAAAAGGAATCTATTTGTTCTTCTAGTGATTACAGTGATTTTGGATGCAGTAATGACTTGAAAGAATTAGACCTCCATGTTGAGAACGTTGAGGCTTTTATGTCAAAAATGAATGTAATGGAAAATCCCTTATTTGAGGAGCCTCCATCTTCATCAGTTGATAAAAATGATGATCCCTATTGGTGTAGAGAAAATCCACTCTTTGTTGAGGATTTTGACGATGCATTTGAAACAGAGTTAGAGTGTGGTCCTGAGCAAACAAAGTAATACCTTGATGAGCTTCTCGAGGACATTACCTATGACTATTTTACATTTGACATAGATGTTGCAAAAAAAGTTGAGTACCATGAGGCCAACTATTTAGAGAAGTATGAATACTTTTAGTTTCCAATTCAGTTGGAAGATATCTTGATGAAACAAGACAATGAGATAAATAATAAGAAATACTATTTTGAGTATGAATATGTTTTATGTTACAAAAGTAACACATATGTGTCAAGGGATAATAAAATTCTTTAGTTTATGCTTGATTATATAACACATAATGATAGGGATTACACTGGCAATGTTATAATCAAAAGTCTTGTGAGAAATGTTGATTGCAATAATTATGACCAGATAACATCTCACTTGTTCAGAAGAGGCTTAATAGTTGTTTTGGAAGGATTGAAATTGCTCTTACTTCAATGGTACAATAAGGAAAAATGTGGGTGGAAGGACATCAATTATTTTAAAAGATTGGTCTTTGACAGAGGAAAAACTTTACCCATGGTTTTTGTGGCCTAGTGCTACTAATTAGGAGAATAAAGCCTGGTTGAACTGAAGGATGCATAATACAATTTGCATCTCTGTGGAAATTTTCATGTTGGTTGGGTGGAGATTGGACCTCCCTTTTCAGGTCTTCTTTTCCTATGTAAATTTTGTACATATGTTGTTTCTTCTATTTTGTTCTTGTGTCAGGTCTACTTCACCTGAAATTTTGAGATCTCACCATGCCTACAAAAGGCATGTGTCCCCAATCGGAGCCACTGATGGAACCCTCAAAATATATATTTTTTGGTTCCATCTTAAACCCTTATTACATTTGGATGTAGGGTTGTTATTTTGAGGGTTTAAGGTTCTATTCGTTATTGATACTCATAGGGTTCTATTTCATCCTTAACTCCTTACTTGTTGCTAGTCATTCTTTTTAAATCTCATATCATTCATCTGGTAATTAGTAACTCTAAGCCTAGGTCCAGGCCTTATATTTTATAAGGATTCGGTAAGGGATCTTTTGGATCTCTACATTATATGTATTTCATCATTTTGAACATCTTGAACCTATAATTCTCATGTTGTCCTAGAGAGGTTCCCCTTCTAGAACAACTAATGAGCACATGCCAAAATTTCCATTTAAGTCCCGATGGCCCTCACAACTCATTGCTCATTTATTCATAGGTTCACACCTTGGATTAGTGATGAGCGATGGAATAATGTTTTCTTTTAACATCACTCATTGCTAATAGCTTTTGAGCTTTCAAATTTGTAATAGTGATGAGCGATGCTTCTGTCTTTATGTTCTTATCACTCATCACGAATGGCCATAAAAAGATAAACTTGGAGCAATGATGAGCGATGTGATGTGATTTCCTGAATCTTGCATGATCGTGGATATGTTTTGACTGTAAAGTCTCACATCAGTGATATATGATGGACCTTACAAATGTTGTAAATCTTCTCATCGCTAATTGCTCACAAAATATATGAGGAGAATTAGCGATGAACGAAGGCCTTATGTAATAACTTCATTTTCCATTGTGGATTTGTTTTAGAACTTAAGATCTGAATTAGCGATAAGCGATGGATGTCCTCTAAGGGTTTCTCTTTCACTAATGTGATATGATCCTATGAGCAATGTCTTTTGTGCAATTTTTTTTAATGTAGGTTGTACATGTCCAAATCTAGTGCTATTACAACATCTCCTGTCATAGATAGAAGCCTTGATGCAAGGTTTGAATTAGCGATGCACAACAGAGGGATGAATGTGACCAAAGGTCAAGCTGCAGAATTGGGGGCTAAAGAATACCGTAGGGATGTTTACATCATTGAGGATCTGGGAGAGGATGAAGTCAATTAGTGACAAGCGATGACCATCAATGAAATGAACAATGTGACAAGATCCTAGGGATTTAGCATAAAGCAAAAAGGAAAGTAGCAAGAGGACTAAGGAACCATTGATAATGTTTTAAAGCAAGATGATCCAATGGACTAAGATCATTGCATGGATAAATTTCATCAAGTTAATTTCACTGTAAAATTTAGGGAGGATTAGAGATGAAGCGATGAAGTGTATGGAGAAAGTTTCCCTCTAAGAAAAAATTGGTCTTATGTAGCTTACTGATAATAATGAAAGCACAGATTAGGTTGGTGATACATGCTGATTGATAGATCACAACACTTGAGCTAGCATCGCTATTTTCTATGAGAAAGTTTCTAAGGACATAAAAAAACAAGGCTCACATCACCATGGATGAAGTTTTAAGTGCTTTAAAATCAATGACTTAGATTCAATACTAAGCTGTAAGTTATCAAATCGCTCGCGTGAGGAGTTTTCAAGTCATTAATCCTGCATGCTTCAAATTGCCTATTTAATGTAGATTGCTTGATTGATCTTCTTTCTCATAATTCATTTTTCAATGAATGAGGGTTGAGGGCTAGTAAGGAATTGAGTGGGAATTGAATTCTCCTAAGAAGTGTGTAGACTTTCTAGGTAGGTAGGTCTACCATGATGATTGGGGAGTCTGAGAAGTTGATTTTATTGAGTCTGAGGAAGGTCTTGAGAATGAAAGTGGAATACATGGAGCTCCTAATATACCAAAATGAAGAATAAGATTTGAGAAATTCTAGGGGTATAGTACAAAGGAAAATTTCCATCCATGAGAGTAGACGGTTTCAAAAGTATTAGTCAAACATAGAGAGAAGAGGATGGTGAAATATAAAAAGAAGGAAAGGAGAGAGAGTGAGCACTATAAGGCCTATCCGAAGGAGTACAATTCTCCATGTGATGTTTTTAATAACCCTTCAGATAGTGAGGGTGACACTGGTCTATAGGGTGATTATTATCCCCTCTCCCTAGTATTATCTATGAATTTTGACAAGGAGGTGGTGATAGTTTCTCCAGTCCCGCCACAAGCAAAACATGGGTGACTATCCTCTGAGGTCAATGACTCAGAGTGATGGTTGCACCTTTTTTTTTTTGATGACACCATGCCCTTTCTGTTAGGATTGTCCTATTTAACACTCATGTGATTTCTTGTTTCATGTGCTGAGGTGGAATATTTTTGGGTTGGTATGTAGGGGAAGTTGCAAACTAGTTATCCTTGGCAGCGCGTATGTTGTTTCCAGACAATATACAAGTTTGTGTTGGAGTTTCTATTGGAGAATATTCTTTGGTCAACAAGGATGAGGATTCAACATGGTTACAACAAACTCTTCCTTTTGAGGAGCTAGCACGTCTTCATTAAGGGAATATGGAATGTGGTCTTTTACTCTTCCATTTTCCTCAAATGATTGCATGTAACAAACTAAGAATATCTCAAATTCTGGTCAAATGAAATGAAATGTAAATGTAATTAAGCCTAATGCTTGTTGCTCCCTTATTCTATAAAATGGATTTCAGGGCTTATTATAGAGGTCGGATTCTGAAGTCTTAATAGGGTTCTAGGTGAAAGCTAAGTTTAGAAAAGGCACTTAGAATATAATACTGAAATAGGCTAGTAGTTTGTTTTGGTTAAGAATTCATGTATGTAATGGTCTTAAATGAGTTTTATAGAAATTACTGATATCGAAACAAATATTAGTCTAGAAGCTGATACTCTCCTATGTATGTTCCTTATGAAGTTATGAATGAGAAATACTAATGGTATTATCATTTGTCTTCAAATATTTCATTTGAATGTATTACTCTTTTTTCAGCTTTAATTCAAAGAATTAATTAAAATGCTTGAATAGGGTTATAAACTTTGTAAGGAATGGCTTAGGATTTCTAAGAAGTAAATGTTTCTTGCATAGTGAGTTTTCGTAAATGCAAAGCAATACAAAGATAATTTGTTTCTTCCTTAAGTGTGTAATTTGTAAATTATCGATCCTCTTGTATACTTGACTCTATTGCTCCAATTGATGAGACACTAGTCATTTTGTTAGAAAATATTGCATAGGATGAACAAATAGTGTTCCTGGCCCTAGACTTATGAGTGGAAAATATTCAATAAAAAAAGTCTTTCCAAGGGTAGTAGAAGTGGAACTATCCATAATTCCTAGTAGATAGCTAATCATTCACTTGAAAATCCACCAAATCTTCAGTGAAATTGATTTTATTTGCCATAAATAGGAATCAATCTATGTATAAATGTGTTACTAATTGATTATATTGCATGAAAACGCAATTGGGATTACCCTCCTAGGTTTCACAGAGCCTGAAGTGAAGGAGTACGGACCTTAAAGTCCTATGCTCATTGTGTTGGCAACTAACCTAGCAGTTCTTCATCATAGGAGTTGGCTAATTCTTAGAGGATTGTTTGGTTCTGCTAGAAAAATAATTGACAACTCCTACAAAAAATTAAGAAAAATTTGAGTTAAACATCAAAATTTTGCATAAAAACAAGGAAAAATAAGTAAGACTTATGCACGATGCATAGATGTCTATGCGTCACGCGTACGTCGCTGACCGCCATGGCTGCCTAGAAGACGACAACACGTATTTGAGATGGTAGCATGGAGTCAAGGCTCCAATGCTTGCCTAAGATGACAATGCATATTTTGAATGAGGGTGCAGAAAAAAGTCACCTGTGCACCTGGCCGACGGGAAAATTCTCAAAAATGGGCTAAAAATCATGAAAAAATAGGTTTTGTGGCCTACCTGGTCCACCTCATGACCCTCGGCAATGTCCTAACATAGTTGCTCCAATCTTGACAATTCATACTCTCTCCTGCTTAGCATTTTGCTAACTTTTCTCTCACTAAATTCAACAATTTGCTCACAGTGAATAGTGAAAATGACCCTTCTAGGGGCCCACCTAGGTATATATAGGCCCCCTCGAGGCCCATTTTTCCTAGAGTTTGTGGCTCCCCGGTTTCTCCTAAATTTTCCCCACCAGGTTGGGGGAAAACTTAGGAGGGGGCATAAGGTCATCTCTTGATCATATTTTTCTTCTGAATCAATGACTTTTTTCTTGATCATTCCTCTCTCCGTGGTAGCTTTCTTTTGATTTTTCGAAGCTGACCCAAATTTGAGTTTTGTAGGTTAACACTTTGAATAATTTTTCATGACCATTCTGATGCTGTTTGTTGAGATTAGATGCTGGGGGCACCTTCAGTACTGGTTAGATTGACTTCGGTGGTCACTATGGTCTCTCTCTATTGGCACACAAATTCGTAAAATTCAAAAATTTGGATGATAATTTTCTTTTCTACTTTAGTGAGGCTAATTTTTTTCAAAATCGAGTCCACTAAAGTGGGGGAAAAATGTAATGTCACATAATTGCACCTAGGGGAAATTCCACATTTTGGCATTTTTTCTAGCATTTATGACACCTTGAGATATTAATGACAAAATCCCATGGGTCAGAATTTTGCAATTCTGACTCCATATGGACAAGTGGCTAAGCAACAAAAGCTTGGTGACACATTTTTTGAGAATATAGGCTCTGGACGAATGCACTATGTGCAGACGTCTGCGTGGCACTCTAGCGTCTTGGCAGTTTCTCGAGTTCAAAACATGGAATCTGGAATGTTAACCCTTGAGACACATGTCCTGGTAGTTACAATTTGAAAGTAACGACTTTTTTCTGCCTTTGAAAGCATTAAAAACCCCTTTTTAGCTCTCATTTGGGGGTTGGAAGACATCACTTAATCTCTCTTGTTACTTGGCTCCAACTTTGAGATCTCTTCACTTTTGATAGCAGTGCTCTCACAATTGAAGCCATGTCGAACCGAGGTCCTCCCATCAGCTGTAGCAGCTCTCAAGAAAGCACTCAATGGTGCGTCTGTGTGCTTCAAAGAGGGCCTAGGCCCATGGGTAATGCTCTCTCTCCCTCACATTTCCTTTCATATTTTCTCATTTATAATCTTGTGGTGCAGGTTCTACTCCTGAGCCGGTATTGCTTTCACCACACGCTTCTCGTGGTGTGGGTTCTACTCCTGAGTAGGTTTTTCTTTCACCACACACTTTGTTTACATCTTTAGCTTTCCTTTCCAACTTGGCTGTCCATGGAGGTGGGAACACCAAAATGGGGTCTGACTGAGGCAGGCCCCTATATAACCACCCAACAAATTTTCTCTCGTTCTTTTGTGCATAGGTCATGAAAAGGAGCCTGGAGTGAAGACTCAGATGTCTAGAGGAAGGTAAGCTTTCTTTTAGAATCCTAGTATTCATTTTAGTTTTTGGTTTTCTAACTAGTCATATAGTTTAGTACAACTCACCGCTGAGCTTAGAAGCAAGGCTTATTTTTGTCTATTTGAGTCCTTGAGTTCTTTGTTGCTTAGGATGCTAGCACATCCTTTAGATGATAGTGTGCCACATTGGCATCTTGGAACTATGCTGATGTCCTGTAGTCGAGAGCTCCCTCTTCTGAAACAAAAATCTCCTGGTTTTGCTCTTTCAGGGTCTTTGGTGGTTTTTCCCGAAACATAATTGAATCCTAGTTCTTTATTGTTTTGTAAATTTGATATCCCGAGGTTTATAAGGGCAGTTCATTCCCTGGTGATCTCTCGAGAAATGAGAGACCCGTGTTCAGTGAATCCCTCTTATATCACAATATATATCGAATGTATGCTTATATTATTGGTTTTTATACATATAAATGTAAATATATATTAATGGTTATTTACATATATATAAATACGTGATGGTATTTAAATATATATATATATATGTATATAGTATATTATATATATAATAATATTTATTTAACATATTATATAAGTTAATAGACGATTATCATTTGTTTAGATGGAAGCTGATTTATAAAGGCTATTAATAGTTGATAGAGACTAATAAATGGAAGGTCGATAATAGTCAATAAAGACTATGTGTTTTTAGAAATCATATGAAGTTGCTTATGACTGTTTGTGAAACTGATTATCACTCAAGTGACACGTGATTTAAGACATTGTATTGCATTTTTTATTTTCTAGCTTGTGTTGATATAAATAAACAGACTTGGTCAACACCCTTGGCAAGATCAAACTTGACTTTGTCAACCGTAGTAAATGTTTTGGTTGACTCATCCTATATGCTAAGCGATGAGTGTTTTCCATTATGAAATGAAAGTTGATGATTTCCTTTAGCAGTAAAACCATGCCAAACAAAGAGGAAAAGTGGTAAGGAATTGGCCCCACCTTTGAATCCAAATTTCTATAAATGTCTATTCTTTGTGATAATTCGAATTAAGCATATGTAGATTGAATAAGTCTTGAATTTTTTGTCAATGTTGCAAGTCAATCTATAGGTGGTTTTGCTGAGTTTGAGCTTAGGAAGTCACCACCTTTTTACTAAGTTTCATGTGTTGCTCTGCATGGAGCTTGCTGTCCAATAACATGCCTAAACTGTAGGCCAAGAAGTTGATAGGCTATTCTATAAATAGCCGAGCCATTTCATTAGTGAGGGTCACACACTCTTTCCCAAGAGATTACACATCTTTTGCAATTCATTATTTTTGTGTTATTCCCATTCAAAATTGTTTTATATTGTGAGTGAGAAATAGTGAGTGTTCTATTGTGTTGAGAGGAAACATTGTTGTTTGAGAGGAGTAAGCTATCAACTTGTAAGGTAGAGTTATTTGTGACATTCTAGAGATGTTGGTTATCAAGCTAACTATTGTTGGAGAGGGCTGCATTGTTGTCAATTATTCGGATAACCGATAATAGGCATGAGGATATCTTCTTCTTTGTTATTTACTTTGAAATGATATGTTTTCCATGATTGCTTGAAATGTCTTTTCCAGTGTGTGCATTAGAGATATTAGTGTTTCTTTGAAAAGGAAATTGAAGATTTTATGTTGTTTGTATGTTGTGCTTGTAAGTACTTCATAATAGGAGTTTAGTGTATATCATAGATATTATATACTAGGCATGATTGAATACAAGAGGCACTTGAGATACACTTAGCTATGTTATCGATTTAACTAGGAAGGCTTGTGTTTACTCCTAAGATAGTTGATCCACTATGGGAGGAAGCTTGTGTACTTACTTGTTAAAGTAGGTTTATTCCAATTAGATTAAAATGGTGATAGGTTAATCTCGGGTGATAGAATATCCATTGAAGGAAATACCTATGCGTAGTTTACTTGATAGCCCTAAGACAAATCGTCCCTGAGTAGTGTATGTGATAGATGACTTCATTCAAAGCACTGAATGAGAACACTTTGGAAAAAGTAGTGTGAATGTCCGAGACTCCACTCTAGATTGTGTGACTATCGAGACTACATTATTAGTTCACCATGATCCAGTATTAGATGCTAGATAGAGATTGTGGGATTACAAGTTCTAGTTATGGACACAACACTATGCTTAGTTGGTTGTCATTATTTTTTACTCTACCAATCTCTTCGTCGAAGGGAAGGGCCATCTATCGAATGATAGATGTATGGGGGACCACATTATGAGTCCGTGGTTTGCAGAAAAGTGCTTGATTGATACTTCTCCTCCACAATAGGCGATAAAAGAACCAAGATTTGAAAGGAAGGATCCTAGACCGTCTTACATCTATTTGTTCTAAAGCTCATTAGAGTTATGAATGTAAATGTATCTATTATTGTATTTTTGTAACTTGTGAAGTTATTGTAATGAAATGGAATCTTTATTGTAATATGATATGGCACCTTGTTCTTATATTCTCAATAAAAGAAATAATTTTTTATTGTAATGGCTTGTTAGTTTATTTACTCGTATGGTGAAAAAAATTAGAAATTTTTACTGGATTGAAGGGTTAGTATGTTACATAAATATGGTAAGGTAATGCTTAGTTTTAAAAGATACTAAATTAAAATTAAAGGTTTTAGATCAATGATTAAGGGAATAGTTGCGAATTTTCTGAAAAGGGCCTTAACAATGAAGAGGTGTGACTCCTAAGAAATGAAAGATATTTATGGGAGGTCAATTCATTTGGTGAAGATATAATAGGGGATCATTAGATCATTGGATCAAGGAATCAATTGGGATCAATATGAAATATATAAAGTAGATTAGAAAATAAAAGTAAATTAGAAATCAGGATAAGAGATATATTGGATTAAATATTAATAGCAAGAATATATTTGGGAAGTAAGTTTTAATGTATATATATATATGTGTGTGTGTGTGTGTGTGTGTGTGTGTGTGTGTGTGTGTGTGTGTAAAATACACACACACACACACACACACACACACACACATATATATATATGATCATTCAATAGTGATTATTGTAAGTTTTAAATTTGATTAGAATTAATTATGTATATATATGTGGTGTAGAAAAATGTACAACTTTACATTTTCACACTATGTTTAGGTCCCTTAATTTAATTGGACTTAATTAAGCCTCTAATTGGCCCAATTATGCATTTAAAAGCCTAATTAATCTCATTTTCCGAAAGGGGGACTTGGATTGAACAATTGCAAACATTAATGAAATTGCCTTGAAATTGGTGTGTCCTAGGTTTGAGGCCTAGGACCCACTCACCCAAGGGTGAATTGGTCCCCCTTAGTTTAGGACCCTAATTTTTAATATGTTTTTGGTATCATTTTATCATTCAAATTTAATTTGCAATTGTTGGCTTTTGAATTTTAATTGTTAGGAAATTAGAAAACCATCTATAAGTACATAATTATTTTATCAATTCAAGTAATCTAACAAGAGGGAAACTTTCATATAAGAAAATATTATTGTCAAGAGCATTGAAGAGATGATTTCTCAATTATCTATAACATCATTCAAGATAAAGATCATCATGTAATTTTTTTTTGCATTCATGCATGTTTTTGGAGCTAACATTGTGATGTAGATTTCAAGCATTCAAGTCAAATTTCAAGTGTCAAGATCACATCATTAATCAAGCCATTTCATGCAAGATCAAGGCCTTGGAGAGATGTAATAAGTTTCATTCCTTCAAGGGTTTGGTTAGTTGCAACATAGCACTTGTTCATTCATCATTCCTTTCATATTTTATTGTTTCATTTCAAGGTTTAATTACCAAAATGGGGTTTGACCAAGGAAAACCCCCATTCACCAAAAAAAAACAAATTTTCCCTCTTGTGTGTGTTACAAATATTAGGTTGAGGAAAGTATTGGAATTGAAGATCTCAAAAGAGAAAAGTTGTCAAAGTTGCAAAGTTGTCAAAATTGTCTTCAAGATACAAAAACTTAGATTTTGAATTTATTTTCGACTATCTGACAGTGAAACCAAGGGAAAACATAAGCTTAGATCCACCTCTAGAGGACCCTGAAAGTTGAGAAAAAAATCCCTACAAAGAATCATTCACCCTAGGGATAATCTATCCTAGGAGGACACTCAACAACTACTTTTTGTGACAGGTGCATAAAATCAATCCCTTCTTAGATCTACAATTTATTTCTTGATTCTATCAAGTTAAGGTTTGATTTAGAGCTTTCATGTGCTACATTGCATTATTTCATTTATTTAGTATTTTTCATTCATCTCCCAAATGTGCATTTCAGGCTAATTTACCTCATCCTTAGTCATAAGGAAGACAACAAGATCTCCATCAAGGTCGACTCACTTAAGGGTTGAAAGTCAATCTTTCCCTAGGGGATCTCTTTTTCCTAATTAACTAACGAATATAGGTGCATCATACCCATTTTTCTATCATTATCGATCTACCTATTTTCCTATGTTTCATTTTAGTGATCCACCTTTATTTGAGCTCATCCTTGTCCTACATTTGGGGGGCAAGGGGTTAGGTATCCTTGTCCTAGTATGACACTTGTCATTTCCTCTTTTGGCTAGTTAACTACCTTCCATGTATATGTAAGAGAAATCTTGGGATGTGGATGACATGCCTTAAGTTGGCTCACATGTCACATACTTTTCTTTATTGTCTTTAGCATTGTATTTTGGGGGCAACCCATTTTCATAATGCAACTTTATTTGGAAACATATGTTTGGCATAGGGGTTTCAAAATAAATCTCTCATGTATTGGAATTTATTGTGTTCTACTTTAAAGTAATTTCTCATAGCATAGTGTTTATCAATTTCTTTAAAGTGGGGGCATACACTAGCATTATCATTTTGACATTATTTATTTGCACGCCTTGAGGTGAGTTTTGTTTTACACCCCTTGAGGTGAGTTTTGTTTCACACCCCCTGAGGTGAGTTTTGTTTTGCACCCCTTGAGGGGAGTCTTGTTTTGCACCCCCTGAGGTGAGTTTCTTGCTTCACTTTTTTCATGGAAGTTGAACTCAGTGTAGCATTAGAATAACATATTAATCATGATTGTGGCACCTTATCAAAGTTATCAAGAGGTATAACTTTGGTATGGTTAGTACAATGAGAGCCTATACCTGGAACAACTTCTCATTAGCCACTTTTTGGGGCTCACCTAGTGGACAACTGATTTCACTAGCCCTTGTGAGCGTATTTTTCATGGCCATTAAGCATAACACAATTTTTTTTCCTATGGAGCCATGTATTTCATAAGTGATTTTACATCCTTGTGAGTGTATTTGATGGATATGGCATAATAAAACTTGCTAGTTCATCTTTCTTTCCTCTTTGCATTAATTTTGATATTGTATGTTTATGTATCTTGTCTTGCTGTTGTATATCATACATTCATGTGTGTCCCTTTATACTTATGTTGGTTTTCCAAGGGATCTTGGATCATGGGGTCTTGCACAACTTCCTTGATCTTTGTCATCCTATCCATCAATATTTGTACACTTGGACCCCTCTTGATGCTTACTTTTCTATTTTAGTGTGAGTTTGAGCATAGGGCTCATCCTCTCACTAAAGTGGGGGATAAATTTAGTGTTAAAAAATATAAACCTTTACATTTTCACACTATGTTTAGGTCCCTTAATTTAATTGGAATTAATTAATCCTCTTGTTAGAATTGGCTATGGAGATAGCCTGCCAAGATCTTGAGGCCAAATGTAAAGAACACAAAGAGTAGAACAATATGACAAGAATAAACTGTATTCTTATCAATTATGATTCAATGTTGGATGTGTAGAATGTAGTAGAGACCCCTTGGTTATATAGCCAAGGTGAGATAAAAGATGTCATAGGATTATGACAAGTGTCTTAATCATATGAAATGAGACAACTTATCACACTTACCTAGGTCACATGTGTTACAAGTCAAAAGATAAGATAACAACTAATGACAACTAACATCTTCTAGAAAGATTCCTAGGACCTAAGTAAACTCAACATCTAAATAAGTCCCCTAGTAATGAATTAAATAGGCACAAGACTTTATTTACACCAACACCCCCCCTTAAGTGAAATTTAGGGAGTAGCGGATTATTATGCAAATGACACAAAGATGCAAGAATGGGTCCCAACCACTAGGCCATATTAGGTAGCCATGTACAAATGCAAAATAAATCTCTCACAAATGGAGAAAAGGAGAAAACCTAGTGGGACAAAACTCCTCCCCAAAAGAGAGATGAAATACAAAAAATAAATGCTCTCAATGAAGAATGAGAAGGCCAAAACCCAATGTGAGGAAAAATACCCCCCATAAGAGAGAAGAAGAAGAGAGACAATGCATCCCCCCTCAATTTTAAGTCTCTTGAAATGGTAGAAACTCGATATTGAATGTTGAAGATGATCCAATCTCGTTGAACAACATTCCTCCCCTTAGTAAGAAACAAAACCAAGAATGTATGCAGGATGTCAGAAAGATGGATGATGGATGATGTCTCTGAAGTATGGTCAAGTGTCTCCATGTCGATGTCAAAAGATGACACACTCCAAACATGCATTCTAGGCCACACTATAGAAGAGGACAATCCAAAATCGAGTAGAGATGAATGTAGAACATAATACAAAGAAAAAGATATCCCCTCTAAAGACAAAGAAGCTTCCTCCAAATGCTGTCCAAAAGTATCCACAATCACATCAAACAACAAAGAATTATCATGTAGAGATTGAACAAGAGGGTCAAGGTTTTCCCTCACAACAAGTGACAAAGGATCTTCTTCATTAAAGAGAAGATGAATGTCATCAATGATATCTCCCAAATATGCACTATGAGACTCCACAAAAAAGTACAAAATACCTATCAAGAAGCCATCATAAGTAACCAAATCTGAAAGATAATGAATATCCCATTGCACTGAATCATAAGAAGCCATATATGTAGCAACACAAGCATCATCAACTGCAATAGTATATGGAGGAGATAGAATTCATGGCTCAAGAATTGGATTTGATGTGAGAAATCCCAAGTTCAAGAAGCCAAATGTCTCCTTTGAATTAGGGTTCATACTTTAAGTGTGATCAATAGCAAAAGGAAGAATGTCATCATCAGAAGCAAAATTTGTAAAGGTATACAACTAGGATGAATGATCAACCATCCTAGTAGCAATGATATCTCTACTCTCCAAGTCTCGGATGATGATCTTGAATTAGGTGTGAAATCCATATTCCTCCCATATCCACCATGTGTAATCTAATATATGGAAAGAATATTGTTCATCAAATGAGGAACACACAAAATATCCTAGAAAGTGTTGTCCCCAAAACTAATAGACACCTTCCCAATTACACTCATGTATGTATTGTTTCCCATCAAGATAAGAGACATAGTACAAATCTCAAAAGAAGAGAATATACACTATGAAGACACCATATGATGAGATGCTCTTGAATATAGAAGCCATCTCCCTGATCCATGACCTGGAAAAGCACAAAGAGAATGTCCTTTATTTCCTAATGTAGAAGCTTGACCTTTGTCCTTTTTAGACTGTTTTGAAGGAGGAGGTGATTCAGACATTCTAGAAGGAAAATCAATGTGATCATTTTTTAGAAGATGTTTCAACTCATCAATATCCTTCTTATAACAATAGTTTTATTCATGTCCATCCTTCTTGCAATATGCACAAGTAGGCCTCTCCTTCTTAGATGATTCCTCTTTAGAAGAGGATTTTTTCTTTACTTGATCTAAATGTTGATTATTCTTCACTTTCTTTTGTTTCTTATCTAATTTTGATTCTTTCACCCGACTAACCAACAATTCTTGAGATTTAGAAGTCTTGATGAGACCCATTGAGATAAGCTTTTGTTGCTCATGTATCAACATCTCATAAAATGATGCAAATGAAGGTGTAGTATATGCATACCCCATAGTCAATCTATGAGTATGAAAACTAGAAACAAAAGAAGCATAATTAGGACCAAGTTTGTTCATTGTATTGTAGAATAACTGAATGTCCTTCTTATCAATTCCACATGCTCTATATTTCTCTCTTAGATCATTAACCTTAGTGATGTAGTCTTGGATGTTGTCAAAGTTCTTAGGATCAAGGATCATCAGTTCATTATCAATTTGATAGCCTCTTACTTTATTTGTAGTACCATACAATGTTTTCAACTTGTCCCAAGCTTCATGAGAAATGTTAAGTGATTCAATTTGAAACAAAAAATCTTGAGAAACTAGTCTATGAAGACATCCAAGAGCTTGGTATGTTCAATCATCCATTTTATCTTTTTATCTATATTTGTAGGTTCAAGTACCTTATTTTCAACATATAGAGAGTGACCTTTAGTCATTAGAATACTCCATGCATTTTGATGCCATGTTGAATAATTATATGATGTGAGCAAAGGAACCTTAGAATGATCCATGAAAATGAGAGAGCACAAGAAAATAGATCAAAATAATGCACCAAGATACCCACCAAATCACTCAATCAAGAAACTCCCTTAGCAATATATGATTTTGGAACTTTATGATTAGTGCAATTATAAATACCACTTTCCAAAAACAAAAAAAGTGGTCTTGATCTTGATATGAAAATGCCAAAAATAGGCCATAGAATCAAGTATAATTTTTTGTACAAAATAAGATCAATATGATCATACCACTGAAAAGTAAATGAAAAATTATGCACTTTAAAAAAAAATTGCACTAAAAAATGTTACTGTAGGAGCAAGATATGAGCCCCTGAAGTTCCCAAAATGAGGATGAAGCAACAACACCTATGAAAATATGCAATTTTTGGAAAATCTAGACACCAAAACCAAAATATGATTGCACCAATGTGCAGAGCATGAAAGATTAGCCCAAATAAAAAAAAGTGCTCAAAAAAAGGAGTCAAAATGAGCAAGTTATGAGCCTCAAAAGTTGAACTGCAAAACTAGAAACTCCATTGGTGAGGGAGGAAATTTAAAAAAAAAAAATGATGTGGTACTGACATTAGCAACTCGCCGGCCTAAATTTGACAATCTCTAGCCCGTCAAGGGAATATTTGTCCTTGCTTGGAATATGCTACTAGTGGATGGAATATTTTGTAGATGCTAAGTTAAAAATGGCAGTCATTTGGATGTGACACGTTTGATTTCATCAGCCGGTATATTCTTTGTGGATTCGCCATATTTCAAAAAGAAGCCATTGAATTTCAAAAGTCACCGTTTGTTTTTTTTAAATAACTGGCATCCTGAAATTTCAATTGTCGGTTTCTTTAACTTTTCACTGATTGTATGGTGGGGGGAAAGGTGGGGCCCACTCGCTAGTGACCCCCTGCCACATGGCACAGGCTAGCTCCCCAGTACCCTATGCAGTAAAATTGGAAACTCTACAGACTGTAAGGTCTATAGACTGCTTTAAAATAATTTTTATTTTTTATTTTTTTAAAAATAAAAATATTTTCATTAAATTAAATCATTTTTTTTTAATTTTTCTAAAAATATTTTCAAAGATATTCCAACTAATTAATACTATTTTTTTGAAAAATTCATACCTTGGTAATAATGATGAACTAGGGGTTCATACAACTCCCTAGGATTTTTTTTTCCTTGGCAGAAAACTTTGATTTAGATGATTTGACAGTTGATCTTAGGGTTTTTGGCCCTTTTGGATGCGATGGCATGGTCGGATTTGACCCAAAATGCTCCAAAATTGCAGCTACCTTCTGGATCTGGCAACCACTCTTCAGCTTCAAATCTTCATAGATTTGGCCTCATATGTCTGATTTGGATGAAATAAAAGGAAAAAACACACTTTCTCAAACCCTCTAAACTCAATGGTGAGCTCAAATTTGCACCAACAAGCTCTGATTTGAACCTACAATAAAGAGCCAAAAAGGGAACCCCCCAAAATATGGTATTTCTATCAAGTATTTCTGATTCTCCAGATCATCATACAATGCAAGAGAAGAGCATACTTAACTATTCAAGATTTACCAATATCTCTCAAAAAATGGCTATCCAATGGAACCCAACTCACTCTGATACCATGTTAGAATTGGCTATAGAGATAGCCTACCAAGATCTTGAGGCCAAATGGAAAGCACAAAGAGAGACAAACAATATGACAAGAATATACTGTATTCTTATCAATTGTGATTCAATATTGGATGTGTACAATGTAGTAGAGACCCCTTGGTTATATAGCCAGAGTGAGATACAAGATGTCATAGAATTATGACAAGTATCTTAATCATATGACATGAGACAACTTATCACACTTACCTAGGTCACGTGTTACAATTCAAAAGATAAGATAACAACTAATGACAACTAACATCTTCTAGAAATATTCCTAGGACCTAAATAAACTTAACATGTAAATAAGTCCCCTAGTAATGAATTAACTAGCTACAAGACTTTATTTACACCAACACCTCTAATTGGCCCAATTATGAATTTACAAGCCTAATTAATCTCATTTTCCGAAAGGGGAACTTGGATTAAACAATTTCTAACGTTAATTAAATTTCCTTGAAATTGGTGTGTCCTAGGTTTGGGGCCTAGGACCCATTCACCCAAGGGAGAATTGGTCCACCTTAAGTTTAGGACCCCAAATTTTAATATATTTTTGGTGACATTTTTTATGATTCAAATTCAAGTTGCAATTGTATGCTTTTGAATTTTAATTGTCAAGAAGTTACAAAATCATCTATAAATACATAGTTATTTTATGAATTCAAGTAATCTAACAAGAGGGAAACTTTCATACAAGAAAATATTATTGTCAAGAGCATTAAAGAGCAGATTTCTAAATTATCTACAATAGAAATCAAGATCAAGATCATCATGTCAAAGTTCTTTGCATTCATGCATGTTTTTGGAGCTAACATTTTGATGTAGGTTTCAAGCATTCAATTCAAATTTCAAGCATCAAGTTCACATCATTAATCAATCCATTTCATGCAAGATCAAGGCCTTGGAGAGATGTACTAAATTTTAGTCCTTCAAGGGTTTCAAATCAAGGGTTTGATGAGTTGCAACATAACACTTGTTCATTCATCATTCCTTTCATGTTTCATTGTTTCATTTCAAGGTTAAATTGCCAAAAAGGGGGTTTGACCAAGGAAAACCCCCATTCACCATAAATTTGTTTTTCCCTCTTGTGTGTGTTGTAGATATTAGGTTGAAGAAAGGATTGGAATTGAAGATATCAAAAGAGCAAAGTTGCAAAGTTTTCAACATTGTCATCAAGATATATAAACTTAGAACCCAAATTTATTTCTGACTATCCGATAAAGGAATTGATGGAAAACAAAAAACTTAGATATACCTCTAGAGGACCTGGAGGTTGAGCAAAAAATACCTACAAAGACTCATTTTCCCTAGGCTGAATCTGTCCTAGGAGGACACTCAAAATATGCTTTTTATGACAAGTGCATAAAATCAAGCCCTTCTCAAATTTGTAATTTCTTTCTAGATTCTATCAGATTAAGGTTTAATTTAGAGGTTTCATGTGTTACATTGCATCATTGCATTCATTTAGTATTTTTCATTCATCTCCCACAAGTGCATTTTAGGATAATTTACCCTATCCTCAGTCATAAGGAAGACAACAAGATCTCCATAAAGGTTGACTCACCTAAGGGTTGAAAGTCAATCTTGCCCTAGGGGATCTCTTTTTCCTAATGAACTAAGGAAGATAGGTGCATCATACCCCCTTTTCTATCATTATTGATCCACCTATTTTCTTATGTTTCAATACATATATGAAATATATACATTATATAGGATCATGCAATAAAAGGATAAATCAAAGGAGATCAAAAAATAAATAAACATCTACATTTAGGAAGGAAACAACCATTAAATATAATAAGTCATTGGTATATATCATGATGGATTATAATTTTATATATATAATCTCTTATGTATCTTTAATCTAGTTACTAATGGGAATCACTAATCTATTTAAGTCATCATTTTCTCACATTTTGCACTTGCATTTCACATTGCATTTACAAAAAAATCAAAATGAATCTTGTTGTTACAAACTTGAATCTAAAAACCACTGGAAAACACCTAAAAAATCTGTAAAAATTAGTTTCAAAAACCTCATCTAGGACCAATTCACCATAGGGTGAATGAGTCCCTAATTAGGTCCTGATCTGCATTTTTGGAAATTAAAATCTTCATTTATGTGCTTCTATTTGCTGCTTTCATATTTTTGTTATAGTTTTTTGAGTTTCTGTTTCATAATTTGATCATATTTAGCTTAATTTGGTTCATTTAGTGCATTGTCTAATTTCAAAATTGCATTTACAAGTGAACCATAGATTTTTGGGTCTATGTACTCTTGCACTCTTAGGGTTTTTACCTAAAAGGAGAGAGATAGGCCAAAAACCTAGGTGGTTCACTCAAACTAATGCAAGTATAATGGATATATGAATGAAATGTTACTAGATGAGATAAAATAAATGCAAATAATAGATAAAAGCTATTGATCATTAAGTGAAAACTATTGAAATGCAACTTGTTCGAAAACACATTGTGATATGCAAAAACACTTAGAAATGAATAGTAAATTGTAACATAAATGGTTGAAACTAGATTTGTGCACCTAAGATCTTGCTGTAGACTGGAAATGGCCTTTGGAATGCTACTAATGATAGAAATTTGGCCTGTTGGGACCCATTCGCCATTCTAGGCGAATTAGTCCTAGATTTGGGAAACTATTCTAGAGCCCGTTTCAGACAAATGGGTATCCAAAATTGCAGAAAGCCTTTTCAGGCCTGACTATGGGACTCATTTTTTATCAATGGTGAATTAGTCCAATTTTGAATTTCTAAAAATCCAAAGTTGGAAACTGAAGCCATTGTTCTTCTCTTCAGTTCCTGACAGGTGTTCGCCTCCAAAAGTCTAATTTCTAGGTCTGAAAGTGACTTTTTGTGGGTATTTTGACTTAGTCAACAAGGAGATGTCTTCAAAAAATTTGAAATTTTCTCTTTAATCATTTCCAAGCCTTCAAGATTCCTAAATTTGCAAACACACAAGAAGAGAAAGAGAAATGTTGAATATTAAGGCATGGGGGTTTGCCTTGGTCAAACCCATTTGTAGGTAATTAAACCAAAATGATGAAAGAATGTAATGAAGCATGAAACAATGGAGTTAGTACCTTTACATGATGTTTGATCTTGAATTTCTGTAGAAAAAGATGAAGATTCAACCCTTGAATGTCTTTGGAAGCTATCTTGATGACTTAGAATGTAAAAACCCTAACTTTCTTGACTTGAAGTGGAAGAAAAATGATGAATGAGTTGTGAATGAGTTAAGAGATGTAAATTAGGGTTAAGAGACTTGTATTTATAGGAAATTCACCTTATTTACCCATTAATTGGACCCCCAAGGCCAACATGGAGAAAAACAAAACTTAAAATCCAACTTTTTTTTGCTCAAAACTCAAAAATGACCCAAATGGGATTAATTCGCCACCTTGAGTGAATCAGTCCCACCTAGCAGGCATTCATTCACCATAGATGGAAAATTAGTCCCAGAGGGGTCCATTTTCCAGCTGGGTTGTTGGGGAATGAGGAATTCCAATTCTTATATTGATTTCATTGGTATTTGATCAAATTATGCCTTGGGATGCACAATATGGGGTCATAGGGGCCTATTAATGATGATGTAAAGGTCAATTAGGGCTTGGGACACAAAATTCAATGTGAAAATGTGATTAAATACACTTTACAACACTAAAATGAGTTCCACACAACCTAGAAAGGAACAACATCCAATGTGAATGTGTAAAACACATTACAACACTAGATTAAAGTTAAATTTAGTTCACAAGCCTTCTAGATTGATTTGATAATGCGATTAAATATATTTTACAATGTTGAATTAAGGGAAAATGGGTTCATTAAGTCTAGAGAGGAGTGAAAGTATTTTAAAACACTTTATAACACCTTTACAAGACATTGTTAGATGCATTTTATTCAGTTTGCAAGGGTCCAAGACCTAGTGTGGATGTGTAAAACACCTTACAACACTAAATCAAGGCCTCATTAAGTCCAATTTATCATGAATTATTCCCAAATCAAGCAAGTTTCCTTTTTCCTACAGACATTTAGCCCCCACTTTAGTGAGAGGATGAACTTGCTTCAAACTCACACTAAAGTAGACATTCAAGAGAGGCCCAATAGTACCAATGTAGATGGTCTAGGATAACAAAGATCAGGAAGGTGTCAAGCCCCAGGATCTAATATCCTAATTCAAACCAACATGAGTGCAAAAGGACACACAAGGTGAATGATGTGCAACCAAACAAGATACACAATCATGCAATGGCAAGAACTTAGGAAGAAGAGAAAAGAGAAAATGAAAGGGTGGATCAAGCTTCAATCATTTATCCAACATGTTATGGATCAGATCTAGGTTGTTTGTCCAAAAATGCATACTCACTCTGAGGTGACATAACTCTTGGTGTCCGCTAGGTGAGAAGTCCTAAAAGGTGAGACACATATTCTGATATATTCTCACACACATAAGGTGGCTATGGGGAAAGTCGTGCCCTCGTATGGGCTTCCCACTCAACCATATCAAAGTTATACCTCTTGATAACCTTAATAAGGTGCCACATGAAAATAATTTTTGAGCTCTATGAGGTAAGCAAAGCTTCGTATGCTTGACACTCATAGACATTGTAAATGGTGTAAGGAGTGTTCAAAGGGATTTTTCTTAATTCGTGCAAGGTATCATCTTAGGGAACATTGTACTTAATGTATCCAAGAGAGGAAAGGTGCAAATGGTCTCATCTTGTTTCCAAGAGAGGACAAGTACAAGGTCTCATCTTGGGAAACATTGTACCTAATGTTTCTAAGAGAGGGAATTGAAAGAAAAAGAAAATCGCACAATAAAATGTGAGTGGTGATGTATGCCCCCACTTTAAAGTGGTTGCAAACACCATTACTATGAGAAATTGCTTTAAAGTAGAAGAGGAAGACATGAGAGCTTACTTGGAAAAGCCCTATGCCAAGTCATATGTTTTTGATAAGCTACATCATGAAAAAGGTAGTATGTCACATGCGAGCCAACTTAAGGCATGTCATCCACATCCCAAGCTTGCTCTTATATGTTCATGAAAGGTTAACGGCTAGCCAAAAGCAACAATGACAAGTGACATACAAGGATAAGGCTACCTAACCCCTTTCCCCTACTTAGCGCAGGACAAAGGTGAGCTGAGATGATTAATGAACTGCATGCTAGAGTGAAAATCAATATCAATTAAAGGAATGATGTGCCCCCATGTCAAGAAGAACACAAAAATCCTTAAGATGTTGGATTTTATGACTCAAATCCTTACATTCATTAGTGGAATGATCATGAACTCTATGATATGTGCAAAAAAAAGTCTTGTAATAGAATTTATTTCAAGTTCTTGGAGGGAGGGATATCAAGTGATCTTGGAGGAGTCTCAAAAAGATACCCTCTTGATCAAGGGGAGAAGTAGTTTCTATTGTTGGTGGCAAAGAGATGTCTTGCTTAGTACATGATGTCATACCTACGCAAGGTTCATTAGATTGCAAGATTTTGTTCTCACTCTTATAGGAGGAGGGAAAATATATTGAATGAAAATCATTAGTGTCTTGCGAGATGAAATTGACATTAAGAAAACGTGTATTTGTTTGTTTGATTACTTGCAAAGGAGAATGATCAAGACCACTAGTGATGATTAGTTTAGGATGCACTATGGTTAAGGTTGGCTTTGATGAATTTTTTATGACATTGTTGATATTGAGTGAAGGCTTGGCGATTTCTATCAAAGGAAAATAACCAAGACCATGAGTTTTTTATTGTGTGATAGGATCTATAGGGTTACAAATACCTTGTTCATTAGCACCACATCCTTTTCCACTGTATCCAAGTTGTTTCATAAACTCATAACCTTTTCCATAAAGATTTTTCATTACTTTTGGATTAGGTGATGGTTGGTGATAATTGTTGTCAAAGGTAGTTGTGTAATTTATTTCATTGTCTAAATTGTTTGAGCTGAATGCTTTCCAAAGGTTTTCCAAATTTTGAGTTGACATTATTGTTGTTTCCTTTCCCTTGTTTGAATCTTTGTTGATTATTTTGTATTCACCTATGAATTCATGTTTGATATCCAAGGAACCCCAATCATCTTCTAATAGCTTCGTTACTTGTTCAAGATGTTGTTTGTCTTGTTGTGTGGGTTCCACTTGTGTGGTTGGTGTTAATGTGTTTAAACGATGTGCTTTGTTTTTCTAAATGTTCAAATGACTATTGGGATCAGGGTCAGCTTCAAGTGTGTACATGTTGTGAATGCATTTCATTTTGTGATGAAGAGTGGAAGGCATTGCATTCATTTCATGAATCCATGGTCTGCCTAAAAAGAGATTATATGAAAGCTCATGAGGAATAACATGAATTTGTGTATCCAATGTGGCCACTCCAACTGTAATAGGAAAAGTGATCACACCGAGTGGTTGTTGTGCTATATTTTCAAAGACCTTAATAGATAAAGAATTAGGTTGAATTCTTGATCTATCCACACAAAGCCTATCCAAGAGGTTTACACTACATACATTAAGAGTGGAGAAATTGTCAACAAGGGTTTGCTTTATCCCTGTCATTTCGTATTGAGATATTATTTGGAAAGCTTCATTTTGTTTTTGCACGTCCAAAAGGGGGAGTTCACTTTGGTGGAAAACAATGTCATCGTTCAATCCTTGAATTATGGTTTCTATGTCATTTGGTTGCACATTAGAAGGGATAGGAACTTGTTGTAAGGCCGTTTGGATCATGTTGTGATAGTGAGGGGAGACTTGAATAAGGTCCCATAATGATATCTTAGTAGGAGTATTCTTAAGTTTCTCAACAAGGTCATACTCCTTTCAACCTGGCAAGAAAGGGTTAGGTAGGATAGGATTAGGTAATGGTAAGGGTGTCGGGGTTGGTTGTGTATTATTTCGAGTGTTGTGTATGAGAAATGGTAGTATGACTTAGCTATTGGGATACATTATTCTGAGGTGGGTAGAGGATAAGTTTGAGTTTGTTGTTTGTGTGAAGGTGGGTAGAAAATTAGAGGGTTCTTAGGATGTCCCATGGGGTATGTATGAGGTTCATTGATTAAGGGGGATCTAATGGAAACTTGTGCATTCATAACCTCAGTAGTCTTGGTTTGGTGCATCTCTAATAAAGGGAAATCTAGAATCAATTTGTTATCATGAGCTAAGGAAGACAAATTACTAATGTTGTGATTTTCTAACACCATGATATTCTCCCTAGGATAAGAGCTTTTAGGAGAACTACAAATCAAATTTTCTTGACATTCTTGTATTGGTTCTTCTAAAATGACTTCAACACAAGTAGGGGAATGATCAATGTTTAAGTTGTTTTTCTCTTAAGGTTTTCCTTAGGTGAAAGGGGATAGCTAAGATTCTCATGACTCTCATTGGTTGTGGTTTCTAACATCAAAGAATCTTCCTTACAACTAGGGGAGATACTAGGAGAAGAACAAGTATGATTATCATCATCATTTATGACTTCATTCTCCTGTGCTAAAATATCTTCCCAAAGGTGATAAGGAGAAGGGAAAACAAGATCCTCATGATTCTCAATGATTGTATCTTCTTTCGCCAAGATACCTTTGTCACGAAAAGGAGAGGTATTGGGAGAAGCACAATTATGATCATCATGAGTATCCATGTTTGTATGCTCTTCTATCATATTATCCACAAAAATAGGAGATATAGGAGGGGGTGTAAGTTTAAGGTTAACATTTTAAGTTTCACCCTCTTGTGCTAAGAAACTCTCATAACTAGGACATGTATTGAATGAATGAGAATCATGCTTATGGACTAACTTTTTCTTTGCAAATTTGGAGAATATTGAAACTAACATTTGGAAAAAGTAAACTAGGAAAACTTGAAATGCAATGTAAGAATGTAAAATAAAATGCAATTTTCAGTTTTCAAGCAAGATAATTTTTTGATTACACAATGCAATTATCTGAAAATGAAATGATATGAATGCAAAATTGGAAATTAAGCAATGCATGAAATGAGCTAATTTAAGCTAAATATAATGAAATGCACGTTAAAAAAAATCAACCAACTAATACAACTAGGTAATGGCACCAAAAAAAATCTTAAAAATAGGGTTTTAGTTTTGTAAAAGGCAGTTTCAAGGATAAAAAGGGACTGATTCACCCAAGGTGGTGAGTGAGTCCCAGTGGGGATTTTTTTCCAAATTTTTAGAAATTTCTAAGTAATTTTGATGTTTTCTGAGCTGTAAGATGCAAACCTAAGAAGAGAATGCAAAATTTTAGAAAAGTTTAATGATTTTAGATGACAAAAAAGAAACCTAAATGCACTTTTCATGAATGCAAAATTTGAAACTTAGCATGCAAATTAATCCATGCAAACCCTAATGCAAGGACAATACTAAGCTAGATCTATGATGAATGAATCCAAATCAGAAAATAAAAGTATTCTAAAGGCGGGTTAACCAAAATAAACCATATATTTTTGGGTCTATGTACTTCTCTTGCACTCTTAGGGTTTTTTGCCTAAAACGAGAGAGATAGGCCAAAAACCTAGGTGGTTCACTCAAACTAATGCAAGTATAATAGAAATATGAATGAAATGTGCCTAGATGAGATAAAATAAATGAAAATAATTGATAAAATCTATTGATCATTAAGTGAAAAATATTGAAATGCAACTTGTTGGAAAACACATTGTGATATGCAAAAACATTTAGAAGTGAATAGTAAACTATAATAGAAATGAATGAAACTGAACGTTTGCACCTGAGATCTTGCTATAGACTAGAAATGGATTCTAGAATTCTATTGATGTTGGAAATTTTTCCTATTGGGACTCATTCACCATTCTGGGTGAATTAGTCTCGGATTTGGGAAACTATTTCAAAGCCCGTTTCAGACAAATGGGTATCCAAAACTACATAAAACCTTTTTTGGGCCTAGAATTGGGACTCATTCACCATAAATGGTGAATTAGTCCACTTTTAAATTTCTAAAAATCCAAAGGTGGAAACTGAATCCCTCGGTCTGCTCTTGGGTTCTTGATTGGTGTCCGCCTCCGAAAGTTTGATTTCTAGGTCTAAAAGTGACTTTTTATGGGTATTTTGTCTTAGTAAACAAGGAGATGTCTCAAAAAATTTGAAATTTTCTCTTCAATTATTTCCAAGCCTTCAAGATGCCTAAATCTTCAAACACACAAAAAGAGAAAGAGAAATGTTGAATGTTAAGGCATGGGGGTTTTCCTTGGTCAAACCCCTTTATAGGTAATTAAACCAAAATGATGAAATAATGTAATGAAGCATGAAAAAATGGAGTTAGTACCTTTCCATGATGTTTGATCTTAAATTTCTATAGAAAAAGATGAATATTCAACCCTTGAATGTCTTTGGAAGCTATCTTGATGACTTAGAATGTAAAAACCATAACTTTCTTGACTTGAAGTGGAAGAAAAATGATGAATGAGTTAAGAGATGTAAATTAGGGTTAAGATATTTGTGTTTATAGGAAATTCACCTTATTTACCCATTGTTTGGATCCCCAAGGCCAACATGGGGAAAAATAAAACTTAAAATCCAACTTTTTCCCACTCAAAACTCAAAAATGACCCAAATGGGACTAATTCGCCACCTTGGGAAAATCAATCCCACATAGTAGGGACTCATTCACCACAAATGGTGAATTAGTCCCAAAGGGGTCCATTTGCTAGCTGGGTTGTTGGGGAATGAGGAATTTCAATTGTTATATTGATTTTATCTGGTATTGGATCAAATTATGGCTTGGGATGCACAATATGGGGTCATAGGGGCCTAGTAATGATGATGTAAAGTTCAATTAGGGATTGAGACACAAAATTCAATGTGAAAGTGTGATTAAATACACTTTACAACACTAAATTGAGGTCCACACAACCTAGAAAGCCACAACATCCAATGTGAATATGTAAAACACATTACAACACTAGGTTAAAGTTAAATTTAGTTCACAAGCCTTCTATATTGATGTGATAATGTGATTAAATATATTTTACAATGTTGAATTAAGGGAAAATGGGTTCATTAAGTCTAGAGAGGTGTGAAAGTCTTTTACAATACTTTTACAAGATATTGTTAGATGCATTTTATTTAGTTTGCAAGGGTCCAAGACCTAGTGTGGATGTGTAAAACACCTCACAACACTAAATCAAGGCCTCGTTAAGTCCAATTTATCATGAATTATTCCCAAATCAAGCAAGTTTCCTTTTTTCTACGATACAACAAGATTTCATTTTTATATTGTTGCATAGTGTAATTAGAAAATTACCTTGTTTAGAATATAAAAATTGCATTTAAACATTTCATTTTAGGTCACTACATTGAATTTTAAGCCTCATTCTATTTGGGTTTGTACACTAAGTTTTTGAACCTTGTATGAGCTTTATAACTTGGTGTACTATTAGCAATACTATTGTGAGATGTAGTTTGAGGATCATGTCATCCTTTGATACACCATTTGCCGTGGATCTTGGGTTTTCTAACTCTCTTTCTAATAGTGTTGATAATCAACCCCCTATGGATCATAGTATGCATACTTCATTTCCCATGACTTGCCTTCCTACAACCACTGTGCATGTTGTTAACACCACCATCCCTACCATGACTAGTTGTACTCAAGCTTTGGGGTATACCCAAGGCCAAGGTGTAACTTCAATTCCTCCTTCTACAATACCCATTTCCATTCCTACATACAATAGTACTCAAGTTACCACAACCATCTAACCTACTAGTAATGTCAACACTTCCTTAGGTATTTCCATAAGGAATCCTTCTAGCTTTGTGCATTCACATACCATATCTCCTCAACCATCCTCCTTCACAAATTTAAAATTCACTTGCCCTCAGAATACATACACCACTCTATGTTATTCCCCTCCACCTTACAATAATAACAATGATGCCATCCTTAACACACTTGCACAAACCATGCCATCCATTCAACAACAAGTCACAATCCTAACTCAAGACAACAATGGTCAACCTTCACAATACATTACAAGAAACCTAATATCCTTGGATATATTGAGAACACCAATGCCACAAGGTATATAAGCTCCTATATTTGAGAAATATGGTGGGAAAGGAGATCCTGTTAGCCATGTTTCCGCTTACACAACCCTATGTAGTGATTTCATCTTTGAGGATAAGCTCTTGGCTAAACTCTTCCCTAGATCCTTGAAGGATACTGTTGTCGAGTGGTTTTCTTCCTTATCAAATAATTTAATAGGTTCATTCAATGAGATTGTTGATTCCTTTTACAACCACTTCCGCATTAACATGGGTCCCAAGATGACTCTAGCTAATTTAATGACCTGCAAGAAAAAGGATGATGAGAAAGTGACGAATTTCATAACGAGATGCCAAACACTTTATATTCATAAATAAACATTAAGATTCATGATGCTGAACTTCAATGAATGTTTATTGCCAATTTATAAAGCAAGCTCCAAACCAAGCTTGATATATTTAAATTCCCATCCTTCACACAATTATGTACAACCCTTCGTGATTATCAAAATTTGAATTATAGTTGTGATGTTAAAAATCCTTCTAGCTGTCTTGAAAAGTCTGAATCTGCACCTCAAAATAATTACCAACCTTTCAGGAAACAAAATAGGGACTTTTTACAACTTAATTCCCCTAACCAAAATCAACAAGTTTATAACCATGTGGCTGCTATAAAGACAACATATCCTTTTTCCTTTGGGGATATGAATAGAAAATTTACTCCTTTACCCGATACCCTTCATAATATCATGCTATAGCTCATAGAAAAAATATGTTTTCCTTACCTCCTATGTGAGCTCCTGATCCTAATAAACCATTACCCACAAACTATAGCCAAAACTCTTAATGCCATTGCCACTGATAAAATGGACATGATACAAAATATTTTAAGCATCTTAAAAATCTTGTACAAGATCTCATTGATTTTAATCATCTTCTAATTGGAGGTGTGAACGATCAAGGTAATAAATCCATAGCCCCTCCTAACCAAAACATATAAATCTTTACAAATCCCATGTTGAAACACACTATTTCATTTGTCAAAGCTAGTGAAATAAAGAATTATGTAATGAATATTGACATGGATGATGAAACTACAAAAGATGAAAATGGGAGCAAAATGATTGAAGTAGTGGCATTTATTGAAGCTAAAACTTGTAAGGGCTCAACCAAAATGCCTCTTGATATTGATTTCTCACAAAAATACATACTTAAACATGCACCCAATGGTCCTCTTTACATAGCGGAAGAATCAATGACATGCCTACTATTGGATATTAACTGGTCATGTCTATGTGGAGAACGTAATCATTGAAGAATTCCTATTTGTGCATGAACTCTATCAAGATACATATGAAAAACTGAAAGAATGGATCAAAACACATAATGGTTTTGCTTCTCCTATGATGGGCTCGATAAACCTCCCTTAAAAAGTTGGACCAAAAACATTAAGTGTCTCATTCACCATCATCCCATCAGTGGATCAATTTTGAGTGAAGTTAGGCTATCCATGGCTTCACTCCATGAATGTCATCTCATTGGTTGTGCATAAGTGTTTAAAGTTTCCCTCTGGAAATGAGATCTTTACAGTGTGTCATAGTAGCTTTAATCTTGTATCTTACCAAGGGAACTTTTCATTGAATTTCTTTTGGCCCAAGCCTATTGAATCTAGTAGACCCCATGAGGAAAACTTTTTCAAATCATATCAAAAGTTTAAGGAAAAGTGCATAGAAGAATTATCCCTTAGAAACATGCCTCAACCCATGATTGAGCCACCTATCCTTGACGAATCCATGATTGAACCAAAAGCCCTTCCAAATATTCAAGAGAAACCTATGAAAAATCCTCCTACCATTTCCTATAAGAGACCACGAGACAATAAAAACAATCCCGTTGTGCCTCCTAAAATAAAAAAAGTTTACAAAGCTAAAGAGAAAGTGGTTGAATAACCTCCTTTGGTTCCTTCCGTTCCTCCCCTAAAAGAAGAAAAGAAACCTATGGTTGAGTAACCTGCTCCTACACAATCACAAATTGACAAAAGATTGAAACAAAACTAAAATGCTAGAGAGTGTAGGTGTAGACATGCTATTTCTTGTTTGTTACAAACTAAAGAAGAAAGAGAAAGATAGAAATCAAAATTTGAACTTACCTAAAGCAATGCATGAAGACTCTATTCCTTCACTACAACGTAAACAAGAACCTTCTAGAGACATTATCATTCGACCTCCTATTGTCATTAATTTAGATGATGAAATTGAAATGGAAAAGATTGATGAACAAGTGCATAATGAGTTGAATTCATTATTTTCATATTCTATGAACTTAAATGAAAAATCTCCTAAAAAGACTCTTGAACTTGGTACGTGTCCTAGTTTGGCACTTGTCGTTGTCCCTTTGGCTAGTTGTCTGCCTTTCGTATATACCAATCAATATTGGGATGCAAATGACTTGATGTAGGTTGACTCGCATGTGCCTTACTAGTATATTTCTTTGTTTTCTTTTTCATGTTTCTTTATGTTATTGCATGTGCGTAATGTGATCCCCCATACTATTTTGTTTGATGTATCTCTTTATTTTTTGTGCATTCCTCTATATGTACCTATATTCTTCTTTATGTCGTAAACACTTTACCTTTTTCTCTTGTCTTCTACTTTCCTTTAGGGGATGATGCAAGGCATCGAGACATTTAGGTCTCTTCCATGTTGGTTTGAAAGGATTTTTCTTTTTTTTCGATCTCTTTGTGTTATTCTTCCAGTTCTGTGAGTATTTGGGGAATGTTGATATTTCTAAGCTCTATAATTGTTGGCAAAACAAGGACACACAACTGAGAGGGGAGGTGAATCAGTTGTGACAGAAACTTAAACTTTTCTAACTTAGTTTAACTTAATCTTAGGTATGATGAATAAACAATTAACCATAAACAATTTAACACATTAGAGAGAGAGAACACCAAGATTTTTGTGTGGAAACCCTGTTAGGGGAAAAACCATGGTGGATGTTAGTCCACAAGATTATACCCTATTAAAATTATAATGAGAAATAATAATGGGAATGCACATGCATTCAGGCACACTTCCTAGAGCTCACTACTCAAATACAAAAGGGGCTCACTTCCCAACAATATAGAATAGGATTAAAATTCAAAGGGTATAAATTGAGAAAGTAGCTTCTGCACAAGCCTAATTACAGTTCCAATTAAGCTTAGAAAACCTTCTTCACACTTTGCTCAATCTTCTTCACACTTTTCTCTGCAATCAAAATATATTTGCACATAGGAGCACACCGAACACCTTTTCCACACCCTACAATGATGAAACAATTGTACATATATATCCGCTACATGAGATTTCATCACAACTTGGTTGGCTAGGAAAATAAAACACATTTGCAATGTTGGCCCAAATTTATAAATAAATTTGCAATGTGAATCCACCAAGGTTGGCCACAACATAGTGGAGACCAAAATTAATATCTCTAATACAAAAATACTTTAATTAATTTCACCACGAAGATCCACAACACACTACCACCAACATGTCGGCCAAGAAAATGAAAAAATGAACATGTGCAAGAAAATATCTTCAACCACGAACTCTCCAATTAATGTGGATGTACCAAAAAGATAGAAAATGATCTAGAGACATTAGAGAACACCAAGAAACAACAAAGAAGCATCCACAACAACTGAAATTAATAGAATCACACAATCTTCATTCATGAACACTAATAGAGACCACATAAACACTGTTAGACCACAATACAATCAAAACTTCACGTGGACCTCTGAAACTTCCAATAGATGATCTAGAAACATTCAACAATAACAAATTTAATCCACACCATCTAATCTTCAACATACATAACAAGACACCTTCATGACGTGCACAGTTCCACTGGGAACCTAGAATACTTTCTTTTACAATTTTCTCAATATCCTCGACATATGCAGCCTTTAATACACCAAGTGCTAATAGTGTTGACATCAATGACAATCACATATCAACAACCATATCCACAACATCCAATAATCTCCCCCTTTGGAATTGATGGCAACACATGATGTGAAAACTACCATCAACCCAACACACTGACTTCTTCTTCTCAACTATACTTCTTCCCAAAAGGCTCTTCTCCTTAGAAAGATTTTTCACAATGCACTTCTCCAGCTTTGACATCAATGGCAAAGGTAATAATGACCTTTCCAAATATGCGCTCTAAACCACATATCTACACATCTAACTACTCCCCCTGAGTAGCAGCCACAAAAACATCAATCTAGATCAAAATATAGTAATGAAGCTCACAGATTGATGAAAATAAATGCATCTTTTAGTTCTTATCAGGAGGGGTAATCACCCCGAGCATTCCTTTGAGATACTCAAAAGTATCCTTCAGCAATGGCTTCGTAAATATATCTGCAATCTATTCTTTGGTAGGCACATATTCTAATTTGACTTCTTTCTCTTTCACTTTCTCCCTCAAGAAATGAAACTTGATTGATATATGTTTAGTCTTGGAATGCAATACCTGATTCTTTGAAATATTTATTGCACTTGAATTGTCATAGTATATGGTAATAGGTTCTTCATATACCACCCTGATATCTTTCAACATCTATTTCATCCATATCACTTGAGTATAGTTATTGGCAACAACAATGTATTATGCTTCAACAGTGGATAGAGAAATGGAATTATGCTTTTTTCTTAACCAGGACATCAATTTCTTCCCTAGGAAGAAAGCACCACCACTAGTACTTTTCCTATCATCTACATCTCCAGCCCAATCTACATCAGTATATGCACTCAAAGTGAGATCATCATCCTTTGGATACCAAAGTCCAATATCAACTGTTCCTTTCAGGTATCTAAAAATTCTCTTCACAACAATCACATGTGATTCTTTTGGATCAACCTGAAATCTAGCAACCATACATACAACATTCATAATGTCTAGTCTAGTTTGAGTTAAGTAGAGCAATCCACCAATCATTGACCTGTATCTAGTTTGATTCACCTTAGGAGAATCATCATTTTGTGTCAACTTACATCTGGTCACCATGGGAGTACCAATAGGTTTTGAGTCATTCATTCCAAACTTCTTCAGCAGTTCTCTCACATACTTGGACTGAGATATGAAAATTCCCTTGTCTAACTGAGTAACTTGCAATCCCAGAAAGAAATTCATCTCTCCATTCATACTCATCTGAAATTCATTCTTTATCTCATTAGCAAACTTCATACATAGATTGTCATCTCCTCCAAAAATGATGTCATCAACAAAAACTTCTATAATTAACTCTTTATCATGATATAAGTTGAAGTATAAGTTGCTATTAGCAGTACTTTCAGTGAATCCAAGATTCAATAAATATTTGTCCAATCTAGCATACCAGGCTCTGGGAGCTTGCTTGAGTCCATATAGAGCTTTCTTTAATCGGCAGGCCATATCTTCCTTGTCAGTTAGCTGAAATCCATTTGGTTGTTCAATGTATACTTCTTGTAGTTCTCCATTTACAAATGCTGACTTCACATCCATTTGATAGAATTTATAGTTTTTGTATATAGCATAAGCAAGAAATAACCTTATAGCTTCAATTCTAGTAACAGGGGCAAAGGTTTCTTCAAAATCAATACCTTCCATTTGAGAATACCCTTTACATACCAGTCTTTCTTTATTCCGAACCACTTCACCTTATTCATTTAGCTTATTCCTAAACACCCATATAGTACCAATCACATTTTTGTCTTTAGGCCTGGGAACCAGTATCAATGTGTCATTCTTTTCAATCTGTGTAAGCTCTTCTTTCATATCTTCCAACCAGTGTTCATCTTGATAGGCTTTAGTAACATTTTTAGGTTCAATCTTGGAAATTAGACAATATTCTTCTGCAATCTTTCTTCTAGTTAGCACTCCTTTATTCTTATCTCCTATGATTTCACTGTCAAAATGATTTAGCTTTACATACCTTGGAGTTTTGGGACATTCTTGAACTTCTGATTCTTCCGATCTTTCTTCTACACTTGCACTTGTCTTTGTTTCCTGACCGACTTAATTTACTAGAAAAAATTAAGGTTGCTTTACCAGAACATATGGAATAATCTGAAGTAGATTTTGTGTCCAATAATTCTTCCCTTTGCTAATATTGTCTTCATTAGAATCATAACCACAATATATGGATGATTTGACAGAGTCCTTGTCAACTTTGACATTTGCACTTTCAACCATCTTTCTCAGTCTTTTGTTATAGCACCGGTAGGCCTTTCTTTTAGTAGAGTAACCTACGAAAATCCCTTCATTGCTTCTTGCATCAAACTTGCCAATAGCATCATCTCTTTTGATATAACACTTGCTTCCAAAGACCTTAAAATATTTCATAGTAGGCTTGTAACAAGACCATAACTCAAAAGGGGTCTTACCAGAATTACCATTAACATTTATCCGGTTCAAGGTATATACAACAGTGCTTATCGCTTCACCCCAATACATCTGAGACACATTTCCTTCCATCATCATTGTTCTGGTAGCATCCAAAATTGTTCTATTCTTTCTCTCTGCAACTCCATTATGTTGAGGGGTTCAGGGAGTAGATAATTGTCTTCTAATTCCATGTTCTTCACAAAAAGAATTGAACTCAGGTTGGAGGTGAACTCACCACCTCGGTCAGATCTTAGACACTTTATTTTTAGACCTTTCTCATTCTCTTCCATAGCCTTGAAACTTTTGAACTTTTCTAGTGCTTCACATTTTTCTCTTAGGAAAGAAACCCATATCATTCTAGAGTAATGATCAATAATCAACATAAAGTACCTTTCTCCATGAATACTTCTAACTATGGAGGGACCACAAAGGTCAGTATGTAGCAGCTCCAATAAATTATTTGAATGAAACTATTTTCTCATGAAAGGGACTCTAGTTTGTTTACCCATCTGACATTCCTTGCAGATTGTGTTAGCAGACTTCACTAACTTAGGTAGATTTCTTACTGCTTGAGCGAAACTTATCTTGACAATGTTGTCAAAATTTATATGACACAACCTCCTATGCCACAACCAGTTTTCATCTACTTGAGCAATTAAACAACTCCCATTATCAGTATTCAAGTGAAAGATATTACCTTTTGTCTATTTTCCTATAGCAATCATATTCCTAGAACTTTTGCGTATCTTACATCTTCCATTTTTGAATTGAAGATCATATCTCTTGTGCACCATCTGTCCAACACTCAACAAGTTGTGTTTCAAGCCTTCAACATAAAGGACATCATTAGTGTTATCCTTACCACCAAGACAAATAGATCCTTTTTCACGAATCGCACCAACATTGTTATCTCCAAATATTACAACCCCATCGTCATACTTCTCTAGACTTACAAATTTTCTTTTATCACTGGTCATATGATGTGAGCATCCACTATCAATGACCCACTCACATTTTTCTTCAACTCGGGCTGCAAGAGCCTTTTCATCTTCAGCAGATTTAGTAGCCACAGGATTATCTTCAATGGTAGCAATGAAAACCCATTCATCTTCATTTCCATTATCTTTATCAAACTCATAATCAATCACGACTTCTTCAGCAAAGTAACATCTCTTTTGGAATCTATACTTTTTTAGGATTAGATCTAGGAACTCTTTTAGGGAAACTTGATGCAAAATGACCTATTTTATTGCAAGAAAAACATTTAATAGGAAATACATCTTCATACTTACCTTTTCCTCTGCCTTGTTGCTTTGCAATTAGTGCTTCCAATTCTTCTACCTCTCTTTCTTTATCTTCAAGCTATTTCAGTTCTTCATCATACTTGGATACCTTTTTGGAACACTCTCCCAGATTATATCTTTTCTTGTTACTTCCAGATATAGTAGCCTTGAATACAGATTTAGTCTTTGGTGTAGATTCACCAAATTCACTTATTTCAAAAGTAGCAAGCTTTACAACCAGCGTGTCTCTTGATATCTTTGTTACTGATATGATTTATTCAATAGCATAAGCTTTCACTTTGTAGGAGGGAGGAAAGGATCTGAGTATCTTAGCCACAATTTCATCCTCATCCACAAAACCATCAACACACCTAATACCCATCACTATCTCATCTACTCTTTGCATAAAAGAAGTAATAATTTCATCTTCACCCATTTTCAAATTCTCATACTTTCCTTTCAAACTCTGTAGCTTAGCCATCTTCACCTATGCATCTCCTTCATACAAGGTTTCTAGCTTCGTCCAAATCTCATGAGTTGTCTGCAATCCTATCACATTATCGATCTCTGAATCTGTCAAAGCACTCACCATAGCTTCAATAGCTCTAATATTATTTTCAACATCTTTGATCTCATCAGGAGTGGAGGGACCATTCTGAGGAATAACATATGGATATTTTGTAATCTTCCAGAAAGCTTCACCAATACATCTTAGATGACATTGCATCCTAACTTTCCATAGTGAGTAGTTAGTGCCATCAAATCTCAGATTGTCCTTCTTGAATGTTGCCATCTCAGATCACCTCAAGCTTTTAGACTTCTTCAAAGGAACCTTCTCTAATACCATTTGTTGGAAAAACAAGGACACACAACTGAGAGGGGGGGTGAATTAGTTGTGATAGAAACTTAAAATTTTCTAACTTAACTTAATCTCAGATTTGATGAATAAGCAATTAACCAAAAAAAATTAACACATCAGAGAGAGAGAAAACCAAGATTTTTGCGTGGAAACCCTATTAGGGGAAAAACCACGGTGGATGTTAGTCCACAAGATTATACCCTATTAAAAGTATAATGAGAAATAATAAGGGGACTGCACATGCATTCAGGCACATTGCCTAGAGCTCACTGCCCAACAATACATAATAGGATTAAAATCCAAAGGGTATAAACTGAGAAAATAGCTTCTGCACAAGCTTGATTATAGTTCCAATTAAGCTCCAAAAACTTTCTTCACACTCTGCTCTACAATCAAAAGATATTCACACATAGGAGCACAACGAGCACCTTTTCCACACCCTACACCGATGAAACAATCATACATATATATCTGCTACATGATATTTCATCATAACTTGGTCAGCGAGGAAAATAAAACATATTTGCAATGTCGGCCTAAATTTATAAATAAATTTGCAATGCGAATCCACCAAGGTCAGCCACAACATAGCGCAGACCAAAATTAATATCTCTAGCACAAAAATACTTTAATTAATTTCACCACGAAGATCCACAACACGCTACCACCAACATGTCGGCCAAGAACATGAAAAACCAAACATGCGCAAGAAAAGATCTTCAACCACAAGCTCTTTGATTAATGTGGACGTACCACAAAGATAGAGAATGATCTAGAGACATTAGAGAACACCAAGAAATAATAGAGAAGCATCCACAATAGCTAAAATTAATAGAATCACACAATCTTCATTCAGGAACACTAATAAAGACCACAAAAACACTGTCAGACTACAATACAATCAAAACTTCATGCGAACCTCTAAAACTTCTAGTAGATGATCTAGAAACATTGAAAAATAAACCCTTTAATCCACACCAGCTAATCTTCAATGTACAAAACAAGACACCTTCATGACGTGCACAGTTCCACTAGAAACCTAGAATACTTTCTTTTACAATTTTCTCAATATCCTCGACATATACAACCTTTAATATGCCAAGAGCTAATAGTGTTGACATCAATGACAACCACATATTAACAACCATATCCACAACACCCACCAATAACAACATTGTAGCAAAGACATACTGACCTCAAATCCATAGATCCCTTAAGAATTTTTGGGGACAACCCCTCCCTCCTTTTTCATGGTGTAGCTTTATTTCAGAAACATATGACATGGAATAGGGTTTTTCAAGGAAATATTTCATGTGTTAGGAGTAAACATTGGCTACTTTAAAGCAATTTGTCACAGGGTGATCCCATAATAGTGGTTTACAATTTTTGGCCAAACTGGACACTGAAATTATTATTTTTAACTAAATCTTCACATTCGGGCACCTATAGTGGCTAAACTGTGAGGAATTTGAAGATGGTGCAAACTAGAGTCTCATCAAGATTCTAAAAATATTTTTTCAAAAATTTTGGAATCAAATTGCACTTTTTCCATCTCCACGAAAATAGATTTTTTTCATACATTTTTAAAAAGTGACGATGCATAACTTTTTATCCATGAAGGATAAAATTCAATTATTTCAAATTTAGTTTTAACTCTGATATCTAGTTTTTGGTTTGATAGTTTTTTATTGAATTTTTTTCCTTAATCAAGTTTCAAAGTCAAACAAATTACAATTCAGCATGATATAACATAACTTTTTTTGTATGTTTTACTTTAATTTTTTGTTGGATCAAGGACTGGTGCACTTGGGATTATCTTCTATTTTTCCACATGTGAAGAACAAATAAATTCTCCCTATGTTTAATAAAACTTAAAACAAATAGAGATAGCAAATACCATAATCCATAGTGTGACATTTCATTTACTACTTCTAGCTAAGGTGATTTGATCAAACCTCTTCAATTGGAATCCTTAAAATGGAACTTTTTAAGGCTTAAATCATTATATTTTCTAAAAATATGTGATTTTAGCTAAAATTTGTTCCTCTTAGGAATTGTAAACCACTATTATGACAGCACCGCACAAAAGTGGTGTTAGCAACCACTTTAAAGTGGGGCATACATCGATGATATCTTTCAAATTTTGTATATTTCATGGTGTGATTTTATTTTTTCTTGTGATGCATCCTTTTCTTGGTGGTGTCATTGGGTTTTATGTCCTCCAAGAGTGCAATATTTCATAGTATATGACTTTCCCCTTAGTGGTGATGCAACACACTGCATTCCCTAAGTTGTGAACCTTTTAATCTTGACTTGTCCTCTCTTGGAGACATTAGGCATGATGTTCCCTAAGAAGAAGACCTTACACAAATGAAGCAAGATCTCCTTGAACAAAAAAACTATATACATTATTGTTCATAAGTGCTTGGCATAACACAACTTGCTAACCTTGTGAAGCTGAAACTCTAATTGAAGGCCACCTAGCATAACACTCCTTGCTTTCCTATGGAGCCTTGCCATGTGCATAGGTTCTTAGCATAACACAACTTGTTAAGCACGAAATAGGAATGTGAGTGGTGCCCTAGCATAATGTAGCTTTGATATGGTAAGTACAATTCTCAAGTCGACACAGAGGCATGAATTTCTCACTAAGCCACCTTCATGAGGGAAGACTCACCTAGTGGGTGTCCTGAGGTTCCACTACCCTGAAGTGAGTGTGTACATCGTTTGTTAGTGAACATCGAGTTCTTCTTTTCAACATTCTTTGGAAAAACAACTAAGATGTGTTCCATATCACATTGGATAGTTAAGGATTGATTCTCCCTCCTTCTCTTGGACAAACAACTGAGACATGTTCTGCATCGTGTTGGATAGTTGAGGCTTGATCCACCTCCCTTTTCTTCTTGGTCTTTGAAATTGTATGATTGTGTATCTTTGTCATTATTCCATACATAAGTGTCTTGAATGCCTACTTTAGTGTGAGTTTTACATGGGGTCATACTAGCACTAAAGTGGGGGGAAAATGTAGTACCAAAAAAAGTATCCCTTTTTCCTTAGTTTGGGAATTAATAATAAATGAGCTTAATGTTTCCCTGATTTAGTGTTGTAATGTGTTTTACACATTCACATTAAGTTTAGGGCCCTATTTAACTAAATGAACTTAATTGTGCCTTATTTAGGGTGTTGTAAAGTGTATCTTTACACTTTCACACTAATCAAGGGCTTTATTAACTAATTGAGCTTAATTTTCCTTAATTGGACCCTTTAATTCAAATCCAAGCCTAATTAATTATAGATTCTGAGGGACAAAGCCTGGCATTCATAAATGATATTACACAACACTTAATTTTAAAAGGTGTGTATCCTAGGTTAGTGACCTAGGATTCATACTCCACCTGGTGAATGGGTACTCACTAGGTCCTAGAACCCTATTTTCACTTAAGATCACACATTTTCTAAAGTGTGTCCTAGCTAAGTGAGCTAGGAACCATTCCCCACATGGTGAATGGGTCCTCACTTAGACCTAGGACCCCCCTTGGGATATTTTTTTGGTGGTATTTTAATTATTTCAATCCTAGATTTGATGTCGGCTTGTGATATTTGAATTTTGGGATTTAATCTTAAGTTATGTATAAATACAAGGTTGTTTCACTTAGTTTCACCTATATTTTCAAGCTAAGAAATCCTAGAGGATTTCATGCAAGCTAAGGATATTCAAGAGAGAATGATAGAGAATTCAAGAGCATTTTCTAAGGCATTCAAGGGCAGATTATTGAAGATTATTGCATCAATCAAGATCCATTTCATCATGTCAAAGGCATAATGTATCATGCATGTTTTTGAGCTAATATGTTGATGTAGCATTCAAGATATATTCAAGCATATTCAAGGGGTTTTCTCAAGTCAAGTTTCATGATCAAGATCTATATTCATCGAGGCCACTTCATGATAGTTTGAAAATCTATAATCCAAGGTTTCAACTAAGTTGTGGTGAGTTGTGACATTGCTTTTGTTCATTCATCATTCCTTTATGAATTTTTTCATTTCAAGGTTTAATTACCAAAATGAGGTTTGACCAAGGAAAACCCTATTCCCTAACAAACAACATTTTTCTCCTCTTTGATGTGTGATTGCGGGTTTTAGGTTGAAGATCAATTGGAGAGAAAAAATGCAAAAGTTGTCAAAGTTGCTAAGAAAGTTGTTAAGTCACGGAAACTGAGCTACAAGTTTTATTTCTGGGTTTCTGACAATGCCCAAATAGGATTTGGAAGTGAAGACATTGAAGAATAGAACCCAAAATTAGTTTTTCCAGAACCCTAGCTAGGACCCATTCACCATAGGGTGAATGAGTCCTCAGTGTGGCCCGAAAAGTCACTTTTTGCAATAGGTACACAACATTTGACCCTCTTAAAGCATGCCTTTTGATTGCTATATCAGTTAGGTTTAATTTTTGTAACTCATTTGCATAATATAACCCTCATGTTGAAAGAAATTAGAGTGAAATTTGGTGCATAATTTTATTCCATTTGGTTCACTTATTTTCCTTTATTTCAATCTTGAGTATTGCACTCATTAGTAGTTGATAGTATTATATTTTTTATGGTGTGCACTAGACTAGACATTGTACAAGTAGTGGGAGTACGTGTCATTACATGGTGAGTCTAGGTACTGATCATTGGATAATTGTGAAGTGGATTCTTGGGTATTTGAGGGGTACTTCTAATGTTTCTATCTATTGTACAATGAGAATATTCTTTAGGTTAATGGGTATGTGGATGTGTATTTTGGTGTAGACAAAGATAAGATAAATTCCACTACATGTTATGTTTTCTCCTTAGTTGGAGGTGCAATTAGATAGGTATCAAAGTTACAAATAATGGTTGCATTATTTACTACTAAAGTTGAATATATGGCAACAACACAAGCTAGCAAGGAGGAAATTTTCCTCAATATAATTTTGGGTGAAATGTAGGTAGGGTAGGATAACATGGTGTTTTATCAATTGGAAAAACGAAAATGATTTAAACTTAGTAAGGAACTCAACATATCATGCCAGAACAAAGAATATTGACATTCAATATCACTTTATATATATGAGGTGGTCGAAGGAGGACAAACATCTTTGGCCAAGATACACACTCATATAAACACAAGATATTATGAGAAAGCCCATTAGTAGAGAGAAGTTTATGTGGTGCAAAATTTCTCTAGGCTTGCATTTTACTTGATGATTGGTAGCATAGGCATTGGTATTTCAATATGAGGAGTTATTCACAAGTTATAAATTTGACTTTAAGTGGGAGAATATTATAATACAAATTCAATTTTATTGATGTTCCAACAGTGATGAATAGTTGAGATTGATGATTTTTTTGGGACTTACTATTTATGGTAATCCTGACAAATGTTTGACATGTAGATGTATGAGTCACACTTTTTTTTTTAGAAACTTTTGTTCAAATATGACTTTGCAACTCATATTTCTTATTCCATGTGTAGTCATTTTTTGCACCCTTTTTTATAATTTTTGTATCAACAAATTTTTCTTAAGAAATAGAAATACAAAAGATCTTTGCCTATGGTTTTTTCTTGGTATAATTTTACTAGGTTTTCCACATATATATGTGTGTTTTTTGTGCTTATTGATTATGTTTGTTTAATTTGTAGTGAATATTTTATCTACATATGCTACCATAAGTGTAGTCATGGTAAGCATGAGCTAAGAGAACTCAAAAACAAGAAAATGGCCTCATGTTTGAAGCTCAAAATAATATCAAAATTTTCTTCAACTCACTCCAATTTTGGGAAGAAAATTCACACATAATCAAACACACAGGTTTTATGCTTTCCCTTCCAAATCCATTTCTGATCTCAAGAAAATATAATAATTCAAATTTTTGAGAGGGAGAGGATTTGAGAGAGCTTTCTTTCCAAAATGTAAGTGAATTATTTTTCTAAGTCTTTTTCCCTTATGAAATTTTTTCATTTTTTCTTTTCTTTTTCTTTTCACAAAATACATTTTCAAAATAACTTAAAATACCCACTTTATTTAAATCTCCTCTCATTTGAAAGGGGAAATGAGGTAATTCGAATTTAATTATTTCCTAGGAAAATTTAAATGTTTCAGTGAGCTTTCCCAACCAATGAAATATTTTTAATTCACAATTGAATAATTGTAATAACTTAAATATACTTTCTAATGCATTTAACTTAGCACTTTTTCCCTTTTCTCATTTATTGATTTTACAAAAGTAACTACTACCATTAAAATACCATTATTTAACTGTTGAGAATAATCACATGTAAAAACAAAATAATCAATCCAACTAAATCATACATTTATGATTTACACACAAAATAAGGGAACTCTAAAATTACTTTAAGTATGATAAAGATTTACAAGAAAACTAGACCCAAAGTAACATATCCAAAATAATCACCATCCGGGAAATAACCCAAACCTACATACTCAAGCAGAGAAATAACCTTATACCTATGTACTCAAGTCACATGTCAAGCATACCTACATCATATATAATAGTCGAAGTAATGCACAATCATCTAATAGGGAACACAATCACATATAAAATAACTCAATTAACAAGGATATTAACATCCATTTATGGGCATGTATATTTTTATATATCCATAGATATAAAGTGAGGTGTATACATTATCATATCTAATTTTATGGGTATAACATGCATTCCATAATATATAATTAGGATCCAAATCCCAATATAAAATCATTTTAAGAATACCTTGATGATAAAAGAATATAGTATAATAATCATTGGGAATAAATCCATAGGTATAAAACAACCAAGTGTAAACATGAGAGGCATTACACCACCCCAGATAATGAAATATGAACACATAGAGATCAATGGTGTTATCATAAATATTCCATTTGATGAAATACACCTTAATGTTACCATATATGAACAAGGCTAACTTTGCATCACCTCTTGTAATGCAATATGAATATGTAAATATCAATGGTGTTACTATAAAGTATTTATAAAATGAATACTTTCTCAGGGGTCACCATATAGCTTTGTAATGATCAAATAATTCATGTGTTACCACATAGGCACAAGATGACCAATTAAGAATTTTTACTCATGTAACAAACAAATCTCAACTAATAATCCATGTGCTACTACCACATGCACTCTAGAGCTTAGTGTAAAATACTATTAGAGCTATAAAGCCAAATTTTGGCTAGAACTCCAAAAATATACTAAAAGAATAGAAAACATGGAAAAAGAAAAACATATATTTTTGGGTGATGCAAGATTACCTAACCCTTAAGATGCTCTAATATTAGATTACAAGTAGAGAATTTAAATTTTTACACATCCATAATTTTGTTCTTTGAGTGTTTGAAAGATATTTAGTTTTCTTTTTAGTTGCTTAATTTTACTTTGACATGCATCATCATAGTAGTTTGCTTACAAGTCAAGGTGGGAGAAAAATTTAATGGTGAAAATCACACACCCATGCATTTTTCCCTTATGTTTTGGACCTATGGTGATTAGATTGTTCTTATGTAGTGACTAGTGTGCAAGATGACATATTTTTGCATGAAAGTTATAAATTAGTTATATCCTAGTCTTATCCCATCTCCATATATCACAAGAGTCCATACTTGTATACTAAATCCATCTTTGACCACCCTAGTTTATATCTAAGGGTGTACAATTGGCTTAGGTTGTTTCCATGGTTGTGGATTTGAATCCTATAATTTTAAATTTAATTTTTCTAGATAGGGCCTATATTTCTCTCCCTTACTAGTTGTTATGAGCTAACTAAAGAATGAATTATTTCAAATTGCACATCAGAGTAGTGTAGTTAAAGACTAGCCTTGATTCATTTCAATGATCCAACATTGGACAAAATATAATCTATTGAGCATTAATGAATAAAATGAATTAATAAAATATTGTTGCATCAACCTTACATCATCCTAGGGAGCATATTGCACACTTGCTTGTTGTCCTTGATCTTGGTTCATTGTCATTATATTAGTCCACCAATGGGTATGACTTAGGAGAGCATAACCCTTGCTACAATTTAGACATATTTCTTCCTTAAACGGTATTTGTAAACACAACTAGTTCATTACCATGATTTAGACATGAAAGGATCAAGACAAACCAATTTATGCTATCATATGTATGTCTACTCATTTCCACGTGTAGTGAGATCAATTTTACATGACAAGTTTAATTACAAAAACAGAAATTTATTTCCTTATATTAAAAAACCAAATCTATAGACACAACCCAAACATACAACAACATGCAAAGCTTGTGCCCAACATGTAGATACATGAAAAGTTGTTCCCAACATGCAAATAAATGCAAGGCATGCAAATGATCATGTAAGAACATGTAAAAAAAGTGGTCCCCTCTTGTAAATGAATGCCCAACAATCATATTCCCTTTGGAGATGCTTTAGAAAAAATTATCAAAACATAATTCCTTCAAAAATTACCTCTTCAAATTACCACAAGGAAAAATTATAATGTTTCAAATTAAAATATTTATTCTCCAAACTCCTAAGCCCTTATTCAAAATAAACAAAATTGAAATAACAATATTTTTGGTGACACAGGATTGGCATTTCACCTTGGATGCTCTTGCATCAAATATGGTTGTCGCCAAAAAAATGTGGAGAAGGTAATGTAGTGATTCAATATGAAGAATGCACAACCGATTAGTACTCCATTTCCTATTCATCTTAAATTTTCTTCAAAATAGTCTCCTAGCACAAAAGCGAAGAAGACACATATGTCTCGAGTATTGTACTCATCATTAGTTTGTAGTATTATATTTTTTATGGTGTGCACTAGAATGGATATTGCACAAGCAATGGGAGTAGGTTTCATTACATGGTGGGTCAAGGTATTGATCATTGAATAGTTGTGAAGTGGATTCTTGGGTATTTGAGGGGTACTTTTGTGTTTCTATCTATTACAATGAGAATATTCTTTAGGTTAATGGGTATGTGGATGTGTATTTTGGTGTACAGACAGAGATAAGATAAATTCCACTACATGTTATGGTTTCTCCTTAGTTGGAGGTGCAATTAGATAGGTATCAAAGTTACAAACAATGGTTGCATTATTTACTACTAAAGTTGAATATATGGCAACACAAGATAGTAGGAAATTTCCCTTAATATACTTTTGGGTGAAATGCAGGTAGGGTAGGATAACATGATGTTGTATTGTGACAACCAAAATGATTTACACTTAGTAAGGAACTCAGCATATCATTCTAGAACAAAGAATATTGACATTCAATATCATTTTATATATGAGGTGGTTGAAGGAGGACAAATATCTTTGGCCAAGATACACTTTCATATAAACTTAGAAGATATTATGGAAAAACCCATTAGTAGAGAGAAGTTCATTTGGTGCAAAATTTCTCTAGGCTTTCATTTTACTTGATGATTGGTAGCATAGGCATTGGTATTTCAATATGAGGAGTTATTCACAAGTTATAAAATTGAATTTAAGTGGGAGAATGTTGGAATATGAATTCAATTTTGTTGATGTTCCAATACTAATGAATAGTCGACATTGATGATTTTTTTGGGACTTACTAATGATGGCAATCCTAACAAATGTTTGACATGTAATTGCATGAGTCATACTTTCTATTTTTAGAAATTTTTGTTCAAATATGACTTTGCAACTCATATTTCTTATTCCATGTGTAGTCATTTTTTTGCACCTTTTTTTATAATTGTTGTATCAACAGGTTTTTCTTGAGAAATAGAAATATGAAAGATATTTGCCTATGGTTTTTTGTGCTTATTGATTATGTTTATTTAATTTGTAGTGAATATTTTATCTACATATGCTATCATAAGAGTAATCATGGTAAGCATGAGCTAAGAGAACTCAAAAACAAGAAAATGACCTCAAGTTTGAAGCTCAAAATGATATCAAATTTTTCTTCAATTACTCCAATTTGAGAATAAAATTCATACATAATCTAACACACCTTTTATGCCTTCCCTTCCAATTCAATTTCCAATTTCAAGGAAATCTAATAATTCAATTTTTTGAGAGGGAGAGTATTTGAGAGAGATTTCTTTCGAAAATATAAGTGAATTATTTTTCTAAGTCTTTTTCCTTTATGAACCATTTTCATTTTTTATTCTTTTCACAAAATATATTTTGAAAATAACTTAAAATGCCTACTTTATTTAAATCTCCTCTCATTTCTAAGGGGAAATGGGGCAATTCAAATTTAATTATTTCCTAGGAAAATTTAAATGTTTCAATGAGCTTTCCCAACCAATGGAATATTTTTAATCCATAATTGACTAATTATAATAACTGAAACATACTTTTTAATGCATTTAACTTAGCACTTTTTCACTTTTTTCATTTCTTGATTTCAAAAAAGTAACTACTACCATTAAAATACCATTATTTAACCATTGATATACAATCATATGTGAATAAAAAATAATCAATCTAACTAAATCATACATTTATGATTTAAACACAAAAAAGGGAACTATAAAATTACCATCAATTAGGATCCAAATCCTCACATCTAGTCTTAACTCTTAAAAAGAACATCTCATACTCACTTTGAGTATGATAAGGATTTAAAAGTAAACTAGACCCAAAGTAACATCTCCAAAATAATCACCATTGGGGAAATAACCCAAACCTACATACTCAAGCAGAGAAATAACCCAAACCTACATACTCAAGAAGAGAAATAACCTTATACCTATGTACTCAAGTCACATGTCAAGCATACCTACATCATATATAATAGTCGAAGTAATGCACAATCATCTAACAGGGGACAAAGTCACATATAAAATAACTCAATTAACAAGGATATTAACATCAATTTATGAGCATGTATACGTGTATATATCCATAGAGATAAAGTGAGGTATATACATTATCATATCTAATTTTATGGGTATAACATGCATGTCCCATAATATATAATTAAGATCCAAATCCCAATATAAAATCATATTAAGAATACCTTGATGATAAAAGAATATAGTATAATGACCATTAGGAATAAATCCATAGGTACAAAATAACCAAGTGTAAACACCAGAGACATTAGACCACCTTAGATAATGAAATATGAACACATAAAGATCAATGGTTTTATCCTAGAGATTCTATTTATATGTTACTGGATATATGAACAAGGCTAACTTTGCATCACCTCTAGTCATGCAATATGAATACATAAATATCAATGGTATTACTATAAAGTATTTATAAGATGAATACTTTCTCAGGGGCCACTATATAGCTTTGTAATGATGAAATAATTCATGTGTTACCACATAGGCACAAGATGATCAATTAAGAATTTTTACTCATGTAACGAACAAATCCCAACTAATCATCCATGTGCTACTACCACATGCACTCTAAAGCTTGGTATAAAATACTATTAGAACTATAAAGCCAAATGTATACACTTGAAAACGGTCATCATATTCAATTAATTAAATACAACCTATTTGATTAATACTTCAACTACATATAAATAAGATATTAATTTATTTATATTGTTCACTTTCTTTTTAATTCTCCTAATTCACATTCTTCTAAATTAAATAAACTAAAAACCCTAGACATGTTTATTTAATTAATCTTCCCTAATCCTGATTAAGAATTAGAGCACATTTCTACAACTTTTTGTGTGCCACCTCATAAAGGTCACATGAAAATAAATAAGCCTAATTATTAATTAGAATTATCCTCACACACTTCCACCAATCAGAAAAAGAACATGGATTTATTCCCCCACACTTCCAACAAATTTGGAGCACAAGGGTCTTTGTTTCACACACTTGGAATCCCATACATTTGGCATGCTTCCAATTGGTAAAGGGATTCTCTTCACACACATGGCATGTTGTCCTTGGTCAAGGGGACAACATCCTAATTCCTTTGATCTCCACCATCTATCTTTTCTCCTTCGAATCTAGACCATTGATGGGTGCCACTTCCGAAAATTCTTGAGAAACCCTATAAATACACCCTCTTGCCTTAGCATTTATCATCCACCTTTTGGGTAATGTTATAATACTATTTTGAGATACAAATTGGAATAGTGTTATAATGCCATTTTTCATCCACACTTTGAGTATTGTTACCATGCAAGTTTTTCATAGGAGCTTGGAGCTTTCATGGAGTCTTATACTTCTTAGATTAATTAATTGTTCATAGTTACATTTTATCATCCCGATTGCATCATAGTTACATTTTAGGTTAGTTTGCTTTATGTTTGCATTTGAGCATATGCATAATCATGGATAGTTCATTTTAGTTTCATATAATCTCACTCATCTCCACTTCTTCATCTATCATCAACATTATCCTTCATTTGTCATTGCACCCATTATCCTTTCCATCATTTTGTTTCATTTAGGAGCATACCACTAATCATTCCAACACACATTTGCATACCAATAATCCTTCCACCACACATTTGCACATAGAAATCATCTTAGCTTGCATATTAAGCATCAAATATCATTTTCTAGGTAGTCATTTTAACAACCTTTGTGCCCATAAAAATCTGAGGGCCAAATGGTTTAATGAATCTCTAGAAATAGAGGACAATGATATGTATTTGAAAGGTTTGATTGTATTACGAATAGAGTAGTTTTAATTGCTTCAAACTTTGAATGTAAACCGTCTCATTAAGGTTTGTGTTGACATTAGAATCCACTCTACACATTCGACACATGCACAGAATGGCACCCACTATGGGGCCTTTTCCTCACTTATTACTAACCTTTTTGATGATTTCATGATTGTAGGTTCAAGGTTTATGACTTGGGAATGTTTTGCACCAGTTTGGAGGCAATTCTGAGTTGTTTTGAGGCATTTTTGGGCTATTTTTAGAGTTTTGGCACCTCTTGTATCTATTTTGGAATCTGTTGCAAGCAGTGCAAAGACCATTCTGTCTTGTTTTGAGAGTTTTGACACCTCTTGTACCTATTTTGGTGCCTCTTGCAAGTTGTCCCGATACTGTTTTCACCTGTTTTGAGACCATTCTAGGCCACTTTTAGAGTTTTGGCGCCTCTTGCACCTATTTTGACACCTCTTGCAAGTTGTTTTGAGACTATTTTCACCTATTTTGGGACCATTCTTGGACACTTAGTTTTGGCGCCTCTTTCACCTATTTTGGTACCTCTTGTTAGAGTTTTGGCGCCTCTTGCATCTTGTTCCAGGACCCTTTTCACCTGTTTTGAGACCATTCTGCATTGTTTTTAGAGTTTTGGTACCTCTTGTGTCTGTTTTGGCACCTCTTGTCTCTGTTTTGGCACCTCTTGCAGTTTTTCATCAAAATCAAAAACTCACATTCTGTGTTGTGCATTTGCAGGTTTTCCCAGATTCGTTGTCAAAGACTCAAAATATAAACTACTAACATATTGTAGGGGTTGAACATTATTTACTTGTTTCCTTTGGTTAAGATAGGAATGTAGCTTAAGTAAAGGGATAATGAACATCATGTTTCCTTTTGTTTAGGTTAGGAATCTAGCTTAATTAAAGGAAAATGAACACCATGTGTTTTGTATGTGATGGATGGTAGGCATATGCTCTCCCCTTAGCTGGGTGATCCAAAAAGATAGACCCATTCTTATTTATGTGCGAGTGTAAGTGGAGTATATGGCATGAGTTCTCTCTTTATTCATGTGAAATAAAGATCAATCGAGCTATGGATGTACTTTCTTGCTTTTGTTTATCCTAGAGGGCCTGCCTTGTGGGAAAAAGTAATCACCCAAGCGAATGACCCAACTTGTAACACGCTAAAGCCAAGCGACTTCCAACTAGGATATAAATGTGGATACTTGAGGAAAGTTCAAGTATCACAAGGATAATTCTGATGAGATGGATCAAAAGGGACTCTCGCCGTATGCATTATCCCCCATGAACAGAATGCCTGCATTAAAACCCTTGTAGATTTTCCAAAATACTTTATCTATTCTTTGGTGCAACAACAGTCATTGCCAAGGCATCCACATTCTCATAATTTTTAGTAGAGGTGATCGGTTCGCCATGGGAGTTTCATGGGGAATGGAAGCTTGGTTGGCCTAAGAAGAGAGTGCACTATAAGGGGAAGCCCATGCAACCAAGCTTTTTAATTCATCCGATAAAGATAGTGCGGTTGGGGTAAAACCCACGTGGAATCTAAAAGAATATAGTCTTACACAACCTTAGGAGTGTATATTCTACTTGATGTGTCTTCAAAACAAAACTCAAACAAAACACCATAGAAAACGTTACATTTTGAAAGTGAAAACCTTGATTCAGAACTACATTCATTGAGGTAGACAAGTCAGTAACTTAGGTCCATCCATCTTCAAAAAATTAGTCCTTCCAGTATTGTTTAACCTTTCCTTAGGAAAAATAGAGTCAGAATATGTGGTTTACACAATGATTTCATGAAAGGTCTAGGTTAGAAAACCAAAGATCAAACCTCTTAGTCCAAAACAACATCAAATACATTTGTCTATGCTTTACAACTTTAGAGAAAGGTTAACCTTCAATTTTTACAAGAGAGCGTGCAAAAACAATCTAGAGTTATACATGATGTACTATTGTCAAAATCCAAGACTTTTCCAATGTTTTGAGTACCTTAATTACGTTTCTTGAGTCAAAAATTCTAGTTCAAGATCGTTCCTTAGATACCTTAGAAGTCTAAACATTGTCGAAATGGACCTATACAAGTGGAAAATTTCAAATTAAACCTAGATCCAAAAATTTCAAGGTGCCTAAATCATCAATATCCATCACATATTTGCTTGTACAACTTAGTTTCATCTTCGGGATTTGTCACCCTTTAATCACGAAACTATGTCATGCAATCAAATCAAACTTGGTCTAATCAATAGAATTTGTCATTATATTTGAATTAGTTGTAATCCTTGGCACTATTTCAAACTTAGATCAAAGCTTAGTCTAAATCATAACACTTGTATGCCAGTCCAAACAAGATCACAAAAAAGGAGACTCAAGGACAAGGAACTTGGAACACCCAACTTTGAAATAGAAAACATAGGAAGTATGAGTAGTGAAGCTTTCGATATCAAAACTTCTAACATTTAACCTCAAAATAGTGAGATCCCTAGCAACATTGCTGATGCAGAAGAAATCCCTATTCCTGGACTCAACAACACTCAAGGGGAAGAAATAAGCGATGAGGATATATGACAAGTAGAACAAGACCCCAATTTCCATAAGTTTTTGGAAAATATTTTTGAAAGAGATGGGGAAAAATACCTATTAGTGTTAGCCAATAAAGGAGTCAAACTTCCCCCTGACTTTGACATCAACATCTTAAAAGCACCCCTCCAAAATCCTAAAAGGCAAACAGAACAAATGGTTACTTAACTCATCAAATGAAAAACCTTCAACAACAAGTTCTAGATATGCAAAGGGGAACTTTGAAACAATACTTGATCGAGGAAATTTGTCCTTATCCCTTTTATCCATCCATCAACATGATTCCTTTCCCTAAACATAGTGAATTTCCAAAGTATGATAAATACAATGGTACAACTGATCCATTAGATCACGTAAGGGAATTCTGAACTATGAGTCTAGAATTTGCACATGAGGAAACTTATTTGATGAGACTATTTCCATGAAGTCTAGGATGGAAATTCCTTGAATGGTTTTCAAAGATTACACCCCCCATAAACACATTTGAAGAGTTTTTCAATAGATTTCTCGCTCAATACTCTTACAATATCCAACATGATATCACCATGAAAGACCTTTGCAACTTGAAACAGAAAAAGGGTGAGTCCTTCCTCATTTTCTTGCAAAAATGGAGGATATTGTTTGCAAGGTATTCTCGTTCTATGCTCGAAAAGGAAAAGATAGATATTTTCATTGATAACCTAAACAATGAGATGAGTTATAGGTTGGAATTACAATGTCCCCCTACCTTCTAAAAATTGATTGAAAATAGAATTAAAATCAAAGAAGCCTTAGTCAAAAGAGGGGTCATTAAGGTATACAATGAAAACAACTCATCCACTTCCTCTAACAACTACAACAGTGGGGACAAACCTAAATTTTGGAAATGAAACAAGAACGTGGGTAACAATGAGGTCATAGCTGAAAATAAAAATACCAAACCCGTATTCAACCTAACAGCAGCTGCCACAAAGACCAATTAGACCAACAATCCTCCCAACACTCCAAATGTTAGCCAAAACAACAATTATAATAATTCGGGGACTAAAGCAACACCGTTTCCAAAACCTTCCAATCGACAAAAATTCACACCATTGGGACAATCCTTAGATTCTTCCTTAAAGGAACTTACTAACGCTAAGCTTATCACAGTGCTAGAAGCACAAAACTGGGATCCACAAGTCAAGCCCTTTTGGTGGAACGATGCTCATTAGTGTGATTATCATAAAAAAAGGTTCATATGACAAAATATTGCTAGCAATTAAAACACGCAATCCAAGGTCTCATTAATAACAAAAAGGTACACATTGAAGGACCCCAAAAAAATAGTGATTAGGGAGTGTTCAAGAACCCTTTACCCAATTATGAAAAGGGAGAGTCCTCTACATCAAATACCAAAGGCAAGAATATAAAATGTTTATGATTCTACCATTTATTGTATTGAGATGGTTGGGAATTCCATCTAAGACATTGAAATTAGAAGCCAAGGGAAGGATGCCACTACTAAAATCCAACACAATGATGACACTATCTCACATCAAATCAATGACCTTGAACCTAAAAATCTAAGTACTAACATTGACACGAATGAAAATAAAATTAACGTCATCAAAATCACAAATGATCAAGACAATACACCTATCAATGCGATTACAAGAGGACAAGCCAAGGTAACATTGAAAGGAGCTATCCCTTCCATGTCCAAAATGAATGTTTTTCTTGTAACTCAATATAACATCATTGATAGTTACAGAAGATACTTGCTCAAATATCCATATTGGAACTTCTCAAGATTTCACTGGCGCACAAAGAAATCTTGGAACAAGCTTTAGTTGCCACCACAGTACCAAACAATCTAGAAGTCTGTACATTTCAAGCTATGGTGGGACATTTGACTGCACCTCATTTCTTATCATTCTCTGAACATGACGATGTGTCCACCACCCATCTGCATAACACTGCTCTCCACATTGAAGTCCTAATCTATAAAAATCGCGTCAAACGTGTCCTTATAGATGGAGGAGTAGGCCTAAATATCTGCACTCTCAAGCTTGTTCATGCATTAGGATATTCTAGAAATACTATTGATCCTAAAAGGAAAATCGCCATAAAAGCATATGATGATGAAGAAAGATCCTATCAAGGATTAATCATTTTACCCATTCAAGTGGGGCCAATCATCAAAGACATAGTGTTTCAGGTGTTAGACAAGGAATTGACATATAACATACTCTTGGGACGACTGTGGATTCATGAAATGCAAGTGGTACCATCAACTTATCATCAGTTCTTGAAATTTCCTTTCAATGGACACGAGATCACCATTTCTATTGATTCTAACAATCCCCAATATTGCAATGCACTCAGAACAAGTCAAGATACCTTTGTACCACATAATAGAGAAGTCATCAACTCTGATCCATCAAACAAAGAAAGTCCAATGGGTTCTTCGTCAAGACAGTATGAGGAAAGGTCTCAATCAAAAGACAAAGGGGTTGTTGACTCTATTTCATGCAACAATGGAAGTCAATTTGATGCCTTATCAAAACAGTTGGAAAAGATCCAAATAAAAGACAAGGGCATGGGGGAATACTCGTTTGAGAAATCTTCATACTTATCACAACTTTCATCTTCTCCTATGTCAAATGGACAACCATGTACCTCAAGACAATAATATTTACAACCCATTACACTCTTTGATGGGAAGTTTCTAAAAGCAAGCACCCAAGCGGAGGAATTAGAAGACAGGGATGTCCTAAACTGGTTATACAAAGATGAAGAACCTTCATAGGTATTAGTGTCCAATATATGCACAAATAAGTATGGCAAAGGTCAGACAATCCTAACAAAAATGGGATATGAGGGAAATGGTCCTTTGGGTAAAAGAAAAGAAGGAATCATTGAACCAATACAGCTTGTCACAATGAATCCCAAAGACAAAACATGACTAGGCTACAAGGAAGACTTAAAAGAGGAAGCTACTCAAAGAGCTATCAAAAGAATCTTACAACTATAGGTTAGTGAGGTTCATGAAACAAATTCCAATGAATATGAATGGGACTCTCTCTCTGAGGAATCTTTCCATGACAAAGAGATCGATGTAATCCAAAAGTATACCCCAATATGTATGAAAGGACAAAGTTCTGGTTCTAGACCACTTGAATATGGATCACAATATGTCATTGATTCAAGTGAAGAAAATCATTCTTTGAGAGAGATAGACACATCTAAAGAAAGTAACATCTTAGACCTCACTGGAAAATTTGACAACATGGCTATCTTGATGCTTACATCTTATGACCTTGGCCAATCTAACGATTCCTTGTCCTTAATGCATCCTGAACTAATTGATTGGGATCAAAATGAGTCGCTTGACATCCCATTTTCAAATGATGATGCCCTTATGAACTTCCTATGTTCCGATAACCCTGACATATGTTCCACCATTGAATCTCAGAATGAAGCTCCTGACGAAGGGAGTGTTAAACCTTTTAGCTACAAAATGAAAAATATAGGAAATGGGTCTAATAGTGAAAACCACCTGGTGGCAATATTAAATCAAGAAAAAGTAAAAACAAAGAGCGTATCTCAAGGTGAAAACCTCTCTGAGGAACCAAGAGATGGGAGGTTTGACACTCTCCTAGAACACTATCAAGAGAGATATCTAGTGCTAATAGAACCTACACAATCCATAAATGTTGGCACGACTGAGATAGTGAAGACCCTGCGTTTAGCGAAATCCATGACAGAGGAGGAGAAATCTTGTTTCACCAAATTCTTTGAGGAGAGGAAAATAAAATTTGCTTGGTCATATGCGGATATGCCAGGCATAGATCCAGAACTAATTATGCATCATCTATCCTTACCACCCGACACAAAACTAGTAAAGAAAAAACTGAGAAAGATGCATCCCCATATCGCCCTTCTGGTGAAAGTTGAGTTGAAAAAGCTATTAGATGCAGGATTCATAAGATCTATTGACTATGCCAAGTGGATATCAAACATTGTTCTGGTATCCAAACGAGATAAGAGCATCAGGATATGCATAGACTTTAGGGACCTTAACAAAGCCTGTCCAAAAGATGATTTTCCTCTACCAAACATTGATCTGATTGTAGACTTGACTATTGGGCATGAAATGTTATCACTAATGGATGGCTTTTTAGGATACAACCAAATAAAGATAGCACTTGAAGATCAAGATAAAACAACCTTCACATGTCCTTGGGGCACTTTTTGCTAGAATGTGATTCCTTTTGGGTTGAAAAATGCTGGAGCTACATATCAAAGAGCTATAACTACCATCTTCCATGACATGATGCATACTTTTATGGAAGACTATGTAGATGATATGTTGGAAAAATCCTATACTAGAGAAGGAAACTTAGAGATTCTAGACAAAATCTTCACAAGATTGGAGAAGTTCAAGGTGAGGTTAAATCCCAAGAAATGTGTGTTAGATGTAACATTAGCTAAAATTTTGGGATACATTATCTTAGCTAAAGGCATTGAGGTGGATCCTACAAAGGTCAAAGCCATCATGGAAATGTCTCCTCCTAAAAACATCAGCCAACTCAGATCATTACAAGGAAGGTTCCAGTCCATCAAGAGATCTATTGCACAACTAGCTGATAAAACTCATCCTCTCAATCACCTATTACATAAAAATGCCTCTTTCAAGTGGGATGATAAGTGCGAAGCTTCCTTCAGTCAACTAAAATAGTACTTGATGACACTGCCTATGTTGATACCACCATTCAAGGGAAAACCACTCTTACTATACATTGCAACAACCGAGATATCTTTGGGAGCTTTATTAGCACAAGAAGATTCTACAGGAAAAGAAAGAGCCATCTATTATATCAACAAGACCCTAAATGGTTATGAGATCAATTACACCTTTATTGAGAAAGCTTTCTTAGTGGTTGTATTTACTACACAACAATTAAGGCACTACATGCTAACTCACACCATCAAACTCATTGCCAAAATTGACCCATTAAAGTACTTACCCAACAAAGTTGCTTTAACAAGGAGGTTAGCCAAGTGGGTCATGATATTGAGTGAGTTTGACATCTAGTATGTGGACAGGAAAGCAATTAAAGGTCAAGCCATAGCAGATCAACTAGCTGAAGCACCATTGTCAGATAACAATCCAATGAACATTGAATTACCTGATAATGATATCCTAACCATATCTACACAACAGTGGCTGCTATACCTTGATGGATCTCATACACAACATGGATCAGACACATGAATCTTGTTTGTTTTTCTACAAGGATACACAATTCCAAAATCCTGCAGATTAATGTTCCCCTGCACCAACAACATAGCTGAATATGAAGCATTGATCATTGGAATAAAGATAGATGTTGAATGGAAAATCACATAATTGCTAGTTTATGGTGACTCACAATTGGTCATCAACCAAGTCAATGATGATTATCAAACAAAGGATGACAAGTTACTACCTTACAAGAGGATGGTGGATGATTTCAAAAAGTATTTTATTGAGATCAAGTTTGCACAGGTTCCCAAAATAGAAAACAAAGTTGCAGATGCAATAGCCACCATTGCTTCTCTCTTGCAGATACATGAACAATGAAGACATTATGAATTCATGGTAGAACAAGTTTCCAACCTAGCTTATGAAGATCCAGAATCCCAAGTGATATGCCATATTGTTGACCCTCAAATCTCCCTCTATGGAGAAATCCATACCTACCTACAAGACAATACCCTTCCAATTAACTTATCTCAAAACCAAAAATGAAACTTCATTCGACAAGAAGCTCACTAAACCCTAATAGCTAATGTGATTTATAGATGAGGTTTGGATGGTACTCTTCTTTGGTGTCTAGAACATAACGAAGTTGAAATCGCTTTACAAGAGGTTCACGAAGGTATCTATGGAACACATTCAAGTGGCTTAACCTTAGCTAATAAATTATTACGATTGGGGTATTACTTGCCAAATATGGAGAAAGAGTCATTTCAATATGTCAAAAGGTGTTCCAAATGTCAAATTCATGGAAACTTGATACATGTATTGGCACAAGAGTTACATCCTTTCATAGCTACATGGCCTTTTTGCTAGTGGGGATTGGACCTCGTAGATAAGATTCACCCCTCTTCCTCCAATGGACATAAGTTTATAATCATAGCCACAAAATACTTCACCAAGTGGATTGAAGTTGTTCCTCTAATCACCATCATTGGGAAACAAATCTCATCATTCATCCTGAATTATCTCATATGTCGGTAGGGTGTTCCTCAATCTATCATTATGGATAATGGTCGACCTTTTAAGAATCAAGATGTTCAAGAGCTTTGTGAAAGATTCCATATCCAACATGGATTTTCTACACCTTAATATCCCCAAGGGAATGGTCAAACAGAGGCCTCAAACAAGACTATCCTGAAGATTTTGAAGAAAACCATCAATGAAGCTAGAGATGATTGGAATGCTCAACTAAACCTGACATTGCGGGCTTACAGAACCAGTATCCGTACCTCGACAGGAGCAACACCCTATTCTCAGATTGTCTATGGATCAAAAGCTATTCTACATATTGAGGTTGAGATACCATCCCTATGTGTGTCACTTAAAGGGATGATTTTAGATGAGGATTACAGAGTATCTAGGCTACAAGAATTAGAACTGTTGGATGAATGCTGACAACATGCAGTTGATCACCTAAAAGCTTATCAACAAAGGATATCTAGGAGCTACAATCATAGAGTAATACCTAGAGCATTTCATTTGGGTGACTTAGTCTTAAAAGAAAATCCCCATAATCAACAAGATCGAGTGAAGGGGAAATTTGAACCTAACTGGTTGGGTCCCTTTGTTATAGTATCAACCTTTGGATCAGGAGCATATCAGTTATCCACACCAGAAGGGGATATGTTTGAAGAACCCCTCAACAGATTGCATCTCAAAAGGTTTTACCCCTAGCTCATCTAGTGCATTAGTAAAGGTGTCCTAGAAAAATACCAAAAAAATTAAAAAAATGCAAAAATCCAAAAAAAAATCAGAAAAAGGATTGAAAATAGTAAAGAAAAAAAGATTGTCCTCTAGTGAAAACCACCTCAGTGGCACTTTGGGAAATACCTTGGTGAAAACCTAGAAAATAGGCACCTTGCGTAAAATAAGCACTCTCCATCTATCTTGGGTTACGTGACTTGCTCTACAGCTTTCATCCATCATGCTTCCATCTCTGCATTTGTCACTCTTTCATGTTTGCATCATAGGTTGATCTAGTGTTTGTATTATGGTATCCCATGGCATTACTCGACCCATTCTAAAAGTTAGTTTTTCCTATCATATCACACTGGGGCATGTTCTGCATTGGATCAGATTCTTGTACATTCTCAAGGTCGAAAATCAAAAATCCCAAAAACATTCAAAACATATCAAAATCCCAAAAACATTCAAAATAAATCAAAAATCCCAAAAAACATTCAAAACATATCAAAATCCTAGAAACATTCAAAACATATCAAAATCCAAAAAACATTAAAAACATGATAAAATCCCCAAAATAGGTCAAGAAGTCAAAAATTCAAAAACATAGTCTTCATTCGAACTACGTTGTCTTTGATATTTGAACGTAGGCAAGGGTGATCTTTGATTATCCCCTGAGACATTTTAGGTTAGTCTTCTAGGTGTTCGCTATGTTCATATTTTCATCTTGTAAATCTTGGTCATGTTGTCAATCGAACTACGTGGTCTCTGCATGTATAACGTAGGCAACACTAATCTATTGAAGAGCCCCCGAGGCCCCTAGGATAGGTCTTTAGGTTAGGTCTTGGTCGTCATGGTCGTGTCTCTCCCTGGACTAGGGGAAAAATCCTGCACTCACTAGGGGAAAATAAACTTTGAGCTTGAACCAACAAGAAAATAGTTGTCAGACCAAAGTTACAAACACAAACTTCAAATGGATGATGATCTTTTTGAATCAAGGGTTTATCACATTAAACACGAAAGTTCAAATTGTTCTACTTTGATTTTTGATATCATATCTCTCGATTCCTCGATGATGTATCAAACTAGAGGAGCAAGGAAGGAGTATGATTTTTCTTTGTCTGTTGTCTGTGAGTTTATCATTATTACTATGCAAGTTTTCATGAGACGTGCACTAAAAAGTATCACTGATGACATTTTGAATTTGCATAGGAAAAAGATTAACTCTTGTCTGTTTACGCAAGTGATGCTCAAGTCATCTTGGTTTAATTACACTTAGATGCTTGTGTTAACTTGCAATTTTAAAACATCATAAAAGTAGTACTCAGGTCATCTTGGTCTAAAATATGCCATCGATGATTGTACTCACCTTCAAAATTTTAAAGGTCCAATGATGATAAAAAGCATGACAAATTGGTTAATATAAATGACAACTTTTGAAAACGAGATTTGCATAGTTAAGTTAGACCTCATTCATGTTAGTATTGCATGTGTATTTATGGGGTTTTTCAATGCTGAAACAATTTCACAATGGTGTCATCTCTATTATTAATGGATTGAGTACACTGGACATTAACCAAAAACACATCATTCTCATTTAGTTGCACATCCATTGCATTATCATCGGCATATGTTAGAAAACATTCTCATTTCATTTACATTCATACATTCCATCATGATATTTGCATCAAAAAATACAAAAGAAAATAATAAAGGACATACATTGCATATCATTTTCAACATCAAAAGCATGTCATCCACTACACTTAAATAAGTGAGTCTCTTTACATTTCCAAAAAGGTTGGGAAATGTCTCAAAGTTATGAAGCTTAAAAGATCAATCTACTGTAGTTTTCCCATAATTTTTGGAAGTTGGATAGACTCACTTATTCAAGCTTAAGGCTTTGAACATTTGAAGTCATGCACATTCCATCATTTGCATTACACATCATAATTATCACATCACATTTCCTAATCATAATAAATAAAATCATGTTGCATTACACATCATAAATCACATCACATTGAATAATCATAATCATCTCATCACATGGCATAATCATGATCACAAATACATTCATTTCCTAATCATTATCATCACATAGAAATTAAATAAAGTCACAACATTGCATATCATAATAGGGAAATCAAATGCATCATAATCATTGCTGCATAGCATATATCATCAAAAATGTCATAATGTCCATGTGTACAAGGTATCCAAAAAATAGGATGAGATACATCAAAATCCAAAAGGGCACCGTATCATGGAAAACATGTCCTCAATCTCACAAAAGGTGTATACATAATGTCGAAGGAACATCACAAAATTCTATTTCGAGCTCCCACTAGATGTTATTGCTCTCATGGAATTGGTACCCCTCTACCCGACAGACCTGCACCTAGATCTCTCCTATCTCTTGGCAATGGCTATGTGACACCCATGCTCATAGTCTGAGAATAAGATCTTCTTGAATGAGACTGTACAAAACTCTCTCGTCACTCACGAGGAACCAACTCATGATATTTACCTCTGTAAAATTGCAACTCATGAGAAATGTGTCTGATCTCTCTAAAGAAATCAATTGTACCTGTAGATGGTGTCGTCTATTGTATCCTCTGGGCAATGGCCTTAGTCTGCTCTGTCTGGTGTTTGAAGGCATCCCTCTCTAAAGTAAGTATGATCATGTGTGCTTGCAACTGCTATATCTACTACCTATTTGTCCCTCTATTAGTCCTCAAAATATCAACCTGTGCTTGACACTGTCCTAACTCATCCTAAAGGGACACAATTTGTGCTCGAGCCTACACTATCTCACTCTGAAATAACTTAACCTCTTCCTACAAAGCTGCTATCTATGATGACAGCTGATGTGAGGGTATACCAATTCAAATTTGGGGAAGCACCCCTTGAGCTATGGTAACACTCCTCCTTCGCCTCAAAATGGAAAAATACAATGGATGACTATCATCTACACCATCATCACTCTCCCCACCACCCACTGCACGACCATCACTCTCCCGACCAACCTCTGCACCACCATCACCTTTGCAACCACCCTCTACACCAACCTCATCACCTCTACAAGCTCCCTCCCGACCATCATCACCACCCTTGTCATCTCCTCCCTCTCCATCAACAGGCGGTACTGGCTCCTCTGGATGAGTAAATCTAGGAAAGGGATGTGTGTGGAAGAACTTTGAATAATCCTCGGTCATCCTGGTGTCTGTAATATATGGAACATAATCCCATAAACCTGGGGTTAAGGTATAGTACTCTATACAAGCTACCTCATATGATACATAGGAGCCCCACTCTAAAACATCCTTTCGTTGTTGTGCATAATGGGAAACTCCTAGGGGCATCCCTTGAACCCATCCAAACTGTCGACGTACTCATAGATATAAGTAGTGCTCAAGCACAACATATGTCTGCCCAATCAGATAGCAGGATAATAACATATATGGCATCTCCAGCTGATCCTCTGGCCACTGCTCACAATCCAAGTATGGCCGCCATGTGACAGTCTCCAAATCATCCAGAACCCGCCTCCAATAAGCAACCTTTCCCATCTTATGCTGGACATGTGGATCACTATAACTGAAAACATAGGGTCTCTCTGGTGGTTAATGTCTCTCTCCCATGGGCCGAGTGATGGCTATATGCTCCCATGCCTAGGTTTGTAGTAATGTGACACCACATGATAGACTTGTTGCCCCGTAATAGACAATCTCGTGCAAATCTTGATATAAGTGGGCTAACATAAATGAGCCCTAGGCATACCTCATACCATCAAGTGTCATCCACGATAGCACACAACCCCAACCTGCTGAAAATTCCTTTGACCTACAATCAGGACAAAGGAATCCACCAATGAATCTGAAAAGCACACATGGTAAAGGAGCATATATGCTAATCATCTATGTCCATAGGATCCATTGGCCCATAACATGATCATCTCGACATAATATTTGCAATGTAGCTATACCACCCTACTCTATCTTATCGTACACTACTATTTGTCCCATAATGGGATTCGTAGAATACGATAGACATTCTCGAGAGTCACAGTCATCTCTCCAATTGGTAAATGAAATGCATTATGATCACTGTGCCATCTCTCTACTAAAGATGTCAATAAACCTCTGTTGATTCTATATTGTGGTATGTCTAACAAGGAAGTCAACCCACAATGGGAGATAATCTCTAAGTCAACTGACGACAACCGGCGGACCATGTTCCAGGTCTTTGAGAATCACTCTTGAGACTAGAGTACATCTCCATCTCCCTAATCATGAACACAAATTAGTCAATCGATGTCATGTTCAATCAAGATTATCAATCAATCAAGCTAATGTGCAGTCATTCAAATCAAATCAATCAAAACAATCAACATATCATTCAATCAACCCATCGTTCCTTGCCTATCATGAGGATGACCTACTCTCAATCAACCCATCGTTTCTCGCCTATCATGAGGATGATTTTATATCTATCAAACTATCGTTCCTTGCTTATCATGAGGACGATCTGCTATCAATGAAGCTATCATTCCTCACCTATAATGAGGACAATCTGCTATAAATCAACCCATCATTCCTTGCCTATCATGAGGATGATTTTCTATCTATCAAACTATTGTTCCTCGCCTATCATGAGGACAATATGCTATCAATCAAGCTATCATTCCTCACCTATCATGTTGATGATCTGCTATCAATCCTACCATCATTCCTCGCCTAAAATGAGGACGATATGCTATCAATCCTATTATCATTCCTCGCCTATCATGAGGATTATACAACACTAGTTCTATCATTTAATTCTTGCCTATCATGAGATCAAATCATCATGCAAAACATCAATCAAACACTGCACATACCACACTCTAACTAAAGTCAATCCAAAACGTGACAAACCGATGACTCCTAGACTTCAAGGACATCTTGCGAACATCACCTTGAGGGATTTCCACAATCACAGCCCACAAAACGGGTCAAATGACAATCTAAACCACCTCAAATCAACAAAGATGAAAACTTTCCAAGGCAACAAGAGGTGCCATTTGGGACCCCAAAGGTGCCAAAACAAAGTTCAACTTCAAAAACATGCATTTTCACCCTTGCAAGAGGCACCATTTGGGACCCCAAAGGTGCCAAAACTCTAAAACCACCCAAAAACATGCATTTTCACCCTTGCAAGAGGCATCGTTTGGGACCCCAAAGGTGCCAAAACTCTAAAACCACCCGAAAAAATCAATTCCAACCTTGCAAGAGGTGCTATTTGGGACCCCAAAGGCGCCAAAACTATTAAAACATATGAAAACCTAAATTTCAAGCTTACAAGAGGTGCCATTTGGGACCCCAAAGGTGCCAAAACTCTTAAATATGCTAAAAAACACTAAAAAGTGACAAAAACATCACTCGAAAGTGCATAAATGACATCCCATAAGCTACAACATCTATCTATGACATTCAAAATGCTTCTAAATGGCAAGAAAATGACTAAAAAAGAGATTTCTCGTAAAGCCTACCATAGGTCTAGGGTGAAGCCACATAAGTGGTTTACACTTTTTAAGAGGAAGGAAAATTCGGCATTTTCCCATTCCTCATATCAAATGGGTTCGGCCAAACCCTAAGGTTCGATCGAACCATTTAACTGGTTTGGTCGAACCATAGGGTTCGGTCGAACCAGTCACCGCCCCAAATAAAAAATAATATTTAAGTGGGTTCGGCTGAACCTGGGTTCGGCCGAACCCCTTCAATATGACTAAAACAAAAAAAAGCTTTCATTTTTCACATTTTTACTGTGTTGTTTACCAGTCATTGTCTCCCTGGTGCGCGCGGCGAACAAAATCCGTGACGGTGACCCAACAAAGTTTCTCTCACCTGGGAAAGAAAATTTCGGTTCCTCTCTTCGAAGTTCATCATTCCAATTCGCATATCAACCACTATTGAGCACGAGGTATTTAAAATTCAATTTTTTTAGAGTTCAAATTGCATGTATTTGTTTAATTTTGAAACCCTATATGCAATTTTTTTTAAATTTGTTGAATTCAAATTGCACTTGTTTGAAAGTTTTTAAAGCATTTTCAATATAGTATTTTGCTTCCCCGTTTTGCATAATCCAAGGGTTTGAATAAGGAAAAATGAGTTTCCTCCCAAAGTTAGTGCAAAAAAACATTATAATGGCTCTCAACATAGTCTAAAAAATGGAGATAAATAAATTCCTAAAGACTAGAAGTGTAGGGGTCAAGGTCACAAAATAATTTTAAAACTACAAATTTAGGGTCAAACTTGTAGATGAAAATGTAAATTTCATACATGTAGGAGTGAACCATGAAAGTCATAGCTTGGTTTGTTAAGGTGTCATAATATTAAATCTTATAAAAATCAAGAATCATATCATTGATTATGTACATTACAATAAAATATCTCCATATAACAAATGAAGCTAAAACCCTAACCTTCTTTGTCAATTCTATAGTGTGCTTGCTACATGAGTAATTTTTTTTATGAAAACCATGTTTAGGAATGAAAATATCCAATCCCTTATGCTTCTAAACTAAAGTTTGCAATGCTTATGGTTCTTTTGGCCTTATAGATTCTTGAATCATTTTATAATATAAAACCTACATATAACCTACTTTGGCTTTAATAATTGTAAACCCTTTAGGAATTCTAAATTTTTGCATCTTGTCTTGATTTTCCCACCATTGTTATTCCTTTTGAAATTTTTACAAATTAGGCAAAGAATCCTTGCACTTATATAGAGGATCCTTATGTATGTTCTTAAAATTATTTAAGGTTAAAATGCTACTTAATCTAAAATAAAGAGGCATATCTGGATCTCTTGCAATTGTAACCTCTTTTACTAGTGTTCAAACATATTTGATACCTTGATGGCATGACATAGATGATGTTGCTTGATATTGCTTTATCCATGGATACCCAAGTAAAATATATGAGATACATCTAAAGAAGAAAGAATATGACATAGAATAAGAACTTCCCTCATCTTTTAACAAAAAATTAAGGTAAAATAATGTATCCTATAGTTTCAATCAGCATATCATTAGTTAATTTTTTAAATAAACCCTCAAATATGCATATGCTTGTTGATAAAATGATGATAAAACAAAAATTATTCAATGCATACATTTTATTGGTGAGTAAGATCAATAAACACACCCTTACATGGTTCATGATCCACACAAAACCAAATGACCATTATAAATATTTGGTAATATCTCACAATGTGAAAAGGTGTCAAAAAAATTAGCATACCTAAATCGTAAATTGACTTGTCATAAAGTGGGTGGGTAGCTTAGTGGTGGAGATTTGCATCCTAACTAGTTCATGGAAATTTCAACATGAGGAGAATTAATAGTAAAATAATAATATCTTTTGACAACATAGGCATCCAAGTACTCATTCCAAGATTGTTGAAGATACAACATTAATACATTAGGATTTCAATTAAATATCACACTTTCATATAAAAAAATCCCAATTGATCTATCTTTTGGTAGTGCATTTAGTTTGATATATTTTTCTTCCCCATACTTACAAGATTCCTTTATTATCGAAGCTTATTTACTCTAGTATGTTATCCTTGGTTCTCATATGAACTATATATATATAATTCAATCAAGATCCTCTTATCATTACAAATTTAAACTTAGCTTATTTTTTCTCCAATTTCTTCTTAATGAACATATGGTCTTTCTTCCTCTATTAGCCTACTCATGCACCATCACCAACCATGAATGAATCTCCATGAAGCTAAATACCCATTTGTACTTGGTTGGTGTAAGTTGGGATTAGTGTTCCATTCACTTAAAATCTTATCTTTAATGTTGCTTTTTCTAAATTCTTTCTAAAGGGCATAAATTACAGTCGATAGAGCTTTGATTTTAATATTTTCTTAAAATTAAAAATATTAATGAGCTTGATGCATTAAGCTAAAAAATATCAATTTGGACACCATTAAAACCCTCAAGAGACTCTCGCAAAGTGAAAATGAGCTCCAAAATTTTATATTGTGATATGTGAGAAAAAATGAAAAGGTAAGCAATGGGCTCAAGATATTATTATAATAAAATTAAATAAGGAGATCGTGATGATTATTGTACTAGGAGTTACATTGGGAAGAGTGGAGCATCTTTTCATAATATATGAGACTTATTGTAGTTGACATCTTCATCATAAAGCACTAGTATTGGGAGTGGTTACTATCAAGGTTATGGGATTTAAGGTCCTATATCATTAGTTCGTTTATATTTTGTGTACATGTTCCAATGCATAGTGGGGCATGGGTTCTTTTCTTGTGGACCATGATTTTTTTCCACTCATTACATAAATTAATTGATCATTTCTTGTTTCCCTTGCTCTATATATAATTTAATGTATGACATAAGTTTTAAATAGTGTTATGTAGAAATAGCCAAAACATTAGACTAAAGAAGATTGAGTGGATTGGATTGTTATAATCTTGTTATGAATATTAATAAAAGCTTCATATCTCTTTAGTAGTGGAATTTTTTGAAAGGGTTTCTCCATATAATTCTAGTGTTCATGAGGTTTGAATATTTATTTATTTTCTCCACTATTTCATTAATATTATTTGGTATATTGTATGTTTGATTAGACTTAAAGTGCCTCACCATTAGTTGATACTCCTACTATATATATTTACCTTGTTTGCAATAGTTTAGTCCATGTCAATAGTTGATTTGCACCCTTAATAACTTGGTAGGAATATCAAGTATTTTTTATTAAATATAATCAATAATCATTGTAAAAGAAATTTTAAATCAAATATTAGTCTAGAATGATTATTTGAGTGCTAGATAAACCATTTAAATTTAACCTTCATAATATTACTCTAAATATGTAGTTTTACCAACAAAAGGAATGATATTTATGTCTGTTACATGACAATTACAAAATCATGACTATAATTCTTTAAATTATACTCATAATCTAATTTAATACTCATAAGATATTAAATCATTGTTTTTCTCAAGAGACGTGTAATTAAATATCAAGAATATTCTTTAGTTTATTAGTCCACAAAATAATTTTAATATAGTCCATAACATTCAATTTTAAAATTCATAGAGTTGTTGGGATATTATCATATCACTAGCTATGGAAAAATTTAGGAAAGGGTGGGATATTACACTGCACCCTATATTTGTGTGTTTTAGAGAAAATTAGCATGGAAGGTTTGCATTTCTCACAAATAAGAAAAAATCCTGAGAATAATGTACAATATTATACTATATGTTTTCATATTGTTGAGTTATGCCTTGCAAATTAAATGTGTATCTTTTCCTCTACAACAGTCCATTTGTACATAGAACTATGGATTAATGGTTTTATTATATTATGATTGAATTATGCCTCATGTTGGAAATTCCTCTATCTCTTCTTTGCTAAAATACTTTGGAACTAATAGGATTCAATTGTGTTTTATGACATAGGTCTATATTACCACAATGATGTATGTATAGGTGTACATTTTAACTTGGTTAGCTTTCCTAGCAAGTTCTTCATTACAACAATCACTCCACCTTGTCAGTCAATCAAGCCCACTAGAACATATATTGGAATTTAACCTCTTTCATACTAAAAGAAAAAGTAATCATTAATTATATTTAATTTACCATATAATTTGATCTAAGTAATGCATTTTATAAGATCTAATTGGTGTATTTACAAAAACTATTTTGTGTTTTGGGCATAGGTGGTCCTAGAAAATATG
>VDFB02281492.1:864908996-864945581 GCA_007258455.2 Sequoia sempervirens | reverse complement strand
TGTTATTGATCTTCCATTTATTAGTCTCTATCAACTATTAATAGCCTTTATAAATCGGCTTCCATCTAAGAAAATGATAATCATCTATTAACTTATATAATATTTTAAATATATATATATATTTAAATACCATCACGTATTTATATATATATATATATATGTAAATAACCATTAATATATATTAACATGTATATGTATAAAAACCAATAATGTAAGCATACATTCGATATATATTGTGATATAAGACAGATTCGTTGCACATGGGTCTCTCTTTTCTCGAGAGATCGTCAGGGAATGAACAACCCTTATACACCTTGTTACCAATTTTTCGCTATAGCTCAATTGGTGGAGCTCACTAAATACTATTATATTTGAAGGTGGAAAATATAGTTATTTCTGCATATGCTAAGTGTTGATTCCATCTTGTTTATCATTTTATAAGTGATAGTTATGCATTGAGATGAGGAAACAGAGTTTCAAGAATTGTTTATCATTTTACAATCAAATGGAGTACAGGATTGAGCATTCAACAACAAAGAATTTTAGTTGCTTTCTTTTATTTCATAAAGTGATTCATATTTAACACATTTCATTTGATTACAAGAATTCAAATGGTGACACATTCAAATGATAATACAACATTGCATCATAAATGCATTTTCTTTTCAAAATGAAAAGCAAAAGATTGAAATTGAATATCCACACAAGCCGTGGTTTTAGCCGTTCATTTCATGACAAGAAAGGAAAGATACAACTGAAAGAGAAAGTGGCAAGTAACATGGGACATATCTGTCATTGCCTTAGTCAATCTTCGGTTGATGCTTCGTAGCTTACTCCATTCTGCTTCCGCTCCTAAATGTGCCTGCAATAGATTAAGAAGGGTGTCAATTAAGAGCTCGGGATATGACCTATACTACATGCCATACTAGCAGAGATATATTTCAATCCTTGCAATGCATAGAACCAGCTAAGGAAAAGTGTAGAAATATGAGCTGAAATAGATATATCAACATCATCATATATTGTTATTGTTTTATGCTAACACTGTTTGTTTCTTTGTGCAGGTATAGGGAAAATAATGAAGCTGATTATCATTTGAGGACCAAGCATGTGGAGAAAAATGGGCTCCCAAAAGGGTAGAGCTCGACATGCTACCCCTTGTTCATTACAAGTGGGCTGAGAAGGAGATTGCAATCATCATATTCATCAAGAAAGGAGATATACAATTGAAAGAGTAAAACAAAGTTCATCCATCAAGTTATTAAGTTGACTATTCACTCATGACAGTCAAATACGTTTCTGAAAGCTATAGGTGAACAATGGGTTTAATCAGTTCAATCAATTCAACTGAGTACATTCATCTCAAACACTGTTGTATAGTTATATTCTTCTACTATAGTATTATTTATTCATCGTGTTCATGATATTATGCAAGGTTCAACATTGTTCTTTCTCACAATCAAGGATAGTGAACAGGCATACATAATGCCTCAACAAAGAGAATTGTTTCAGATTTTCATTTTAGAAGAGAGCAAGTGCATGGAAGAGTTTTATTAAATGGAGCATAAAAATGCATGAAGAGTGCCAGGTAGAAGAGAATACTTTTAAAAGGACAGTCAAGCATGGAGACATGTGAAGGATTTTTAGATTTCAATCAGAATAAGGAGACAAGATCAATACAGTGACCAATAGCCAATTGATTAGTAACGTGAAAGTGAATGATTGAACAAGATAGCCAGTTTCATTACGGCTGAGAATGAAAAATGTCTCACTGTTTTGAAAACAAGACAATCAAAATACACTCTTTTGGATATCTGAGTTGTCCCATCATTCAACTATTTAGTCATTCAAGTATACCTTTCAAAGATAGATTACACAAGAATTTCCATGTGAAAGGTTACTTCCAGAATAAGCAGAGTTTGCAGAAAAAATGGTTTGAGTGAGGGTTTGGAATGCATTCCTAAAGATTCTAACTGAATAAGAAATTATAGCAAGGGAATAATATTCAAATTTAAATCAAAGAGATTTATGTGTGTAAGGAGGGTGCGAAACATCATGATAATGGCATCCACAAGTGCAAACAAGAGAAATAGGAAATATTTTCAAACAAATACAGATATATGGAAGATGTCTCTGCTAAAATGTAGAATGTAAGTGCCCAATCTCAGTCAAAATATCTATGTGAAAGCTTTAGTTAAAATTTTTAGTTTTTATTGTGTTACGATGTGCCCATTTTGAGAAATAATGCAGATTTCTTCAAGGTTCTGAATTCTCACATAGGTCTTCTATAGAAAGAGGTAGGGTTTATGTTTTCTTTCTTTTTTCTGGAAACCCACATATGAGGGTTTCAGCCAAATACATAGATTTCTTCAGGAACAATAATACCCTTATAGTAAAATTTTAAGAGTACAGAATGTCAAAAGAAATGTCATGTTGAATCAGACCGACTTCTTATAAATAATCAAATACACAGATTTCTTATTATTGTCAAGGTACCCACTTTGGGGTTTTTATAAACTGCAGAATTTCTTCATTTTTACAAGAACCCATGTGGGGTTTTTTTTACAAAATATAAACAAAGAATGGGTATAATGCAATTTTTTATAAGTGAAGTCCATCAGAGAAGTATACAAAGCTCGCAGCCTGCCATAATTTTCTTGCATTTGTAAGCTTCACTTGAGTAAAAATAACATGAGAAGCAAGATTGATGTTTTCTTACAACTTTCAATGACATCCATGAGAGGGTCTTTAAAGAAATAATAGAAAATAATGAAAAGTCATGGTGGTCGAGCTCCAGACAAAGAGACATGGTTTCTTTCAATTCACAGAATACCCATATTGGGGTTCGTTTTAGAATACAGATTTCTTCATTTTTACATGGTGCCCATATAGGGTTTCGTTCAAAATTTTAAAGAAGAAAGAAATTCCTTTCTTGGGTCAAGCCCAGAAAGCTTCAAAATGCCCTTTCAGAAATACACATGGTTGTGGCCTGGAGGGAGCTTTTGGCTCTTTAAAAGGTCCACCATTTCATAAACAAGGAAAACCCATGTTATGTTTCCATCAGATCTTAGAGATACCTGAAGCAAAAGCAACTACAATGCAAGGAATTCTTTACAGAATTCGTAACAAGAGTCTCATGATAGCGCGGCTTGTGTAATGGCTAGAAATGTACAAATAGAAATTGATAATCCATAGAAATATTAAGCTTTTAAAAGCTCTTTCTTTTTTTGACAAAAGAAATACATGGTTGCAAGGTAACTTACCATTAGTGCTTGTAGAAGAACAATAACCCTTAGTTGAGCTCCCTCAGAGCTTTCAAAAACTAGGAGTTTGAACTCATACATGCCAGCCCAAATCACAGGAGCAAAATAGGCATAGGAAATAAAAAATGCATCAGAAATTGTGTTACAGCTGCGGCCTCAAGGCCAGAAAGTGGCTCAAAAATACAGCAAAGAAGCTTGAAAGAGCTTGAGAATCAACTTACTATCAGGAAACTGTGAGATTTCATCAAGAACAGCAAGCACGGAGTTCAAATTTCCTAGAGAAAGCTCGAAACCCTAGCATGGTGGCAATGCATTCTTCTTCCTAATAGAGCTTTCTCTCAAAGTGGCAAAGTGGGAAATGAAGATTTTAGCGTTTCCATTGGATTTTGTTCATCCTCATGCCCTAATTCGAAGTGGGATTTTCACTTAAGGTTAATGCCTGAGAATTATTTTTGATGTCTCCAACATGCCTAGGTTGACCATTTTCAAGGCTTCATTAAATATTAATTGCCTAAGTTTAGGATAGGCATTTAAATGTCTTGCAAGGTCTTTTAAAACTTAGGGTTTTTTTTTTAATGTTTCAAAAGCCTATGCCTTAGGTAAAAGTTCAAAAAGACTTAGTGCCTTTTTAAATTGATTTCGGAGAAGGATCAATTAAAATGAGATTGATAAAATCAAATATTCCTTGAAGAATAAGCCTTTGCCACTTAGGATTTATTTTTATTTTTTCAATTGATTTTAAAGAAATCAATTAGGATATGGATAGGAGATGCATTATATTTTTATGATTTTTTTTTTTGAGAAAAATCAAACATTGTAAGCAGAGATATAAGTTGTAATATTTTGCAAAAGATTTCAAAACAATCTTTAATTGAAAAATTAGGTCAAATTGAGAGAGTATAGATCTGCAACTGTGTAAAGCAAGGATAAAGCATATTGTTTTTTTCTTTACTATTTTTAGCAGATTGTTTTTGTTTTCTTTCTTGGGTCAGATTTGAGATTCTTCTTGGAGAGATAAGTTGTTTTATTTGCTTTAAAAGAAGATTTAGTCTATTTTTAGAGGTTGGATAGTGTGAACATGGAAATAATGAGTTTTTTTTGCTTTTGTGCAAACTTTTGAGACAATTTGATGCCTTTTCCTTGAGCTTTTCTTGTGAGCTCGGATTAGGGTTTTTGGAGGGATTTATCTTGAAGAAGACTTAGCTTTCTTTTTTTTCTCAGTTTAGATGATAGTTTCTAGATCTTAGCATTTTGGAGCTTGTAAACTTATTTTTTGTACTCAATTTGACAGGTTCACTCTTTCAGTTTTAATAAAGTAGTAGAGTTCTCCTTCCCACTTTTCTTGTCTCAGTTTTGTAATGGCAATCTGATGTCTTTGTGTTTCAAACTTGAATCCTTATATGCCTTGCTATTGTAAATCTTTTTCAAAATTACATGGTTTCAAGTTGCATGTTGTATTTAGTTCTTTCAGATCTTCATGCAAATCACTGATGAAACATGTGCTAATGAGATTGTGAGGGCTACTGTGATAGAGAAGCTGTTATGAGTGATTAAGTCTAAATTTTCATAAGTCTAGTGAATCATCTATTAGTCATATGTTTTAATTTCAGTCATCTTTCTAACTCTTTCCCTCAGAAAATCACTTAGAATAATATTCATCATTCGAAGAACCAGCTCACTCTGGAGATTCTCTTTTCGCATAGATCACCCACATCTGAAAAGAGTTTCCATGTTTCAACAAATAGTTTGATTTTTTGAAAATCTGACAAAGGGTGCATATCTGATTGATAACACACCTCAGGATATCAAATTTATAAAACAATAAAGAACTAGGATTCAATTATGTTTCAGGAAAAACCACCAAAGACCCTAAAAGAGAAAAACTAGGGGATTTTTGTTTCAAAAGAGGGAGCTCTTGGCCAAAGGACGTCAACACAGTTCCAGGACACCAGCGCAGCACACTGTCATCTAAAGGATACACTAGCGTCCTAAGCAACAAAGAACTCAAGGACTCAAACAGACAAAAATAAGCCTTGCTTCTAAGCTTAGGGGTGAGTTGTACTAAACTATATGACCAGTCAAAAAACTAGAAACTAAAATGAATACTAGGATGCTTAGAGAAATGTTACCTTCCTTTGGAAATCTAAGTCTTCACTCCAAGCTCCTTTTCATGACCTATGCACAAAAGAATGAGAGAAAATTTGTTGGGTGGTTGTATAGGGGCCTACATTAGTCAAACCCCATTTTGGTGTTCCCACCTCCAGGGACAGCTAAGTTAGAAAGGAAAGATAAAGATGTAAACAAAGCATGTGGTGAAAGTAAAACCTGCTTAGGAGTAGAACTCGTACCACGAGAAGTGTGTGGTGAAATCAATACCAGCTCAAGAGTAGAACCTACACCACAAGATAGTAAATGAGAAAATATGAAAGGAAATGTGAGGGAGAGAGAGAGAGTGTGTTACCCATGGGCCTAGGCCCTCTCTGAAGCACACAGACACACCATTGAGTGCTTTCTTGAGAGTTGTTGTAGTTGCTAGGAGGACCTCAATCTAACATGGCTTCGCTTGTGATAGCACTGCTATCAAAAGTGAAGAGATCTTAAAGTTGGAGCAAAGTAACAAGAGAGCTTGAGTGATGTCTTCCAACCTGCAAATGAGAGCCAAAAAGGGTTTTTTAATGCTTGCAAGGCCGGAAAAAAGCTGTTACTTCCATAATGTAACCGCCAAGACACGTGTCTCAAGGGTTAATATTCCAAATTCCACATTTTGAACTCAAGAAACCGCCAGGATGCTAGAGCACCGTGTAAACGACTACACATTGTGCATTCGTCCAAAGCCTATATTCTCAAAAAACATGTCGCCAGGATTTTGTTGCTTAGCCACTTGTCCATATGGAGTCAGAATTGCAAAATTTTGACCCATGGGATTTGTCATTAATATCTCAAGGTGTCATAAATGCTAGAAAAAAATTCCAAAATGTGGAATTTCCCCTAGGTGCAATTCTATGACATTACATTTTTCCCCCACTTTAGTGGACTTGATTTTGAAAAAATCAGCCTCATTAAAGTACAAAAGAAAATTTTCATCCAATTTTTTGAATTTTACGAATTTGTGTGCCAATAGAGAGAGACGATAATGACCACCAAAGTCGATCTAACCGGTACTGAAGGTTCCCCCAGCATTCAATCTCAACAAACAACTTCAAAATGGTCGTGAAAAATTATTCAAAGTGTCAACCTGCAAAACTCAAATTTGGGCCAGCTTCGAAAAACCAAAAGAAAGCTACCACGGAGAGAGGAATGATCAAGAAAAGTATATCGATTCAGAAGAAAAATATGATCAAGAGAAGACCTTATGCCCCCTCGTAATTTTTCCCCCAACCTGGTGGGGAAAATTTAGGAGAAACCAGGGAGCCACAAACTCTAGGAAAAATGGGCCCCGGGGGGCCCATATATACCCAGGTGGGCCCCTAGAAGGGTCATTTTCTCTATTCACTATAAGCAAATTGTTGACTTTAGTGAGAGAAAAGTTAGCAAAATGCCAAGCAGGAGAGATTATGAGGTGTCGAGATTGGAGCAACTATGTCAGGACATCACCGAGGGTAGCGAGGTAGACCAAGTAGGCCACAAAACTTCTTTTTTCATGATTTTTAGCCCATTTTTTAGAATTTTCCCATCAGTGAGGTGTGCAGGCGTCTTTTTTCTACACCCTTGTTTGAAATATGTGTTGTCATCTCAGGTGAGCGCTAGAGCCCTGACTCTATGCTGGCATCTCAAAGATGCATTGTCGTCTTTGAGGTGGCCATGGTGGTCAGGGACGTATGCATGATGCGTAGACATCTATGCATCATGCATAATTCTTACTTATTTTTCCTTAATTTTATGCAAAATTTTGATGTTCTAACTCAATTTTTTCTTAATTTTTTGTAGGAGTTGTTGGTAATTTTTCTAGCAAAACCGAACAATCCTCTAAGAAGTAGCCAACTCCTATGATGAAGAACTGCTAGGTTAGTGGCAACCACAATGAGCATAGGACTTTAAGGTCCGTACTCCTTCACTTCAAGCTCTATGAAACCTAGGAGATTAATCCCAATTTTGTTTCCATGCAATATAATCAATTAGTAACACATTTATACACAGATTGATTCCTATTTATGGCAAATAAAATCAATTTCACTGAAGATTTGGCAAATTTTCAAGTGAATGATTAGCTATCTGCTAGGAATTAGGGATAATTCCACTTCTACTACCCTTGGAAAGAACTTTTTTTATTGAATATTGTCTTCTCATAAGTCTAGGGCCAGGAACACTATTTGTTCATCCTATGCAAGATTTTCTAACAAAAAGACCAGTGTCTCATCTATTGGATCAACGGAGTCAAGTATACAAGAGGATCAGTAATTTACAAATTACTCACTTAAGGAAGAAACAAACTATCTTTGTATTGCTTTACGTTTACGAAAACTCACTATGCAAGAAACATTTACTACTTAGAAATTCTAAGTCATTCCTTACAAAGTTTATAACCCTATTCAAGAATTTTAATTAATTCTTTGAATTCAAGCTAAAAATAGAGTAATACATTCAAATGAAATATTTGAAGACAAATGATAACACCATTAGTATTTCTCATTCATAACTTCATAAGGAACATACATAGGAGAGTATCGGCTTCTAGACTGATATTTTTTTCGATATTAGTAATTTCTATAAAACTCATTTAAGACCATTACATACATGAATTCTTAACCAAAACAAACTACTTGCCTATTTAAGTATTCTATTCTAAGTTCCTTTTCTGAACTTAGCTTTCACCTAGAACCCTATTAAGACTTCAGAATTTGACCTCTATAATAAGCCCTTAAATCCAGTTTATAGAATAAGGGAGCAACAAGCATCGGGCTTAATTACATTTACGTTTCATTTCATTTGCACCAGAATTTGAGATATTCTTAGTTTGTTACATGCAATCATTTGAGGAAAATGGAAGAGTAAAAGACCATATTCCATATTCCCTTAATGAAGACATGCCAGCTCCTCGAAAGGCAGAGTTTGTTGTAACCTTATTGAATCCTCATCCTTGTTGACCAAAGAAGATTCTCCAATAGTAGCTCTAGCACAAACTTGTATATTTTCTAGAAACAACATACGTGTTGCCAAGGTTAACTAGTCTGGCACTTCCTCTACATACCAGCCCAAAAATATTCCATCTCAGCACATGAAACAAGAAATCACATGAGTGCTAAATAGGAAAATCCTAACAGAAAGGGCATGGTGTCATCAAAAATAAAAACAAGGTGCAACCATCACTTTGATTCATCGACCTCAGAGGATACTCACCCATGTTTTGCTTGTGGTGGGACTAGAGAAACTATCACCACCTCCTTGTCACAATTCACTGATAGTACTAGGGAGAGGGTATAATAATCACCCTCTGGATCAATGTCACCCTCATCATCTGAAGGGTTATTAGAAACCTCACATGGAGAATTTCACTCCTTCGGATAGGCCTTACAGTGCTCACTCTCTCTCCTTTCCTTCTTTTTATATTTCACCATCCTCTTCTCTCTATGTTTAACTAATTCTTTTGAAACCATCTACTCTCGTGGATGGTAATTTTCCTTGGTACTATACTCCTAGAATTTCCTAAATCCTATTCTTCCTTTTGGTGTATTAGGAGCTCCATGTATTCCACTTTCATTCTCAAAACCTTCCTCAAACTCAAATAAAATCAACATCTCAGACTCCCCAATCATCATGGCAGACCTACCTGCCTAGAATGTCTACACACTTCTTAGGAGAATTCAACTCCCACACACTTCTTTACTAGCCCTCAACCCTCATTCATTGCAAAATGAATTATGACAAAGAAGATCAATCAAGCAATTTGCATTTAATAGGAAATTTGAAGCATGCAAGATTAATGACTTGAAAACTCCTCACGTGAGCGAGTTGATAACTTACAGCTCAGTATTAAATCTACGTCATTGCTTTTAAAGCACTTAAAACTTCATCCATGGTGATATGAGCCTTGTTTTTTATGTCCTTAGTAACTTACTCATAGAAAACAGTGATGCCAGCTCAAGTGTTGTGATATTTCAATCAACATGTATCGCCAACCTAATCTGTGCTTTCATTATTATCAGTGAGGTACATAAGACTATTTTTTTCTTAGAGGGAAACTTTCTCCATACACTTCATCGCTTCATCTCTGATCCTCTCCAAATTTTAGGGTGCAATTAGCAATGAAAGTTATCCATGTGATGATCTTAGTCCATTGGATCATCCTACTTTTAAACCTTATCAATGGTTCCTCAATCCTCTCGCTGCTTTCCTTTTTTCTTTATGCTAAATCCCCAAGATCTTGCCACGTTTCTCATTTCATTGACGGTCATCACTTGTCGCTGATTGACCTCATCCTCACCTAGTTCCATCAGTGATGTAAACATTGCTACGGTAGTCTTTAGCCCCCAATTCTATGGCTTGACCTTTGGTCACATTCATCCCTCTATCATGCATCACTAATTCAAACCTTGCATCAAGGCTTCTATCTACGACAAGAGATGTTGTGATAGCACCAAATTTGGACACGTACAACCTACATAAAACAAATGGCACAAAATACATCACTCATAGGATCATATCACATTAGCAAAAGAGAAACCCTTTAGAGGACATCCATCACTTATTGCTAATTCAAAACTTAAGTTCTAAAACAAATTCGCGATGAGTGATGAAGTTATTACATAAGGCCTTCTTTCATCGCTAATTCTCCTCATATATTTTGTGATCAATTATTGATGAGAAGATTTACAACATTTGTAAGGTCCATCACATATCGTTGATGTGATACTTTACATTCAAAACATATCCATAATCACATGAGATTCAAGAAATCACATCACGTTACTCATCATTGTTCCAAGTTTATCTTTTTATGGCCATCCATGATGAGCAATAAGAACATAATGATAGAAGCATCGCTCATCACTATTACAAATTTGAAAGCTCAAAAGCTATTAGCGATGAGCGATGTTAAAAGAAAATATTATTCCATCGGTCATCGCCAATCCAAGGTATGAACCTATAAATAAATCAATGATGAGAAATGAACTGTGAGGGCCATCGGGACTTAAGTGGAAATTTTTGGCACATGCTCATTAGTTATTCTAGAAGGGGAACCTCTCTAGGACAACATGAGAATGATAGGCTCAAGATGTTCAAAATGATGAAATACATATAATGTAGAGATCCAAAAGATCCCTTACCAAATCCTTATAAAATATAAGGCCTGGACCTAGGCTTAGAGGGACCAAATACCAAATGAATGATATGAGATTTAAAAAGAATGACTGATACTAGGTAAGAAGGAATCAAGGAAAAAATAGAACCTTGTGAGTATTGATAAAAAATAGAACCTTAAACCCTCAAAATAACAACCCTATATCCAAATGCAATAAGGGGTTAAGATGGAAAAAAATATATGTATATTTTGAGGGTTCCATCAAGAGTACCTGGAGATTCAAGAGCATCTAGCAGGGTGAGAATTTTGGCTCGTGCATGAGCAGAGGAACCATTTATCTAAGGATAAGGTCACACTTTTGGAGTGGGTTGGTCTCTGGAACATATTCACCACGCTAGAGATGAGACACCACAAGCAAATGTTGACATCCCTTATGGAGTAGTGGGATGCCACCACATCATCTTTCCAATTGCCATGTGGAGAGATGACCATCACAATTGAGGACTTCTATAGGATCCTTGGGTTACCCATCCATGAATGATGGGTGGATCTAGATGATACACGGTCGGTGCGGGAGAAAATGAAGGGGATCCTCTACTACACAGGGAGGACAAACGGTGGCAATACCACGATTCATATCTATACGCACTAGTATGACCATGCAAGGACCACAACACCATTGATCTGTCGAGTAATGGTCATGACCATTGATTTTCATATCACGATTGATGGGCAAGGCTACACCTACACGAGGGCCTCATCCACACTATCAGAGAGATGGTGGAGCATAGGACCATTTTTTCTTGGAGGCGCAACATGCTAGCGCACCTCTACCAAGAGCTAGGCTAGTATGTACACTCTGAGTATGTAGCTTCACAACATGCACTCTTTTGCAAGTGTGGGCCTTTTCCCACAACATGTACACCTAGCTAGTTAGTTTTTCCCAGCGACGATCATATCGGGTTTCCATGGTCCATTGGTATGACATGACGAGCCAGTGTAGATTTGGAGATTTACAATTTTGGTAGCTACAGTTTGACACTCTCACTACATATGGGGTCTGATGGAGACCCTACAAATTTTTTAGGTGGGTGGATGATAGTAGGTACCTAAGGAACCTACAACACAACAATTTTTTGATTGGGCAAAGGGATTTTTTTATAGTTCCCTACTACTGGAGTTAGGTCATGCGGCAGCATGGCCAACCACAGACCATACCAACAGACGTTCCCACCTACACTAGGGCCCATAGGAGTGTAGCAAGGGTTGGGGACCGCCCCTACCCCACTATTACAAATATCAACCCATCAGATGATGATGAGCTCAACCATGATCTAACGCCTATATCGATGGTAGATAATGTTGGGGTAGCGGTTGATTTCATGCAGTGGTGGGAGTAGCATCATCTAGCTCCTGTGTTTGTCAAGGGTGCTCTAAGAGGGAAGCTTGGTCCATAGGAGGACTTACCACCCCAGTCACCACAAGATAAGAGGAGAGGTTAGCAGCAAGCCAGGGAGGAGGAGGTGGCACCACCGAGGCCAAGGTAGTAGAGGAGGTCAGATCCCCCACTAGCTACCCCTATCTCTTCAACACCACCATCTTCTACTGCAACTATGATGCTAGCGGCACTGGGAGCAGCCATCGAGGCCAATGGCACAGGTACTAGCACCAATCCTCACCCTAATCTGACATGGTAGCTAGGGGACCCAGGTATATGTGATACATTGTTTATGTTTATGTACTTTTAATTTTTCGCTTTATGACACATATATACATGCCATGTGATATTGATACCTCTTTATTTCTTTGTGGTTATAGAGGATGCATAGGGATGGGTTGGGCTCATAGCTCAGTGTATTTTGGAGGTTTCCTCTACTGTGCCATTTCAGGGATCAGTTCTTGAGGCGTATAAGCCAACATCTACAAGACATCATGCCCCCAGCTTTGAGCCAGTTGTGTGCCTAAGGACTTCTTACGAGGACTAGGGCATGGAGATTGTCTAGCTTACTGTGGAGTTGATGACCATTCAGGGGAAGCATGACTAGCTATCGGGGGAGCTGTGGATGGTGCTCATTGAGCGATACATGGCAGTGAGTAGGGCTAATGTCATTGAGCAAGCACATAACACCCTCCAGAGCTATCTCCATGACCTCAACGGGTAGCTAATAGTTGTGATCCTAGCAGAGGTTTAGCGACTACGAGACCAGTTGAGGTGGGAAAAGTTGATGATATCCTCTCTTCAGGGGGAGATCAAGGGGATGTGAGCAACTCTATCCACATCACGCTCCCATCACTCGTGCTCCATGACTACCGTTCAACGTCTCCCTAGGGTTCCAGAGCATCCACTAGAGCCAAAGGGCTCTAGGAGCCATGCACCGCAATGACCAAAGGCATCATCGTCATGAGTTTTGTTTATCATTTTTGTAGTGAGATTCATATACATACATACATACATGTAGATCTTTTGTATAGAAACATATTTAGCAGCCACTCATTTTTTATAGCAGTGGCTCGATACATGTATATGACATTGGATACATATATTGTGTATATATATGTGGATACATCGATTTTGATCTCATGACATTGTTTCACTTGGATGTGTATGTTCTTTATTTTTTATGTTTATGCTATGGATGTTATATGCTCATATGGATGTATATTTACATTAGATGCTAATCATGATTTAATAAACACACATGGTAGTGTGTTAATTAAATACAATGATGATCTAATGATTTTAATAGATGTAATGTGATGCATGGTCACATGCACACATGTGCACATGGTCATTCACAACACACAAAAATTCTTAATTAATGTATTAATGAATAATGTCAACATATGTAATGCTACTACCCTTCTGTAGAGGGAACACCACATACATGACACACAAAAATTATGTGTAGTATCGTCGAAGCTGCATCGCATTAACAGGATCTTTTAAAGGAGTTCCATCCATAGATGATAACCCATATGCACCTAAACCATATACGAAGATCACAATGTAAGGGCCTAACCAGTTGGGACTGAATTTTCCTCTCTGATTAGGCAGTGCATTTACATTCCTTTGGTTTTCATAGAGAACCAGATCTCCTATTTTAAAGGTCCTAGGAAGCACGCCTTGATTATATTACCTAGATAACCGCCGTTGATAAGCTTTAATATGTTTGAGGTCTCTTAGATGATGCTCATCGAGCATCTCAAGCTGATGCAAAGGGTTAACTCGATCGGTTTCATCATCAATTAACCCTTTAAGGGAAACCCGTAAAGACAAAATTTCCAACTCCAAAGGCATAATAGCTTCAGCACCATACACGAGGTTGTAAGGTGTTGTTCTTGTAGCTGTGCAAACACTCGTGCGATAGGCCCACAAAGAGTACATTAGTTGAATATGCCAATCTTTACCATGCTTATTAACTATCTTATAGAGAATAAGCTCAAGAGTTTTGTTAGATGCTTTTGCTTGACCATTATATTAGTACGGTGTGGAAAACCTATGTTGAATATGGAATTTCTCAAGGAACCACTTCACGTCCTTGTTCTTGAAAGGGGTACCATTGTTAGAAACAACTATAGTGGGCAATCCAAATTGAGAAATGGTGTTATTCATGAGGAAACTACATATAGCTTCACCATTTTTGGATCAAAGTGGGATGGCTTCAACCCATTTCGTAAAGTAATATGTAGCAGTGATGATGAAGGTATGTCCCTTAGAAGAAGGAGGTGATACTTTTCCAATAATATCCAACCCCCATTTTGCGAATAGCCAAGGGGAAGTTTGATTTTATAATTCTTGGGTAGGTGCATGAATAAGATGACTATGTTGTTGACATTGAGGGAACTTCTTAACAAAATCGAAAGAATCTTGTTCCATTGTTTTCCAATAGTACCCCATGTGTATCAATCTTCTTGCCAAGGATCTACCACCAAAGTGTCCACCCCCAGAGCCTGCATGCACTTCCTTAAGGGCAAGGGGTATTTCTATTTTAGTGAGACACCTGAGAAGCAAGCCTATTATCAATAAGATTTTCACCTTGCCGAAAATGAAAGTTTAGCAATCTATTGACACATGGAAACGTTCCCGAGTTGTGGGTAACTCTTTGTGAGAACGAATCTCCAAAGTGAGCTGGTTCTCTGAATGATGGATCCTATTCTAAGTGATTTTCTAGGAAAAAGGATAGAGAATATGACTGAAATGAAATCCTATCTAATGTGATCTTAACTTAATAATGACTTTGATATTTCACCTACAAACAATTTTCAGAAAAAATAGTAATGACCTCACAATCTCTCATGAACATCAGTACAAAATTGATTTGAAGGTCTGAACCTAAACACAGCATGCAACCTGCATTAAATGAACTTCCTGCATCAATAATTTGCAATATTAGGACATAAAAAGGATCTATAAAATAGAATCACAATATGAACATCATACTAAAATTGTAAATAGAGACAGAAATTGGAGATAGGAATGCTACTTTTATTAGATGGAGTGAAAAATCTCAAAACCTAAGTACAAAGAAGTTTACAAGCTCAAAAATGTGTAAGAGAAAGAAACTAGAAATCTGAACTCCCAAAAACACTAAGTTTTTCCAAGATATATCTCCCAAAACCCTAGTCTGAGCTCAAAGAAAAAGCTCCAAGAAAGGTATCAAAACTACCCAAGAAGTTTGCACAAAAGTGGAAAAAACACACTTTTTGCATATACATGCCAAAAAGCTTCTCAAAATAGGCCAAATCTACTTTTAAAGAAAAGAAAAAAAACCTTATCTCTCCATCCAAAAATTCAAATCCGACCAAGGAAGAAAAGCAATAACAATCTGCTAAAAATAGCAAAGAATTAAAACAACTTGTTTTATTCCTGCTTTACATAGCTTGTAGATCTTATCTTCTCACAATCTGACCTATTTTTGCAATTAAATATTTTTGAAAATCTTTTGCAAAAAAAACATAACCTTATTTCTCCATTTACAATATTGATCTTCTCAAAAAATCATAAAAATTACAAGGCCTATCTCTTCTCATCAATATCGTAATTGAATTAAAAAAAAAGCCAAGGCACACTCATTTACAATTGATTTCTATAAAATCAATTAAAAATAAAGCCTAAGTCATTATAGGGATTTTATTTCACTAAGGCAAGATAATAAAAAAACAAAAACGTAGGGCTTAGGCTTTGAAACACCATACCAAGTGCCTATTCCAAAACCTAGGTAAACATATCAATAGAAATGTTGGAAAGGCTCGACCTAAGGAATGTGTGACCATGGAATTAATTTTGAGCTTCATATTTAAAAAACAAACATTGACAAAATTCCCAAGTTGAAATAGGGCCAAGTGAAACCCTAAAGACAAAACAAAGAGATCCCTCAGATTTCGCATCATTTGCAAAAATGACTTTTGAGAACAAGAGCTCTGCATGAGCCGTCATGGTCAGAGCTAGGGTTTCAGCTTGAGAGCTTGGAAACTTCTGACATTTGCCTCCAACTTGGTTGACCTCCTCTCTATGACAATGGTAAGCTGACTTCTATCATTTTCATGACTTCTCCACTGTATTTTGAAAGGAAAAAATGGCCATGAGGCTACGGCTAGTATACTTCTGATGCACATCTCCTTTGCTTTGTGTTTGCTTTGTGTTTTCTTCTCTGCTCTTGGCTGCCATGGTGAGAGCTCGACCTCTACATTGTGTTTGAGAGCTCTTCAAGAGATTCTAGCCGTAGCTTGCTTGGTCTTCTACAGGCGCGCATGGTAAGCTCCCACATTTATTTATTTTCTGTATCAAACAAAAGCTTCCAAAATAGCTTCTATGTGTTGGAGTTAACAACCCAAGATCTTCAATCTGCAACGCCAAAGAACCTCCACAAGAGATAGAGAGAAGCAACAATGGAAGATGCTATTCCACCAAACAAGGATTGCAATATGATACAATATGATCAATGCAATACTATACAATGCTATATGCCATCTATTAACAAATATGCTAGAGATGCCTTGCTTATAAAGGCAAGGATAAGAGATAGGATAAGACAAGATCATGACAAGTGTCTTAATCCTATCACATGAGACAACTAACTCATAACTACCTAGGAAAGTGGAAATTCTAGATAAGACAACTAATACTTATCTAGATATGACAACTAATATCCTAAGTAAACTTAACATGTGAATTAAGTCCCCTAAGTCCCTAGTAAAGGAATAAACTAGGTACAAGACTTATTCACACCAACCCCCCCCCTTAAGTGCAACTTAGGGAGGTACAAACCAATGCAAACATGCAAAATATGGGTCCCGGCAACTAGGCTTGGGGTACCCATGTACAAAACAAAAACTCTCCTGGCGGAGAGGAGAAAAACCACGTGGGGAGAAAACTCCTCTCAAAAGAGAAAAGAAACAAAAAGAAAAGTAATGAAGGAAGGAGGACTCCTTAAGATCCCCAAGGACAACTTCCTTCACCCCAAGCATATGGCCCAAGAGATAAGCATGCAAGGTTTATGAAGATGTACTAACCTGTGATGCGCTGAGCCCAAAAGCTGAGAACACCATCCTGGATGAGTTGCCTAATGAAGTGCATGTGGATCTCAATATGCTTAGTCGCTGATGCTCCACTGGGTTGTGTGAAATATGAATCACTCTGATTGTCACACCAAAAGTAGTGGGCTGAGTGGAAGGGAATCGAACTCAGTCATCAACTGAAACCCACAAAACCTCACGACTAGCCAACACAGACCTCAATTACTCAGCCTATGTGATGATAATGCAATAGCGTCACTTTTTGCATGACCATGCAATCGGACCAGAACCAAGGCAAAAGACAAAGCCAGAAGTAGACTTCCGATCATTGACATCACCAGCCCAATCTGAGTCAGTGAAGCCCACAATCTGAGATGTACCTGAAGTGTAGTGAATGCCAAAATGAGTAGTGCCCTGAATGTATCTCAAGATATGCTTGGCGGCTTTCCAATGACTCTCATGAGGCTCCTGTGAGAAGCGAGAGACAAGTCCAACCACAAAGGAAATATCAGGACGACTATGTGTCAAGTACAAAAGACTGCCAACCAACTACCGATACAAGGTAGGATCAAATGTAGGAGTAGTGCAACTGGAAGACAGTACAACACCTGACTGGAATGGAGTAGGGGCAGGCTTGCAATCAGCCATGCCAAATCTCTAAAGCAAATCAAGAGCATACTTCTGCTGGAAAATGAAGATCCCCTCAGAAGTCTGATGAATCTAAAGACCAAGGAAGTAATGCAAAAGACCAAGGTCTGTCATATCAAATCGCTCCATCAATGCTCGTTGTGTACTCTAAATCATGGAAGTAGAACTCCCTGTGAGAATCAAATCATCCACGTAGAGCACAAGGATAAGTAGATCCTCTCCATGTCTCTATGTCTAAACTGTGGGATCGGAATGGCAGCGAGTGTAGCCAGAAGCAAGCAAGAAACTATCCATCTTCTCATACCAAGCCTGAGGGGCTTGTTTGAGACCATACAATGAACGTCGAAGCCTGCAAACAAGTGAAGAGTCTTGCACAAAACCTGGTGGCTGCTCCATATAGATCTCCTCATGAAGATCCCCATGCAAGAAAGCACTCTTCACATCCATCTGATATACTAACCATCCCTGAGATGCAGCTATAGCAAGGACAAGGCAAATAGAATCCATCTTGGCAACAGGAGCAAAGGTCTCAGAATAGTCAATCCCTTCAACCTGAGAAAACCCCTTTGCAACAAGACGAGCCTTGTACTTGTCAATGGAACCATCTGCTGCATACTTGGTATGATACACCCACTTGCGAGACCAACTTTCTTCCCTTAGGAAGAGGCACAAGATCCCAAGTATGATTCTTCATCAAAGAAGAATACTCATCATCCATAGCACTATCCCACTCTGGAATACCTGAAGCATCTGAAAACTTCTGAGGATCATCTAAAACTGCATGACTCAAAAGACTAATTCCAGAAGTCTGAGAACAAAGTGCGGCGAGTGTTTGTGGGATCACCAACAAGAGGACCAGCCTCCTCAAGAGTAACTCGAGCCCATCGTGGCCTAGTGGGTGAGTGAGGAGGAGGTTCATCAAGACCATCATCAAAATCTTCCTCAAGTAGCAAAGTATCATCAACTGAAGAAGACTGAGTAGGTTGTGATGAAGAAGAAGTCGTAGGAGGATCTGGCTGGGTGAAGGTCTTAGAAAACTAAACATCACGTTGGAAATGAACCTCTCGTGTGTTAGGATCAAACAATCTATATGCCTTCACATCCTCACAATAGCCAACAAAGATGTAACGCTGACTCTTCTTCTCCATGGATTTACGCCGACCATTTGGAATGAATGCCCAAGCCTCACTACCGAAAACTCTGAAGAAGGATACATTAGGCTTGCAATGAGACCAAGCCTCCTCAGGGGTCATATTTCGCACTGCCTTGTGGGGCATACAATTCTGAATATAGTTGGCACAATTGACAGCTTCGGCCCAAAAAGCGGGAGCCATGGACCTAGACTGAATCATACAATTGGCCATTTCCCTGAGAGTCCTGTTCTTTCTCTCCACCACACCGGTATTCACCTTTAAGGAGTGTAGAATGCTGATGAAAGATACCATGCGCCGCTGCAAAATCCTGAAATGCGATTGACATACTCCCCACCCCATTATGCATTAGTATACATGAAGAAAAACTGTTGCTTCTCACAAATGGTTTGAAGGTCTTGAAGTTGGTGAGGACTTCACTCTTGAGCTTCAGAAAATAGACCCATGTCCGGCGGGAAAAATCATCAATGAATGTTAGCACATACTTGGCCCTTGAAAAAGAAGGAGTTGGGAATGACATAAGATCACTATGGACCAACTCAAGGGGTGTGGTTGCACGTGTAGCGTGACCCTTAGGAAAAGGATCTTGATGTTGCTTGCCAAGAACACATCCTTGACAAACACCATCTGTGCAAGTGATCTTTGGAAGACCAACCACTAAGTTATGTGCTTTCATTTACTGAAGATATCTATAATTCAAGTGCCCAAATCTCTCATGCCAAAGCTTGCTCATTGAATCAGCATGAGCAACAAAACATGAACCTAATGTAGACTCAAATCCATCAAATCGATACAAATGATTCTCATGATCAACTACCCCTGTTGCGACAACCTTCTTAGGATCTTGTAACTGTCTAATAGTCACATTTTGTGGAGAAAACTCAACTAACTTCCCATCTCCAGAATGACAAATCTGATATATGGAAAGAAGATTCGCTGAAATATCAGGAACAAGTAAAACATCCTCAATGCACCCATCTAGCATTTGAATGGAGCCTGTCCCCAAAACTGGAATCTGTGAAGAGTTCCCAACTGCAATCTGAGAAGTAGAAGTATGAACTATGGAATCAAGAAGTTCTCGTGAATTTTTCATGTGATGTGAAGCACCTGAATCAAGAATCCAACTATCTGAAGGTGAATGCATAGCTCGTGCAGAAAGAGCTTGCCCTTTGCCCATGGAAGAAGGCTTAGCCACTGAAATATTGTGCTTCTTCATAGCTTCCTCTAAGGCTTCTAATCTCTTAAAGCAATGAGATGCATCATGTCCAGTTTTGCCACAAAATGAACAAGGATCTCCTTTCTTTTTCTTGGACTTGGAAGAAGAATCTCCAGAGGTAGAAGAAGAAGGAGATTGAGTGGACTTCTGATTGTTCTTTGGCTTTGGTTTGGAGGGATTCTCACTACCAGAAGATGATTCTGCTTTGGGCTTCTTCTTGTTCTTTCCTTTACCCTTGGATGATTGAGCCATTAGAGCATGATTCTTAGAATTAGGTAAGGCATCCAACTGAATTAACTTGGCCTCCTCCCTAGTAAGACACTCACAAAACAACTCAAATGTAGGCATTTTGTAATATTTCCCCATTGCATCCATAGTTGAATAGAAAGTAGAAGAAAACACTTGATAAGGGCCCTTTAACTTAGACAGAATCAAGAAGATACATTCATCACTAGATACATCATGTGCACATCCTTTCAACTGTGACAAAATCATCTTGAATTGAGCAAGAAAATCCTGAATTGAAGGAAATGCATTTGGAGAGAGGGATTGAAGTTCTGCTTGAAGTTGCAATGTTCTGAAATGATTTATTTTACCATACAATTCTTCAAGTTTGTCCCAAACATTCTTAGGTGTTTTGCACTCCGAAATATGAAACAACAAATTATCAAATACATGTAAGCCAATGAGCCCTTTTGCTTCATCCATTTTACATCTATGGACAAACTTTTCATAATCCCTTGTAAATTCAGGTTGTTCTACATCTAACATTGGCCATAGACCCTTAGATTGTAACAATTGAGTCATTTTTAGCTTCCATGTATGATAATTGTGTGGAGTGAGTGGCTCAATTTGTCTTAGATCCGCCATGAATCACCAAAAGAAAAGGACAATGTGGCACTTAAATTGTGCCTTTCACCCCCCCAAAATGTATTAAAAACTGATTTTGCAACCCCCCCAGCAAATTACAATGAACAAATTTTTGCAATTTTACAAGTGGCAGTCAGCAGTTTATAACCTGCGTTGATTTTTACAATTTTCAAAGAGGAGCTTGTAAAGCTGAAAATGGGGTTACAAAACCAGATTCATACAATTTCCCGATCAGTTTCAAAAAAGGTTTACTTGTTTGGAAACCGTTGGCAAAGGGTGCGTAACAGAGCAGCGATAAATGCGCTTGTACCTTCAAACTGAAAAATCTGTCAAAATGGCAAAATCACGGAAAAATAACTGCACCAATGCCCGAGTTGATGAGACCCGGCTTTAAGAGCCCGATATCTCCTTTGCGAGAAATCCGACTCATGGTGAAAGTTATGCAAAATGAAAAAAAGGCCCTCTGATAGGCGCACGAAGGCTAGCGGGGCTTGAGAATTTGAGCCCTCTCGGTGGCTCGATCACCCGTGGCCCGTGATTTTGAGAGCTGCCCGACAAAAATGCTGCGGGTTTCGGTGGCCGGTTCTTAAATTGCGGAGGCCGGTTTTGGATGGCCATGACTGATCGGCTTCTGCGTGAGGCTGATTTATCCCGACACGTGGTCTGCGGTTGGAGTTCGCCCGGCGGCTAGCGGCTTATAAGGCTGCCGCAGTACGGCGTAGTAGGCTCCGCTTGAACTTATGTCACGAGGTACGCCGCAATGATAAGGCGCAAAGCTGCCACAACTTTTATATATTTTTGAATTTTTTTTTTTTTTTTAAAAGAAAATCTGGCCGGAAATGAGAGAAAATAAATTTTTTTTTTTTTTTTTTGAAAAATTCTCACGATGACCGTGCTGCTTTGGGAGACTATACGGCCTGCCTTTAAAAAATTCCCAAAGACAACTTTTGCCTAATATAGGCAAATTATATATCAAAAAAATTGAAAACGGCCACCCGAACGCAATGGAAGACTTATTTTTGGCTCAAAGTGCTCCTGTAAAAAGTTGTTCACCAGATCTGAGCTCCAAACCCTTCTTTGCCAAAGCTGCAAATGGTGACAAAATTAGGTGAAACAAAAGCCAGATCTGACTTTTTCGAGCCTCCTGGACGCAATGGGACAGCCTAAAATACTGCCACTATAGCCCGAAAACTACTTTGCAAATCACCCGGATCTCACCCAGAAATGCAAAGCGTACAATATAGGATACACAAGAACTCAAAAAATGACGGCGGAGTGAGTGAAACTCTCTAATAAAGAAATGGAAGGGGCTTGCGGATTGATACGATGCCATGTTGGAGTTAACAACCCAAGATCTTCAATGCATAGCGCCAAGAACCTCCACAAAGAGATGAGAGAAACCTTGATGGAAGATGCTATTCCACCAAGCAAGGATTGCAATATGATACAATATGATCAATCTGATACTATGCAATACCTCTTCTTGTTTTTAGCAAATATGCTAGAGATGCCTTGCTTATAAAGGCAAGGATGAGAGATATGATAAGACAAGATCATGACAAGTGTCTTAATCCTATCACATGAGACAACTAACTCATAACTACCTAGGAAAGTGGAAATTCTAGATAAGACAGCTAATACTTATCTAGATATGACAACTAATATCCTAAGTAAACTTAACATGTGAATTAAGTCCCCTAAGTCCCTAGTAAAGGAATAAACTAGGTACAAGACTTATTCACACCAACACTATGAAGAGTATGATTGTTGTTTTTCCTTTGAAGCAAAAAAGACCCATTACAAGCTGCGCCATGTATATGCTTTTCTAATACATTTCACTTAGAAAATATTGCATTATACCCATTCTCTGTTCAGATTTTGAGATTCTTATAGAAAACTCAAAATTAGTTTTATCTCTCTGTGAATATTGATGAAGATTTTGAGAGACAAAAACCTCTCTCTAGGTCACGGCTGTTATTACTCATTTGGTGTATTTAAAGCATTTATGGGCTCGACCCACCATGATTTTCTACTTCTTTCTATGGTTTTCTTATAAAACCCTTCATGGGTAAATGATATTATGAAGAAAATACATTTCTTTGCTCTTCTATTGAAAACCCTATGTGGGTAAGCTGAAAATAGTGAAAATTTTGTTTATTTTGTTACACATTCAAAATTTGAAATCAACTCACCATGGTATTAGTTTTGTATTTATGAAACCCCGTGGGTATCTCTGAAAATTGTAGTAACTGTATTTAAATTTCAAAACCCCAATGTGGGTATTTTGAAAAATGAAATAAATCTGGATTTTGTCGAAAACTCTATGCCAAGATATGTAGCAGATTTTGTCTCTGAAATGTAGCACATTAAGAACATTCACCCTTGATTATATTGAGCATGTTGAATTGATAACAGATACTCTTGATTTCTATGCACTAAACTTAGATTTAAATTTTCATGGTTGTAGCTCCACTCGTATTTTTAGTTTACTGCATTTGTAGTAGCTCAGGCTTCATGCTTTGTCATTCTCTACTCATTCTGGAAATGACTTCTACATATTGTAATTCTTATTCAATCTGTCCATATTTGTCTACCTAGACCCATGCAAATTATTCTTTGAAAATACACTTTGAATGACAGAACAAGTCTCCAAAACAGTGTATTTTTTATTGTTTCCCTTTCAAATACAATGATGTATAAACTTTGCTTAATGCAACATTTTCACTCTCAGCCAAAATGAAACTGGCTGTCTTTGTTGAATCGTTACTTCACTTTATCAGACATACCGGTCACTATATTGATGCTTCACATCCTTCATTCTAATGGGAATCTGAAGCTCTCTTCATGCGTTCTTTATGCTTCATTATGTGAAACTATTTCATGCACTCGTTCCTCTCCCAAATGAAAATTTGAAACAGTGCACATGCTTACTTTTTGAGCAGAGCTCTATTGATGAGGCATTAGTATGCCTATTCACTGTCGCTTGATTAGAGATAGAACACTGTTGCTCCAAAAAAAGAATAATTTGAAATAGCATCCAATGTGAATAGACCTAAAGCAGCAAGACAACACTATGGCAGCAATACTTAAACCTTCTAGAATGCAAATTGATAGTTTCTAGCTGAATTGAATCAATTAAGTCTATTGTTCATCTATAACTTTCAATTTATCACTCGGACCTGTAAGTTATGAATGAAAAGTACACTTAATTGCTTGATAACAGGAATTCTATCTTTCTCTTTCATTTGAATAGCTCAAATGAACAGGGTGATTGTAGTTTCCATCTCAACCCACTTGTAACTTAAGGGGCAGTATGTCAAGCTCTACCCTTGTGGGAGCTCATTTTTCTCCACATGCTTAGTCTTCAAAAGATAATTAGCTACAAGAATTTTTTGAATTTTCCTATACCTACACAAGGAAACAAACAATGTTAGTATAAAAACAATTTATAATGATGTTTCCCTTCTCAGTTCATGCTTTTGTTCCTTCCTTTAGTCGGTTCTATGCATTGCAAGGATTGAAATATATCTCTATTAGTATCACATCTAGTATTATTCATATCCTGAGCTCTTACTTGATACCCTTCTCAATCTTTTGCAGGTACATTCAGGAGCGGAAGCAGAATGGAGCCAGTTTTGAGGAACCAACCGAAGACCAACTCAGAAAATGAAGGATATGTCTAATGTTATCTGCTTTTCACTTTCAATTGTATATTTATTTTCTCATCATGAATGGAAACGGCTAAAACCACATCTTGTGTGGATATTTAATTTCATTCTTTCATTCCCATTCTGAAAGAAAAGCATTAAAGTGCAAAGTTGTATCATCATTTGAATTCTTGCAATCAAATGAAATATTGTAAATATGAATCACTTTATGAAATAAATGAAAGCATTTTGTTATGATTTATTGTTTGTACACTCAATTTTGTATTCCCTTTGATTGTAAAAACATGAGTAATACTTCTAAAATTCAGCCTCCTTAAAACACTTGAAATACTATCACTTAAGCATGTGCAGAAATAACATAACTTTCACTTTCAAATATAACAATATTTAATCAGCTCCACCAATTGAGTTGTAGTGAAAAATTGGTAGCAAAGCCATTATAGGCTTTTCTATAAAGGATATCAGACAAAATAACATAACAAACTGAAAGCTTTCTTATACGAGTGTGATTGTTCTTTGCCGCATCACCGGGAAAGTTTCCAATCTTTAGGTAGTTGCAGATATTAGAAAACCACTCTCTAGAGTCCACGTGGGAACATATAGGGAACTCTACTTCAGGTTGATTGGAAACCACAGGGGTCCACAAGACTTGGACAACAAAGTGGCATTCTTTCATATTTTCTTTTGAAGGTACCAAGGAAGCAGCGCTTTCCATGGCATCAGCGTGTCTATTTTCTCTCCTAGGGATACTGTCTATTGTGAAGGAGGAGAGCCATTTAAGCATGGACAAGACAAGGTCTCAATATCAGGACAACTTACTTTTCTTAGCTTGATAGGTTCCCATTATCTGGTTCACTATAAGTTCAGAGTCACCTAAAATGCAAAGACATTTTATTTTTAGTGCAATCGTTGCACGTAAGCTAGAAATAAGGGATTTGTACTTGGTGATGTTATTGGTACAAGAAAAATCTAGTCAAAAGGATAGAGGAACCAGTTTACCTTCAGGGGATGTTAGAATCACACCAACTCTAGAACTAGTTTGACACCTCGATCCATCAAAATACATTTTCCACTCAAGGTCATGATTAATTACAAAAATATTTTCATCGGGAAACAAATCCAATCCTAGAAAGGAGTGAGATGAGGGAGTGTCTTCCAGCTGATCCACAACTGCTTGACCCTTTATTGATTTCTGAGTAACGAACTTTATGTTGAACTCAGAAAGCAACATAACCCATTTCGCTAATCTCCCAGCTAGGTCAGTGCTAGAGAATAGATGCTTTCAAAGATCTATTTTTACTATGACATGTGTTTCGGTATGGAGGAGATAGTGCCTCAACTTCTACGTAGCGAAGATGAGAGCAAGGCATTGATTCTCCATGAAGGAATAACTGGTTTCATAGTCAACCAAGATGCAGCTAATGTAGTAGACCGTTCTTTCCCTTCTAGCGTCATTGTATTGAGCCAAGAGAGCTACCAAAGCATATGGTGGCATGGAAATGTAAAGAAAAAAGGGTTTTTCCTGCATAGTCGGCATCAATACAAGAAGATTGGCCAAATAGGCTTTGATTAATTCAAAAGATTTTTGACATTCTTCTTCCCATATGAAGCGGACATCCTTTTTTTAAAAAATGAGTGAAAGGAAGGGTACGATTAGCCAACTAAGATATTAATCTATGAATGTCCTGAATCTTCCCCTGTAAACTTTTGCAACTTGGTCATATTCCTCAGTGGAGGCATGTTAACGATGGCATCAATCTTATTAGTATCAACTTCAATTACACGATGAGAAACTATAAACCCCAAAAGTTTCTCGGCATCAACGCCGAAGACGTACTTATGGGGATTTAGTCTCATCTTATAGAGTCGAAGCATCTCAAAGATAAGATGGGGATTCTTTACATGATCTTGGCAGGTTATTGATTTCACTAATATATCATCAACGTAATCTTCTAGGATCTTGTGGATGAAATCATGAAATATTAGGGTCATCGCCCATTGGTAAGTAGCTCCCGCATTCTTTAATCCAAAGGGAATGACCACATAATAGAAAGTACCCCACGAGATAGCGAAGGTTTTCTTGTATTGAGCATCCAACTTAATATGAATTTGATTGTAACTTGAGAAGCCATCCATGAAATATAGTAATTCATGGCCTACAGTCAAGTTGACAATCATATCTATATTAGGTAGCAGAAGATCATCTTTAAGAGAAGCCTTATTAAGGTCGCAAAAGTCAATATATATGCAAATACGGCCATCAAGTTTACTAACGGAAACTATATTCAAAATCCATGGGGAATAGTCTATAGGATGGATAAAGCCTGCTTTCAACAGTTTCTCTATCTTGGTCTTGACCATAAATGCCACCCTAGGATTGATATTTTGGATTTTTTGTTTAACTGGCTTGGTGTTGGGACATAGGACGATATTGTGAACCACTATTGACTCATCAATATCAGGCATGTCCTCATATGTCCAAGGGAAGATGTCAGGATGAGAATGCAAGAGATCAGAGTGTTCATCTTCCTCCTCCGAAGATAGGCACTTTTTGATCTTGATCACTTTTTCTGAGGATTTAGGATCCATAGCTACTTCGATAGTATCTCCTTTAAGAAGGGAACTACGGTCTTTAGGATGAGATAGCATGGCATTGAATCACTGACGTTAGATAGAGGGTCCTCCTCATCAATACTCAAAATGGATTCTCCAAAGTATGCTTGACTATGAAAATGATATGGGAACTATTTCTTGTGATGATAAGGAGGCAACAGGGAATAGGCACCTAGAAATTCCTCTAGAGCTTCATCCAAAGAGAAGACATTGAGAGGGACTTTCTTGGCCTGTTCCCCTTCCTCTATTAACTCAGGGTGAACCAGGTTCAATAGATCGACTAAGATCATATTAACACTCCACCAAGGCTTTTGTTTAGACTATTCAACAGAGCATCCCAAACCTAGCTAGTGTCGTCATGGCTTGAACTAGATAGGGACATGAATTCCTTGCTCAATATTCCCTAGGCCTTTCTACCCATAGCCATACCGAGAAGCGAGCTCATATCCAAACCCGTAACGAGTTTGTAAAACCTTAGGAGGTAGTGGGTCCACATAGAGTGTTTCATTCCACCAATGGATATTAAATGTCTCTACGGGGGTATTCTCGCCTTCCTTATCAAGTTCACAAATGTTAATCTCCTTTGCAAGAGAAAGATTATTTTCCTCAACCTAGGATAAAGTGATCTCCCAAACAGGATCACACTTCTCCTCCTTCGTAGGAATATCATCCACCTTAGTATTAAGGGTACCTAGAAGGTTTATGCAAGAGGGGTTTACCTTGTATTCTAAAATGGAGAATTCAAAGAAATTCAAGGAGCCCCAATCATTTCCAAGGAAAGAATTCATTTGAGAAGGAGACAATGGAGACTCAAGGTCTTCTGCTTTAGGTGGTTCTTCACTTCCGATACTCGCTTTGGGAACAACTTCCACAAAGGGTGTCAATGAAGAACATGCCATAGCATCAGCGGCCAAAGATAGAATACAATTCTTGAGAGTAGATACAACCGAAGCATGACTGGAAATGGCTAGTTCACAAAGGTGAACGCCTTCTAGGTCTGCTTTAACTATGACTACTCAATTATTTGCAACGAACTTCAAAGAGCGGTGTAAAGTAGAAGTCACCACACCCATAGCATGGATCCAAGGTCTCCCTAAGAGGAGGTAGGTTATATGGTAAGGGTTCGGGCATCACATAAACTAACATGGGTAGGGTAATGAGGCCCAGCTACAAAGGTAGTATTATCATACCTAGAGCTTGGTGGTCGGCGTTATCGAATCCATGAATGTACAAGGAGGAAGCTACTAAAGAAGATGAATCAATCTTAATCTTAGGTAATAGGTCTACACCACAAACATTGAGAGCCGAACCGGTGTCAACGAGGGTGCACCTAATACCAATGTTGTTAACATTGACTATAATCATCAAAGGCTCTACTTGCTTCTGTACATCCAGAGGTGGGAGTTCTTGCAAGTGGAACATGATATTCGGCGAATCTGCATGAATATGAGCCAACAGCGCATCAACATCCGTAGGCCTAGCGGAGGAAGGAAAGAGAATATTTTGTAAAGCTTCTTGGAGCATCTCCTGATAAACTAGAGTGATCTCAAGCAAGTCCCAAAGCGAGATCTTAGCTAGAGTAATGCGAAGCTACTCGACAAGATCATAATCGCCTGGTGCTTTGATCGTAGGTTTAGGTGTTGAAGGAAGGATTGGTTGAGAAGGTGGTAAAGAAGTAGGGATAGATGGTTGTGATGTAGGAATAGTAGGTTGTTGATTCATATTTTGTCTATTACTCCTTGTAGGATATGTGTGTCTGACAGCGTTGTAAGATGTAGAGTTTGTAGCCTTCACGAACCTTGAGTATAAGTCTGGTGAATTATTATAACATGAAATCCCATAGATAGAAAATTCAGTCAGGGTTACTTAAATGATGGGTTTCTTAGGTCTTGGAGGAGCCACAGAAACCACCACCACATTCACTAATCCCTCAACCTAACAAGAGGAGACTTTTTTAGGAGATTTTTGGATAAAGGAGAGTACTTCTAAGAAATCATCTAGAGCATCCTCCAACATATCAAAATCTTCCTCAGAAAAGTCATGAACATGAAACATCGTGAAAAAAGATCTGACGTTCACATTGGGTTCACCAAAATGTGATATAAGAGGGATTCGCTACACACAAGTCTCTCTTTTCTTGAGAGATCACCAAGGAACGAACTTCCCTTATACACCTCAGTATATCAAATTTACAAAACAATAAAGAAATAGGATTCAATTATGTTTCGAGAAAACCCACCAAAGACCCTGAAAGAGCAAAACCAAGAAATTTCTATGTCAGAAGAGGGAGCTCTCAATTAGAGGACGTCAATGCAATTCCAGGACACCAATGCAATGCACTATCATCTAAAGCACATGCAGGCATCCTGAGCAACACTCAGGGACTCAAATGGACAGAAATAAGCCTTGCTTTTAAGCTCAAGGGTGATTCATACTAAACTATATATGACTAGTCAGAAAACCAGAAACTAAAATGAATACCAGGATGCTTAGAGAAAGCTTACCTTTGTCTAGACATCTGAGTCTTCACTCCAAGCTCCTATTCATGACCTACACACAAAAGAATGAGAGAAAAGTTGTTGGGTGGCTATATAGGGGCCTACCTTAGTCAGACCCTATTTTGGTGTTCCCACCTCCACAGACAACCAAGTTGGAAAGGAAAGATAAAGATGTAAACAAAGCGTTTGGTGAAAGAAAAACCCACTCAAGAGTAGAACCCACGCCACGAGAAGCACATGGTGAAAACAATACCCGCTCAGGAGTAGAACCTACACCACAAGATACTAAATGAGCAAATATGTTAGGGAAAGTGAGGGAGAGAGAGAGTGTTACCCACGGGCCTAGGCCCTCTCTAGAGCACACGGATGCACCATTGAGTGCTTGCTTGAGAGTTGTTGCAGTTGTTGGGAGGACCTCTGTCTGACATGGCTTCACTTGTGATAGCACTGCTATCAAAAGTGAAGAGATCTCAAAGTTGGAGCAAAGTAACAAGAGAGCTTGAGTGATGTCTTCCAACCCCCAAATGAGAGCCAAAAAGGGGTTTTTAATGCTTGCAAAGGCGCCAAAGAGTCGTTACTTTTAGAATGTAACTACTAGGACACGTGTCTCAAGGGTTAACCTTCCAGATTCCACATTTTGAACTTGAGAAATTACTAGGATGCTAGTGTGCCATGCAGATGTCTACGCGTCATGCATTCGTCTAAAGCCTATATTCTTGAAAAACACATCGCTAGGCTTTTGTCGCTTAGCCACTTGTCCACATGCAGTCATAATTTTGAAATTCTAACCCATGGGATTTTGTCATTAATATCTCAAGGCATCATAAATGCTTGGAAAAAATGCCAAAATGTGGAATTTCCCCTAGGTGCAATTCTGCGACATTACATATATATATAAGAGTACAAGCAAGATAGTTTATATATAATAAACACATTATATGAATATATGCATATATATATATATATATATATATATATATATATATATATATATATATATATGTATAAATGTATATGCCTCTATGTACACGTATGTGTAAGTTTATCTATATCGATGCATCTGTATGAGTGTTTCCATTCATGACATATTATAGCCATTAATCATCAATATACCATATGCATATGGATATAGCCTACTACACACACACACACATATGTGTGTGTAAATATATACCATATCTGCTCCCCATATATATATATATATATCATTCACATCAGGATTCACATATAACTTCATTCTATGAGTTCCTGTCTGTTAATAGAGATGTTCTGATGTAGTTGCATGCCATGCATTGTGCATATATATGGTTAGTCCCATTGACGTGTGCCATGTATACACATATTTCCTATGTACATCCCGCTTGTGTTCAGTCATGTCAGTGCCAAGAAGGATCTCAAAGCTCAAATAGATGACATCACTTAAATAAATACATATGTTAGTAAGGCAGCACATCTCCAGAGATTCAAGACATGTCCTTTAGGATGACATGTCCTGCCCATGACTGGGCTCAGCTCAGCAGTGTAGGTTGCGTGTCTCCTCCAGGATAGTTTGCCCTCTTGGTTAAGCCTGGGCCGAGATAGCCTCCCAGGTGAGTGCTTCCTCCAGCTTTAGGGAGGGAATCAGCTTATACCTAAAATCCCTCTTTGTGCACATGGTATTTAATTATTCACAACATATGCAGTATACATAAAACATCTCCAAAGTTAGAATAATAATTCAATAACCATCCATTCTCATATATGTAGTATTTCACCATGAATAACATCAACTGAGATAACATCAAATGAGACAACATCAAATTAGATAACATTCATATTGATAACAAGGTATAAGCATAATTTATTCATCTCTAGAATTCACATTGCATTAATAGTAAATAGTAACTATACAATTGGGGTGTAACAATTTAACACTGCTAATTAACTTATGATTTTTTGTTCTAAAAATGAATCGCTACCTTCTTAAATTTTAATTGTTGCATATGTAGAATATAACCATTGCTCTTTTATGACATAATATAATTAGTGCCTTAGTTATTATTATAACTATCTTTTAATGGAATCGCTCCTTTGTAATTTAAAATTGTTGCCTTTAATATATATTAGTTTTAATTCATATTCAGCCTTTAGACTTATTTCCAATCTTTGTCATCTCATAAAGTATTTGATGAATTTTATTTCTAATATATATTCACTGTTATTTTTCATTGATCACTTTCATCTATTGATGGGGACGTGACAAAAATATCTCCAAATAGAAAGATAAATTAATTTTAATAACTATAGAAATTTAAAATATAATTGATAAGGAACCTGCAGTTTTAATCAAGAGGTCTCTACCCAAAACACTAGTATGTTGATGTGTACATATATCCTCATGTATCACTATCATCATGTACCAATCACATGAGAAAATCCTATATTATGTAGCTTGAGTTCCAAAAACCACCTAACCTTTAAAACAATAAGATGAGAATTGTTTGGAACTATTTGGGGATTTACCTTAGTCAAATCCATAATTTGGTGTTTCCACCTCCACAACAACCGAGATAGATAAAAAGAGATAGTGTGTTTTATTATTCTAAGTGTGTCTAGAAGTAATAATAATGATAAAATAAAATTATTTGATAGGGTATGTGATAATCCCAAGGTGCTCAAGGGCACAAGAAATGTTTGTAATGATAATATTAACTATGAATATTTTACTTGTAGGGGTTTGAGGAATCGAAGAGACAAAGAAAGAGATAAAAAATAATGTTGTGAGAGTATTGTAGAGAGATGCAACAAGTTGTACAGAATTGTGTGTGAGCTAGAGAGTGCAAGAGAGCCAAGAAAGAGAAAGAGAGAGAATTAAGAGAGAATTTTCTAAAATGAAAGATCAACTTCAAAATTGGGAGAGGAGGGAAGAGGAAGACATAGATGCAAAATTACAAATCATTTTGATATGTTTCACTTACTTGAGAAGGTGACGTGGGGAAAAACTCAGAATGAGCCTTTGAACAAAAAAAATGTCATGAGATGCTAGTGCTATGCATGGATGTGAAGGCGCTAAGTGCTAGTGTCTAGATAATTTATGTTAAAAAATTATGGGAGAGAAGAATGACATAGGCTTATATAAAGATGACATAAAGAAGTGTCCCTAAAAAAGAAGGCCCGAGCACCCTTAGAGGGAAACATATTTTTGCAAGGGTTGAAATGAGCCTACGAAACACTAAGAGAATGGGCACTAAAGTGGGCACAAAAAATAGTGTGAAATTGTAAAGGTATGAAATTTAAATGAAACTACATTATTTAGTGTAGATCATATACCTGCTAAAGTGGAGGAAAATGTAGTGTAAAAAATTGCATACCCTTACAATTTCACTCCATCATGTCTTCACTTTAACATCTTGATATAGAGTATCTTAAATGTAAAATGTTAACACTTCCATTTTGCATTTATTGTATCTTATGATGATATGGGATTTTTGGATCTAAATTTCCTTAGCACAAAAATTCATGAATCTATGGTTGTTTGAGTGTTACTTTCCCCTAGTCTCACTAAAAATTGAGGAATTAATGGCTTTGCATGTGAATCTAGGTTGCTTCTCAACATCTAACTTACCATTTTGGTTTTCCAATTTGATTTTTAATTCTCATTCTATTATCTTGGCAACTTTTTCTTGAAGCTCTAACTTGTGGAGAAACCAATGAATTTCACAGTTATACCAAACTTTTGTATGTGATTTCTATGTTAGGTTTTAAGCAATATCTTCATGGGATTGTGGTAAACAATTGAAGTAAAGAAACAATAATATTCTTGGAGGATTTTCAAAAACTATTTTTTTCTTGTGATCCATTATTCTCTTTCTCATTTACTCACATTTTCATCTTCATTTGTAAATTATAAGTGCTAACATAGTATATTTAGGATTACATCTATCTTAGCTATTGTCATTTTTTCAATTTAGGAACTTTAAGTTTCTTATTTCAAATATATCAAAAAACCAAGTTGTATGTGGAGGTCAGAATACTCAAATAGGGATTTAGTTGAGGTAAGCTCCTAAACAACCACAAAACAATTTTATATTTCTTTATTTGCAAGCTCTGTTGGAGAAGTAGTACTAGATGATATCTTTTTCAATCTTTCTTTTATATTTTAATTTATTTTAATTTAATATTTAAGTAGTTTTTTTAACTTTTATTTTAATTATCAAAAAAATTACCTACTTTAAAATTTAGTTTCTTTTCATTTTTATGTGTACAAGAAGTATTTTTGTACTTGGTAGTACTTTTGATTTTGTATTTAGATTGGATAACAACATTATGTTAAGACATCTATGGGACATTTTGGTGTCCTAAGCAAAGGTTTCCAATATTGAACCCAAAATTCTTTGTGGTTCAAGTACTTTATTTCAATTAATAAAAATTTGTAAATATTCTTCTATTGGAAGATATTTTTTTTGGTTCATTTTTAGCAAGAATTTTAGTTATTCATTTCTATTATGTTTGTTAAAAGTTGACCTCTTTAGAAAATGGATAATTGGAAAGGATTTAGGTTAACTTAAGTTGTTGATTTATCTTAGTGTAAAGAGTGAAGTGATCTCAAGGGAGATCTTCCCTTTATAGAAGTTAAACTTTCTTTTTCGACTATAGAAGATACACCCATTGAAAGTGAGCTCCACCATCCATTGCCTCCCACATCACTAAAAGATGGATCACCCTCCTTTTTGAGGAAGTCGTGGACATTAATCTAAGTACAAAGATAGAACCAAAGATAACACAAATAACAACCACTTTAGGTCTTAAGTTGAAAGAATACTTATCCATAATACATAGATATTATCTAGATATATTTGCATTATCTAATGTAGGCATGCCCATATTGCACCCATCCTTGGTCATTCACCACCTTGTGCTACAACCTAATGCTAAACCAATTCACCAAAAGCTATGAAAAATGCATCCTAAGGTGGCTCTCCTAGTAAAGGAATAAATTTAGAAATTGCTAGATGTTTGATTCATTTGATTTATTGAATATCCAAAGTGGGTGTCCATTCGAGTTCCATTGAGCAAAAAGATTAAAGGCATAAGGTTGTGCACTACTTCAAAGACATCAATAAAGTTTATTGTAAGAATGATTTCCCTTTCCCCAACACGGAGGAACATTCTATTATAGTCATAAATATTTAATATTTTATCTTGTACATAAAGGTTTCAATATTTTTTTTCTTGTGTATTTATAGATACCTGAAATTTTTACAATATTTTATGTCTTATTAATATTGAGATTGAAAATTAAGAAACTATATGATTCTTACAATAGTTATATTAAGTTATAAATGACTAATATTTGTCTTAAGCATTAGTAATCAAAACTTTTAGGTATAAAATTTTGTACATTTTTCTTTAAGTATTTGATTTTTTAATTTTTTTTTATGAATGGTACATATATTACTAATTTAAAGATAATGTTATGTATATTCACAAAACAAAATTGATTTCAACTTATATTAATTCCTTAAAATAAAGACAAAAAAAAGCTAATGCATTACCCCATAATTAGAGTGGAAAAACTTTAGATATATTTAATGCCCTTTTCTAAAAATAGACATCAAATATTGTGAAACATGAATGAAAATTTCCTCAACCATTCATTTTTTCAACTAATAATGACATGTCTAAAGACTAAAACTTCATAATAACTAAATACCCCTATAAAGACACCACCTTTTGAAGACTACCCAACCAAAAAAATAATAGTCCAACTTAACTATGAAACTACTATGAATATTTAGTCCTTTCAAAAAGTTAAAATTAAAAGGTTAAATAAATAGAAGATATAGAGAATATCTTCATTTCTTTTTTTTTTCATTACTTATTTTTTAATTATTAAACTTAAAGAATATAGGTTTTATTTTAGACGAAGATTTACAAATAAAGATTCTTATCTAATTTTAAAATTTGTGATTAAAATCTTTCTCACACTTTTTTTTTTGAAATATTTAGAAAAAAATTATTTACAAATAATTAAAATTTCTTTTTTAAATAAAATATCTATGTCATACAATTTAAAATAATTACTTTTTAAAAATAAAACTTCACTTAACATTTTAATTTACTATAAAAAATATTACATATCATAAAAATTATTAAAACTATTAAATTTATTGCATATAAAGAAAACAAAATATATTACTTTTAAAATAATATATTCTATATAAAATATATTACATATCATAACTACTACTAAAACTATCAAATGTATTGCAGATAGATAAAATAAAATATATTACTTTTAAAATATTGCATACCATAACCAAAAAAGCAGTGATGAATGATTTAAAAAGGCTTACAGACATGACTTCTCTTCTTTGACGAGGAGAAATAGGATCCACAGGTCAGCCAGTAAACCTTTAAAATATTTTCTATAGTTACACTATTACTAATGGTGCTACTGCTAGTAGAATCCATGTGTTTTACAGCCATCACATAAATCTTATTCTAAATGTAGCAATCATCAAATAGCTGTATGCTTTAAATTCTCCTGAAAGGAAGGCAAAAAAATATTGATATACAATAATAACTTCTTATAGAATTCAGAAATTTTATTATTGTTCACAAACAAACAAAACAGGTCAATTGTCATTGCACACTGGAAGAGGAGTTAGATAGAGGTCCCTCAGCCAAATCCTCCCCCATGTGTGTATTCAAAGTTTGAGCATCATCAACTTGTTCAATATTACTAGCACCAAAAAATCTTTGATTAAAGGCATCCCAAGTTTCTGCCTTGATCTCCTGCTGCTGCTGATTATAACAATCACTGACCCATTGGATGCTGCCATGGTTGTTCCCCAAGCAAGTTATATCATTACTTTCTTCTTCAGGGAACACAAAACTAGAGATAGGTGACTGCATAAGTA
>VDFB02281492.1:864885083-864908896 GCA_007258455.2 Sequoia sempervirens | reverse complement strand
ATATTGGTTTTGATGGAGGGAAGATTATTATTTGTTGTGATAGTCAAAGTGCCATTTTTCTGGCAAAAAATCCTACTTTCCATGCCAAGACGAAACATATTGATGTGTAGTACCATTTTGTACGAGATATGGTGGAGGATGGAAAGGTTTGTTTGGAAAAGGTGGATACTTTGAAGAATGTTGTTGATTCTTTGACAAATCTAATGAGCACAGACAAGTTTAGATGGTGTGCAAATTCAATGGGCCTTGGGGTCTAGAATATTTAATGACTTCAGGTATTGAAAAGGGTTCAGTGAATTCTTCATCAAGTGGGAGATTGTTGAGAATATGTGTCTCAAACTCACTGGTAGAAACCCCTCGACGGCCATCAACCAAGAAAGTTCTTAAGTTTTCTATTTATGCCTTTACCTCTATACTGTTAGGTGGTTGAGAGAGAGGTGTGGTAGTGCGGTTACTGCCATACCACGGGTACCTCTCAGCTGTGTAGCAGTAGTGCAGTGGATATTGCCATACCATGGGTGTCTGTTCATAGGGATGCAGTGGCACTGTTACTGCCATACCACAGGAACTCATTGGATGTTTAGTGGTAGAGTGGTTACCACCATACCACATACCCTCTCAGCTGTTGAGCGGTAGTGTGGTGGATACCGCCATACCATAGGTGTCTTTACATTGGACTGCAGTGGCGTGGTTACCACCATGCCACAAGGGTTCTCCGAATGTGCAGTGGTAGAGTGGTGTAAACTGCCATACCACATATGCTTGTAAACTGACTAGTGGTAGTGCGGTCAAAAGCCATCCCGCAAGAACATGTTGACTATGCAGTGGTAGCGTGGTGTAAGGTGAAGAGCACAATTTCTTGGTTGATTGTTGAGTTGTAAGCCGTTAAGTGGAGGAGTTTGTTGAATTGGAGGAAGGCCATTTGAATTCCTTAGAATTTTGACAGTTTCTCCATGGAGGAAGTTGAATGAATCATTCATGGTTGTTGCTTTATATTGCAACGCTTGGAAATTGTAAGGCTTCTAAGGGTTTTGAGAGTTGAATGGTTGAATGATCTGTTAGTGAATTTCATTATATGCTATAAGAAAGCATTGTAACATTGATATTTTATAGGAGATTGATCAGGGAAATATTGCTGCTATAATATTGACATCTGAAAGGAGAGTCTATAACTTGTATGTAATTTGGTTACTATAATACAAGTGATTTTATTTGGTGTGGTGGGTTTTTCTCCCATAAGGGTTTTACCACATAAATCTGGTGTCAATTGTGTTTGATTTTATTTCTCTATTATGTTATTTCCTTCATGTACATCTTAATGGTATGTAATTGTAAAATTTAAAGTCATATCTGCATTCTTCTCTGAGTTTTGGCATTAGGAAATTTTTTTCCGCATATGTATTCTTTTCTTACACCTTACCTATACTTCGGTTCACTAAATTATTGTATGCAAACTTTTCTTGCAGTAAAACTATATACCAACTTCCTAACTTATCTCCAACCAAACATCTCAACAAGTTACCCAAACTTCTGTTCACTAATTTTGTTTGTCCATCAGTTTGTGGGTGATATGCTAAACTAAATTTCAAATCTATCTTCACCTTCTTCCACAATGTTTTCCAAAAGTATCCAATGAACTTGGTGTCTTTTTCTGAAACTATACTCTTAGGTAATCCATGAAATCTCACAATATCCTTGAAAAATAAGTTAGCAACATGCACATCATCAGTAGTCTTCTTACAAGGAATGAAATGTGCCATTTTATAGAATATTTCTAGTGTACTACCATAATTGAATCATATCCTCTCTTTGTTCTTGGAAATCCCAATATGAAATCCATGCTTATATCTTCCCAATATCTCTTTGGTATTGTCAAAGGTTTGTACAATCTAGTATTCTGACTACTCCCTTTTGCAACTTGACAAATTTTGCAACTTTAAACATACTTCTTGACATCCTTATATATCCATGGAAAAAAATAATGTTCACTCACTAGAGCTACTATCTTATCCTCTCCAAAATTTCTTGCTAATCCTCCACTATGTTTCTCCTTCCTCAAGTTCTCCCTCATAGAAATCCTCAGAATACACAACTAACTTCCTTTGAACAACATTCTTTCCTAAATGAAGTAGTCCAACCATTAGCTCTGGACTGTCACTATTGGTTCCTTATATGCTCTCCAAGATTCAAAAAAATATGCATCATCTTCATACATGTGCTTCAACTCTTTAAAACCCAATATTTCTATCCTCATCTCTACCAACAAATTCCTTCTTCTACTCAATGAATCTACAACTTTGTTTGACTTGCCACTCCTATGATTCAACACAAATGTATAACTTTGCAAGAACTCAACCCACTTAATATGTCTCTGATTCAATTTTCCTTGACTGTTCAAATACTACAAATCTTGATGATTTGTATACAACATAAAATCCTTAGGAAACAAGTAATGTCTCCACTTCTTCAAGGCTTGAATTATGGCATAGAATTCTTGATCTTAAATTGAATATATTCTCCTAGCATCATTCAATTTTTCACTAAAACAAGCTATAGGTCTTCCTTCTTAATTTAACACAACTCCAATTGCATTTCCACTTGCATCACAATCAACTTGGAATACTTTATCAAAAATTGGTAATGCTAACACTGGTTGTTCTGCCATCTTATGCTTCAACAATTCAAAACTTATTTGTGCTCTAGATGTCTACTTAAACTCATTCTTATCTCCTCTCATTGACTATGTCATGGGGTTACAAATTCTACTAAAACTCCTGATAAATTTCTATTAGAAACTAGCTAGTCCATGGAATGATCTCACTTCTCCAATGTTCATTGGTGTAGGCCAATCAACAATTACTCTCACTTTCTTAGGATCCATCTTCAATAATTCAACAAAAATAAAAAATACCAAGTATACCAACTCTGTCTTCATGAAGCTACACTTCTTGACATTGATCAATAACTTCTCTTCTCTCAACTTCTTCAATACTTATCTGATGTGCCACAAATGTTCTTCTCTAGTTTTATTGAAAATGAGAATATCATCCAAGTAAACAGTGACAAACTTACCCAAGAATTTCTTCAATACCTCATTCATCAATATCATGAAAGTGCTTGAGGCATTGATCAATCCAAAGGAATTACTAACCACTCATACATTCCTTCATTAGTCTTAAATGCAGTCTTCCACCATTCATCTCCTTCTCTGATTATGATATGATGATAGCCACAATTTAGGTCAATATTTGTGAAATACTTTTCTCCACTCAAATAGTCCATAATTTTATCCATCCTCGACAATGGAAATCTATTCTTGACAGTGATCCTATTGATTGTTCTTGAATCTATACACATTCCCCACTCTCCATCTTTCTTTGGTGCAAGTATAATAGGTACCGCACATGGGCTCAAACTTTCTCTGATCAATCCTTTCCTCAACAACTCTTGTATCTTCCAGTTCAACTCTACATTCTCTGCTGGTGTCATTCTATGTGCTTCCTTGTTTGGAAAAATTTCTCTTGGTATAAGGTCTATGTGATGACTGATACTCTAGACTAGTGGTAGTCCATCTGGTACATTCTCTAACATGATGTCTTCATACTCTGCAAGTAATTTTATTACTCCTTCATTCTCTGCAGTAGAATTCTTCACCTCTAGTTTACCACTTTTCTTTGGAATTAATGCAAAAAAATATTCTCGTGCCTCAATCCATCCAAAATTTCTTTCCCTTTACCATACATAGTCTAGAAGTGCCACATACTTCATTCTTGTCCTCTTCCTCCAAAAGTATCAACTTGATTCTCTTTCCATTTGAAGTCACAATATAAGTATTACTTCTTCCATCATGAATTTCTTTCCTATCATATTTCCATGGTATTCCTAACAGTAAATGACAAGCATCCATAGGCATAATATCACACAATACTTCATCCCTATATGATCCAATATGAAATTTCACCAAACATTGCTCATTCACTAATATCTTATGCTCATCTTGAATCCACACTATCCTATAGGGGTTTGGATGTTTCAATCTCTTCAAATTGAACTTGGTCACCATCTCTTTTGAAACTAGATTATTAGTGCTACCACTATCAATGATAACTTTACATACCTTTCCTTTGGACTTACATTTGGTTTTGAACAAATGTTTCCTTTGTGATGGTTCCTCAATCACTTCCTCATGCATCAAAGCTCTCCTCATCACCAATGTTTCACCATTCTTTGGTTTTTCCACTAAATTAGGAGATTCAACATGTTCTTCATCCACATAGGTTGCTCTTCTAGTATGCTTAGGTTTCTTTCTAGTACTTCCTTGATGACACTCAAACGCTCTATGTCCTTCACTTCCACACTTGAAACAAGTTCCTCTAAATGGTCTTCTCTTAAATCTTCCTTCATCTCTCTGGTATCTATCATTGTGATAAGAATTATGACCTCCTCTCTCACTGCAGTAGAAATTTCTATCTTCTCTTCCTCTGGGGTGTGAATTATGATCATTTTCTTCACTTCGGTAGGGTTTTACATCTTTGTTTTGCTTTGCATAGGATCTTCTTTCTCTAGATTGTGATCCGCTCCTCTAGAAGCTTCCTCTTGCACTTGTCTTCCACTTTCAATGCAAATTGGTATGCTTCCTCAACTAATATCATCTTTATTAGGCTCAATTCTTCTTGAATGTTTGTTCTCATTCCGCTGATGTATCTCGCTGCTTTCTCTTTGTTGGCTTGACTATGTCCATTTTTTATTATCATCTTGTAGAATTCTTCAGTATACTCCTTCACATATGTCTCCTTTTACATTAGGTTTTGCAATCTCTTCAACAATTCTAGTTCATAATCAACGGGTATAAATTGATTCTTCAACTTTGTCACCATTCTATCCCATTTTATGAACTTCTTTCCACCATAAAGCAACATGACCTTTCAACTTTGTTTTAGAAAATCTGACTCTTTCTGGATCTTCAATTTCTTCATATTCAAAGTATTCTTCCATTTCATTGATCCAATCAATCAACTCTTTACGATTTAAATTTCTCACATAATTTTGAATTTCAACTCTAGGTCTTTTTCCAATTTTTAAAATTGCCTTCAACAACTTCACTTGATTTGATTCTTCTTCTTCTTCACCTAGGGATTCTAAAAATTGATTTGCAACATGATATGCTTCATCCTCGCTTTCATTAGGTCATGCGTAGGGTTTAGGCCTCACCTTCGGTCTTCTTCTATTACATCCAATCAGAATTGCATCTTGCACATCATTTCCAACATCTCATCCATTCTTCTAGCAATGTTCACCATAGTAGGTGCTCTCCTTGATAACATCTCTACCCTCAAACTCAGTGCAATTACCTCAATTCAATGATCTGACTACAAAGATTTCAAATGCCTCACAATTGGTAATCGATTGAAAACACATGCAGTCTACTTCAATTTGGTGATCTGTTCACCTCAAGGAATGCCTTTAGGACTCACAAATTTTCTCTAATACCACTTGGTGCAATCACAAATGGAGGGTTCATAAAGAACAACACAAACCATGCAGCTTAGAGTCAACACAAAGGAAATAACACAATAAAATGATTCTTTATTGATTTTTCAATCTTACATGCAACATATGCCTCATGGATGAATAACTAGGGCTCACAGGCTTGGTGCAAGGGCATTCAACATTACAATTGGCCAAAGGCCTTATTATAGTCCCTTGATGGGGAAGTGCGAAAATACTGAATCCTAAAACATACTTCTTTAAACTACTAACTTTCAAATGATTACAAATGATTATAAATATGCTTCTCAAGCTCCAACATATGTTCAGGTCGGTCACAAGGGTTTAGAAAACTCGATGAATGAACACTTATGAAGGTTGGCCTCATAATATGAAAAGATAATTCCTCATGAAATGAAATGACTTGCAAATCTCCAAGATAGATCCTATTAGATGTAAAATGCTTGTATGGTGTCCCATTAGGCTCCACATGATCTAGAATAGGTCTGCACTAAGAAATCTGGTCCAGGTCGATCCCAAATGCTTTGACTGGAAATTACAGCGAATTTATGAGAGTGATAAATTTCGGTAGACAAATGCAAATGATCTGAAATCTAGATATGTGATAGATGTCCATGTGAAGATGCTATATCCTGCTCTGTGAGTTGAGAAATAATAATGCAATAAAATGTAGAATGAAATGTTGAAACTGCTATTGTAAGAAAATAAATGCTTTAGGTTGATACGTGATTGCTTTACAACCATGGATGCTCCTGCATCAAAGTATTTTTTGCAGATTTTATGTAATCAGTACTCAAGATTATTTTGTACACAACAAACTAGGAAAAGACGCTAGCATTGGGAGTGATGTTTTTCTCAAGTAGAGATCTAAGGGCCACTTATGAGAACTAGTTTTGTTCTCTTGCAAATTGAAGCCCATTTTGATAGTTTTACTAATTTAGAGCTCATCTATATCATTTTGTCTTCTTCATTAGTAAAGTTGATATCCCTATAGGCCAAGATCACCTCTAATTTTGATTTCTCCTATTGAGATAGAGGTGCAAAGTTAAAATTATGCCATCTCTATCCAAGTTCGTTTGAATTTCATTCCATTACAATCAACCACTTTTCCCCCCAAAATCAATCATTGTGTCTTTAAAAATCCTATAGCTCTAGAAAGGAATCAAGTATGGGTTTTTGTTTGATGATTCAAACCAAAAGTTGGTGAATTGACCATTATGGATGTTCCAATAAATGTGATATGTTAAGAGATGCTAATAGGACATAGAGAACTACCAAATTTGAGAGCCATAAGGAGGGTTGGCTATTGTGAGGATCCTATTAGTTGTCAAGTTACTTCTTTTGTAAGATCTTGCTCCATAAAACCAAGTGGTTCTCATAAAGTTTCCATAGAAGCTTTTCTCTTAGTGCCAAATTATGCTTTTCTATACATAAAATATCAGTGCTACCCACCACCTTCAGTCTTCTTACAATTTCCCAATTGATTAATGAAATCCTTCTTATTTCATTTGATCCATCCCATATGAATTTTTTTCATCATGTTGTTGAGGTCATGAGTTTCCCTCTTCATGAGTTCAATGTAGGGCATTACATAGATATGAATTAAAAATAAGACAACTTTGATCATGATAAGTTTTCCCACAAGAGTAAGTCTACCTCTCCATTCTTTTATTTTCACCTTGCAAGAGCCAATAGTTTCTTTCCATAGAGAGGATATGGAAGCACCTTTGAACAAAGGGATGTTGAACTATTTGTTAGGGAGTGAGTCTATCTTAAGGCCTAGGTAGTTAGTGATTCATATTTGAGTTATATTTTTCACATTGAAGAAATAAATGCTTCCCTTATCTCAATCTATTGCTTGACTTGAAGTGGAGGAGTAAAGATCCATGGTCCTTTTAATGATAGTGGTCATCTTCAGATTGGCAGTGCCATAAAGAATGGTATCATCAATAAATTATTGTTGAGTGATAGGATCTAGACCCTTGGCAACTTGCACTCTAGGCCATTCACTCGCATGGACCTTGCTTTCAATAGATCTACCAAGAGCCTTTGCTATAATTACGTTCGAATAGGAAAGGGGATAACATGTCACCCTATCTCAGGCCTTTGGAAGCCTCAAGAAAATCACAAGGGATCTCAGTGACTAGAACTGAATAATTGACTATGGAGATGCATTCAAAAATTTAATCTAGTCATGAATTCTCAAACTTGAATGCATCAAAAGTGTGCATAAGAAATAGACAACTCACTTGATCATAGGCCTTACTAGCATCCAGTTTGACAATCACACTCTTTTTATTTGATGCAATGATAGAATGGATCACCTCATGTGTGATGATAATACTATCTAATATGGTCCTCCCAAGAGTGAATCTACTTTTCTTGATTGAGATAATGGAGGGTAAAGCACATTTAAGACGATTAACTATAACCTTGGAGATGATTTTGTAGATGGTGTTATTTAGAGATATTAGCCAATAATCAACAAAAGAGATACAATCATGCTTCTTTTTGACGATATTAATATTATTAAGATCCTTGAGGATTTTTTTAGCCTTGAAAGAGGAAGTCACCACACCCTAGACATCTCGATCCACAATGTCCCAAAATATTTGATAGAACAGCGCTGGAAAGCCATCAAGGCCTGGGGCTTTATTTTGAATATAACTGAAATGCAACACTATTGAACTTCTTCCATTGTTAGAGGGCCAAAAGAATGTAATTATTTTCTCCAATTATTATTCTAGAAATGTTGGCGAGTAGAGAATGCATGTCCTTGGTGTCCTGAGTTCCATTGGCTATCAACAGTTTTTTGAAATGCGAAATAGCCAACTGCTAGATTTCTTTTTGGGCGGAGGTAGAGGAACCATCATAGCGCAGGATCATAGAAATCCTATTTTTGCACCTTCTCACCTTTGTCGAGTCATGGAAGAACTTGGTGTTTGAGTCACCATCTGCCAACCAAAGTTCCCAGGACTTCAATTTCCAAAAAATCTTCCTTGGCAAGGATTTCTGCATGCTTCACCAATAGTTTTTGTTTCCTTTAACATAATCTTCTTAGAACATACAGTGGGCAATTGTCCCTGTTCAGTGCCTCCAGCTCCTCCTCGATCTTCTATTTTTCTTTGAAAATATTCTTGAAAAATTTCTAGCGTGGGTCAATCCTTAATCAGGGAAAGCAAGATCGAAAAGCGATCAGACCTAGAAATGGGTAATATTTTAGTTTCTAGTAATATATTGGAATTGAACCAGCTTGCCGAGTGTAAGAATCTATCCAGTTGCTTTGTAATATTTGTGAAGCCTTCTCACCTATTTGTCTCGGGGAATTGCTTGTTGGCGAGTAATTTCTCCCTCGTGGTCAAACTTGTAGAAACTTCTCCCACCGTCCATTCTGGAGAGTTCTCACCGACCTTCATTGCTCACGTTGGTTACTGTTTTCATTCTGGAAAAATCTACAGACCACAATATGGTTATAAATAGAATGTTATGCAAATTGCAACTCACTCTCTTCTGGGAGTCCAGCTCCGCAGAGCTGTAAGGAGATGTAATGGCAATGCTAAGAAGTCTGCAAATGTGTCTTTGTCCATGTAAGAGCTGAAACTCAGTTTGTAAGGAGTAAAAGGTTGTAATAGCAATATGTTGGTGTCTGTGTGAGAGAGCCTATGCTCAGACAATATGTACTAATTTATTTTAATTAATATAAAGTCTCCATTTCTGTTTATTTTTGTTCATCCTCCCTCTTTTAAATCCATCATTGCTCCACCTTCAGTACTATGCCAGTCAAGGCTAAGTCAGCAACAAATCTGTGGAATAAAATATGGAAGTGGGAAGGAACAAAGGACCACCCCTCCTCCTTTGCGCAAGAAAGAATGACACTGAAGTTGCCTCCAATGATGATTTTCTCATTTTGAAGAGTTTGTAGAAATCCCAAGAGATCATCCCATTGTTGGGCCTTCTCATTGGTTTTAGTGGGGCCATAGGCATTACTAAGAACAAATTCTAAATTGGAAATGTAATTTCTTACTCGAATGGTGATCTAGAGTTGGGAGGAGTGCAGTGATTCGATGGAGAATCTATTCGTGAGCCAGATATTGCCAAGCCCCCTAGCCACACCTACAATGCCTTCAAAGAGACCTTCCCAACCTTTGTAATGCCTCCTGAATAAAGCATATCCTCATATTTCAATTTTGTTTCTTGGAGAAGGATAATATTAAATTGCATGTGGTCAAAATCCATTTGTTAGGGGCATAGAGGTTCCTATACATTCTAGGTGGTGATTCCCATTGCAAGTTAGGGAGAGGTTTCCTTTCTTAGATTTTAAATAGTTTTTAATTGAAAGATTTATTCTCGGTGGAAGTAGTTTACTCTTGTTTCTGTTTGTTGGATTTTTGTCAATGTTTTTTTAGATCTATTTCTAGTTTCAAATTCTTTGAATGTCTATAGATCCAAAATCATCCAAGTCTTTACTGTCTGATTCCAACCAATCATCTTCCATATTATCAAGATGTTCCACTGGGCATCCGGCAAATTTATCGTCAGCAATTCATCGATGGAAAATTCGCCAAAAATTCACTGCGGGAAAATTCACCACCATGACAATTCACCACACAAAAAATTAATTGCATGAATTTTTGGCTGTTAATTTTCTATAGTGGTGAATTGCTGGTGGTGGTGAATTTTCCCCGGGTGAATTGTTGACAGTCCACCCTCAAGAATGCGTTGGAAAGGAATAATAGCTCCATCCTACTTATGGGAAGAGACCTCTTTTTCTTTGATCACCCATTTCTTCATAATCTTCACCTCCTTTGTGCAATAAAAAATAATAACTATTGTTGTTTGAAAACTATTTTATACTTTTTTAATTCTTAATTACATCAAGACACATAATGGAACCAAAAGGTTGAGTGTAATAATGTGAGTGTGTTAACAAAATTATTAAAGAGATGGCATATATTTAAAAAAATAACTCTTAAGTAAAAAGATTAAATAATACTCAAACAATTCTAAAGTAAAACAAAACACCTCTTAAATAAATAAAATATCTCTTGAATAAATAAGATAGCTCCTTAGTAATAAATAAAAAAGAACTTTTTAAACTGTAAATAGTTCTAAATAAAAATAAAACAAGAGAAATAATAAATGATAATTTTTCAAAATAAAATTAAAATTTACATCCAAAAAATAAAATCTTAAATTAAATTAATAATTTTTTTATTGAAAAATAATTAAATATTTTCAAAATTATAGAAAAGATATCTCTTCCATAGATATCTTAAATTAATAATTCTTTTATTTAATATACAATTAAATATTTTTAAAACTATAAAAATATCTTCAATTATTTTTATAATAAAATAAAAAATATAATTATGTATTTAATTAAATTAATAAATATTTCAATATAACTTTTAAAGCCCATACGTAGGGAGTCTACCAATAACAAATTTTAAATTTTTTACATGACTTTTAAAATCTTTGTAAGATTACGTCGTCGTCATAAAATTTCTATCTTTCCATTTAAAAACAGAGTAAAGAAAGATATAAATGTGCTAAGATCAACAAACGGGCACCAAAGAAGCTTTTCATTGGCACCTCTTTTTAAATAAACTCTCAAGCACAGATTGGAGCGTTGGTTTATTGCCTAAGCTGTTATAATTTTAGGGCAGAAATGTACGGATTCCAGCCCAGTGACGAGGAGCTCCTCACTTATTACCTCACCCAGAAGACATTAGATAACACCTTTTCTGTGCCTTCCATTGCTGATGCAGACTTAACACAGTGGGAGCCTTGGGATCTTCCTGGTACTCTTCCCACTATACCCAGTTAGGATCTTATACTTTATTCTCCTTATACCACATTTGTGCAGTTTGGTGAATAGTATGGGAAGATTTAGTCAATGTCTTTTTCCTTGGATAAAATATTACATTTATGGATGGCTAAAGTCAAATCTTTATCAGAACAAAATCTAGGCGGTACCTATTATGTTGAAAAATCTGGTGATACTTGAAGAAAAAATTACAGTATTAGGTGGCAAATGGGGTACAAACTAAAAATTATAACACCTTTTAATCATGAACTAACAGCTCTGTGGACTTTAGGAGTACCTCTTCAGTGAAAATTATGACTATGTATGAGATCTTATTTATTATGAAGAACAAAGATATAATGAGAAATAGAATCTGCATTGTTAAAAATCATTTATTATAAATTATGGATGGATACCCTAGGGTTTTTTAACCTTAGGAATGGTCAATATTACAAGGTTTACAATAATCTTGTAGACATTTTATAGTAAGGAATGATTTGATATTGACAGCTGATGATAATGAACCACAGGAAAAACTGACACAGGAGACAGTGAATGGTACTTCTTTCACAGAAGGGGCAAGAGGTATGCAAAAGGTCCAAGGGTCAATAGAAGCACAAAAGGTGGATTCTGGAAACAATCAGGAAATGATCAAGAGATTTTTGATTCACAAACAAAAGTTCCTCTTGGAACAAAGAAAAAGTTGGTTTTCTATACTGGAAGACATCCATACTCAGGAAAAACCAACTGGATCATGGATGAATATAACTTGGGAGGCAAGTTCTCAGACAATCTCCTTCACCAAAACAAGAAGGTAGGTCATCATTTATACTCTATTGGTGATATCCTTGTAAATGTTCATAAAATACAGAATTGTAAATAGTAAATACAGTGTGAGTCCATATTACTTTACAGTATGATCAACTCACTCATTTTGAACATTTTTTTTAGGGACACAATCTAATCCAAAGTGGAGGAGATGTTTAATTGACATATGAAGTATTTGATGCATGTGCAGGAGGAATGGGTTCTGTGCAAAGTCTTTGAGAGGAATGAAGACCCAAACAAGTCTCAGGCTGGTAGGAAAAGAAAATTTGCAGTTCTTGATCAACCAGAGGTTTCATCATTGCCATCACTCTCAAATGCAACAAATTCAAGCTCAGAATCCTGCTCTATTGTCACCACTTCAATAAATGAGGAACAAGCTATATGTTCCAAGTGTAATAGTCCTGACATGTTTAGCCCAGTGCTTGATGAAAAAGTCATGACTACTGATCTTGAGCATCTGTATGCAAGCTGCCCTAATTCCTTATCTAATCTGGAAAGTGATCAACAGCCACCATTTCTGCCCCTCCAAGAACTTCCACAGATGCCTCTCCAATCTACCTATATGGGAGGCTTTGACATACCTTGTGTGCAACCTAATTGTGAAAGCACCCATTGTTTCAGTAATGGAAATCAGCAGCAACTAAATAATATGGCAGATGGCAATGCCATTTGTGAAAGCAGTTTGGTTGAACCTTATTTTAGCTATACTAGCTTATTACTTATGCAGTCACCTATCTCTAGTTTTGTGTTCCCTGAAGAAGAAAGTAATGATATAACTTGCTTGGGGAACAACCATGGCAGCATCCAATGGGTCAGTGATTGTTATAATCAGCAGCAGCAGGAGATCAAGGCAGAAACTTGGGATGCCTTTAATCAAAGATTTTTTGGTGCTAGTAATATTGAACAAGTTGATGATGCTCAAACTTTGAATACACACATGGGGGAGGATTTGGCTGAGGGACCTCTATCTAACTCCTCTTCCAGTGTGCAATGACAATTGACCTGTTTTGTTTGTTTGTGAACAATAATAAAATTTCTGAATTCTATAAGAAGTTATTATTGTATATCAATATTTTTTTGCCTTCCTTTCAGGAGAATTTAAAGCATACAGCTATTTGATGATTGCTACATTTAGAATAAGATTTATGTGATGGCTGTAAAACACATGGATTCTACTAGCAGTAGCACCATTAGTAATAGTGTAACTATAGAAAATATTTTAAAGGTTTACTGGCTGACCTGTGGATCCTATTTCTCCTCGTCAAAGAAGAAAAGTCATGTCTGTAAGCCTTTTTAAATCATTCATCACTGTTTTTTTGTTATGGTATGCAATATTTTAAAAGTAATATATTTTATTTTCTCTATCTGCAATACATTTGATAGTTTTAGTAGTAGTTATGATATGTAATATATTTTATATAGAATATATTATTTTAAAAGTAATATATTTTGTTTTCTTTATATGCAATAAATTTAATAGTTTTAATAATTTTTATGATATGTAATATTTTTTATAGTAAATTAAAATGTTAAGTGAAGTTTTATTTTTAAAAAATAATTTTTTTTTTTTTATAAAAGGGGGTAAAAACTTTATTGAACTTCAGAAAAGAACATTACATCAAAGCACAGGGCAAAAGCTCAAAGGAACCAGAAAGAACAGACAAGACAGACCAAGAGACATAATCAACTAGCACCATCTCAGCAAGAACCCTCTCCAACTCCAAACAAAGCTCACGGGGGACCTGTCCCCATTCTTCAATCTTCCATCCATCCAAATGCTCAGAAGCCCATTTGGCTAGACAATCAGTAGTCCTATTCCACTCCCTTGGAATATGGACAAAGGACACCATCTCCATCAAAGTGCCAATTTGCAGAATCTGCTGCACCATCACCGCCAGCTGCCAGCTAACACCAGACACCTTCTGTTCATTAAGCAAATTAATTAGAACCTGAGAGTCTAATTCACAAATAACCCGATGCCACCCCAGAGCGTAGGCCCTTTCCAAAGCGTAAAGGATCGCTAATCCTTCCATAAGGTTGATAGTCTGCACACCTTTATGGATAGAAAGGAGGAAAACCACCGAACCAGAAGAGTCCCTGCCAACCCCACCAACTCCTGCAGGTCCAAGATTTCCCCTGGAAGAACCATCAGTATTAACCTTCAAGGTGCCATCCTGAGGGGGCTGCCAGTTCCCTAATCTATGAACACGCTGCCTCACATGCCTTCCTCTCTTACAACAAGCAGAGGATGAGGATAACCCATGGATACCTAGTCTAGTCACCATCTTCGCATCCCTTTTTTCTAACGACAACACCACCTCACCCTTGGCTTCAATTGTCCATGAATCATACCCAGGATTCTGAACCACACCTGCTGAACACGCAAGTTTTCCCCTCTGAAAATCCTCCTATTCCTCTCTAGCCACACTTGCCAAACTAGGAAAATAGGCCCAACATGCCAAGCATCCTGCAAAAAGGGAGCTAACGAGGGAGGTCTTCCCAAGCTAGTCCAAAAATCCACCAAGGAGGAGGCATGAACACAGGGGCTATTTGAAACTCTCCACCAAAAATGCCAGAGCTGCAAAGTAAAAGGACATCAAAAAAACAAATGAGAAGAATCCTCCTCACCTCCCCCACAAAGAGCACACCTAGATGGGCCCTGAAACCCACGCTTCTGAATATTATCCCAAGTCAGACACCTGTTCCAAGCCAAAGTCCAAATGAAGCAATTACACTTCAGCCAAGAAAACTTATTCCACACCTTCTTCCACCAAGGAACATCCACCCCCTTGATCCTTTGAGAGAGTAGCCTCAGGTAACCAGAAGCAACAGTATAAGTACCCTTCGGGTTAGGAGACCACAAAAGAACATCCTTGTCCATAAGGGAATTGCACTGTTTGCTAGAAAGAATATTATGAAGCACTGCACACTCCTCTTCCATACCCACCACAGCCCTCATTGGGGCTCTTCCACCTAGCTCTCCTAAGCTTCCCATGAAAAGAAGACAACTTAAAGTCGCTAACCCTTGACCAGCCAGCATCACAGAATCTTTGACACAAGGTTGACAGATTAGGGAACTGAGAGATAATAGGGGGGTAGCCATCCCAGGAATCATACCAAAACTAAACCTCCGTCCCACGTTTGCATATCCAAAATAAGCCATCCTTAACAAGCGCTGCTCCTTTCTTGAGAGTAGTCCAAATTGTCGAGCCCTTTCCCACCAAAGGGTAACGAGGGAGATCTTGCCAAGGGATATCTTGGAAATACTTATGGGATATAATCCTAGCCCAAATTCGATCCTGCTCAATGCACCACCTCTAATAAAGTTTAGCTGCCAAAGCCATACCAGCCAGCGAGGACTACCTTAGCCCCAAACCACCATACTGCTTAGGGCAGCACACAGTATCCCAGTTAACAAGACTCCATTTAGAAGACAACAAGTTACTGGACCATAAGAACTGTCTTGCAAGAGAGTCTAGTTCCCTCACAAAACCCACTAGGGCCACTTATATCATACACCGATAGATGGGGAGAGCTTGAACCACAGACTTAAGCAGTTGAACACGACCCGCAAATGACAACCAACGGTTGGTCCAATGAGTAACTTTTGCACGAAACTTATCCAGGATAGGCTGCCACGGATCTCTTGGTAGCCTGCCCACAGAGATAGGGATCTCAAGGTAAGTCAAAGGCAAAGCCCCGATTTTAAACCAAAGAGTATGAGCAATTCTCCTTTGAATGAGATCCGGAGTGTTGAAGAAGAAGATGGAAGACTTATCTTCATTGATTAATTGCCCTGAAGCCACAAGATAAATATCCAGAACCTTGTGAAGATTCACAGCTTCCCGAATAGTGGCCATCCCCATCAAAGTTGTATCATCCACAAACTGCAAATGAGTTTGCGAGGGTAAATCACCTCCCTAGCGCCACCCCTGAATGAGACCCAACTCCACATGTCTTCTCAATAAGAAGCCCAACCCTTCAACAAGCAGAAGAAACAAGTAAGGAGAGAGAGGATCCCCTTGCCTCAATCCCCGAGAAGCACCAAGAAGCTCAGACTGTTCCCCATTAATTAAAACGGAGAAAGAGACTGACGTGACACAACTCATAACCCATTGAATCCATTCTTCGCCAAAATCAAAAGCACCTAGAACCTTCTGGAGGAAGGACCACCTAACTCTATCATACACTTTAGCCATATCAAGCTTGATAAACATAGCCTTTTCTTTGGAGGTGGCCATAGAGTGAATGGACTCCGCAGCAATAACCACTCCATCCAGAATCTGCCTACCTTCCACAAAACCACTCTGCTCCTCAAAAATGAGCTTCGAAAGCCACTTTTTCAGCCTTTCAACAATTAGTTTGGAAATAATCTTATAAATAACATTACAAAGAGAGATGGGTCGAAAGTGGCTTAACCTATCTGCCCCCTCATATTTGGGAATGAGAGCAAGGAAGGTAGAATTGAGAGCCTTTAACATTTGTTTGTTCCTCTAAGATTCATGGACCACAGCCAATAAATCCAGCTTGATAATCTCCCAGAACTCTTGAAAGAACTCAATCGGGAAACCATCAGGGCCAGGGGCTTTCCCCTTCTTCATCTGAAACACAATCCCCTCCAACTCCTCTAGAGAAATCTCCCCCATAAGATGATCCATCATTTCCCTCGAAACTAAGGAAGGGATACAAGAAAGGACTTGAGCTTCCTCCACCGAGCCATCCTGCATATCCTCCCTAAATAGGGAAGTGAAATACTGAACAGATTCATTAAAAATATCCTGAAAAGAGGAGAGAGTATCTCCCCTATCATTGACCAAAATAGGAATAGAGTTACCATGACGCCTAGCCTTCACAGAATTGAAGAAGAAAGTAGAGTTTCTATCTCCCTCTTGGAGCCACTCAACACGGGCTTTCTGTTTCCAGTAGACTTCCTCCCTCAACTCCCACTCCTCCAAAGCTTTCAAGGCCTTTGACTCCTCTTGCAACAAATTCTCAGTTACCCCATTCTCCCTAATTATCCTTGTAATACCATCCAACTTAGCCTGTGTAGCAGACTTCGCAATGAAAAATGTTTCCAAAGCAAAGTCGGTTCCACCGCTTAAGCTGATACTTAACAAATTGAAGAAGCTTGAAAAAGACATACATTGCAGTGCCATAGGCAGGTCTACCATACCTCCACCACTGAGCAACATAGCCATGAAGATCAGGATCACGTAACCACATAAGCTGAAACTTGAAAGAGGGATTTCGAGGCATCCGAGCAGAGAGGATAGCAAGCTTTATAGGCCAATGATCTGAACCCCTCCAGTCCAAAATCTCTGAGCTAGAAGACCACATACCACCAACCCAAAAGCAGGAGACCATGAATCGATCCAGGCTTTCTGCAATGCAATCATCACCAACCCTCCAATTATTCCAAGTGAACTGTCCATTGCTAGGCTTGACATCAACAAGATCCAGTGTAGAAATATTATCCTGAAACAACAACGCAGAGGGTTCTAGCCTCACCGTACCACCTCGTTTCTCTGCAAGCTCAGTAATAGCATTGAAATCACCCCAAATGATCCAAGGGTGGTAAGGGGCCATGCTACGGATGACTCGAATATAGGACCACATGAGATGCTTACCCTGAAGCTCCACAGGTGGATACACATTGGAAAAAAGAACAAATTCCCCTGTCTCAAAACAAGAAGCAACCATGGACAAAGAGGACTTAAAAGACACCCACCATTGGGGGAAAATCTTCCTAGGGTTCCATAAGCAAGCCACACCCCCAGAAGACCCCTGAGCACCAACACATTGGCATTCACCATTCTTCCAAAGCTTGGGCCCTAAACCCAACATACAATCAATAGAAAGCTTAGTTTCCTGAAGAAAGAGGACATCAGGAGAATGAAACCTAACCGAATCCCGAACAGCTTTTTGTCGAGGGCCACTGTTCAAGCCCCTAACATTCCATGAAAGAAATATCATTTCAAGGGGCTCGAGAAGTGAGAATCCAGAGTCTTGGCTGACCCTGACTCCACCAAAGTCTCCCCTATAATTTTAATCTTTTCCAAATCTTTCTTCCTACCAAGCTTAGAGACTTTCTCCGCCCCCCCTTTCTTAAGATCTTTTTGCAAAATACCCAACTGATGAGGCGATTTACTATTCTTACCCACCTCCGTACTTGTTCTCCGTGATGAATGAGATGAAACCTCTCCATCCTTCAAAACATCAGAAGCACGACTTGAATCCTCCTGAGCCCCCATCTACAAATTTGTTTCCAAATTCAAAGACCCAACAACCTGCAGAGCAAGGGGAACCCTTGAACTGAGCCCCTCCTGCCTAGAACCTCCCCCATCCTGCTCTAAAGAAGGTAAGCCAGAGCTCTCTACCTGTTGAGTAACCTGCATAGCCTCATCATGAGGCTCCTGTTGATTAGGACCAGAATTCCCCTGATCCAAATTTAACAATCTTGGATTCACCTCTTGCAAGCTAAGATCATCCAACACCTCGAATCTGTTAAAAGTTTCATCATCTTGCCTCTCCTTCAAAGTCCTTTTTTTCCCCTTATTTCTATTCTGAGCTCTGACAGGAGTAAACCCATCCTCCCTGACATCACCACCCAGAATAGGGTCCTTGCCCTTATCAGCTTTAGGTGGATTACGGGGAGGCTGAGAAGATTGAGCCTCCACAGGTTTGGCCTTGGGACATCTACGCTATAAGTGTCCATATTCGTGGCAGAGACGACATTGAAATGGAAGGGTCTCATAGTCAAGCTGCTGCACCCAAGAGTAAGATCCTGTACACACTTCTATAGAATCTGGCAAAGGCTTGCTTAAGTCAATTTCTACACAAAACCGGGCATAAGTCATTACCCTTTTAAACTGTGTTTGTTGCGAAGCAGCAATAGGTCTACCAAGCATCGAGGCTAGTAAATGCAAAACATCGTCGCGCCAACATTCGACCGGGAGCCTCGACAATCGAACCTAGACTGGAACTCTACTCGGAAGCTCCTCAGCCGGATTGAAGCCTGCATGCCATGGCTTAATAAACAAGCCCACCTGGTTGTAAAAGTACGGGCCCCCTTCAAAAACCTTGATCCTATCTGCTAGGCAATCAAAAGTGACCATAAAATAGTTATTTGCCAAGAGCCGAATTTCCATCTCCCCCACTGGCATCCATGTCCTGTGAGCCCAGGATTCCAAAAATTGTAGTGAGATTCTCAAACCCAAGAACTTGTAGTACAAAGAATGTCTTGAATAGTAATCGATATCCTCCATCAGCATCTCCATCGTAATCACTAAATTCGGCCTCTCTTTGCACCTTTCCAGGCACTCATTAATCTTCGAAATCTGAGACCCCCTTGACGAGCCCATTTCCATCTTCTCCGGATCCAAAGAAAATAAGTTATTATCACAAGATTTAGTACCTTGTGGCAAGGGATTTGACCCACACGCTGCTCGGAAATCCATCATGGGGCAGGCCCTAGATGGTTCCCCATGTGACATTGATGAAGACAAGGTCCAAGATAGGCACTCAAGCCCCTTACCAAAAAACAACGGTTTTAGCCCACCAAAAACACCAATACCCCGAATCACTACCCACGTTCCAAGAGTACCCCTGTTGGGGCAGCGAGCACATCACAGGCGCAAACAAAAACACACCCACGCCACTCCCTAGCTCACTGATCAGACAGCCATACACCGAGACAGTCCCAAAATTGGTATCCAAACACCACTCCACAGGCCCAACAACCACCAAAAGCCAGGAAAGAGTCCCACGCCCACCACACGCGGGCTAAAATAGAGATCAAAAACAGCTCCCAACACGCCTGCAGTGAAAAGGAAGGGAATATCCCACTGAAGAAAATAAACCATCCCCCCGAAAGCGCAACCAAAGCCCTCCCCCAGCAGAAAAATTCACCATGAAAGCGAACCTGGTCCCCAAACGGACATGCAAGCTCCAGATTCACCATGCAGCCCAGGCCAGAAAGTCCACGGGTGCAGAAACCAGAGCCATCCGTTCCATTCCTATTTGAAGTTTTTTTCTTCTTCACACATCAATCTCATGCAATCATTATAATTTAATATTAAGGTTCTTTTAAAAAAAAAAAAATTATTTTAAATTGTATGACATAGATATTTTATTTAAAAAAGAAATTTTAATTATTTGTAAATAATTTTTTTCTAAATATTTCAAAAAAAAAAGTGTGAGAAAGATTTTAATCACAAATTTTAAAATTAGATAAGAATCTTTATTTGTAAATCTTCGTCTAAAATAAAACCTATATTCTTTAAGTTTAATAATTAAAAAATAAGTAATGAAAAAAAAAAGAAATGAAGATATTCTCTATATCTTCTATTTATTTAACCTTTTAATTTTAACTTTTTGAAAGGACTAAATATTCATAGTAGTTTCATAGTTAAGTTGGACTATTATTTTTTTGGTTGGGTAGTCTTCAAAAGGTGGTGTCTTTATAGGGGTATTTAGTTATTATGAAGTTTTAGTCTTTAGACATGTCATTATTAGTTGAAAAAATGAATGGTTGAGGAAATTTTCATTCATGTTTCACAATATTTGATGTCTATTTTTAGAAAAGGGCATTAAATATATCTAAAGTTTTTCCACTCTAATTATGGGGTAATGCATTAGCTTTTTTTTGTCTTTATTTTAAGGAATTAATATAAGTTGAAATCAATTTTGTTTTGTGAATATACATAACATTATCTTTAAATTAGTAATATATGTACCATTCATAAAAAAAAATTAAAAAATCAAATACTTAAAGAAAAATGTACAAAATTTTATACCTAAAAGTTTTGATTACTAATGCTTAAGACAAATATTAGTCATTTATAACTTAATATAACTATTGTAAGAATCATATAGTTTCTTAATTTTCAATCTCAATATTAATAAGACATAAAATATTGTAAAAATTTCAGGTATCTATAAATACACAAGAAAAAAAATATTGAAACCTTTATGTACAAGATAAAATATTAAATATTTATGACTATAATAGAATGTTCCTCCGTGTTGGGGAAAGGGAAATCATTCTTACAATAAACTTTATTGATGTCTTTGAAGTAGTGCACAACCTTATGCCTTTAATCTTTTTGCTCAATGGAACTCGAATGGACACCCACTTTGGATATTCAATAAATCAAATGAATCAAACATCTAGCAATTTCTAAATTTATTCCTTTACTAGGAGAGCCACCTTAGGATGCATTTTTCATAGCTTTTGGTGAATTGGTTTAGCATTAGGTTGTAGCACAAGGTGGTGAATGACCAAGGATGGGTGCAATATGGGCATGCCTACATTAGATAATGCAAATATATCTAGATAATATCTATGTATTATGGATAAGTATTCTTTCAACTTAAGACCTAAAGTGGTTGTTATTTGTGTTATCTTTGGTTCTATCTTTGTACTTAGATTAATGTCCACGACTTCCTCAAAAAGGAGGGTGATCCATCTTTTAGTGATGTGGGAGGCAATGGATGGTGGAGCTCACTTTCAATGGGTGTATCTTCTATAGTCGAAAAAGAAAGTTTAACTTCTATAAAGGGAAGATCTCCCTTGAGATCACTTCACTCTTTACACTAAGATAAATCAACAACTTAAGTTAACCTAAATCCTTTCCAATTATCCATTTTCTAAAGAGGTCAACTTTTAACAAACATAATAGAAATGAATAACTAAAATTCTTGCTAAAAATGAACCAAAAAAAATATCTTCCAATAGAAGAATATTTACAAATTTTTATTAATTGAAATAAAGTACTTGAACCACAAAGAATTTTGGGTTCAATATTGGAAACCTTTGCTTAGGACACCAAAATGTCCCATAGATGTCTTAACATAATGTTGTTATCCAATCTAAATACAAAATCAAAAGTACTACCAAGTACGAAAATACTTCTTGTACACATAAAATATGAAAAGAAACTATTTTAAAGTAGGTAAATTTTTTGATAATTAAAATAGAAGTAAAAAAAAAAAAACTACTTAAATATTAAATTAAAATAAATTAAAATATAAAAGAAATATTGAAAAATATATCATCTAGCACTACTTCTCCAACAGAGCTTGCAAGTAAAGAAATATAAAATTGTTTTGTGGTTGTTTAGGAGCTTACCTCAACTAAACCCCTATTTGGGTATTCTAACCTCCACATACAACTTGGTTTTTTGATATATTTGAAATAAGAAGTAAAGTTCCTAAAATTGAAAAAATGACAATAGCTAAGTTAGATGTAATCCTAAATATACTATGTTAGCACTTATAATTTACAAATGAAGATGAAAATGTGAGTAAATGAGAAAGGGAATAATGGATCACAAGAAAAAAATAGTTTTTGAAAATCCTCCAAGAATATTGTTGTTTCTTTACTTCAATTGTTTACCACAATCCCATGAAGATATTGCTTAAAAAATAACATAGAAATCACATACAAAATTTTGGTATAACTGTGAAATTCATTGGTTTCTCCACAAGTTATAGATTCAAGAAAAAGTTGCCAAGATAATAGAATGAGAATTAAAAATCAAATTGGAAAACCAAAAAGGTAACTTAGATGTTGAGAAGCAACCTAGATTCACATGCAAAGCCATTAATTCCTCAATTTTTAGTGAGACTAGGGGAAAGTAACACTCAAACAACCATAGATTCATGAAGTTTTGTGTTAAGGAAATTTAGATCCAAAAATCCCATATCATCATAAGATACAATAAATGCAAAATGGAAGTGTTAACATTTTATATTTAAGATACTCTATATCAAGATGTTAAAGTGAAGACATGATGGAGTGAAATTGTAAGGGTATTCAATTTTTGACACTACAATTTCCCCCACTTTAGCAGGTATATGATCTACACTAAATAATGTAGTTTCATAAATTTCATACCTTTACAATTTCACACTATTTTTTGTGCCCACTTTAGTGCCCATTTTCTTAGTGTTTCGTAGGCTCATTTCAACCCTTGCATCAATATGTTTCCCTCTAAGGGTGCTCAAGCCTTCTTTTTTAGGAGCACTTCTTTATGTCATCTTTATATAAGCCTATGTCATTCTTCTCTCCCATAATTTTTTAACATAAATTATCTAGACACTAGCACTTAGTGCCTTCACATCCATGCATAGCACTAGCATCTCATGACATTTTTTTGTTCAAAGGCTCATTCTGAGTTTTTTCCCACATGTCACCTTCTCAAGTAAGTGAAACATATCAAAATGATTTGTAATTTTGCATCTATGTCTTCCTCTTCCCTCCTCTTCCCAATTTTGAAGTTGATCTTTCATTTTAGAAAATTCTCTCTTAACTCTCTCTCTCTCTCTCTTTCTCTCTCTTGTCTCTCTTGCACTCTCTAGCTCACACACAATTCTGTACAACTTGTTACATCTCTCTACATTACTCTCACAATATTTTTAGCTCTTTCTTTGTCTCTTCGATTCCTCAAACCCCTACAAGTAAAATATTCATAGTTAATATTATCATTAAACAAACATTTCTTGTGCCCTTGAACACCTTGGGATTATCACATACCCTATCAAATAATTTTATTTAATCATTATTATTACTTCTAGACACACTTAGAAAAATAAAACACACTATCTCTTTTTATCTATCTATCTCGGTTGTTGTGGAGGTGGAAACACCAAATTATGGATTTGACTAAGG
>VDFB02281492.1:864697908-864884983 GCA_007258455.2 Sequoia sempervirens | reverse complement strand
TGGAGTTTGGAGTTCAAAAACTCCAATGCTGAGCTCGTGGCCAACAAGGTGATTTGCAAAGTGCAATCCGACAGTCTTTTATTTGCTCAAAGTGCGCCGCTGGGAGGGAAAGTGCACCGCGGCGGTGCTATTTCACCATTTTTTGCCATAGCGTCAGAGTTTGATTAAAAATCAAACTGCGATGCCTTCTCAGATTCTGACACTGTAGTGGTTTCTTTGACGCCCGAAAAAAGATTTTTCAAAAATTTTAACATGGTGACCTTCCTTGATGTAGGACGCGGGGTGGGAGCTCTACTCCGGAGAGCACAAGTCGCGAGATTTGTTCAGTTACTTGCAGGACCTGAGCGACAAAGATCAAGACCGACTTTAATACATGGGGCTATGGTCCATCGCCTATGCAGCGCCCATTCGCACTCACCTAGGGATGATGTCAGCGCTTGTCAAGAGATGGCATAGCGAGACGTCTTCTTTCCACCTACCGGTGAGGCCACTATCACCCTGGAGGACGTTTGGCACATCCTACGATTGTCGATTCATGGTCGACGCATGATTTTTTATATGGATGAGGGGCGTAATGCCTGCCATAGGGTCCTCACCACATAGGACATCGTTATTTGTGAGAGGCAGATCGAGCTGGAGTGACACAGGGCTCTAGCACCTCCTTTCTGCCTAATTGTTGCAGTGATTATCTCGGGTCTCATTTCCCCAGAAAGACGAGGCCAATACTTCAATCCCGGTTGGGGACTCTGCTGGGAGCGCATGGTCTGCGACAAACCAATCTATTTTGCTTGGGGGCTTGTTCTTCTTGCCTCCTTGTACATAGATTTGCACAAGTATGTTTACATGGACAGCAGAGCGCTTGGAGCAGGTGTGACGCTCCTCCACGTATGGGTGTGGGAGCACATTGTTTTCTTTCGACCACGAGTTGTTCTAGTTCCAATGTTGCCAAATGATCCCCTCTTGTGGCACTACAGAGGCAGTGTGTCCTTTACACACATAGGTGAGCACAAGATATGCAAGTATTTACATGGCGTTTGTACCTTGGTCGGCCCGGATGGGCCGGCGATACAGATCAACTCTTCTTTGCTCACCAGGACCACTTCATGCAGGGGCGAGAGCATAGATGATCGAGAGATATCTACCTAAGTGCATGTAGCGTCAGTTTGGTGAGCCTCAGGATCAGCCTGATGATGATTATGTGATTGTCTTCACCTGCACCATGTCATAGGTTTCATGGGGGTGGTATATTCCTACCTCAAAGGTTGTCAATAGTTTCAGACAGTTGGTGGCCCAACCATGGGCTTATGATCAGGGGCCTACGAATCCAGGCACGACACAGGCACACAGGATTGGTTTCGGCCTCCCCTGCGATTGACCATTCCAGGTATAGACCCTGATCGATGAAGGGGTGATGTACGGCAGGACTAGTCGGTTGGGCCCCCAGTGCAGTTAGATCAGGGAGACGTACAGATGCAGGACCAACAGCAGGTGCCAGCAGGTCCACCACCATGAGCTAGGGTTGAGGATCAACCTCCGGTACAGCTAGCAGGGCAGCCAGTAGGACAGGTGGATCCCTAAGATACGTTGATTGCATAGTTGTAGGCTCAAGTGTAGACTTTGACAGGGGAGAGAGATCAGGCACAGATTGAGAGGGATCAGGCCATCTAGTAGAGACAGGTTGCAGAGTTACAGGCGGCCACAGAGCTAGGCCGGAGACAATAGTTAGAGAGCATGGCAGCCTCCTCCTCTTAGGGTGCAGTGTCTGTTAGGTCTTACAGGGAGGTCGTCCGAGAGGCCGAGTATTATCAGATGCATTATCATGAGGCTGTACCCAGAGCAACATGGGTCCCAAAATACTCACAACGAACCAGCCTTAGACCAGCAGAGGGTCATGGTGATAGGGGCGAGGGCAGCATACAGGGGGTTGACCTTGATTGAGATGATACTTTTTGTGCCTTATGGGCCCCTTTTTGATAGCCTGATGGGACTTTTTGTACTGATTGACATACATGTATAGCGATCTGATTATTCTTGTACTATGACAGTTACATTATTGATGATATATATGAGCTGATGATTTTGATGTGATGCGATGCGTACCATTTATTTATGCATGTATGGATGACTCTATTTCTATATGTTATTGCAATGGTGTATGATATAATTATGGATGTGTTTCCTTTTGATGATGGATGCATTATGTAATGGTTATGACTAACAGATCTATATTATGTTGCTAATTTATGATATGCATTTATGTGAATGGATGAATGGATGATATACGTAATGATGATATGTGATATGAAATGTAATATGTAAATGATATGGAAATGATCTATGCAAGATGATGTGAATCATGCTTATATGAAATGATTATGGATGGATGTATGCTTTGCATGTGATGGATTTTTATGTTCCTATTTATATTTATAATGACGTGGAATGATTTATGTAATGAAATGCAAGAATGATTGCGATGCTATTTATGAGATGGTATGGATGATTTAATGTAATGCAATGGTTGTGTTTTATATGATATCTATTGATAATGCAAATGAGATGGGTTTTTTAAGATGCTTAGAATAACAAATTTTATCCTAAACATGTTAAATGTATGTAATGTATGTGATGCATTTACTGCAATGTGATATATGAAATGATATGTTAATGCAAAGTGGTATGTAAAATGAACGTAATGTGTGCGAGTATGTATGCAATGGATTATCTATAATGTTTATGTACCTATTATGTATGATTATGCAATAGGTGGTAATGTGAAAATGATTATGAAAATGCTTATGCAAATGAATGTTATGCAATGATTTATGCGATGAATGTGATGTGATGCAAAAATGGATGCAATGTAATGAGAAAGGGATGTGCTAATCTATGAAGAATGCTTATAATAATATGTTTATATGATGATGGAAATGCAATGCATGTGTTTCCTATATGAAATGTTCATGCAATATGCTAATGATTTGTGGATGCAGGATCAATGACGATGATGATGACAATGATGATCAACTGTCATAGTACCTTGTTAGTGCAGAAAGCAAGAAGGAATGAAAGAGGAGTCATTTCAACAAGAGACAAGATGACAAATATGCAAATGATGATGATTACTTGCTATAATGTGGATGTGGATGGATGAGTGATGGATAGAGATCTGAATGCAATGGATGATGGAAACGTAATGGATGGATGATGCAGAACAAGTTATAGAGATCTTGGTGGATGGAACGCGGCTTTACTATTAACACAAGGTCAGTTTTGTCGCTTCGTTGGAGGCATTTGCCCAAAGTGCCAATCGGGCTAGTTTTCACTAGGAGGACAATCTTTTTCTTTACTATTTTTGAACCTTTTTCCGATTTTTAGATTTTTTTCTTTTATTTTTTTGTTGTCACCAAGATGCCTATTTGTCAAAGTTTTCGCCACAGAACCATTTTTTTAGGACATTTTCTAATTTTTTGGATTTTTGGTTCTATACCTTGAAAGATTGAGGCATAAACTTTTGAGATGGAGCTTATTCATAGGCTCTGCAAAGATTCCCCTTTGGGTGTTGATAACTATTCCCCGATTTGTAACTTGAAAAGCCAGATAACTTAATGGTCCCAAATTAATCAAGTTCAAACTTGCCCTTACGTTTGGCTCGGGGACATTCTTCCTCGACTTTAACACCAGCCTAACTTGAACGCCTTGCTTCCGATTTTCTTATTGTAGTTCTTTGAGTCTATACTGATATATAGACTTGCAAATGATTCAGCATCCATATCAGCCACTCATCCAGAGCCTCCCAGGTCATTTAATCTTGATACCCAGTACTCTTCATCCGTGATGAGGTTTTGTAATGATATCCTGAGGGATGGGAGCTCAATCTCAATGGGGAGTACCGCTTCTGATCCATAGACCAGGGAGAAGGGGGTGGCATCGGTGGGTGTACGGATGCTGGTTCGATAGGTCCAGAGGGTGGGATTAAGCTGGAAATGCCAGTCACAACCTACGTCATTGACTGTTTTCTTGAGGATTTTCAAAATGGTCTTGTTTGTAGCTTCTACTTAGCCATTGCCTTAGGGATAGTATGGGGTGGAGAAGTGATGTTGGATTTTGAATTTCTCACATAAGTTACGAACATCCTAATTCTTGAATGGTGTCCCATTATGTGAGATAATGGCTTGTGGGACATTGTAACGGCAAATGAGATAGTTCAGGATGAACTTTGAAATTTGCTTCCCAATTATGTACATCATGGGTATGGCTTATACCCATTTACTAAAGTACTTTGTAGCAGTTATGATGAACATATGGCCATTAGATAAGGTGGGTGTGATTTTCCCAATAAGATGAAGTCCCCACTGCGAAAAGGGCCATGGTGTGGCTATAGGATGAAGCTCTTGAGCTGGAGCATGGATGAGGTCCCCATTTTGTTGACATTGTAGGCACCTTCTAACATAATCATGTGCTTCTCTTTCCATTGTGGGCCAATAATACCCCATCCTCAGGAGTTTCTTGGCTATGGTCATTCCACTTGAGTGTGAACCACATATACCGTTATGTACTTTAGTTAGAGCGGTCAATGCCTCCTCAACATTTAGGCAGCGTAATAGGGTTCCTTCTATGCTCCTACGATATAGGGTATCTCCTAGGATGACGAATCTGGATGCCTTCTTTACAAAGGTTTGTTTTAAGTTTGAGGGTAAATCGGAAGGAATGACTCCTATTCGAAGGTATGTGTAAATGTTGTGGTACCAAGGATCACTAGGACCAATGATTTCACACAAATTCTGATTATGGTACCTCGAATGTGGGCACGAGAAGCTGCTCTATCAGGAATTCATATTTTGGAATGTTGTGGGGGATATCCAGTAAGGACCCAATTGTTGCCATAGCGTCTGCTGCTCTGTTGTTGGTTCTAGGAATCTGCTTAAATGTAATTTCGATGAAGGATTCTTTTAGAGTCTCCACCAATTTCTTGTATGGAGTGAGGTTGTCGTCCTTGGTCTGGTATTCATCGTTCACTTGATTTATGATCAATTGAGAGTCCCCATATACTCCGAGAGTTATAATATTCCACTGCACTGCTATTCTGAGACCTATGGTTAAGGCCTCATATTTTGCAATGTTATTGGTGCAGGGAAATGCCAGTTTGTAGGACCTTGGTATGCAATCCCCTTATGGGGTGATAAAGAATATACTAGCTCCTGATCCATGATGTGTGTATGAGTCGTCAAAGTATAGTTTCCAATGGTCAGCTACGCTGAGATTGAAAATAGATTCATTTGGAAATTCTTAAATTAAAGGATTCTCTGAATAAACTGGTGCTTCTGCCAGCTGGTCTGCGATGACTTGACCTTTGATTTCCTTCTGCTCTACATATTCAATGTCGTATTCTGACAATATCATCACCCATTTGGCCATTCTTCCTGTGAGAATTGTTTTTGATAATAAATATTTGAGGGGGTTAATTTTGGCAATGAGTTTTATCTTGTGTGCCAACATGTAATGTCTGAATTTCTATGATGAAAACACTACTGCTAGGCATGCTTTCTCTATGAATGAGTAATTTAGCTCATGGCCAACCATTTTTCTACTAATGTAGTAGATAGCCCTTTCTTTTCCATTTTTCGTCATGCTAAGCTAGGAGAGCTCCAAGGGCTGCTACTATTGCTGATACATAGAGAATCAATGGTTTTCTTGGGATTGGTGGCATTAGGAATGGTGGTGTTAGTAGATATTCTTTGATTTTATTGAATTCCTCTTCACACTTGGTATCCCATTTGTATGCTACTCCCTTGTGGATTAGGTGAGAGTATGGGTTATGTTTGTCTGCCAATTGTGCTATGAATATGTGAATCGATTGAAGTCTACCTTGGAGACCTCTCAATTGCTTTAATGTTTTTGGTGCCTCCATCTTGAGGATTTCTTTTACCTTTGCTAGATCTACCTCGATACCCCTCATTGATACTATATATCCTAGCAGTTTTCCTGATTGTACGATGAAGACGCACTTCTTTGGGTGTAATTTGACCTTGTACTCTTCCAGCCTATCAAAAATAGCACTTAAGGTTGCTATGTGATCTTTTCTCTTTATGGACTTAGCTAGAATATCATCAACATAATCTTCGACTGTCTTATGAATCATGTCATGGCCCTCTGGTATGTTGCTCCTACATTTTTTAAGCCGAATGGCATCATGTTCCAGCAGTAAGTCCCCCATGGACAAGTGAAATCCGTCTTATGTTGGTCCTCTTTAGCTATCATGATCTAATTGTATCCTGAGAATCCATCCATTAGTGATAGCATTTCATGTCCGGCTGTCATGTCTACTATCATGTCAATGTTCGGAAGAGGGAAGTCATCTTTTGGACATGCCTTATTCAAGTCTCTAAAGTCTGCAAATTCTTATGCCTCCATCAGGTTTTGAAACAGGTACCAAGTTTGATACCCATTCTGGATAATCTATCGGTCGGATGAATCCTGCATCTAATATATTTTTTAGCTCCATTTTGACCAATAAGGTGATATGAGGATGCATTTTTCGAAGCTTTTGTTTAACAGGCTTTGCTTCTGGATATACTGCTAAGTGGTGGACCATGATTTATAGATCAAGTCCTGGCATGTCAGCATAACTCTATACGAAGTTTATCTATCTTTCCCTTAGGAAGGTTGCTAAGAGTTCTTGTTCCTCTGATAGTAATGACTCCACATAGAATGTGATATGCGAGGTTTCCTCTATTCCTAGATTGACCGGGTTGCACCTTTCTGCTAGGACTGCTATTTTTTCTTGATGAATAGCTCTAGAAGGAAGATTGAATCCCCCATCCTTGGGCACCTCAGAGAGGTTTTCACCGTTGGATGCGTCCTTTCTTTTTAATTTTTTCTAGTTAGAGAGTGCCACAGTGTGGTTTTCACTCAAGGACTTAGATATTATTCTTAATTTCTCACTTTTGCGACTGAGGGATTCAATCATTTCCCCGTAATAGGCATGTGTATCTAGCTCAAATATGAACCCTGCTTTGTGATCCCCACATGGAATGTTATCCCGCAGTCCCATGAATTCTGAGAGCGCCTCATCATTTTTGAATGTATCAAGAACTGGTGCTCCTCATTGGTCGTAGTCGATGAGTTGGGGGTATACTAGGCGAATCTCACAATTTTGGTGGTCTGATTCAAAAGATAGGATGCTAATCATGCAAAGAGTGGTGTCCTCAAAAATCCTAGGTAGATTGGATGTGGGATCCTCTTCATCGCTACTACTGCAAACATCAGTTATATCAAATGTAAAGTTATCTATGACTCTACGTGTGTGGATACTGGTAAGCGTAGTTTTGTTGCAGTTGGCTGAGGAGGATTATTAACCCTTCTAACCAGAGGACTTCGGCCATGTATGGTTATACTCAAAGGAGTACATCCAAGGCCAAGATTTGTTATTGCCTGCATCTTTAGAATGATAGATGTTATAAGCCCATTGTTGTTTTGTCCCAGTCTTTGATTTCTATTATAGCCCATTGCGAGCATCATTTGTAAACCCTTTCTTCTTTCATTCATTGGTAAATCAGCTACTGGTCTCTCACCTTGATATAGCATATTAGATGGATCTTCCTCAATAACTTCTTGGCCAAGGTCTCCCCACCTTGTGAAGTTGGGATAGTCTTCAAGAGACGTTTGAGATTTGGAAGCTTCATTTTCTTGTGGACATCCCCATGATCTAGGAGATTGTGGTAACTCTCCTACCACAAAATCATTGTTAGGGAGCTTGTAGTTTCCACAACCGTTATCTTGGATGATGAGCTTAATGTCAGAAATGGTGGGGATGGTGGGAGTGACGGGTGTCTCTATCATAGAAGTGGATGCAAGAGTGGCAGGATCAATGTATGGTGTAGACGGACCCTAATCATTTTTTGGTACTTGGGGGATTTTATAGTACTTTGCTTCAAGGCTTTTGCAATAGGAGAAGGGTTTGGGTTCTCCATGGATGGTAACTTCTTGTCCCTCATGTGTGAATTTCACACATTGATGGAAAGTTGACACTACTGCCTTCATTGTATGAATCCATGGACGTCCCAGAAGGATGTTATATGGTAATTCAAGGTCCAAGACCTGACAAGTGGTTTCCATGAGAGTCGGCCCTACTTGAATAGGGAGTTTGATCGTGCCTTGGGACACTCTTTCTTGATCGTCATATGCTCTTATTGTGATACCCTTTCCTTTGTCAATAGAATACTCTGAGATTTTCAATTGTTTGATGAGGTTGAGAGAACATATATTCAAACCCGCACCTCCATCCACCAAGACCCTTTTGACTTTGCTCTTATGTACTATGACTTCTAAGTGAAGTGCACGGTTGTGAGATGGTTGAGCGGGGGAATCCTGGTCAGAGAATGTGAGGAGATTTGGCATAATGATATTTCCAACCATAGCTTAGAATTGCTCCACATCAAGATCCGCGGGGACAGTGGATGAAGCCAACACTTCCTCAAGGATTTTCTTATGGGCCGATGAGATTTTTAGCAACTCCATGATGGAGATTTGCGCTAGCGTTCTTTTGAGTTGCTCTAGGACATTGTAGCCATTAGGGACAGATCTAGATGCAGGGACTCTGTTTGGCTGGGATGATCCTACAATTGTAACTTTTTCGCCTCTTGTGGTGGCTCCACAATCGGCATGGGCACCTTTGATGATGATGACTATGCAGTATTCATCTAGGGAGGCAAAAATAGTTTCATACACATGATTCACATTTTTGTGGGTGCCTTTCCCTTTATCAGTGTTATTATTATTCCCTTTATTGCCATGGTTTGGCATCAAATTCATGTATATCTTAAGATCTTGGTTTCCTATTGGTTGTTCCATGTTTATAATCCTTTGATCGATGAGATCTTGAACTATGTTTTTTAATCTCATGCAACCGTTTGTGGTATGGCCTTTGATTTTATGGAATTCGTAGAGTTGATTCTCATTATACCAAGGAGGTTTCACATCCAGTTCTTAGTAATTCTCAAAGGTAGGAGCCTTGATGAGTTTTTCATTTATTAGCTTCTTCATTATGACTTCAAGTGGTTCCCACAAAGTAGTGTATTTTTGTTTGGGATAATTCTTGTTCCGTTGAGGTGGTACCCTTTGATCATTGAGATTATTGATTGTCGAATTATGGTTTGGTTGTCGTGTTGTCTGATGATTGTTTTGGTGTTGGATTTGGATTTGCGGTGCGGGTGTATTTTGGCGAGGAGCACTAATGACAAATTTGGCATTGACGACACCATCATTGGTAACATTTTTATTCCTTGCCCATGTGCGAGGATTATCATTGTAATTGGAAGGTGGACGATTGTGTTGTTGTTCGGGGTATGAAGTTGATCCCGTAGTTTGTGTCATGAGGGCCCGTTCGATGTTGAACGCCTTGGAGATCAACTGATCATATGTGGTAATCCCTTGGACCTTGAGATGAAATGCCAAGAGGTCACCAAGGTTGGATATGATGGTGCAAACTTGTAGTTCCTCAAGCATGGTCCACTTGCTCCAATTGGCCTTGGATCACCATCGTTGTAAGAATGAAGCGAATGATTCATTCTTTCCTTGCTTTAGAGATGAGAGTTCTTCTAGACTGACATCCATTACGATATTGCATGCATAGTTTTTAATGAATGCGTCTATAATTTCTTGGAATATTCTAATGCTTGTTGGTAGACGAGAGAACCATTCCATTGTGTGGCCAGCCAAACTCCTAGGAAATAGCCACATCAGATAGGTATCGTCGTATGCGACTTCCATGCAATGAACCTGGAATTCCCTGATATGATCTTCAAGGTTTCCTGTCCCTCGATATTTTTCAAACTTGGGGATCTCAAATCCCTTAGGGAATGGTTTCATCACAAGGATCCTATCAAATGGGTAGGGACACAAGTTTCTTGGTGTTTTTGTGATTCTCTCTAATTGAAGATCAAACACTTGTTGCGAGAGCAACCTGATTTGTGTTGTTACATCATTTTGTGGATCAGGGGGTGGGATGAAGGTATTCTGGGGTGTTTCGATTGTGGGTTGGATGGATGGGTTGGTTGGTGTGTTATTTGATGGTATTTGTACATTTTGTCGAGCTAGGTATGCTTGCACTTGCTGCTATATGAACAACGCTTGTTGTTGATCCTGTTGTTGCTGCGCTAGGATTGCTTGTTGTTGTTGTGCTAGGATTGCTTATTGTTGTGCCTGTTGTTGTTCCAACAACGCCTGTTGTTGTTCCAACAACGCTTGTTTTTGGATGGCCAATCGGGTTGCTTCTTGCTGCTCTTGATATTGGTTTATTTCTTGTTGATATGCTTGCATTTGTGCTACTTGTTTTTGTGCAAGAAGTTGTGCTTGTGCTTGCGCTTGTTGTGCTTGATATTGGGTGTTTTCTTGAGCTTGAGCTTGTGCTTGGGCTTGTGCTTGTGATGCTTGTTGTCACAATAGAATTTTGGCTTGAGCATCCTTTTGTGCTTGTAATATGGCTTGGGTTGCTTGAGCGGCTTGTTGTTGTTGTTGTTGCAATAATTCTTGGGCTTGTATAGCTTGTTGTGCCTGTAATGTGGCTTGGGCTGCTTGAGCAGCTTGAGCGGCTTGCTGAACAGCTAGTTGTGCGACTCTTTTGCTTTTGCACTTGTTGGAATCCCCTTTGAAAAGTAGCTTGTTGAGCTGCTTGCAATGCTATATGGTTTTGGCTTGATATGTTGGAAGTTGGTGGTGGTGGGGGTGGTGGTGGATTCGGAATGGCGTTTGTGGTGGCAGTGAGCGGTGATGTCATGTTGATGTTTTGAGTGGTGAATGGTGTTGTTGATGTGGTTGGTCCTTGAGATACCATAGTTTGAGATGTTAGGGGGTGTTTGATGATGTCGTGATTGCTTGCATAGTTGTCATCTATTGTTGCGATATCGATGACAAGTTCTGCGTGATGTTTTGATTGATATTTGGGATGTTGTTTTGATTTTGATTGATATTTGGTAAAGGTGGGAGACCCAAGCCAAGTAGAGGTGTGGATGATGATGGAAATGGTGGAAGGGGTGGAAATGTGAGGGGTGTGAGTTCTTGAGAAAATGATGTGGTGTCAAAAATACCCCCGGTCCGAACATGTCTACCTTCCTCTTGTGAATTTTTGAGGAGAGAAGTTTTAGGTGTTGCATGGAAGAATGATGATGATGGATCATGATGGAAAGTGAGAGGGACATTCTTATGTAATGGGTTTTCAGGTATGTTTTTCTCCAAGATGGTGTTTGCATCCAAGTCTTGATTATTAACAAGGGGGTGTGTTTGAATAGCATTAAGAAATGCATTTCCCTTATTGACATTAGGCTGAGTTGGAGCAAAAGATGTGATTTGCGGAATGTTTTGAGTGATGCTTTGGGATGGGGGTGTAGATGAGATGGGAATGGTGGATGAGATTGGAGGCAAAGATGTCTCCACTATAGTACTTATGTCAAAATCATAGGGTAATTTAGCCCCTTGTTTTGCTAGTTCAAGCATGTATAGTGAAGGGTTAAGCCTCATCATGATGTTGATGATTTTATGGTTTTCTGGATTTTGGAGCATTTTGGTTATTTCTTCATGTGTCATCCAAAAGGTACGATCTTCTCCTTGAGTTTCCTCTTGTGGGTTTTGTGATGATGAGATATTCAAAGGATTGCTTGATTCGAGAGGATTCATTTCAACGTTCGTTTGGCTTAGATCACTTGAAGCGAGTGTTTCTTTGTTGGCTTCCATGTTCTTCTTGTATTGAAATCTAGTTTGAACCATAAAACAAGGATCAATTTTCAAGAATATGGGAGATGAATCTCTTAATTCTTTGGATTGATCTTTACTTTATGCACAAAAGAGAAAAAATTTAGGATATCTTGAGGATCAAAAGGGGTGATATGATGATGATGCAAGAGATGGATGATGTGGACATTTTGATCTTTTGATAAATCTTGAGGGGGATGCTAGACTTTTGGGATTTTTTGGATATGTTTTTGGATTTTGATTTTGATTTTGGGATTTTCCTTGACTTGATTGATTTTGGTTTGCTTTGATTTGAACAAATAGACCCTAAGATGTTGGATGATTTATCAAAGGGGTAGATTTGCTCAAAGGATGATAATTTGAATATGTGTAGGGAGAAGGATGCATCTACCCACACCTATTCAAACAAGATGATAATTTAACCAAGCATATGAAGAAGGATGCATCTACATATACCTAGCTAAACAAGATGGTTTGATAGACTAAGCATATGCAAAAGGATGCATCTACACATACCTAGCCAAAGATGATTTGATAAAGATTTCAAGGATTTTGTCTCAAAGATTTGATGATTTTGATTTTTTCCAAAAGGCCTAGTATGGAGGATAATTTCAAGATTTTCCAAAAGGTGATGGTGAGATGATTTTTGGTTTGATGTTTTGAAGGATGGATGAAAAAAGATTTTGATTTCTTTTGATCTTAAGATGTACCTAAAAAAGGCACTTTGTTTAACTAGACCTAGGTATCTAAGAACATGTAATGCTTCTAGGGACCTCTCTAACCAAGAAGTGGTTCAAATTGAGCATACATTTTAGGATTGTTCAAAGGAATGAGCCTATAGAACCTTGTGAAATTTTTGCTTATCTTGATGTATTGCTTTTGATTGCACTTTCTTTTGTATTTCTTGATGATCTTTTGAGTATGATTTCTAAATCTTGAACTTTGACTCAAGGACTTGGGTTTTGGGATTTTGACCTTTTTAGAAATCATGAGGTTTCAACACATGTGAGATTCAATTTTGTTCTCTTTTCTTAGTGACTTTATTTTACCACAAACACTTTCTTTAATTAGTTTTCCAACTAGATGTCCAATGTCTTAATTTCTTCGAATCCCACAAAGTATGTTATGTGGAATTTTGATGAATTCAAGGAAAAGGTTACCTATTGTTTAACTTTAGTAGAAAAATTGAGATGTAATTCAAGTGTTTAGAAACCTCTAAAGATTGAATCCCAAGGGTAAGCAATAACACATGAATTGAGTCAATTGTATTTGTCTCCTAAAGGGTTTGAAATCTTGATGATGATGTTTAAGTGTTTGTTTCCAAGATGTTTTCGAATAAGCAATGCATTTTGTAACCAAGAATAAGTACAACCCTATGGATATGGAAAACAATATTTGTTGAATCCCCACTTGGACAAGTCCAGCTATGCTTATCTTTAGCAAATGGTTAGATGCTTGACCCCACTGGCTCCCCTCCATGACACTCACTTATATGGGGCAGCCAAGCATCAACACCCATGAAACTCCCATGGCATGCTTTCCATTTCTACTAAAGACCGTAAAAGTGTGGGGTGGCTTCAAAACGACTGTTCTTGCACCAACAAATAGATTAAGGATTTTGGCAATTCTAGAACATGGGTTTTAATTAGGACTTTCCATTCATGGAGATTGACCCATACAACGAGAGTCCCTTTTCAGATCCATCTCGTTGGAGCCAACTGCGTGATATTGGCGTTTACTCCAATACCCACATTTATATCTTGGTTGGAAATACTCTTGGTTTTAGAGTGTTACCAGTTGAGTCATTCCTTTGGGTGAGTACTTTTTCCCCAAGGCAGGCCCTCTAAGATAAAAAAAAGTGAATAAACTTATTCATAGTTCGATTGACCCTTGTTTAGAAACAAAGGGAGAACACATGCAATAAGCTCATTCACACTCGCACAAGATTTTGTTCAATTTTAACCCCAAAATGAAGTGTGGAGGTGATTGCTTTATCTCAACCTAAAATCAAGAAAAAGGCCTTTTGATTCTCAAGATCGCTATCAAGCACGAGAGAAGCGCATACATCCTTTTTCAATGAGGTTAGTTTAAGTAATCCCTCACAAAACAAAATAGCACATGTTAATTTTAGATCCCACAAAGCAATAATGAATTCTTTTTAAATCACCAAAGGACAAATGAGAGTTGTTTTGTTCAATTGTTAACCAATAAACAAACTCCAGTAAGCTGTAATCCTAATGTTCATTTTAAACCTTTGCAAAAATTGAAAGGATTATTTTTAAAGCCCAAACAAAATTAGTGTCCTATGCAAAAAGGAATGACAGTTTCCTAAGAGTGTTGAGTAAACAATAAAGTGTTTAAAAACACTTTGATTTTGTGACATATCAACATCATGTTTCTCCTTCTTTTGTCTTCAATTGATCCAATCTACAAGCAAGAAAACCAATAAGATTCTACAAAATACAGAGGTCAAAAAGTAGAAAACAAAAGATAAATTGATCATATGACAAAATGCATGTGCTAAAATTAAATTTCAACTTTTTAGTCCTTGCCAACGGCGCAACCCGTGATTACATCGCAGTTTGATTTCTCAGCGGTGTTGTACAGCACCGCTTACTAGTCATCGGCACTTTGTGCCCAAACCAGTGAGCTCAATTGTGTTGCACCTTTTCTCAGCGTCGCTATTTAAAATTTAAATTCAAAAAAAATTAGGCAGGATGGCTAAAGCGTCGGAGTTTGATTTGTAAGCGGCACTATATGGTGACGTTGGAGAGCCAGCAGTGCTAAAACAATGATGCTGAGATTCTAGCATTGGAATTTTCCTGTGCACAAACAGAAACATGTAATCTTTTAGAAAAATGTGATTGAAATGAGATTAAGCCCTCCTTCTAGCGCTAAATGTGAGAACCCCAATCCTATTACTTGCAAAACAATAAGAACAAACACATTATATTAGAGATTGCAAGCAAGAACAAGAATTCCCCATGAAATCCATTCACCAAGCTCAAATTAGGAAAAAAGTAATGAAGAACACAATGAAAACAAAAAATAAAGATTGAATCCTAATTAGACTAGCAAACTCATGATCCCATGGGGGAATTGGTGCCAATTTGATGTGAAAATTGGCCCTTTCCCAATTCCTATGATGCAAGCTTGATGTGTTGATGGAAATTGATCCACTTTGATGATGTTTAAGAGTGCTCCAAGCTAAAAACCTGCATAACCTAGCTAAGAACTCAATAAGATGGATGAAGATTGCTATAAATTTGAGTATAATAACTTTGCATAATTTGCGGATGATCAAATGAAGGATGAACCTCTTTATTTATAGATGAGATTGAAGGATGAATGTCCAAATTTGAGCAATGTGGGACTAAAATTCATCCAATGGCAAGATGCCTCTTGTCAATCCATGAGTGGATGGAGGATGTGCAAGTTTTGAGGATTGTGCCAAATAAATGCCTATTTTTGAATTTCAAATTTGTTGAAATGACATACAAGAGGGAAGAGAAAATGCATTAAAAGCCACTTGGATCAAGGAAAATGACATGTAAGATGTAGTAAATGCCTTGTTGGATGTACATGTCAACTTGGATTTTTTGAATTCAAACTTGGAGGAATATTCCAAAAGATGCCATGTGAGGAAAATAGAGATTTAATAAATGAATTAAATCTATTTTCATGTGCAAGTGAGAAAAGCTAGAGGATGGGACATGAATTAGAATTAAATTAATCAAGGGTCAATTAATTTAATAGGAGATTAGTTGATGTGACTTATTTGACTCAAATTTATGGATGTATTTAAATCAAATAATGAGAAGAATGTGATGAGAGATTAATTAAATAAAGATCTTGATTTATTTAATTAAAAGAGATGACTAGTTAGATTAAACTAAACAAGGTTTTAATTTATTTAATTTAATAAATAGACTTTAGAGATTTAATCAAATAACATTAATTATTTAATTAAATGGGGATAATTAGATCAGATTGATTGATTTAATTATTAAGAAGAGGTGACTTAATTAGCTAACTAATTTATTTAATTAAGAGAGGAATATTGATGAATTTAATCAAATAAGGGAATTTGATTAAATGGTTGGACCGGAGGATGATTTAGGATGAAACAGTGTTAGTAGTCAGGATCAGATACACGATGTCAATCAGTATATTTTATGTGTCTACAGGAATTATCAAATAATCTATAACATTCCTTCAATTATCAACCTTCTCTAGCATCACCCTCTTATCCTCTACCAAGTCATGAACAAAAAAGTGTACTAGACATCAATATTCTTTTTCCTTGCATGAAAGGTTGGATTCTTTGCCAAACATATGACACTTTAACTATTAAATATAATTATAATAGGCTCTAGACTTAGCATCACATATTAACATAACCACTTAACTAGATGGCTTCCTTATAAGCATGAGTAGCTACCATATACTCAAATTTTATAGTGAAAACAACAATCATAGCCTATTACTTTCTCATCCAACTGATAGCACTACAAAACATAGTGGAAACATATCCATAGGTTGATCTCCTACTATCAATAACCACAAATCCATGAATAATCAAGAAAAAGATCAAGAAATACCACAAGATTACACAAGATATACCCTAGAAAAACCCTTAAGAAGGGAAAAGGCCAACCTCCAAAATCATTCATACTCAATGTATTATTCAACAATAAAAACATTACAATACACTTATATAGTCTCCATGAATTCTAATGAAACATCAAGCTCCTCCAATGCATCCTCCATGTAACCACACATCTAATCACATGCTTAACATATGCACTCAACAAGAGAACTCGATACAATGAAAACCAAGCCAAACAACCAAATATCCAACTCCAACTACAAAAAATGTCCTTGATTTTATAGAATCAAGTTCACACAAAATAACCAAGTGGTAAGGTAAAAACCATGAGTACACAAAACCACCAACCTCAGCATTTACTTTTTGGTACTAAGTTTTTAAATATTATTTTTTTTCTCATGTGCAACCCACACATAAAATATCTAATCAATTCCACATACAAATTTACAAGTGGAGCTAAATTAACATTTTGTGTAGCTCTAAACAACTCACTAAAGATGCACTACAAATAAATATTTATTTACATAATTAAAATAATTATTTCTTGTGCAATATGTACAATGACATTTTCCTAACATTCTCCCACTTATTGTAAACATTGTGTAAGGGTCAATCAATGAAATACATCATCATATCCATCCATGAAACCACATGAATCTTCAACATGCTTTTGTGCTCCATAAAGATATCTACAATAATATCCAAGATGCCCACTATCTCAAGAAAGAACTCCTCTCATCCTCTGGCATGCCAGCTATGGAAGAAAATTAAAAAGTAAAGGTGAAGATGCACCAATCCAAAGAACACAAGCATCAAATCTAAGTGATAACAAAGACTCCAAGTTGTTGTTTGAAATGAAGAAAGGTAGACAAAAACACTTCCTACACCAATATATTGAGGAACAATTGTGCAAATTTTTAGAAGACCCTTTCAATTACAAAGAGAAGATGCATATTACAATAAATATAAAAAAAAATCATAGAAATAAATGCATCTAATTAACATGCAAGGCACATGGATGCATGAAAATTGAACTTTTCATGCAAAGTACCTGCATATGCAACTCCACTTATCATAGCAATTTCCATCTCTAACTCTTATATTGTCATAATTCCTTTCATAGTTAGACTTGAAAAATGACATAAGTTAACTTCCAAAAAATTGGACACCTATTTCGCATGCAGGGTCCACATGAAATCTAGTCACCTTATAAGTAGGACACCACTCTAAGTCAACTCCCACAAAATGGGGTCACTAGATGTGCATAAAATAATTATAACATAGACAACAAATAATAATTAAATAAATAATTGTGTTAGGAATTATCAAAGGTTGAGACACCTTATTCCTAACATTCTCCTACTTGTTGAACACCTTTAAAGACCCAATAGAAACAACAATATTTCAACTGTTAGGGACAATGCATCCCATAGACTCTAAACACCATCTAAACTTGTCTATTCTCACAATATTTGTCAAAGTGTTTGCAACATTCACCAAAGTGTCAAATTTCTCTAAATTCACCTTCCCATACTCTACCATGTCATAAAAAAATGGTATTGAACATTAATGTTCTTTTTTCTCACGTGGAAGGTTGGATTCTTCACCAAACATATGGCACTTTGACTGTCACAACAAATAGACCCTACATCAAGTCCAATATTTGAACACAATATCTTAAGAAAAATTTCTTCCTCACAAACATGAGTGGCTACCATGTACTCTGCTTCTATCATGGACAAAGTGACTATAACTTGCAATTTACTCATCCAGCTAATAATGCCACCAAACATCATGAACACATATCCACTGGTGGATCTTTTGTTGTCAATGTCATCTACCCAATATGAGTCCACATATCCACAAATATTGATTGAATGTTGAGGTCTTTTAGGATAATCATGAAAACATAGGAAATACTCAAAAAGTACCCAAAAATACTACATCCCAATATTCTTGTCTAATATTAACCATAAATCAATTATGGAAGTTCCCATTTCTTAGGTAATGCCTGGTCTTGTGTAGATCATAACATACATAAGACTACCAACAACACTCACTTAAGTTACTCTAGTCATGTCCTTCATCTCATTAGGATATTTTAGACAATCCTCCACATATAACTTTATCCCTTTCAAAAAGGAACAACCAAGGATCTACAAGCTAACATATCGAATCTCTCTAACATCGAGTTCACATACTTACTCTAGCCCAAGAAAAAAATTGCTAGATTTTTCTCTTATGATCTCCATCCTTAAGATGTACCTGGCTACCCTTAGATCTTTGATCCCAAATTGAGTTGAAAGATGATACTTCAAATCAAAAATAAAAATCTTACCATTCCCAAAGAATAACATGTCATCAACATATAAAGCATTAACGAGGATGTGAACATTACTAGTCTTGAAATAGAAACAATGATTTGATTTCAGTCTCAAAGATCCCAAACTCAACACAAATGCATTAAAATTTTTGTACCACATCCTAGGATACTTCTTCAAACCATAAAAATACTTATTCAACTTGCAAACCAAATTTTCTTTACCTTTTGCAAAATAATGCTCAAGATGTGACATATATTTCTTCCTCGAAGTTATCATGAAGTAAAGATGTCTTCACATTCATATTCTCAACTTCTAAATCATAAGATGCAAAAAGTGATAACAATAACCTAATGGATGTCATCTTTGTAACAAGAGAGAACATCTCACCATAATCAATTCCATCCACCTATGAGTAACCCTTCGTGACCAACCTTGATTTATGCTTCTCAACACTTCCATCAAGACCAAACTTATTCTTGAACACCCATCTGTAATCAACAAGTTTATTTCCATCATGCAAAGGTACCATATCCATGTGTCATTCTTCTTAATGCATCCATCTCTTCATCCATTAATTTTATCCAAGAATCTACATCACTCGTACCCATAGCCTCTTTTATAGTCCTGGTCTCATCAGTGTTAGAAATCAAAGAAAAAATATAATTAAAATCAAATAATGAATAGCCAAACATTTCAGGTTGTTGCTTTATTTGAGTGGACCTCTTCAAAATTTGAGGTTGAGGTTCTTCTTATGAACTTTAGAGTTGCTAGAGATCATCCCATCATCAAGTCCATCATGGGTTTTTGGTTCAACTTTATTATGGTAAAAATGAAGTTGGACAACATATTCTTTCTTATGATTATTTATAGGCTGCAAAATATTGGAAGAAGGACTCATCTCTCTAAAGATAACACTCCTACTAAATAGAAATTTATTGACCATTGGATCCGAAATATTGTACCTTTTCATACCAACACCATAGCTAATGAAGATACACTTAACTGTAGGTCGTGTTCTCCAACTTGGACCTCTTATCCCTCAGCACATGAGAATATGCATCACAACCAAACACAAAAAGATGCTCTGTGATGGATTCTTTCTTGACCACACCTCCATAGGTATCTTCTCAACAAGCGTTGATGTAGGATATCTATTAAATAAATATTAAGCAGTGGCAACAACTTCAACCCAAAACTTTTGTTCAAGGCCAACTCCACACAACATACTCCCAACCCTCTCCATCAACATCATGTCCATCCTCTTTGCAACTCCAATTTTTTGAGTGACATATAGAGTTTTCTTATGCCTCTCAATCCCTTGTTCTTTACATAACTTGTCAAAATATGTAGAACATAACTTATTGCCACTATTAATCCTCAAACACTCAATCCTTTTACTAGTTTGGTTCTAAAAAAAAGTCTTCAACTCTTTGAAGCAACTAAATAATTCAAATTTACTTATGTAGAAATGCACCCATGTCGTTCTACTATAATCATCAATAAATGATACAAAATAAACTGATCTAGATAATAAAGGAACATTAACATGACCAAACACATCAAAATAAATCAAGTTCAACACCCCAAAATATTTGTGAGAATTGGAATAAAACTAAACACAATTATGTTTTCTATATATATAATTTTCATAAAAATAAAACTCAATATTGCAATCATCTAACCCCTCAATTAGGCTTTTATTTTTTATGGATACAAGACCATTCTCACTAATATGAATAGGTCTTTGGTGCATATCATTTTCTTCTTAGTTGTAAGTTTCATCTCTAAAGCATGAGCACCCTTAGGTACCCATAAAGCATGATCATTCAAAGTAGATGCACCACTCTTCTTCACCATCAATTCCAATGGTGAGGATGAATACTCTAAAACTCTTTTCTTTGTATCAATAGAAAAAATATTGTATTGAACTATGAATGCATCTAGCTAAAAAAAAGTTCCTATCCAAACACCCTTAGAAAGTAGCCTAACTCCTCTCATCATATTTTATCCTCCATTTAAGAAGACAACCTACACACCCAGATCATTCAAATTTATTATATAAATTAGGTTCTATGAAAAACTAGGGATATGCAAAACACCATTGATCCCCTTCACTCTACAATTTTGGAATCATATCTTAACTATTCCATGACCAACAATATTTAAGTGAGTCATCACCCAAGTACACCTTCCCACCATTATATTCTTCATACTTTGAGAACCAAACCTGATTTGAGGTCATGTAGAAGGATGCATCAAATTCAATCAACCAAACATATTCCAATACATATGTTTCAAAGGCAACAACAAAAACATTTGCATCATCCTGAGAGGATTTATCAAGGTTAGAATCAAAGAAGTTCTTTTTATTATCCTTCCCCTTCTTGCAATCTTTACAGAAATGACAAAATTTTCTAAAATTCCAACACTTCACATTGAATTTTTTTAAGAGACTTAGATCTCACATAGGATTTGAATCTAGACTCTTCCTGCTTCTTGTTTTTCTTCTTTCCTTCTCCTTCAATCTATCATGAACAACAAGGGCCTCTTAGCCATTTTGGAATATTTTTCCACATCTCTTTAGAAAGTAATGATGCAACCACTTCATCCATCTTGAAGGTGGTAGTGGTACTCCCAATGACCATGACAAGGTGGTACCAAGATTCTAACAGAACACAAGAAAATCATGCAATGATCCTCCTCCTCCATATTTACACCAATGAAGTCAATTGGGAAACAAGCATGTTGAATGCATTAGAATGATATTTGAAAGATCCTCCTTCTTGCATTTTCATAGAATACATTTTTTGCAAGAACTTATATACCAAGGATTTAGCCTGATAAATTTGAGCATGTTTTACCAATTTTTTTAGTATTATTCTCTTATGGACATTCAAAAGCTTGAGGTCAACTAAATAAAGTATTATCAGACCCTTATCCTTTTGATCCATCATATCCCAGTCTTATTTCATGCCTAATGGCATCTTTCTAGATAGAGCAATCCATGGATCTCGGTCTACAAACATGCCTTCCATCTTGAGCTTCCACAACTCAAAGATGCCTCCATTTTCAATATATATTCTTCTAAATGTGCTATTCATCATTATCCTACAACAAGGTCACAACATACTCTAAAAAATTCCAGTCAAAGAAGATCAATATGAAAAATCCTCTACTGAACAATGGACCAAAACTAGCTAGGCTCTGATACCAACTGTAAGGAAGTAAGGTACCGGATACACTTCCTACACCAATCTACTAAGGAAATATTATGTAAATTTTTAGAAGACCTTTTAATTTATAATGAGAAGATGCACATTACAAAAATATAAAAAACACCACATAGATAAATACTCACAACACAAGATATATGTGGGGGAAATCCTGTCAGAAGTAAAAGCCCACAATCCAAAATCCTACTCAATGTATTATAGTGAAAAATCTGGTTACATACACTTGTAGAGAAAGTTCCTTTCAAGAGAATACAAGTTTTTCAATTTTGGAATATTTATAAACATGATAGTACCTGTAAATGAGTTAATATGCAACTCCAAAACCAATCACCTCAATATATAAAAGTTTACAATGTATAGTTAGATGCTTCCAAAATGGTATGCCTAAAAATGCCACATGTCACTATCTGCAAGACTGCATGCATATAAGACTCAAGATGAACATGCAAACACCTTCCTTAATGACTATACATTCAAATTAAAACCTGCCACATGCACAATATACATGCAAGACATCTAGTAAATTGAACTTTAAATACAAAGCACCTACATGCAAAAATCCACATGTCATAATGGTTTCCATCTCTGAATCTTATATTGTCATAGTTTTTATCATAGTTAAAATCAACAAATGACATAAGTTAACTTTCACTGAATTGGACACCTATTTCCCCTATGGGGTCCACATGGCATCTATTCACCTTACATGTAGGATGACACCACTCTGAGTCAACTCCCATAAAATTTTATCACTAATGTACACAAAATAATTATAACATAGGTGACAAATAATAATTAAATTAATAATCATGTTAGGAATTATCAAAGGTTGAAACACCTTATTCCTAACACTATCAAATAGAAAAATCCATGTGAATGGAAATAAAAACCACAAAAATGATAATCCACCCAATCATCCATACCTCAAAGGTATCCAAACATTAGTAGAACTCATGCCAACAACATATTCAACCCATACACTACAATCATAAGTTCCATTTGTAAAATAGGTATCAATGAAGAGCATATGCATCGAAGAAATCACATTGCCTAGTTTATGTTGAATCTAAAAATTAGATCAAGGCATTGCTAATTTTTCCAATCAGCACTCATACCAAGGTGTGTATGATAAGAAAACCACATAGTAGAAAAGAACACTCACTATGATCCATACATATAATGAAACTGATGCATAATCTATCACAATAAGTGTCACCATAACTCTCCCAAGTCCACCACACAAAATAATGTTAACATGAAACTCCAGGAAGTCGGCATAGAAGAAATAAAGAAAATCTTTAAATACTATCATTTAAATGTCCCACGAAAATATCAAAGTGTTAAGTTGTGTCAAGTAAGATCTCCTTCACAACCCTAACTAAAAATCTTTAACACCCAACTATTCAATATCATAGATAAAAAACCATATGCATCTCATATAACCAACATGGATGTAAGCCTCTCTAACCAAGAAAAATAAAACCCATGCCCATTCTTATAACCAAGAATAATCCTAATAACATCTCCTAAACTCCTCATAAATGACATCATTAAACAAAATCTTATGTGTAAAGAGATAAAAATACTAAACACTCCTCAAATTAACACTCTAAAACTAAAAAACTAAAGCTCAAAATCCATACCCATGAAAAAAAGAGAGCATAGAACATAATGAATCTAAAAATAAGATGGGAAATACCTCTCAAATGATTGTTTGTTGAATGGACCAAGAGTGGGGAATGAGATTGCACCTCTAGGATACACCAAGTCACAATGAATCTCTCCAAGAATAATCTATTCTATAGGTCTATCATGAACTCATTTCCTTATCTAAATGGAAATTTCCTTGGACTTCCTATTGAAACCTCCAAAGAGTAACTATATCAATAAATGTCTCTAAACTCAAGAGAACTCTCCAAGTATCCATGAGTACCTATAATTGATCAATCTATGCTAAGCTCCAAATGCAACAATGCACTCTCATGAAGCTCCCAAGTACATGATCAATGTACTCAATACCAAGAGAACTATCAAGATCATTGTCAAATATCCAACCATAGAATCAAGAACACATCATGACATCATGATCTAAATGTATCATGCCAATACTCTAGTGCACAATCAAGAGTCCACTTTGGCACAACACCAAAACTTCTCTCAACCAAGGACCACTTGTCAAAAATAACAATTGATAAATTGAAACCTAAAAAAAAAAACACTTTGAGAGTCCTCTATAACTAACCAAGATGTTAACATCTCCAATCATAGGAAGAGAACCATCTCCTATCATTGAAAATCAATATGTTAAATATCTCATTACAAAAATGGGATCCAAGAGCTCCTCCATGATATAAGAAATAATTGCAAAATATCCATCACCAAGTGATGAATCCACATCACTACCAAAGCTCCTACTAAACTGTGATACCAATATCTCCACAAAATCATGATAACTATCTCCTAAATGAAGATCACTTGATCACCCATATTTCACACACTTAATTGTAAACCAAAAATTATAAGTAATAAAGTAGAGTCAAAATCTCCAAGTCAAGAAGATAAACCGCCACAAAATCACTGTCAAAATCTCCCACTATTTCATGTAACCAATCTATCCATGAAATTGTGATTAAAAAACATGCTACAATTCCAAATAACCAACTACGTAGGCATTATAATCATCCATCCTCTCATTCCAATGCATAAATGACCATGTACAATTCCAAATAATTGAATATGCAAAACCACTAAAAAATATTTGAGGATATAGATGGTCCACATATGATTCATCCTATTATAACCAAATGGGTGACCAATTTTTTTTATCTCATAGATCCTCAGTCAATGAAAAATGAAAACTCGCTAGATCACATTAGTAACTTATAAACCAACATAACAAAGAGGATAACCTATAGATCTCAAGAATCAAACACTAGATCACCTACAAGTTAAATTTTCCAAATAAATCCATAATCGAGTAACCATAGTTAAGAAACCAAACAAACATTCAAGAGATAAGAAAAACCTCTTAACACTAAAAAAAACCATCACCTATAATCATGAATCAATCAATGCCACAACTTGCCAACCACGGAAATGATTATGTTGCACCAATGCTCAAATTTACATGAACATCCACGACAGCATAATCATCACCATCATTTTGCATATACTCAACTCTCACTAAACCAAGAATCCAAGTCTCACATGTGTATCAACCATGTCCTCAAACTAGAAGACAAACTATGTACCTACGTAAGTAATTGTACACCTATCTCAAGTTGTACCAAATATTATAATTATATGTGCCATCATATTTATCTCATAAAAACATGGACTCCCACAAGTTTTCACATTCCAATTCATTTGGATGCTTACATAACACACTCTAAGTCTCAGGATCCTATAATTTTTTACAACCCTCACTCTATGTATCTAATTGAAAAACCACATGCCATCATGTAGTACACTAAAAATTCTCTTCATCACCTATTAAAAATCCAAAATCTAATTTTTTATGTGAAATACATAACTTGTTAACCATTCCAAAGTATTATCAACTTCATGGCACCAAATCTTGATAAAAATTGCAAAATTTAAAAATTGAACTTGCATCATTGTGTAGTGCATGGAGAGAGATTTTTGATGACTAGAAGAAGTCAAAATTTTGATATTTGAGGTGAAAGTTATGCCTCCTTAAGAAAAATAATCTAATAGGTTAAAAGGGGAGCCAAATGGTTGACCATACATGTGATGTTAGCATTGCATCAACAATGGTAGGTTGGTGGCTCTAAAAAGTGGTGGCTATGCTTTGGTGATGTACAAGCTCTTGGGAGTCACATACATCACAAGCATATTTAAATGGTTTATTTTTTTTAATTTTAAAATTGTTAGGTAAGTCTATTGGCCTATTGGACCTACCCAATTGGGGGCCAAGACAAGGGTCCTAAGGACCCATTGGCCAAGGCATTTCTTGTTGAGGGTTGACTAGTTCTAGTGGCGGTTGACACCCTTGTGTAGCTTGGTACAACTTGGTCATGGTTGTTGTGGTTTACCAAAGGAGGTACAAAGGTTGGTTGACTAGTTATAGTGGGGGTTGACACCCTTGTGTAGCTTGGTACAACTTGGTCATGGTTATTGTGGTTTACCAAAGGGGGTACACAGGTTTGTAGGCCCTTATACACCCCCATTTTAAAAAATATGATGTTTTAATTTTTATTTCTACAATTGAGCCAACCATATGACCACATTGTTGAGAAGGAGGGATAGGGATTATTTTCACCTTTAGGCCCTAGTAGCCATAATAGGTTGAGTTTTATATAAAGATTTATCTCTTTGGACTCCTAGATTCAATAGTGAGGTTTATTTTTTCATAGAGGTTTCATAAAACTTCTCTTAAAAATTCTCATGGTGAACACTCAAAAAAACCATTTTTACCAGATAATTTTTAATCCCATATTTTTAAAACATAACTATAAATATGCAAACCCAAAAACCACAAATTTGTACCCTCACAACATGCACAACATATCTCATACCTTGTGTGAGAAAATGAATTCAATTGATCAAATAACATTGAAATGAAGCATTTAAATAGGCAATTGAACAAATATTAAAATAAATACTCCAATGAAATTTAGTAAACATAGTCAAAATGATTCAAATAACATCAAAAAAATTTAAATTCTAAATAATTGAATCAAATAACCGGCAAACCTCTAATCCCATTATGGATTGAGTGTAATTTGAGTAATGGTATGGATGTGGATTACTCAAATTGGCCTAATCCATGTTGATTTCCAAAAGCTCGAAGATGATTGATGAGGTTGATTCACACAAAAGGCTCTCAAATTTCTCAAGAATGAGTGATCAATTAAAGAGAGTAACTTTGCATAAGATATGTCTCCCATTTGCTATGAAATGACTTGATATTTATAGATTTCCAAGATATGGATCAATAGTCATGATTTAAAATGCTAATCAATGGATGAAATCGAATGAGAGATGAAGACATGGATCAAGAATTGATCAAGTGGTTGATAATTCATGAGACATGGATCAAGGATTAGATGAAGGGCTCATAATCCATGAGAGATTCAATAATATACCATAATTTTAGAAATTATGTTGGAGATATTTTGAGTTGGAGGGAATAATTCAAATTTGAAAAGGGAATATTTCAATGGGGAATATTCTTTGTGCAATTTGGAGAGTTGGAGAAAAATTAGTCAATCAAATAATTAATGAAAATCATTTAATTGTGCAAGTTGGAAGAATTAAGAGTTTTAATTAAATCATTGTGAATTATTTAATCAAGTGGGATTATTAGCATTTAATTAAATAACATTGCATTATTTAATCAAAAGGGAAGACTGTAGAAGTTGAAAAACCAACTTCACAGTCCCAAGAACACCTACAAGCAATCACCTATCACATGCAAAGATATTCAGAACAAAAACAACAGAAGTTCTGTAAACCCTCAGAGCCAATGTGTGCGAGCAAAAATCAGCATAATTGATTATTGAATGAATTGTTTTACAAATAATGCAAAAGCCTTCGAAAAGGCAATGATCCAATAAAGCAAGAAAAAGCAACCCTAATCTTATCTTGAGCAAAAAGACAACTCAATAAGATAAGATAAGAATTAAATGATAATTATCCTAGGAAATAAATAATTACCTAAGTAAACTTATCCTAAAGTGTAATTAAATAATTAATTACACCAACAAAGAAAATGATGAATTAATCAAATAACCTTAATTATTCGATTAATAGGAGAATAAAATGAATTTAGCTAAATAATTTGGACAATATTTAATTAACTAGAGGAATTAGGTGAATTGTGCTAGAAATGGTGTTAATAAGTGAAATTAGATGTGTGCTATACTTAGAACATTTTTAAGTGTCTACATTTTTCCCCTCTTTGAAGCAAGGTACTTGTTGCATTGCTTCAAAGAACTAATACTTCTTAGATCAAAATTTAAACATTTTCTAACTTTTCTTGATGCCCCACTATGCCCTAGAAAATGAAGGAATGTTGGTATGCTACCCCCTCGAGAGATTGAGTGAAAAAACTAATTTTTGGGTTGACCTCGCGACATTGTGATTAGAGTGGTTTAGTCACATAAAGAACAGAAAATAAATCCTAGGAGGATCAAATACTGACTTGGATGCATACAAATGTTAGAAAAATGAGTTGTAGGGTCAAAACCCTAGGTTTGGCAATGCATATATGTGAATTTGGGTGAATTTCCAACTCATTTGCACACTTTTCTTTTGAGAAATTGAGAGATCTTGTGATATTCCTATTTAAATTTCCTCCAGAGCACCTCACAAGATGGAACATGGAGTGCTTCTTGTACATCGCGCAAATTAGGTCCATGAGTTCCAATGATTAGCCAATGTAGGACCCCTAGTATGTACCATGATAAACTAAATTTGCATGTATTTCTAGAAAGCCAAATGTAGGTTAGAACTAAGGGAAACAAAGGCATCACCGTTAGGGCGATGCTTTTGAACTCTAATGTGATGCATTTGCAATGCATCACAATGCCTTTGCAATGGGCATCACAATTCTACATATGCACTAGGGTTTTGAAATTTTGTGATGTTTTTATAATTTAGCGACACGTTCGCAAGAAAATATGGTGATGCTTATGCAGGATAGTGATGCATTGTAGAGACTCACTTTTGTATGGGCAACGCTAAAATGGTGACACGTTTACAATAGGGAAACACTTTTGTAGGATAGCGACACTATTACAAAATAGTGACATGTTTGCATACTGATAGAACAACGCCTTTGTAAAAAAGGCTTGCTTTTGATTTCTAAGGATTTTGATTATTATTTTTTCAAATTTTTAGCCACTTGATGATGTGTGTGTTATGTGTGTAGGCTGCCTTCCATCCTCTTCTTTCCTAAGACAGGAGAGCATAGATATTAGAGTAGATTACCAGATTATGAGAGCTTGATGTTCTATTCCTAGGAGCGGTCAGATTATACCATATTGTATACATGCCAAAGATCAAGATATATTTAGCATTGACGACTACTTTGGTGGAGTACTAGCACTCAGAGACTTCCTCTTTTCACCTTCCAATAGGTGAGGCCATAGTGACCCTTGAGGATGTTTCGAGGATCTTGCAGGTACCTATTCATAGAGAGTAGGTCATCTATGACAGAGATCTTGGCCTTAACTCTATGTTCCATGTACTGGGAGTGGAGGATCTAGAGCTAGTGGGTGGAAAATTTGACTTGCAACATTTTTCAATGTTTCTAGAGACCTCACCCTGGTGATTGTGGGACTCATCATGGGAGTCTTGTCTCCTGATAGGAGATCTTGGTTGTTTAGCTCAAGATGGGGTGTCGTCTTGGAGAGGATCATGGAGGATGTATGCATTTACGCCTGGGGTCCTTGCATATTGGCCCATTTGTACCATGACATGCACCAAGTGGTGTACCAAGAGGGAGTCATCATCTCCGTAGGGGTTAGTTTGCTTCACATATGGGCATGGGCACATATTTTAGTGCTCAAACTGGTTGTTGCATTTAGGGATACACATGAGGAGGATCCAATCATGTATCAGTATGATTCCATGACCACCCTTCATCATACAGGTGTAGGTGATATAGTGTACTAGCGGCAGGTCATTGATGATATGACCATTTTCACATGGAGACCTTGGATACAAGCTCAAGCTTGGGAGGATGATACTGCACACCTAATATATTGTAGATAGACCCAATAGCTCATGTGTCAAACCATTTACATCACTGAGAGATACTTACCAGACTAGGTTGCACAATAGTTTAGGGAGTAGCATGATTCTTCGACAAATGACTACAGGGCCATGTATGCTCACAAATTTCATGAGATTACAAAGTGGGGACTAAAAATGGTTCCACAAAAAACCATTGATGATTTTGCTCGGTTGGTGCCATTGTTGTGGATAAACATAGGTTTTCCATTTGATCCTAGGACTACCTGAGGATATGACATCTAGTTTGTAGAGCACAGACCTATCAGGCTTACTGATCTGATAGGTGGGGATGTGGGACAATAGAGATAGCAAGGTAGAGGTGGCAAGAGATGCATACAAGTTCATGTAAAGGTACCATAGGGGCCATCTCCTAGTCCACCACCTCATGGTCCACCACCAGGGCCACCACCCCACATGCCACAACAGCGTCAAGAAGTAGTAGTACTAGGGAAAGCAGACCAAAGAGTACAAATTTTGACTTAGGAGGAGAGATTAGGGGACTATAGAATGAGACCAAGCCTTCCAAGAGTGGGATCAGCTCCAAGGGTAGTTAGATCAATGTACAAAGGAGTGGGATGGGTATAGACAGGAGCAAGATCAACTCTAAGCCCAACTGGATGCCAAGGTTACCCATAGGAAGCAGCTATAGGTTTAGCTGGGACATAAAACTACTAGAGACAATAGTTGGAGGCCATCGCTCAGGCCCATGGCGAGATGATCTTAGCTACCTGATATGCACAGGTAGTTGTTGAGGCATATTACTATTGGAAAATCTACTACATGAAAGTTCCATCCCATAAGTGGCAACCTAGTTTCTTTGAGAGGAGTGGTATAGCTCCTAGCAGATCAGTGGGTGGTCCATCAGTGGGCCAACTAGGAGGGCATGGTGGTCCCTCAGGTGGAGATCAGCTACCATCGAGAGGATCATTATCACATCGGCTCAATGTTGATAGAGAGGACCAAGGGAGCAAGGGGTAGCTATGCATAGCTATTTTATATCTTATTTTGATGTAGACATACTTGATGTATATCCATTCATTGGATTTTTTTGACAATTTCATGTATATTTTTGAGATATATCACACACTCAAGACATGCATCATGGTAATCCTTTTTGGATATATATATGAGATGAGTTATTTATGATGTTATGTATGTATGGTGTTTTATGTATGGATACATATGTTATGATGTTCATGATATGATATGTGATATGATTTTTTTTAATGATCTATGGATGCAAGATGCATGATATGGATATGATATGGATGATCTCTTTTTGTATTGTTTTACATGATATATGATGATAATGCAAGATGTATGCTATGAGATGTATGTTGTGAGATGTATGCTTACGATTTTTGGATGCAAGGTGGATGCCTTTTATTTTTGTTATGTCATGATATGTTGGTAGAAATTTCAGTAAGAAAATAGAAGAATGAGATGATAAACTAGATTAGCATTGTTGATTGATATTGATCAATATACCAACAAACCTATAATTATTTAAGATTGTATTGGATATGTGATAAGATAGTGATGATTTTTATTTTCTCTTTGGATTAGGCTTAATTTCATCATAGCAATCCTTATTTTCAATATAGAAAATAGACACGATGCACCAAGGTATTAAGAACTAGGGTGGCTTTGTATCTATTGCATGAAATTTGACTCATAAACAGATAAGAGTGTTCTTGTTCATACCTAACATACGAAAACCTTGTTTGATCATGTGAAAGAATAAAGCCATCAAAGTAAGCAGATTAACACACAAAAAGTATAAAGAACCTGATATGTCCTAGTCATTATTTTACTTGAGACTATCCCTACACATGTAAGGAAAGTATTCACCAAGGTCATATTGCAAGAACATCCAATAAGCACATCATACGAAAGCATTGATCAATTCCCCATTCCTTTCTCTCTAATCAATTTTAGATATCCTCGAGAGATCATCAGAATGGAACAATAAGATAAATCAAAAGAGAAGATCAAAATGAACAAACTACTAATTTTATTCATATCTCTTGCCAGAGAATATTGTTTTTGGGTGATATCTAGTGATGTCTCTTGTAGGAAAGATATATCTGTAAAACATGTTTGGATGTTGATTAGTTGATAGTTGTTTGATAGGTCATTGATATGATGTTGAATTGACATTTTTGAGAATGATCAAGATTTTGATTTTACATTTAAGTTTTATTTTTGGGATAAGTGTTGCACTTGTTTTTGTTTGTTTTACCAAAGATGAAGGTGACGATCAATTTATTATGTTTGAAATTTTATTGCAGGTGAACATGAGATGAGATGGGTGACTTTGTTTTTTGTAATATTTCAATGTTTTTGATGTTTTGAAATGTTTTGAGGTTGTTTTTTGGTATTTTTTAAAGATATTTGAGGCTCTTTTGGGCTTTTCAAAATTTCCAAATGTTTTCAATTTTCCAAGGTTAGACCAAGAGACCATGACCTAAAGGGGGGAAAGACCTATGCCTCGAGGGCTCATCAGAGATGGCCTTTCCTACATAACTATGTAGAGGCTTCATAGTTTGTTTATTGGACTGGGATATTAGCACATGATGACTAATTATGTTTTTTGATTTTGATGTTTTTGACCTTTTTGTGGAGTATTGACTTGATTTGGATGTTTTTAGAAATTTGAGATGTTTTGATTATTTTTATGGATTTTGAGATATTTCAAATGTTTTTCAATTTTTTGAATGATACCTAGATCACGATTTTGATAGCATGCTATGGGAGATAGGACATGAGAGTTATTCGAAAGCAAGATGCAAGTACCTACCCCTAGTGTCTAGCAATGTTTGATATTTCATGATTGAATGTATAGATCAAGTTAACAAAAGTATAAGCATGCAAAGGATGCAAAAGATTTATCTTGTGATAGGATCATCATGATAATGCTAGCTATAGCTATGGGACTTCATGAGATAGAAATGGAATCAATGGTAAAGACCACACTAAGATTTTTCCATGAGCACGGTTGAAGTGTACACCAAACCTTTGTCAAGATCAAGACAATTTCATAGATTTGGATGAAGATGGATTGGATGGATGGATGGAATTCTAGATTTATTATGAAGGGGATGAGATGTTGCCATCTAAAATGGTGCACATAGATGCTCGATTCTACTCACAACGCCTATTTGCTAGGCTTTCATCATGGTACTTTCCCAAAGCGTCATCAAAGTGGTTTTCGTTGGAGGATGATTTTTTTTCTTTACTAATTTCTTGATTTTTTATTTATTTATTTTTTTATAGGATTTTTGAAGGTTTGGATCATGTCGAACCACCTAGTGGTGCTGATGTAGATGTTATTGCTGTCATGATGTGCCAATGGTATCCTGTCTGGAGGATTTTCTTTTCCAAGATACATGCACTTGTATCTGTTAGGGTTAGAAGGCATATATCTAACAGTTAAATGTAGATTTGATCAATAAAACAGAGAAATAAAACACATAAAAAATTATAGCAAAAACAAGACAACACAGAGAATTTAACGTGGTTCACCCAATCCGGGCTACATCCACAAAACCACAACCATCCAATGATTTTATTATCCAGTGCAAAACAAATTACAGTCTCGCGAATAATCACCTTTTTTCTACATATTGTAACCCCCATCCCAACCCCTTACAACAAGCTTTTTAGAAGCTTCTGGAATTAGGGTTTTACAAAGTTGTTTTTTTTCTTTTTCAGTGACGACGTGAAAAAAAAAGGGAAAAAATTTTCTCGGGGGCTACCGCCCTTGAACCCCCACCTAGGGCCCAACCCGGCCCCGGACCCCGATGAGGATACATGCCGGGGTGTATAGTATATCATGATCAGTCGCCACATACCAACAGTATTTAATCCCTAAATATTCTTATTTGCCTTGTTGATACCGCAGTTAACCTCATCTAGATGCACACATTGTGATAAAGTGCCCTTAGAGTCCTTATGATAAAGTGTGGATGCTAAGACACAGTTAATGCAAGATTTGGATATCAAAGTGAATGACATAATGCAATGGGGAACATGAGATGTAAGTGGATTGATTGATAATTTGGAATCTTTGACTCTCCAAAGTTGGGATGATGAGGAATGATGGGTGGATATGAAGTTTTGAGTGGAATTAGGACCAAATTCTTGATATATACCTTGTATGTCAGTTTTGAATTCTTCCGTTGCATCAATGGACATTTTTTATGGATGAAATTCTGTTAGAAATCTGAAATAGATTGAATAACCCAATGAACTTTTTAAGATAAAATCAAAGTTACATAAAATGGAAAAACATAAGAATGCAAACCAAGACTTTGAGAGATTATGCAATATCAATGTGACAAAATTGCATTAATATCTTCAAAGATTAAAAGATACAATGCAAATATGCATGAATAATGACTGCATGCATCAAAGTGCATGTATGCCAAAGTATGCAACAATGCAAGAGAATGAATGGATGCAAGAGTATTGCAAGAATGGATGCAAATACAAGCTAGGTAGTGAGTTTATACAGAACTTAGGAGAGGATGTAGGTGGCAAATCCAACCAATAGGAATCAACCAAAAAAAGTGGAGATAGACCACCAAAAGTGGAAAGTATGGACCACCAAAAGTGGAGGATGCCACCAAGAGTGGAATGTGTTCCACCCTTTAAGGAAGGTGACACCACAAACTTATCTCCTAGTAATAAACTCACTTTATTATGCTAAGAAAGCTAAATTAAGTGTAGAAAAAACCTAGGACTAAGGAAAAATAAATTAACTTGCTAGGAAAATAAAAACCTACACCGACACCCCCCTTAAGTGCAACTTAGGAGGATGTAAAAGATGATGGGTCTTAGAAAATGAAGCCATGTTAGGTACCCATTTACATATAAAATTACCCCCCAAAGAAGAAGAATCCCCATCCCACAAAAAGGAAGTACACCCCCCCCCCATAATAGAGAGAGAAATGAAGTGGAAGGACAAAATAAGCCCCCCAAAGAGATCCAATGGTAGATTCTCAAAACTAGATGTAGAAGATGGTCCATAATCATTGAACAACATTCCTCCCCTTAGGAAGAAACAAAACCAAAGGTGTATGTGAGCTATCTCCCCTCTCTTGAAATAAAATTGTAGGAAGAAAACTCAAGATGTATGGAGTCTTTGAAGTTGGCTCAAGTATCCCAATGTCGATGTTGAAAGTTGCCAAAATCAAATCAGGCATTCTAGGCCACACTGCTAAAGATGAAAAATCAGGATCTCCTAGAGACTGATGTAGAACACAATTCAAAGACTCAAGTATCTCCTCTGAAGATGTATTCTCCAAATGATGATCCAAAGTATCCACACTCATGTCAAACTATGATGAATGATCATGTAGAGATTGAACAAGAGGGTCAAAGTGTTCCCTCATAACAATTGAAGAAGAATCAACATCATCAATAGTGCCTCACAAATTAGCAATATGTGTCTCCATAAACAAGTCTAAAATACTTGTCAAGACATCATCCCAAGTTGAATCTGAAAGATAATGTATTTATTGCTACAAAGAATCACTGAAAACTTTCAAAGAAGCAACACTGGAATATGAAGTAGCAACAATAGATGGTGATGGGGTATCGATGAATTGATCATCCACACAAGATGGGGAAACACAAGTCTCAATATCTTCCACAATATCTTGGTTCTCCAAGGAAACATCACTTTCAGATGAAGATCTAATGTCTCCATACAACTGTTGAATGTTGATCCAAGCAGTGAAAGGGCACTCAGTGTGCTCTACATGATATAGAATATCCTCAAAAATAGTTATACATATTAGTCCATAGACCATCTCATTATTTTTAAACCATGCATTCTTCTAATTATAGTCACTTGGCTCAGTAAAGAGTCCAAGGAGATAGGGCAATAGATCTTGCTCAAGGAAATGATTCTTTATCCCTTGTTTCTAGGAAAAATAGTTCCCTAAAGTTAGCTTGACAAGAGAAGGATGTAAATAATGTTTAAGAGACATGCTTAAAACCCACACAAATGGAACTTTATCTTAGTTTGTGACTACAAATTTGTAATGTCCCCATTTTAGCCATAAACTCTTCGGTGACTGATAGCCTATTTCTACAATCTCATAGGCTCGTAAGACATAAAATTAGGGTTTCCTATTTTATAGGGGTTCTAAAGCATTTTTTAAGGTTTGCATGTAAGAGTTTATAATGCATGTCTGGTGGAGTTTTTTGGGTTTTTAGAGAGCTTCAGAATGGTGTGACATGCATCTCCATCAAACAATCTTTCCCAGAACTTATTATTTTTAGCCTGTACGTTGGAGTTTCAAGATATGGATTGCGGATTCTTTTTGGGTTTTTAGAGAGCTTCACAGTGATATGACATGCAAAGGCTTTGGGAAACTTTTTAGAATTTACTATTTTTAGTAAGTTCTATTTTTGGCAGTACTCAGGCTGGCAGCAGTTCAATGAGCTTTCTACCTTAGGCAGGGCAGTTGAGTATTTCTGGATTTGGCTTTATGAGTTGCATTTTTGAAGAAATGATTTATTTAAGTCATTAAATTATTATATTGTGATTTTGACCTCTTGGCCTCGCACAATGACTTTAAGTTATTTTAAAAAGGTGACCTTGAGGGTGGAAACCTCATCTGAAGGGATAATTAAATAATTCTAAGGTTGAAAAATACTCTTGGGAGTTGGACGCCACTTTTGGAGGAAAATTGTTAATTCATCAAAAGCCTTTATCTCTCCCTTGATTTGGACGCCAACCAAGAAGGATGAGGAAATTGAATTAAAAATTCAAATGTTCTCAAGGGAGTGGGGTGTACCTTCTAGAAGGAGTTGGAGATTCACCTCATAACTTATAAAAGGAGGCCTTTCCTCACTCATTCCTCATCTATGGTTTATCTTATTGAAATGTTGTTGGATTGATTTCAAAACCTAGCTAAGGGGGAGCTTAGCTTTTACACCATTCTTCAGTCCTAAAACTATGGTTCCCTAGATGGTCAATTGAGAGTGTGCTTCATTTAGAAGTGCATATTGAGCTTCAAAGTTGAAGATATTGGTGATTTTTATCAGTTTATGTTTGTTGGTTCATACTTGGTTGAAAGAGATTTTCGAACATAGTTCATTGAGTGAATTTATTTTGCTTGTGGGTATCAGTTCATTCATTTCCTATGCTTTTAAGGTGTCGCTTCTTTTGCAATTTCAAAATTTATTTTGAAGGCTTTAATTTTCTAGGGAGGTCGCCATACTTCTTGGGTCATACCTTTCATTATCTTGTTGCCTTGGGTATTGTGTTGGGTCAATTTAGAGTTGTTGTATCTGATTTGGGGGTTTCCCTTGGTCGCCTAGCATCAAAGTTATTGTATTTTTCAGTTGTGTGGGACTTGGCAAAGTTCAATGTGAGAAATAGGCATTTTTGTGATGTTATTGCTTGTTGGTTTGTACTTTGGTTCATTGGAATTTTATATTAGATTGTGCTCTTTCCAAGTTATGCTTAATTTCTTGGGCATTTATGCTTCTAGTTCAGGTGAATTCAATTTGAAGGAGAAAGAAGCATTTTGGAAGAAGTTTTGAACAATTTAGTGAAGGTTTAGTTGTTGATCTAATTATTTCAGTTTGCTGGTCTTTATATCAAATTGGGTTATTTCTCTTTTCATGCTATATTTCTTGGTCTTTCAACTCACATTTGTAATCAAAGATATAGCATAATCTTTGCAAAAGTTTGGAGCAGATTTCTATTGCATATTCATTGTAATAAACACTTTGTTACTTGCAGATAACTTGCATTGTAAGGCTGAAACAGTAGTACTATTCAGTCATTTATATTTCTGCAATTACTTTATGATTTTAATGCAAACACTATAACTCCTAGATTGTTTACCACCAATGTGGAGAAATAAACATTGCATCTTTCATAGTTCACCCACTAAATAAGTGGAGAATCCCCATTACTTAAGTGGATGCCCGCTAAAAAGCAAATGCCTACTGTTAGCAGATGATTGTTCTTTCATTGTAATTTCGCTCTTGCTGAATAAGTGGTTGAGCTTCTTTCATTTCAGCATTGTACTTAATTTTTCAGTTTGGTTGCTAATGATGCCTTCCCATATATTATCACCTCGCCTTCAATAGAATCTTGGTGAACATTCTTGGTGAAGGTTGCTTTCAGCTAATTATGATTTTGTGCTAATCCTTAATGGGTGCTTGTTGTGGGTGAAATTTCAAAGAAAAAAATTAAGGGGCATATTTCAGTGGTATCAGAGCCCAAGATCCTGCCATCCTGTGAATCAATGCTTCATGTGTTGGCAGATGAGTGACAGTGATCCTCAGTACTACACCAAAAGTTAGAACAAATTTTAGTTCAACTTCTTGTGGTTTTCAAAAGTTGGCACAAATTCTTTAAGTTTTGAGAAATCGAGTTTTGTCAGATTAGGCATGGCTACTGATGAATAGATGAATCTAGAAAATACACTTTATATGCCAGGAAAAAAGACTTGAAAAATAATTTCAATCAAGGGTGGATGAAGTGAACATACTTTATTTTCTAGAGAAATGTTTAAGACGGGTGAAGAAATCACCTTATGAGATAATGTAGTTGGCATTAGCACCTGTAGTGACCTCTTTGAATTAGCCTTATTGGTTGAGGCATCTTGATGATGAAACCAAGCTACTAGTTACTTCTTGCTTCATTGAAGTGATAAGAATTTTGGTACCCCAGTTTCCCTATGATGATGAAACCATGAAGATCATTTTAAATATGATAGTGGAGAGTTTTCAAGATTTGGATGAAATTGGAAGTAAAATGTTTCCAAGTAGGGCTGTGATATTAAAAACATTTTTAGAACTTAGAATTTGCATCCTATTGATAGATTTGGAGATGCAAAATCATATTTATCTTTTTTTATTATCTCTTCACCTCAACGTGGGGTGAGCAAGAAGAGGTGGTGTTCACAACTGTCATGAATGTTCTAATTCTTACCATCAAAGAAGTTGATAATCTTCCAAAAATCATCCAATCTCTTCTCGTGGACGCTTATGAATGTGAAGAGTAGATTTCTCCCACTGTTAATATGTTAATCAATGAAATTTTTAGTCAATGTGAAGAAAAGTTGAAACCTCTTTTGATGAAGATTGTTGAGAACAAAGAGGAGATTTTTGATGCTAAAGAGGGGAATGAAAGTTGGAATCCCTTTGAATTCATAGCAAATGTTCAGGGGGTATCTATGGATTTACATTTGTCCATGCATTCTACAGAAGAATGCAATGAGACAATATCTACTCTTGAGACACAAGGAGTATCCATGCATTCTATAGAAGAATGCAATAAGTCCATAGTAGTTTCCAAAACACCTGAAGAATCCATGCATTCTATAGAAGAATGTAATGTGATAATGGAAGCCTTGAAGTCTAGTGAGGTACTCATATTTTCTACAGAGGAGAATAGTGAGTCAACATTTGTTAAGGAGACTCAAGTTGAAGATTCAAGGGAAGAACTTTTGGAAATGAGAGTTGACATGGAGATGCATGAAGAGGCCATAAGTGCAGATCCAAATGAAAGAGAAGTTCGGTTAGAACCAAATGATACCTACTCAACTAGTGAGTTGCTTCTTCATCCCCACAATTTTGGAAAATTTTGGTTTGAGAAACAAGCCAAAGAGGAGAAAGAGAAAGAGGAAGCTGAAGTCTCTTCCCATTTAAAATCTGATTTGATCATCTCCCTTGAATCATGTGTTGAAGACAACATGGAAGGAGAAGCTTCTAGTAGTTATAGGGCAGATTTCTCTTCACCCGAAGCCAAGCTAAGGCAGAGAGATAAGGAATTGGAAGGAACTATGGATGGGATGATGAAGAGTATCCATCACATGCATGAAAAGTTGAGGAGTACATCTCAAATGATTTTTGAAATCTTTATCCATCAAAGCTACACTGCATCACCTCAGCCAGCATATGAAGATTGTAGTTCAAGTTCAAAAACTACTAAAAAGGGAATTCAAGTTCTATCAAAGCTTGATGAAATTTATCGGCATGTAGAAAATTTAATTTATGATGTGCCAAGAGGGGAAGATGTATGTTGCATTTCCATTGTTGATATGAAGTCCATTAATTTTTCCTTGGAGGAAATCAAATCAATTATTTTGCACATCTTTCATGATAAAGACAAAGTGGCCAAAATTGTTGTCAAGGCATTGGAGTGGAATGAGCTTACTAGAACCAAGTTGCAGGAAGTGCATGAGGCTTTAATTGAAGTAGAGAATTAGATTTTTGTTGTACAATGTTCATGGGAACAAGAAAACAAAGGAAGAGCGGAAGAGATTCAAAAAAATCTTGAAGAGCTTAATCTCATACAAGAAACATTTGACTTGGAATGTTGACCTGTGAGACTAGAGCATTCAAATTCTCATCAAAAAGTTTTTTAGGCCTTTGATAATCTCTTGTATGAAGAAGGTGCTAGTAGGATTTATGAAAATCCTCTTTCTGAAAATAATGAGGGAATTTCTTCAGTAATTACTGAAGAAGGAGGAAATTCCAATTTTTCTTCCAGCAATGGAGAGGTGGTACATGAGTTACATGAAGATGAATCTACTGTTGCTCTAGTACATCCATTCAGCAAGGAATGGTAAATCAAGGATCATGAAGAAATGAAGACATTATTTTTTATCATTGACAAAGAGTTGATTGGCATATTGATGAGGATTTTATGCATTATTTGATGAGGATACTTGTGAGGTTCTTATCAGACTTTATTATGTCACCATCTTCTCTTAGAATAATTGATTTCCGAATTAAATTTGATGAAGGATTCATGAAATCTTTCTAGCATTTTATGACACAAGATCTTGGATTGAATTTCTTCAACGAACATAGGTTTGTTTAATATTTCTTGGAGTTTCAAGAAGTGTCTATTTAGATGGAACAGGTAAATCAAAGGATTCATGTGAGAATGGTTCTTCGTCTGAGAAGTGGTTCTTCAATGTTGATGGTTTGGGATCCTAGCATTATTTGGAAAGAAGGAAATATTGTAAATTCTAAAGAGGATAAACTAGCACAATATATTCATAATGTAGTTGTGATCATTTACTTATGTGTTGGGAAATGTCTCCAGTTGAAAATTAGTATTTGTGATCCCAAGTATATTCTTATGAAGAATGGTATGCATAAAAAGATGGTTGGTTGGAGTTGATGTGCCAAATTTTCAGTCCTATGATTTTTGCTACCTTCTTTTTCTATCATTGGTTAATTATTTCTGATCATAAATTTGTGTTTTGGGAAGGAAATGTGATCAAAAGATGGTTTGTGGTGGAATTGGGACCCTTGTTGAAGGTGCCACCAGCCTTGTTCTTGAGTAGTTATGACTATTTTGATGATAAATGCTTATGTTGTAGTTGTTGCTTACCTTCTTGGATGTTGATTTTCTAAAAATCAGATCTTAAGATGATTATTTCAGATTTGTTAGGTAGATGGTTTATTCATTTTTACTGTCTCCTATTTGGACTAAATTTCTGCCTCAAATTTGCAAGGGAATAATTCAATATGGTCACAATTCATGTATGGGTTGTTTTTTGATGATAAACGGTGGAATTCTTGGTATCATCTCATACATTATTGTTTGGGGTAGCAAGCTATTAGTTGATTTGATTCATCAATTTGAGAATCTTGATGTGAGATGTGTGAAGATTTCTTGGAGTTCTTTTAGTGATATTATTTTGCTTCGAAGGAGGAATTGCACATCCTAATGGATTTATAAGGATGTGAGTATAGAATTTTTGCAAATATTTGTTATTTGCTTTGCAAATATTCTTGAGGGAGTCACATTTGTTGTTGTGAATCAATTTGATGCTTTAGGAAACAATGTTGATAAGGCGTTGCAGTTGATCAGAATATTCTTCCATGGGCATTACAACATGTTATTCATCAACAAGGTTGTTTCTGGTTCCACAAAGTTTCCTCGGCAAGTGATGCTAAAGGATTATGTTTTCAGTTCTTCCTAGCTTGAAGGAAGATTGGTGTAGTTTTGGATCTTGGTTATATTTGTATGATCAGAGTGGAGCAACAACAACATGGTGAGTTTCAGAGATGGACTTGGGACCCCAAGATCCTATTTGTTTGGATGGATCATTTTGGAGTGTTGTGGCATTACTTGAGGAAAAGAAATTTTAGGAAGGCTAGACTGTAATGTCCCCATTTTAGCCATACACTCTTCAGTGACTGATACCTATTTCCAGAAGCTCGTAGGCTCGTTAGAGGTAAAATTAGGGTTTCCTATTTTATAGGGGTTTTGAAGCATTTTTGAAGGTTTGCATGTTTGGTGGTTGGAGAGCTTCAGAATGGTGTGGCATGCATCTCCATTGGATAACCTTTCCCGAAACTTGCTATTTTTAACCTATACATTGGAGTTTCAAGATTTGGAGTGCAAATTCTTTCTGGGTTTTCAGAGAGCTTCACAATGATATGGCATGCAAAGGATTTGGGAAACTTTTTAGAATTTACTATTTTTAGTAAGTTCTATTTTTGGTAGTACTCGGGCTAGCAACAATTCAGTGAGGTTTCTACTTCAGGCAGGGCAGTTGAGTATTTCTGGATTTGGCTTTATGAGGTGCATTTTTGAAGAAATGATTTACTTTAAGTCATTAAATTATTATACTGTGATTTTGACCCCTTGGCCTAGCACAATGACTTTAAGTTATTTTAAAAAGGGGACCTTGAGGGTGGATTCCTCATCTGAAGGGATGATTAAATAATTCTAAGGTTGAAAAATACTCTTGGGAGTTGGATACCACTTTTGGAGGCAAATCATTAATTTATCAAAAGCTTTTATCTCTCCCTTGATTTGGACACCAACCATGAAGGAGGAGGAAATTGAATTAAAAATTAAAATACTCTCAAGGGAATGGGGTGTACCTTCTAGAAGGAGTTGGAGAGTCACCTCATAACTTATAAAAGGAGGTCTTTGCTCACTCATTTCTCATCTATGGTTTATCTTATCAAAATGCTGCTAGATTGATTTTAGAACCTGGCTAAGGGGGAGCTTAGCTTTTACACCATTCTTCGGGCTTGAAACTATGGTTCCCTAGATGGTCAATTGAGAGTGTGCTTCATTTAGAAGTGTATATTGAGCTTCAAATTTGAAGATATTGGTGATTTTTATTAGTTTATGTTTGTTGGTTCATACCTGGTTGAAAGATATTTTCGAACATAGTTCATTGAGTGAATTTATCTTGCTTGTGGATATTGGTTCATTCGTTTCCTATGCTTAAGGCTTCCCCTCTTATGAAATTTCAAAATTTATTTTGAAGGCTTTAATTTTCTAGGGAGGTCACCATACTTCTTGGGTTGTACCTTTCATTATCTTGTTGCCTTGGGTATTGTGTTGGGTCAATTTAGAGTTGTATCTGGTTTGGGGGTTTCCCTTGGTCGCCTAGCATCAGAGTTATTGTATTTTTTATTTGTATGGGACTTGGTGAAGTTTGATGTGAGAAATAGGCATTTTTGTGTTGTTATTGCTTGTTGGTTTGTACTTTGGTTCATTGGAATTTTATATCAGACTGTGCTCTTTACAAGTTATGCTCAATTACTATAACCCCTAGATGGTTTATCGCCAGTGTGGAGGAATAAACATTGTATCTTTCATAGTTCACCCACTGAATAAATGGATAATCCCCACTACTTAAGTAGATGCCCACTGAAAAGCGGATGCCTGTTGTTAGCAGATGATTGTTCTTTCATTGTAATTTCGCTCCCGCTAAATAAGTGGTTGAGCTTCTTTCATTTCAGCATTATACTTCATTTTCAGTTTGGTTGCTAACGATCCCTTCCCATATGCTATCACCTCATCTTCAATAGGATCTTGGTGAACATTCTTGGCAAAGGTTTCTTTCATTTTATTATGATTTTGGGATAATCCTTAACGAGTGCTTGTTGTGGGTGAAATTTCAAAGAAAAAAATTAAGGGGCATATTTCAAAATTGTTTGTATAATCCCCCCAAGATTGATACAAGAGAACAAAATTAAGTGAATGCAAAGAGAGACATCAAGAGAAAACCCCTTTCCACTAGTCTCAGAAATTACCCCCCCAAGATATTACAATGTTGGCACTTTATTATTAGTGCATTTACAAAGCCTTTTCCAAGATATAATGTTCAATAGGCCCACAATGGCCAAAATTATAAATTCTAATACAAAATGAATCTAAGATAAAAATCTGGAAAAAATAGCTCTATAACTATGTAGTTCTCTTCAATACCTTTCCAATTCCTATTCATTTCCAAAAAACGGAGCTCCGAGGCGAAAGTTATGGCTTGTTGAAGAAAAACGCAACAATGGCTTCAACCTACAATATCTGGCAGAAAATTAAAAAAAATATTTTCAAAACCTCTATAGATGGAAAGTGTTTGTCTCTAGCTTTCCAATTATATCTCATTTGTAGAAAATGGACATTGTGGCAAAAATTTATGAATTTAAAAAAAAAAACAAGCTGAATTTTGCTTGCAATGACGACCCCCTAGCAAAAGAAAAAAAATCCAAAAATAAAAATTTTCTAAAATAGACAAATTTTATATGAGAATAGGGGTTTTGGGGCCTTATGAACTCAATGGAAAGGTTCGTTTGGCTCGAAAATTCTCTAGGAAAAAGTTGTTCGCAAATTTGAGCTTCAAACCTTGGTTGCAACTTTGTCAAATCATCTCCAATTTGGATGAAACAAAAGCCAAATCTAACTTTCTCGAACCTTCTGGACACATTGGAACATTCAATAATGCTTCCAGTATAACCAAAAAAATTGTAATCACCCGGATCTCACAAAACATATATATAATATGAAGAGGTTATTAGATCATTGCAAATCCTTTCTAATTCTCCAAATCGTTAAAACGCAAGAGAAGAGCATACGGGAATTTAGAAGATCTTTACAAGAAACTCAATCTCTCATTTAGGAATCTATGAACTTATATTTCTCAAAATAAAATCTTTGATACCATGTTAGAAATTGGAAATAGATTGAATAATCCAAGGAACTTTTTAAGAGCAAATCAAAGTTACATAAACTGGGAAAACATAAGAATGCAAACCAGGACTCTAAGAGATTATGCAATGTCGATGTGGAAAAATTGCATTAAGAGCTTCCAAGCTTAAGAGATACGATACAAATATGCATGAATAATGACTACATGCATCAAGGTATACAACAACGTAAGAGAATGAATGGATGCCAAAGAATACAACAACGCAAGAGAATGAATGGATGCCAAAGAATAGAACAATGCAAGAGAATGAATGGATGCAAATACAAGCTAGGTAGTGATTTTATATAGAACTTAGGAGAGGAGGTATGTGGAAAATCCAACCAAGAGGAATCAACCATAAAAAGTGGAGATGAACCACCAAAAGTAGAGATGCCCACCAAAAATGGAAAGTATGAACCACAAAAAGTGGAGGATGCCACCAAGAGTGGAATGTGTTCCATCGTTTAAGGAAGATGACACCACAAACTTATCTCCTAGTAATAAACTCACTTTATTATCCTAAGCAATCTTAATTAAGTGTAGGAAAAACCTAGGACTAAGGCACAATAAATTAACCCACTAGGAAAATAAAAACCTACACCAACAAATTCTCTTTTTTGTTTTGCTCCATAGTTTCTTTGACTAATGGAGTTTGATAGGGATGATTTTCTTTCTTTTTATTTGACATCCATTTGAATTTTATTTTTCCATTTTGATTTACCGATTCTTTTGCTTTGATGACTTGATCTTCTCTTTGATATAGCTTTTTCTCATTGTGTTGGTCCTAATTTGTGGTGGAAATATGTGTGGATGATGATTCATGATATGGCTATTTATAGTGTTGGCAGTGGTTTTATCATATGGAATATTCATGCTCCCCATGTTGATGTTTTCACTAGATAAAGTTGCCCCTAGTATCATGGGAGTATTGCTAACATGATTTGATTCTTCGGTCGTTGAATAATCAATACCTTGTTGCTCATTATTGTTGACTGCCTGCACTAATTCCAAGATAGCATGTTTATGTAGGTATAATCCTTTTCTCTCATAATGCATTAACTAACAAACTACCACTAAATATGATTTGTCTTGAAAAAATCACGATACTTCTTCTATGCTCTGTGAGAAGCCTCACAAGGAGTAGTAGATGCGGATTTTGATTGTTCTTCAACAGATGCTTGTGATTCACAGTCAATGTAGGAATGTCAAGAGTAGGAGACCCTTGTTTTGGATGAATATCAACTACATGTCCATTATAAGGAAGCATCTCATGGGTAGTGTTTGGTATATTTTTTAAGTCTTGGATGAATTAAAAGATATTCATTAAGTCATGATAGTATTTTAGGGAAGTGAGCTCTTCATCTTGACTTATGTTAGAGCAACTGTCACTTACAGATTGGAAAATACTATGTAGATCATGGTAATACTATGATGATAGGATATCTTGATATTGACTTGATTTAGAGCCACCTTTGTTATACTTAGGAGTGTTTTCATGACATAACTCTTGGGTATATGGTGTAGCGTGGATGTAAGACTCTTCGCTAGCCTTAATGGGTTTGGATAAGGTGATGAAAGTTTCTTGTTGCTTTGGAACTTCTTTGATATATCTAATTATGAATTCATATGACGGAGTTGTGTTGTAATTTTCAAGACATATTTAATTCCATTTTGATATGAAACATTGCTAGACACTATTGATTGATCTTGATTTTGTACTAGGAAAGTGTCTCTATACATGTATGATTCCTCATCTTGTGAAGAATGAGCAGTATAGATATGTCCTACTATGTTATCATAGGTATGACTTACATTGTTATAGCTTGGTGCTTTTCCAGAATCTTTGGACTTCTCGTGATCAGACATTGGATCTTTATAGATTCCTAAATCTTCTTTCCCCAACTTTTGATCGACAATGACTTCTCCTTGATCAATAAGGTCTTGGATGAGATGTTTGAGTTTGATACATTTTTGTGTTTTATGACCTTTTGTTCTATGGTATTGGAAAAAATCCTTGTCATTGTACTAGAATGGTTTAATTTCAGGTTTATGATAATTGCAATAATCAGGAAGTTTAATGTGTTTTGATTGAATCAACTTCTTTATCATTGTTTCTATAGATTCCCCTAAGAGAGTGAATTGTTGTAGAGGAGTATTGTTTTGTCTTGGTGATGGTCCTTGAAAAGAATTTTCATTTCGAACATTTTGTTGTGTGTTCTTTTGTGTATGTGGGTTAGATGGTGCCTTGATAACAACCTTTGCATCCACCACATTGTCATTAGTAACATTCTTGTTTTTAGCCCAAAATCAAGGTTTGTCACTAGAACTAGAGGGTTGGTTCAAGGTTTGTATGGATCCCTTGGAAATTAATGCCCATTCAATGTTTAGACCTTTTGATATGAGTTCCTCAAATGTCATGACACATTGCATTCTTAGTTGGAAGGCAAGGTTTGTGTCTAGGTTCCCAACCATAATCTCAACTTGTTATTCTTTAGGTATGGACCATTTTCTTTTGCTTGCTTTATGTCTCCATCTTTGTAAGAAAGAAGCAAAGGCTTCTCCCTTGTTTTGTTTTTGTAGAGGAGGGGGACCGGCTACTCCAAGACCCCAAGTCATAGGAGGGTCCTAAGCAACAGGCTACCCTTATCTACCTCAAGTTTTCCTAAGATATTGGAAAGGTTAAACATTTAGGGGTGAGAAGGAAGAGCAATTTGGTTGCTACTATCCCTCTGCTAACCAAAATGTTTCAGAGAGATAAGAGAGTTGGTTTTTAAGGTTCGGGTTGTGATTCAAATTGCTTACTACTAGAGGACTACAATGTGGAACTCAAACTCCAACGTGACATGTTGGGGTCTTAGGGACACACTGGCATCTTTACAAATAGAGAGTTCAAAGTACAATCTAAAACACTAGAAATCCTAATGACAAACTGAAAAGCAGAGTTTTATGCTATGATAGAAACAAAAAGGGTACAAAAGCAACAGTACAACAAGAAGAATACTACTATAACACTAGACTAGAATTAAGGAAAGAAAGGTGATAAAGGCATACCTTTGAACCTGCAAGTTGAGTTCTTCACTAGCTTTACTTGATGAATAACCTGCACACACAAGAACGAGAAAATGTTGGAGTTGTTTATAGAGGATTGCCTTAGTCAATTGCTCGCTTTGGTGTTTCCACCTCCATGGAAAACCAAAAGTAATGATTGTATAGAAATATGATAAAGATAATATAGAAATGGAAATACCAAGCGATACACAAACAACAATATGCTACAATACAAGTACGATAATACAAAAGTGAATGAGGATGGTGGATATCACCTTCTCAACCACATGCTCTCAAGGAAAATGGAGGAAGGAGCGAGCTTGCAAGCTTCCCAAAGCCAATGTTGTCACAACAACAGAGAGGGGGAGCCAAGAATGTAGTAGCTTGCAGCTTCAATGGTGATGGTGATGCTTGAAAGTGAGTGTGTAGAAGCCAAAGAGTTTCTAAGAGAGTGAATAAGTTATGAAGAAGTTGAAGAAGTTGAATGGAATGAAGAGTTAGACAATTTGAAGGAAAGATGAGGCAAAAAGTGTGTTTGAAGTCAGTCAAGGGAGCAACAAACGTTACACTTCACATCTAATGGAGGAGTGTAATGCCTTTGCAAATTCCAGAGGTAGGAATCCTGTCAGGATGAAAGCGCGTTGCGCAGACGTTCACACATCGTGCTAGCATCCCTGGCATAAATTCTTCCACCAACACATAAATGAGTTGCCAAGTGGATAGGGAAAGGTGGAAGGTGTATGGATTACATCATCAAATTTAATTCTCTAAGGTAGGGGTAATGTAAATGTTGAATTTTCCTAGGGGTGCAAATTCATGCCATTACATTTTTCCCCCACTTCAGTGAGCATATGCATCAGTAAATGTGAGGTAAAGTAAGGAAAAAGCTGAAAAACATATACCTAAACCATCGAGGAAGTAGATCATAATCTGACATGCTCGGACATGTAGGAGAGATGGCTCCACAAGTACTTGGTCCTATGGAAGGTGAAAAAAAGCTTTGTAGGTGCTTGTTCCTACAAACTTGGTTCCATGGGTGCTCAGTCCTGTAGAAGGTGAAAAAAGGTTCTACAAGTGCTCGGTCTTGTAGAATGAAAGTGCTTCATAGGTGCTCGATCTTGCAAAGGAGGCACCACAAGTGCCTGATCCTGGGGGGCTGAAAATGAAAGGATCCAAAGAGTTTGATGGGCCCTTATAGGTGCTCGGTCTTGCAAGGAAAGCTCGACAAGGTGCTCAATCCTCTAAGATTGATTGAAAAAGTAGCTTTATAGGTGCTCAGTCCTACAAAGCAACATGTTAATATGCCAACAAAACAAGTTAGGCAAGTGAAAGTCACACAAATAGATAGTCATATCTTGGGACAAGAAATTGAAGGATAATTTTTCAAAGGGGTCCCTCAAGAACCCTTCAAGATTGCAAGGGGCCCACGCAAAGGGACGCTCTATTTGAAAAGTGATGACATTTTTGCAAATGATCATGTCATCAAGGAATCCTTTTGAAATATTTTATTTCACCAAGGAATCCGAAAAAATAAAAATGGCCTCCTCCAAGGCAAAATTTCAATTATTTTTGCTACATATTCGATTTCAAAATAAAATCTTGTTAAGGGGATCCTTATCAAAGGATGCAATTTTTGAAAAATATGCAAAAATATTCAACAAGGGATTTTTTGGCCACCAAATACACCTTATTGAAGAATGGAGAAGTAGGAGCCCCCTTAGGATGATGCATATGAATTGAAGGAGCATGTGGCATCCTAAGCAAATGAAGGAAATGCAGAGATGTCGTGGCCCATGATACATGATGAGATGTACATGTGGAAATTTTGTCACACATGTGAGGGACAACACATAAGCACCACAACATTAAGAAGCAAGCAAAGAACATAGAAAGATAAATAAATAAAGATAAACAAAGTCGAAGAAATCGAGAGACAAGGGGATTTGATAATTTGGGGTCAAAACTACTCATAGATATAGATAGATAGATATAATATATGTATGAACTATCATCGATCCCAAAATGTATCATAATGTAAAGAAGAGTACATGAAGACAATGAAAATTAAAAAATTGGGTCAACATGGAAGGGAAGCCTAAATGCTCCCAACACTTTGCATCCTCCCCAATTGTCAAAAATAAAGGCACAACATATAGAAGAATGATGCAACATATAGAGGAAGTTTATGCCACAATTTCACTCCTATATCCAAGCACCTATAAGGGTGACAAGGGTCCTCCAGGAACACACAAAAACAAGCATGAGGTAAACACAACAAGGATTTCCTTGATGTGTGAAACCGGTTTGATATCGAGAATTTCCTTAAGGTAAAGGACCATTTTGATATTGATGATTTCCTTGATGTGTGAAACTAGATTGATATTGAGAATTTCCTAAAGGTAAAGGACCATTTTGAAATTGAGGATTTCCTTGTTGTTGAGGAGATGCATTGTGAGATCCATATTTATTTTAAATGACCAAGTTTTGTTGTGATGGATTTGGTTGTTGATAATTGATGTGTGATTATTGTTGAAAATTTTGATGTAATACCAATTATTGTTGAGCACATTGTTGTTAATGTTGCAATATTGTAATGTGGTGTATTTTTTATGTTGGGAATTTTGTTGATGTTGTGGTGGTTGATTATGAGATTGTTGATGTTGTTGGTTGTCAAGACCATTCAAACTCTAGTTTTGTGAGGGTACATTTACCCCATAAATTGTCATGTTTGAACCTTGAGAATTGTAGGTTGGTGGGATATTTGTGTTTTGATAGCCTAGGTTTGTGTTAGTATTTCCTAGACTTTGTGTATTGTACAAGGGATTGATGTATTGATTTAAAATTGGTTTGATCTATCCTTTGAAAAATTTACATAGATTGACATAGTACATTTGAAGATGGTTTAGGTATTTGTTCAATAATATGATGGACTAAGGGGTCATTTCCTTTTTGACAAGTTGTTCTAACATTTGATTTTGTTGTTGTTGTCTAAGTTGATTTATGTCAAAAATTGAGGGAAGTTTAACACCTTGTTGTGCAAGTATCAACATGTATTGATTGGGGATTTGAATTATCACTGCCTTTGCTGCTTTGATAAACTCTTGGTCTTGTTTCATTTCTAAGAGTTCTTCAAGAGTGAAGTCATAAGTTTTGTTAGTAATATCTTTTATGATGACTATTTCAACTTGAGATGGTTTATTTGACGTTTTGATCTTTCTTGGAGGAAGTTCATCCTCTTGAGAAGTTGTTTGTGGCATTCCAAATGTTTGATCACTAACACCTATGTTGATAGGAGCATTTTTAAGAATGGGAACATTTGAACCATTTGTATTAGACTCCATGTTCTTTTTGTATTATGACCTAGTTGTGACCATACGAGTTGTGATAACCTTGGGAGATGTTGATGTTTTACCCAAATGATTTTATTCAAATATTTCCTTGAATTTAGGTAAAAAAGTGAAACCTTAACCAATTTTGGACCAATTTCTTTGAATAGAGTTTGGGTGAATGATATGGAACTTTCAATATAGACAATGTTTGAACTAAACCTACGATTATTTTGATGTTGATGATAATGAGTTGGAAACTTTAGGAGTAGACTTATGACTCTAAAGTATGCTAGCTCACCATGGTTTGATAATAATTTAACCTAACACTTGAAAAATAGATTATTTTCCAAGCAATATGAAAAACTAAGAAGTGATGATGAAGATCTAGATTCAAATTGACAATGTCTAATATCAAGTTATTTTGAGTGTATTGAATTTGATGTTTTTCTATTGTTTTGAAAAGTTGATCCAAAATAAGGACTAATGGTGTTTTTATGTTTCCAATATGAAATTAAATGACACAATTTTATTGATGTTTTGAGTAATTCAGATAGTCATCAGTTTGATTTTCATGAATTTCAAACCATTTAATATTCATGAACCAAAATACAAATCAGCTAAGTGTTTTGAAGTTTTTTGTTTTCCAATTTTGAAAAAGATGTCACTTTTCTTTTGTAAAGGTTTCAATATTTACAAAGGCATCGATGTTTGATAGAAGTGTCAAACTATCTAAACAAAGGTGTCGCTATGAAAATTTATGTTTACTCTGACAAAAGTGCCATGATGTACAAAAGTGTTGATATATAAACATAAACATCGTTTTGATAAAAATAGAAGCATCATTTTTGCACAAAAGCACCACACTTTTGGGAAAAATGTGTTGATCGATCAAAGGATCTTTAAAATTTGAGTTGACATTGTTGTTTGATGTTTGAATTTTACAAAAAACATAATATACAACATGTAAACTAACTTGATTGGGTGATTAGATTTTTTTCGCATGTCGTTCTTCCATAAGGCCACACTAAAGAGTTTCACAAGGTCTCCACAAGAAAACACATCATGAAGTACAACCTATTTAGTGGTAGATCAACATTATCTTCTTATTTTAGGTTTTCTCATAAAATACCTTCTCTTGAATGGAAAACTAGAGTATGCTCAAGTAAATGAAACACCTCTTACCTTGGAAGGAAAATTTCCATGCACGGAGTTTTTTCAACTCAACTAGCATCAATATAGCTATTAACTTTACGTGATGATGCTATCCCATTGTACCTCCATAAGAAAACATTTATTAGGTCTTATAGGCTTCTAAAACAAATTGGTTGTTAGTGGGTGGAACTTTTTGAACACCACTGGCTACATAGACATCTCCTCATGATTTGGAATTACCCTAGACCACTAGTGAAATTATAGTATGCTACATGCATGGATTGAACTACAAATTTCACTCTCATACAATTTCTATAGCGTGTTGGAAACTGTCACTTGAGGTTAATTCCTTGGGTTCTCAATAAAGATGTGTCCCAAGGCAGGCCTCCTACCAACAATGGGAAGGATTCATGTTGCTATGTTCTCTTCACCCAAGATCACATGTAGTGTAAGGGGAGAGGATAGATAGACAACTCCTTCGACCAAAATGAAAATAAAATGCAAGTTAAAGATGTTTATCTTCACCCAAGTTTGCACAAGGCACAAGGGGAGAGGATATACATCTAAAACCTACCAATCACGGAATACAAAACACTCATGTTCATTTTAAACATGCCCCAAAGATCAAATGTGTGGTTTATTTTAAGCACCAAATCCAAGGCATGCAGGTTGTATTGTTCTTTTTAAACCTAAAGGAAATATGACTTCATTTTAAACCCAAAGCAAAGGTGTAAGTTGTGTTCATTTTATTGCACCAAAGTAAAGATGAATTCATTTTAGTGCACTAAATTTAAAAATGTGTCCTAGATTGAAGCTCTAGTGATCAAAATCATTAATTATGTTCCAACTCCTCCAAGCCAAGTTTCATGCAAAGATTATCCGAGCAAGATATAGAGAAAAACAAACGTTGGATTGTTAGGATTAGATGAAAAATAGTTTGAAATCAGATGAAACCCTAAAAATTGAGCTTATTGTTATACTTGCAAAGGTGTCACTCTACCTATGTAAAGGCATCACTCTATTAGACAGAAGCATCACTCTATCAAAAAAAGGTGTTGATCTATATTTTTGTAAAGGTGTTAGTCTGTATTTCTACAAAGGCATCAAAAATTTGCATAAGCATTAGTATTTGCAAACGTGTCAATTTGTGACCTATAGTAGAATAGAAGATATTAGAAAATAATGGCATCGATGTAATGCAAAGGCATCGGGCTTTGAAAAAGTGTCACCCTATCACTTGCAAAGGCATTGACTTGCTTTTGGAACTTGCAATGTCTGAAAAAACTCAAAAAAAACTAGTTAGATAGGGACGTGGGTCCCACCGGCCATGCCAATATGTGAGCATATGAATTCAATTGATCAAATAACACTAAAATGAAGCATTTAAACAATCAATCGATCAACTAAAAGCAATACTCTAATGAAATTTAGTAAACATAGTCAAAATGATTCAAATAACATCAAGGAAGTTTAAATTCTAAACAGTTGAATCAAATAACTAGCAAACCTCCAATCCATTGTGGTTTGAGTGCAATTTGAGTGATGGTATGGATGTGGATTGCTCAAATTGGCCTAATCCATATTGATTTACAAAATCTTGATGATGATTGATGAGGTTAATTCACACAAAAGGCTCTCAAATTGCTCAAGAATGAGTGATCAATTTAAGAGAGTAATTTTGCATAAGATGTGTCTCCCATTTGATATGAAATGGCTTGATATTTATATATTTCCAAGATATGGATCAATGGTCATGATTTAAAATGCTAATCAATGGATGAAATCGAATGAGAGATGAAGACATGGATCAAGAATTGACCAAATGGTTGATAATTCACGAGACATGGATCGAGGATTAGATCAAGTGTTCATAATCCATGAGAGATTCAACAATATGCCATAATTTAAGGAATTATGTTGGAGATATTTTGAGTTGGAGGGACGAATTTAAATTTGAAAAGGGAATTTTTTTATGCAAATTGGAGAGTTGGAAGAAAATTAGTCAATTAAATAATTCATGAAAATCATTTAATTGTGCAAGTTGAAAGAATTAAGATTTTTAATTAAATAATTGTGAATTATTTAATCAAGTGGGATTATTAGCATTTAATTAAATAACCTTGCATTATTTAATCAAAAGGGAAGAAAATGTTGAATTAATCAAATAACCTTAATTATTCGATTAATAGGAGAATAAAATGAATTTAACTAAATAATTTGGATATTATTTAATTAAATAAAGGAATTAGGTGAATTATGCTAGAAATGGTGTTAATAAGCGAAATCGGATGTGTGATATACTTAGGACAATTTTAAGTGTCTACACCTTGAAATGTCTAAAATATATCCAACATTGCCATTGCTTCAACTTTGTTTCAAATATGATCAAATAAGGATTAAACAAAAATAGGGATCTCTCACCTCCCTCAACTACAACCATGGCTCTAATACCACTTGTTAGGAAAATTAATAGGTAGTTCAAACCATTTCTCACATAACTCCATGATAAAAAAAAGTATGCACACAAGGTTTAAAAATAACCAAAATGAAAAGATCAAAGAAATATTATAATATTACTTAAGATATACCTTGGAAAAACCCTCAAGAGGTAAAAAAACACAACTTCCAAAATTATCCACACTCAATATATTATTTACTAATAAAATGATCACAATACACTTACATAGTCTACATTAAAACTTCTAAAACATCAAGCTCCTCCAATGCATCCTTCATGTGTCCAAGTATGCAATCACTTCCCATGACATGCTTCATATATGCACTAAAAAGGATATCCCAATACAATGATACTTAAGTTGAACAACCAACTAGCCAACCCCAACCACTAAACATGTGGTTTCTTTTATAGATTTAAGATCACACAAAAAAACCAATTGGTAAGGTAAAATCATGTACCTCAAAAATATGAGTGCACAAAACCATTGAACCTAACATTTATTTTTAGTACTATTTAAATTTCCAATATTAAATATTTATCCTATGTGCGACTCATACATAAAATATCCAACCAATGTCATATATCACTTTACAAGTGAACCGACATAAATACTTAATATCACTTAACACATTATCAAATATGCATCACAGATACATATTTATTTTACATAAATAAAATAATTATTTCTTGTTCTTGAGGTGTATAACACCCTTTTCCTAACATTTTCCAATGCACTCATCCAAGATTATCCATGGAATGGATAAGGAATCCCATTGGTTGGGAAATTTTCAATCTTGTATAGACCATATAATACATTAAGTTCCCAACAACACTAGCATAAGGTACTCTACCCATATTTTCCCTAATTAGGAGAAGTCAAATGATACTCAATTGATAACTTAATCCCCACTAAAATAGCAACACATAAAGATATGCAAGTTTACATCTTTAATTTCTCCAACATTGAATTCACATACTTATTCTAGCCCAAAGAAGGAATTATGTTAAATCTATCTCTTTTGATCTCTATCCCTAAGATGAATCTAACTGCCCCTAAGTCCATCTCAAACTATGCTAAATTTGAGACTTCAATTGACAAATCATACTCTTCCCATTACCAAAATCTAACATATAATCAAAAAATAATGCAATAAAAAGTGATCATTTTCCATCTCATAATAGATGTAACGATCTAATTTGAACCTTAGAAATATCAATCCAAAAAAATGTATCAAAATTTTGGTACCACATCTAGGGAGATTGTTTAAGACCATATAAATATTTCTTCAAGTCATAAACCAATTTTTCTTTACCTTTTTCGATGAGTGCTCTAGATTTAACATAAACTTATTCCTCCAAATCACCATGAATGAAATTTTTTTCACATCCATTAGCTCAACCTCAAGATAAAATATTATTATAATAGATAATAGAAATTGAATGCATGACAACTTTAAAAATGAGGAGAAAATCTCACCATAATCAATTGATGCAAGAACATCCACATCCACAAGAAATTTCACATCACCAAAAAAATATTTTCTTTTTATGTTCAATTTTTACATTTTTGGTGTAGGTTTGAAATTCTCTTGATTGAAGAGAATCTCATGGAGTGTTGAAGGATAAAATATTTATTTTATCAAGAATTGGATTTTATTTCAAAGATAAGAGGAAACCAAGGTGTTTAATGTGATTTTAAAATATTATATTGCACAATTTCAAGGTTTCAAGGGTTGACGAGGTCCATTGCAATGTTATATAGAGGAAAAATATAGTGACTTTTTGAAAAATAATTAATGATTTGAGTTTCCAATTTGGGGTAAATGAGCATGACTTGGTTCATGATTTTATTCATTTTTAGGAGGCATCTATAGTATCAAGGAATTGTATATGGTGCAACAACCTTAGAGCCACATTTGGAAGAAAAAATTATGTTTTGTTTCATTTTTTAAAAAGGAACTTCAAAGGTCAATTTAATGGAAATGAAAGAGTAAATTTGGGTGCATCTTTTTGGTGCCTCACAATGATTTTAATCTATATAAAATATAAAATTTAGTTGATGTTAAGAGTTAGAAATCAACAGTGATAAGGTTGAAAAAAGGAGTTCTAGGTTGTTGTAGAGGATTGTATGAGAAGAGTGTAGGAAATCAACTTGCCAAGAGGAGACAAAAAATAAAAATAAAAAATTGTAGGTGCTCAAGTCAACCATGAGAGGTTTAGAATGAAGGGAAAAATCATATTTCAAAAGAGGAGTGAATCCATGAAAGTGTAAAGGCATGAGGGTTTGAAGACTTGTAGGTAGGTGTCTACAAACCCAAAAAAAAATTCTTAATTTTGTTTCTTGTTGAAATACTCACTATATGCAATTTTTATTGAGAAAATTTGTTGTATGAATGTACATATGAAAATTTTAATAAAGATATGTTTTATATTTTTTTTGCAATATATATGTTCATTTGGGTTGGATGATATGTTAAGGCTGCAAGATTGGGTAGTTTTATAAGACCCCTGATCTTGACTACATCAAATGGTATCAAAAAAATATTGGCTTGCTGGGACAAGTGAGTTAAGGTAAGATATGTGTTTAGAGGTAAAATTATGGAGAATTTTTTTTGATTGTGTAAGAAATTTCTAAAACTATAGAGATTTAAGAAAGTTAAAATTTGTGTGACATGTTGGTTGCCCTACAATGGAGATGAAAGTTGGGTAGAAAGTGTATAATTTCCTCGACTATGGGAAAGTGGGTAGAGCGGGTTTTAAGAGGTGCATCTTCCAAGATTTTTTTTGGGTAGAGGATAATTGTTTGTGTGTAGGAGTTTTGTTGCAAGTATGAGAGAGGACATTTAATAGCATAGAGCATAAGCTCTGAAGTTTTATGAGTTGATGTGTGCCTAAAGGTATGTGTGTGTAGATTGCAAAAAAATGTAGATTATGAATGATTAAATGTAAAGGAGAGGAAAATTATGATTTTATCCTTGAGTTAAAATTTTATTTTATTGAGATAAGAGAAATAATTTTAGAAGTGATTGGGAGAGATTTCAAAGTGTGCAGAGGTATCAAGGCGATCAGATGCCTTAGAAGAGAGTAGAAAGAAATGAAAGATAGAAAATGGGTGAGTTTGAGTCCTATTATTCTTTTGATGATTTTTCCAAAGATAATATTGTGCATGTAAGGAAGAAAAATATTAAATCCTAATGAAAAAGGATGAAGCAAAAGAGGAGGTTTCAGTAATAGGAACATGTATTTTGGAAGGCATAAAAATGTAGTGACAGAAGTTATAGCATAAGTTGAAGAGGAGAATGATGTTGAAGAAGAAAATGTAAGTTCTTTGGAGGATGAGAAGGTAGAATAAGAAAATAACAAGATTGCAATATAGAATAATGAAGAGGGAAAATTTACATGTGAGGCCCAACCCTGTCTATAACTTTTGTGACTCCTTGACAAGTTCAATTGTGCTAGTTTAGTGAATAACTTGATGAGCTTATTAATATTACTTAAGTATGACATAGCATCAGAATCATCAGTTATTAGTACAAGATAATCTTTACTTATTATTCTCTTGGAATATGATGATAAAATGAGTGAGAGTAATTGATAACGTTTAATATATTCAAGCTAAAGGTATTGGAGGCCATTGAAATTATAATAAAACACATGCTTACTATTCTAATTATTCGATGACCTAGTTTAAAAGATTATGTTGATAAATGTGCTTTATTTCATGTCAATTGGCAAACTAGTTAGAAATGTATGTGGGAATGTAAGATAGAGATTTTATATAAAAAGCATATGAAGAATAAATTTAAAGTGGTATGAGCTAAGGGATGATGTATATCTAACATTAGTTCAACTTATTTTCTAATGTGTTTCATGTCGCTTGGAAAAGGATAATATTTGGGAAGGAAGTAGGACCTTGGAGGATTGGGAAGAAGTTCTAAAGAGGATAATTGGCCTAGCATCATTGAGGGTGAATCAGAACAACTCTAATCAATGAAAAGTATACCTAACCCAGGTTAATAAGGTAAATTGTATGCATTAGATGTCAAGCTACATAATTAATTTTATTATATGAAAGAGTGTTCAAAATTAAATTAAAGTGTAGTTAAATAATTCAGCTAAGGTTAGGCTTTCATTATTATTAAAAGTAAACTCAAATTTTATCTTGCATAGAGAAAATGAATAAGAATATATATACATATATTGATCCACTGACCATTAAACTTGATCTTATTGAGATTTTGGATAAGTGAATATCATGATTTCTAACAAACATGTATTTGGAAAAATACATATGAGATAAGTGTCAAAGGGTAAAAAAGGAGAACCATCTAGACCCAAATTAAATATTTTATTGTAAAATTTTAATTCAACCCCATGACCTAGAAAGTAATTAGGGTTTATTGTTAAAGTGCAATTGTGTTTAAGGGTCAATTTTTTGTGAGTTTTGTGTAAAAATGTTTTGTGAAGTATTAATGTGTAAAATCATGTGATTTAAGGGTAAGTGGGATTAGGGTTTTAGATCCCTAATGAAGTCTTGAATTTCAAATTTGTTTTAATTTTGGTTTTTAAAGGGTGTTGTTTGGTCAATTTTATAGATATGGGTACAAAAATAGACCTCTAGGGTACAAAAATAGACCCCTAGGGTCTATGCCTATGGAAGGGGGACCTCTTGGACATGTGATATTTTCCTTAGGGTATGATATGACCCCTCAAAAGTTCACATGAAGGAATGTGACGAATTTGAGTAATTGGGAGCTAGGAAAAGGGACTTGTCAATCTCCCACCCCACTCTCCAAAGTTCATTAATGAACTTGGGAAGAGCATCAAGACTTTCACATATGTGAAACCACTTTGTAATGGATGTTGGGTAGAGTGTCATAGTGCATTCCTCATCTCCCCAAAAGTCTCACACATGTGTGAGAACTTGTGAGGATATGTACTTGAGGAATGAATGAGAGAGTGACAAGTCAACATTGAACTCCTTTATATTTTTTATGTGATGGAGATTTTGGGGATTATTCTATTAATTTTTATGGTCTTTTGTGTTGGAGCTTTGAAAGTAGAGGGTTGGAAGGAGATAGGAGTTCTAGCTCTTAAGAGGTGGTGGTCAAGATATTAGGCTTGGATAAGGAAGGAGAATGGAGGAGCTTATTCCTACAAACCATGTAGAAAGATAAGTTCTACTCCCTTTATTTTATGTGTAAATGCTACAAAAGTGTTGTTTTTGTATGTGTAGTTCATTTTGGAGTATGTTAGTATGAAAATAGTTGGGTTATGTTTTAAGTAAGTTCTCAAATCTTATGTGAAACTAGAGTAGATATGTGAGTTCATTATCATTATTTTTCTTTGGTTTTCCTTATTGTGTATGGGTTGGGCTCTAGTAAAAGTTAATGGGATTTATTATGGTTTCTCCTTGCTTGGGGGAATGGCTAGAGCCTTGAAATGAGTTGAGGATGTTGTTTACTTTAGGGTGGAGAGCAAGTTGTGCCCATTAATTTATTTATTTGAAGTTGAATATTTATGTTCTTAAAGATGGAATAGAGCAAGTCTCTTCTTTCAAAATGCTTTGCATTACAATATTTAACTTGTAATATTCTTGAGGTAAATATTGGAGCCATTAGCTCCTTGGAAGCATTTTTTTGTAAAGAATTTATTGTAATGAAAATATAAGATTTAGATCCTGTATTTCACTTTTATTATTGAAAATGTTGTGGCAAACCTTGGGTGGAGAGCAACTTGTGCCCATTAATATATTTCTTTGAAGTTAAATATTTATATTCTTAAAGATGGAATATAACAAATTTATTGTTTCAAAATGCTTTGCATTACGATATTTAACTTGCAATATATTAGAGCCATTGGCTCGTTAGGAGCATTTTTTAAAGAATTTATTGTAATGAAAAGATAAGGTTTAGATCTTGCATTTCAATTTTATCATTGAAAATGTTGTGGTAAATATTTCAAGTTTTAACATAAAATATGATAATCTAACCTTGAAAACTAAGGTTTAAGTATATATTTTGTATTTTATCTTATATTAAAAAAAGAGAGGAAAAAGATATTTCTTTACGTTGTAATAGAGGAAGGTTTGAATTCTCTAAAATTATTGTGTGTGGAGAGGGAGAGTCTAAATTATATATATATATATATATATATATACAAAAAAAAAAAAAAAAACTATGCTATCCATAGGTTCATCTCCTTCAAAAATGAAATGGTTACAAAGGAAATGTAAACAAAAGTATGATTATCAAGTTATGAAATAATAATAAGATATCATTTGTTAAATTTCATAGTGAAAAAGAGAAACTCCTTAATAAATCTATATAAAAATATTTTATCATTTTTAAAAAAAGAAAACAATAATAATAAATAGGAAACAAAACCCATTTCCACTCTTTATGCAACCCTATTTTGTATATCTATCCATAAAGAAGCATAGGAGCATCATGCATATATATAAATAATTTATGGATACATACATAATGCTTATATCTTTACTCCATAGAAATATATATCTCTGTGTGTGTGTGTGTGTGTGTGGCATCAGACATTATATGCAAAGTAATTTTCAAGAAATACATATTCATACTTCAAGTGAGAAAAGAGACTTACAACAATGAAGAAAGGTTAAAGTGCACAATCATGAAAACAAAGGACTTTGATTATTCGTCTAAAAGCAAGGTTCTATTAAATTCAATTGCTTAAATTTAGGGCTTTCATATTTTGAGCAAAAAAGCATGTAAACATTTGTGTATTTGAAATATGCCCATGTATAGTGTTTTAAATCATGTTAATACCTCATGTGTACATACTTTGTAAGACACTAATGTATTGTCAATCAAATATCTCTTAAGATATCTTCTTTGTACATTACTTCTTATATATGTATGTAATTGTATACTTTTTTTTGATGGGTAAGATAATTTTTATATTAATTTTCAAAAAAGAGTTTACAAGATTCAAGCCCCTAACTATGGGCAGTATAGAACAGGTCCCTGCACTACAACACCAGCTGCGACCTGCAAATTCCCAAAATGGCCACCATACAGACCATACTGGCTGAAACCACCAACCCCCCAGACATCTATATATTAACATTAAACTAAACTAAAACACTTAGCCATACAAAGGCCTAGGCCATACATGTCCCAAAACCAACAAGACTAGAAAACCAAAACCCACTACCCCATTACCAGACATTCTTCTAGGTGAAAACACATAATTCATACTTCCAGGTTGAGCCTGACACAACAACCAAACAACATTTTTCTTTAGATATTTTGCGCCTGCACTAGCCAGCCTTCGATGTTCTACCAAAGCTAGAACGCTTACATCCAAAAGGAAAGGGTAGAATTTCACCAAGGTATCTGGGTCCTCCAACAACCTGAGATCACAAGGCTAAGGGATACCTTTCCCTAAAGAAGTCATTGCCAAAGTTTTCTCCAGGCCCACCAACATATCCAACCTAAAAAGATGCTTCATAATCACCCTTGCATTTTCCTTCAAAACACCAACATCCAGAAGACTAGCTAGAATGCGAGAGGAAATGCAAGAATTCAATCAATAGCCTTCTGCCTCCACCATGAAACCCTTACCAGCCACACATTTCACTGCTGCAAAAGTTAAATAATCTGGGCAATGAATTACCTGGTTGAGATGAAGTGAGGTAATTGGGCCAAGAAAGGCCACTTGCCGCTTTGAACTCCTCAGCTGAATAGGTGTTACTATTTCTCCCATCTCCAATTCCAACGCCAAGACCAGAAGAATGAAGCATCCCATAACCATCCAAACCTTGCCTCGAGAGAGCTAGAAAAGATGAAAATAAACCAACACTTAGTGACTTGGGAAAGCCATCCTGTAACCATAAATGATGACTCGGGTGGAGAGTTGTAGTAATGAAGGAAGCCAACGGTAAGACTTGAAAAGATTGCTCACATGAAAAAAGAAAATAATAACATCAGCCTCCCGTGGAAGCCTCCAGAATCATCGGCGAAGGTCACATGCCATCACTACCCCATTCCACGTCGCTCGCTGATGTGTCTGCCACGTCCACGAATCGCTTGTGGAGTGGCACCCACCCAGCCTCCCACATAATTGTATACTTTTTGTAAACATGTTCAACATACATATATATATATATATATATCATATTTGTATATTCTAAAACAAATGGTTGTTATACATATTCTTTCAAATACATTCAATGTAAATAAAAATATCAATATTACTATATATTGTACTTTTCACTATGAAATTTATATCAAATTATATGAAAATAATTTCTACACTTTTGCATATTAATTTTTCTTTCTTTCCTTTTAAATCATGGGCAATATCGATGTTGAAGAAAACCAATTGTACAACTCAATAACAAGTCCAATAATAATCCCAAATGACTCTTTTGACTCAAATACCTACAACAAAACATCGATTGAGAAATTAATCAAATCAATATGTGAACATTCTCACAAGATTATCAAAGAAAATGAAGAAGAAAATTACCATATTGTCAATGTCAAAGAAGAAGAAATACGTACCAAATCGACGATCTTGCACAAATATTTCATCATACATCTTGTAAAGTGGCAGGATTCATTCAATTTATAAAAGACCTATACTATGATGAAAAGTATGGGCAAGGATTATCACACCAAATTATTGAACAGTTTAAACTATTTTTGAACAATAAGCAATGTATTTCAACCACACCCATGTATAGTGTTTTCATACATGTTAATAACTCCTATGCAAATACTCTATAAAACACCAATGTATTTTGAATCATATATCTCTTAAGATATCTTGTATGTACATTAATTCTCATATATATGTATATAATTGTATTTAATTGTACAGTTATGTTTTTTGTACATGTAAAGTTTGCTAGGATTTTAACAAGATCATAGTTCAATGGATTTTCAGAATGATTTCCAACTGTGTTTGTGGATGTATCTACAATTTAATTATGAAGCATTCTTTTGAATGTACTTATGCTTTTTCTTTTAAAACTCTAAATTATTTACAAAAGACACTAATAAATATTAGGAATAATGATTTACACTGATAGATTTTATGAATGCTTACAAAAAACACTAATAAATATTAAGAATAATGATTTACACTGATAGATTTTATGAACGCAACTACTATTCTTAAGTTGCAGCAATTAGAAGGATATTGTAGTTATTAAAAAAAAAAAATTTAAAAATTACAAGTCAATACAAAATTGTATTTCATACTGTGTTATTACATTTCTTCTTTCACACTCATTAAATTTATAGGATCAACTTTTGTTTTTTAGATATGAGACGTCCAAAGAAACAATTTGAATATGAGGAACAAAGGAAACAGTATAAAAAAGAATACCAGAGAGAATATAGGAAACAACAATGGCACAAAATGATAGATGCAAAAATAGATGAACAAAGGAAAAAAAGGAATGAAGCAAATAGAATAAGATATACTAGGAAAAAATTACAATCAAGTCTACAACATTCACAATCAGAAAATATAGGGGAAGGAAATATAAAATGGATAGCTTTGAACAAGAAAATGATTTCCATTGTGGTTCAAATTCAAATGTTCCAACCACAACTAATCCAAATGGATTGTTTGCAATTGACTTCAAACATATGGAAATGGTATTCCACAAACATTTAGATGTATACAAGTCCCCATCAATTTATCATACTTGTGAAGAATGTTACATCAGAATTAAAATATCTCAGACTGCTTAGGGCCCTATTTGCACTAGATGCAAACAAGAGAGATGTATGAACAGGTTTTCAAGTGCAAATAATATGAATCCAGGACAACAACCACAACAACTATCAAAACTCACGCAAGTAGAAGAAATGTTAATCACTCATATAAGCCCTATATTGCAAGTTACACATGCAAGAGGCAGTTAGTATAAATATAGAGGACACTCTATAAGCTTTCCACAATATATTGAACACATAGCAAAAAAAATCTTCATTGTATTATAGATTTACCAATCATAATAGTTCGAAGGAAAGATCAACGTGACATAAATTATCATTTCACGGTGAATAGAGATCATGTTTATAGAGCATTGCAATACAAAATAATGTATGAAATTTTTTACTCTAATGAAAATATTTTTGATCAACTTCTAACTATGCATATTGAATTAGATGCGGATACAAATGAAACTTTGATGCCTAGAAAAATGGTAGATACTGATGAAAGTGATATCATTGATCAAACTACATCAATGGCTTCTCAAACACCCAATGAACAAATATAAATGGAGTTGATTCGTGCATGGGTTAACAACCCAAATGCAAATCCAATAACATTTATTGATTGGCCAATAATAAGTGGATCTCCAATAAATGAATATGTAACATCAGGATTACTTGATAAGGCATTTCCAACTTTGTTTCCTAATGGTAAATGTGATTGGTTAGAGCCATAGACCATAAGACTAATTCATCTTCATGAATACGTAAAGCACCTATTTCGATACAAAGACAACCACTTTGCAAAACATCCATGATTTCAATAATTATATGACAATTATGATAATGAGGCATTGAGCACAAACATTTACTGCAATTTTTATGAAAAGAAACATTTGTGATATGCCAATAACTATACATGATCTACGTGAACATATGATAACTATGCCAACATCACATCTTGCAGATAGATTGATGCGATACAAAACTTCTTTAAGAGGCACAAGATCATATTGGACAAAATGTCATGTAGAATTGATAAACATGCTACATCAAATTGGTACACCTACAATATTCTATACATTGAGTGCAGTAGACTTGTATTGGCCATATTTACATGCACAATACTAGGAACATGACCAAAAAATCCACAACATGCACAACTTTGGCGAAAACAAAATGTTATCGACTACCCTCACATAGTAGCACAATGCATGCACTTACACCACTCTCATTTCAAAAACTAAATCCTTCAAAAAGGAATAAATTTTAAAGATTATTGGTCTAAATACGAGTGGCAACATAGAGGATCAACACATATACATGGATTTTTATGGATACATGGAGCGCCAAACATGGATACTATTGATTGGTCTAACATTGAACAACGAAATGCAACTAAAATATATACTTCAACTATATTGTTCACACATGGAATCCTAGACATAGTACAATTGGAAAAAATTTACAAGTACAATATCGATATGCACAAAAATTAAACATGTCAATGCAATTCTTATAACCTTCTAATACAAAAAAAAATGAACTTCCTATTGCACGCATTCCAAGATATTGCTATACATCCATGTCACAAAAATACAAGGCAACTTGCAAAAACAAATGTAGAAAAGGATTATGAGGAGATAGCAAACATTGTACAAAGACATACAATTTGTAAAAAAGGTGCATTGTCTATGAGAAAAAAAGGCAAAATGGTTTGTAGGTAATCCTTCTAACAAAAATTATATACATTATTCTCAAAAGTGCATTTTTCTAATTAATCGAAAAAATCTAATTAAATGTAAATAATATGACATATAGGTATAATACTCCATGGCCACTAAATTTGGAAGGACCAAGATTATACAAAAATTTAGAAATTGGTGAAAAAAATTGAGCCTCTTCGAAATGATGACAGAATTAACTCACACAACCAATACATTTTGCAATTATGGAGAGCAAATATAGACTGGCCAACGGTTCTTTCAAAACTTGTTGTGGTTAAATACATTGCAAAGTCTGCAACAAAAGCAGAGAGAAGCTTAGAAACGTACCAACAAATGTTAATACATCTTGCAAATGTAGAAAATCGAGATGTTCTTGTTGCAAAAGCTTCTAACTAAAACTATCATAGAAATGGATATTGGAGCACAAGAAACAAGCCATGTGTTATTAGAACTACCATTAGTGGAAAGCAGTAGAAGATTTATCAATCTAAATGTATCAACAAAAGTTTTCAAATGTGTGGTATTATGTGAAGATAATAACAATTGAAGAACAAGTACTATCTTACATTGATGCATACAAAAAAATGCCACCACACATGGAAGAAGTATCACTAATTAATTCAGCAAAATCATGGATATATAATGCTAAACGCAAAAATGAAATCAAATGGAATCCGGGGAAAACCCAACTATTGTACTAGTATTTCCTAAATTTATATCAATTCCTCCAAGAGAATCAAATAAATGGTTCAATTTTTGCTTCTTAGATTTGATGCTCTACAAACCATTCCATGACATTAGTAGAGATATTGGTGATAACAATGATTCAGTAATATCAAATTGGGAAAACCTCAACTATAATCAATGGCATGTCGAGCGAAGAAAAATTACAGAAACTACTGAAGACAATATCAATTCACAGTTAGAAGACAACAATATTATCCAAGATAATACTATAGAGCATGAGTGGAAAATCATATCAAGGTTACAACATGGTCAAATTATGCACGTTTCAGAGATAGATATTTTGGGAAAAAAAAATTTAGACAAACAGACAAATTGGTCTACATATTTCAAAAGTGAACAATACACATATGAAGCTATCAATTTCATTAACATCATGAAAAGTACTAGCTTTTCCATTTATCATAATGTAGCACAATCTACCAACTATGGAAATCTCAACAATAAACAACAGAAAGTAGTTAATATTATCCTCTCACACTACAATGCTAATCAAAAGAAATCCCCACTTTTTATGATTATTCAAGGAACAACAAGAACGAGAAAGTCATATGTTATAGGTGCAATACAAGAAGAAATTCATAAATCTTCAAGGCCAAATCAATCTCCCCTTCTTCTACTCGCACCAACTGGAGTAGCAACATTCAATATTGAAGCATCAACTATTCATTCAAAATTGAAAATTCCAATAAGAGACTTCAAAAAACTTGAAGGAACAAGATTAACACATTTCCAACAAGAATTAACACATATTAAATATATATTGATTGATGAAATGAGCTTTCTAGGTGAAAAATTGCTTGAAAACATAGATTGTCGACTTCATCAAGCTTTTCCACAAAATTCACATAAAAACTTTGCAGGTATGCCTCTTAATCAAAAATAAAACACCATATATTATTCCTTTAAATAGAATTGATTTTATATGTACAACAATTAAATTCTAATCACAAATAATTATCAACACAAAAATTTATGAATTGCTTTCAATAATATCAATGATTTTGGTTGGAGACCTTAGACAGTTACCACCTATTAATGGTAGACCAACGTATAGCAATAAAAGGTGAGCTAGAATATTGTGGGAATAATCCACAAATGTAATTAATTTAGATCACATTTACAAACAAGATGGATTAAACAATGATCAACAAATATTTCATCAATTGCTAGTAAATGTTAAAGATGCAAACCCTACTATAGATGACTGGGACCTTATAATGACAAGATCTAATACAAGACTTGATGCAACAACCAATGAAGAATTTGAAAATCGTGTTCACTTGTTTTCAACAAATGAAATTTTCACATCCACGATAGGAAAAATTATACTCATTGGCAAAACCAGTTGCACATAGCGTTCCAATAAAAAAATGGTAGCTAATAGTGTAGTAGAAGATAATGCAGATGACAAACTAGATATTGAGTTATTATTGAGTATAAATGCAAGAGTTATGTTAACATCAAATCTGTGGATACAAGCAAGACTTGTAAATGGAGCTCTCGGAATGGTTCAACGGATTGTATACAAACCAAGAACAAGACCATTAGAACCACCAACATATGTATTGGCCAAATTCGACAGTTACTCTGGAATACCTTTTGATGATGAACACCCATTATAGCTCCAATCACACTAATTCAACAAGGAAGCACAATCCAAATACCATTAAGATTAGCTTGGGCACTAACAATACATAAAGCACAAGGTCTAACTCTTCAAAAAACAACAATCGATATAGGACCAACCAAAAGAACAGGATTAACATTTGTGAGAATTTCTCGTGTCAAGCCTATACAAGGCCTCTTCATTATGCCTCCACTCACATTCGACATATATGAAAAAATGAAGATAGGAAAGCAAAATGCAAACAAAAAAACAGAAGAAAATAGGCTTAAAGCCTTAGAAATTAAATAATGTAAATTCTAAACTAATGTTTTCAATACAATCAACATTTGTAGAAATAAAATGCATTCTCCCTTATTTGAATATTATCAATTTCTACATTTATTTAATAATTAATTTTCATTCACTACAAATTAATAAAATGATTTCTCTATTCAATTACAATAAATTACAAATAAACCATTATATAAAATAATATAATAAATCAAACTATTATAACAAATAAATTTAGCTTCTAATAAATTCAATATAAATACTCCCAAGAATCCAAATGCTCCACTAAGATATCTCTTGGCGTAATTTAGATATATTATTCAATAAGATAACTAGGCTAGTTTATGGATACATGCATAATGCTTTTATCTTTACTCCATAGAAATATTAAAGATAGTTGATGCAACATGCATAACTTCATTTTTTTTTTGTGCATATATACTAGCATACCTATATTAATTAATAATATATGTAAAACACGCCAAGAGTTATCTTTATCAAGACGCATATTGACTTGAGAAAAAATGCTTACATTTTCATGAATATGAATTTGAAAAGCAATCCATTTGATTTCATTATTGTTTCTATCATTGTTTATTTCAATTTCCATATTTAAGGGTACACATTCAAATTTGAAATCATACCAACTTGTATATAACAACAATCAACAAAGAACAATAAATTTAAAATCAGAAATTTTCATCAATCATTAGATTTAGTATTGATAGTATCAAAGAACAATATCATGACAAAATGGCATTAACTAACTTAGATATATCCACTGGTTTTTTTTTAAATGTTTGAATACATTGTTAACATTATATACATTCAAGCATTTGAATGTCATGAAACCTATAGCTTTGCAATTGAATCTAATAAAGCTTTGCTCTCAGATGAATAATCAAACTTTGTTGTTTGTATGATTGTGCATTTAATCCTCTGTTCATCATTATAAGTTTCTCTTTTCACTTGAAGTTTAAATATTTATCTGTTGAAAAGGATATTTTGTATAATGTGTGAAAACTTAACATCATCTTGTTCTTCATGCTTCAAAATGTTCAATTCTTTTGTTGTAACACCCATAATTTCTTCTACCGCTTCTTCAAAAGCAGTAATCCAAGTGAATGAAGTATGGTCTTGCACTTTGCATTGAAGTATATATTTATAATCACATTCATGGAAAGTTTTATCACATCTTCCACAATACCACTGACCATTTTCATTAGTGTTTACCTTCTTTTTGTAGTGCCTATCTCCAATTTTCAAGGGGCAAGTTGTATAACAAAAATTGTCTACCTTAATGAAAGATAAGGTAGCTTTTATCACTATCCAATAAGGTTTACTAGAGTTGCCAAGGTCCTGATCCTATATTTGTGAGATACTTTTTAACATTTTTTCTTTTATTGCAAATGAGATTTCCTTTGTAATAGAATGAGAATGGAGATTCTTCCCTTCTGTATCAAACCACAATCTCAATTGGTGTGAGTCAGGAAGATCTGGATTTATAAGGAGTTGGGTTGTAGTAATTGTTCCTAGAAATTTCCCACCAAAATCACTAATTTGTGCAACCTTTATAGCAAGAATGGGGGAAGTTCCTACATTGCACATTTGTTGGAGTTGTTGACCTTCCTTATTGCAGAAATCACCCCACATTATTGATTCCACCATACAACCTGACATGTCTTTTAGTCGAAGGGTTCTTTTTTTAGTTTGTGTGGCATTCTTTCTGAATATTGTGTTTGGTGTGTCAATTGAGAGAACAACACCAATAATATCAACCAAAGAATTTATTTTCATGTTCTCAATTTCTCTTATCGATGTAAAATGGAATTGTTGTTTTGGTATACAACTATCCTCCTCCAAACACAAATCAACAATCAAATTTGTTTCTAATAAGATGTCCCATTGATTTTTTAATTGGTTGAATTTTTTTGTGCAGGTTTGAGTCTCCCTTTTGAGATGAGAAACACTTTTCCAATTTCTATGCGTTCATAAAAAATTTCTGCAACTGCATAAAAACATGTTACTCTTATTTCATCACCATCTAAATCAACCAAGTCAAAAGTAAACACTTGTCCATCTCCTTTTGCATTGTTAAAATGATGAAGTTGACCCTTTCTAGTGACTCTTGCCTTTATTAACCATATATTCTGGTATGGATTGAGTGCTACAATAGGAATGGTTCTTGTATGAGGTTAATTTTTTCTAGCAATTGGGTGCTTATATGGATTGTTGGTAGAATCCATGCCTACATCATCATCATATAAGAAAAAATAGTATTCAATAGATTTCGAACACAAAAAAAAAAATGGAAGAGTAACTAGAAACATTGATAATTTGTTGAATTTTTCATATAGCAGAAGAATTGAATGTACCATAAAACTAAATATTACACATATATTGCATTTTTGAATTTGAGACTCATGAAATCAACATTGAAGAACATATGCATGTTACATCAAATATCTTCTAATATTTTCAATGTGTTTTCCTCAACCTTTCTCTTGGCAAGTTGTCTACCATTTTTCATTTTTTCATAATGATCATATGTGAACGGTGGCATAATTCTCAATCCTTCGATGCATTTTACACGAGATATAGCTACAAATGTCAATCCCATTCTTTCTTTTGGTCCTATATCAATAGTAGCTTTTGATAGAGTCAAACCCTGTGATTTGTGAATTGTCACTGCCCAAGCCAATCTTAACAAAATTTGGATTGTCCTGCCCCTCTGTATTGATGTAATTGGAATTATCTTTGGGTTACGATTATCAAATGGTATTCCTGAATAGCTGTCAAATGCAACCATGACATATGTTGGTGGTTCTGGTGGACCAGTTCTAGGTTTGTATACAATGTTTTGTATATATCCTAAAACTCCATTGATAAGGCCTACTTGTATCAGTAGATTTGAGGTTAACATAACACTGGCATCTTTACATATCAATAATTCTAGATCCAGCTCATCATTTGAGCATTCTTCTCCTACATTGCTACTTCCTAATTTTACTGCAACACTACGTGCAACAGGATGCTTCAATGTGTATAACATTTTTTTGTTATGGTTATTAACATTTTCATTTGTGAAGAATAAATGCACACCACTGTCAAACTCTTGATTTCTTGTTGCATCTAATGTAATAGTGGTTCTTGTCATAAGCAATTTCCAATCATTGATTGTGAGGTTTGCATCTCTCAAATTTGTCAAAAGTTGACGAAATCTTTGTTGATGGATGTTTTGTCCATCTTGTCTAAATATTTTATCCAAAGTAACCACATTTTTGAATTCTTCCCATAGCAACTTAGCTTGTGTGTTGTCATATGCTGGTCTATCATTAACAGGAGGAAACTAACCCAAATCTCCAACAAAAATGATAGATATGCCTGATAGAAAATTGATAACAATTATTGTGAATACTATAGAATGTTATATTTATACAATTGTCATTTACATGAATTTTTTGTATTTCCATATAAAATAATTAATTTGGTTAATCAAATAGATATCTACCTCCAAAGTTATGATTTGTATTTTGTGGGAATGCTTGTCGGAGCCGAGAATAAATGTTTTCTAGCAAGTTTTGACCAATGAAGCTCATTTCATCAATTAGAATGTACTTGATGTTTGCTATTTCTTCTTGAAAACTTGTGAGCCTTGCTCCTTCCAATTGAGAAAAATCTTTGATTGGGATTCAAAATTTTGAATGAACTATGGATGCTCTTATGTTGAATGTTGCAACTCCAGTTGGTGCCAGTAATAGAAGAGGAGAAGGACTGGGATATGTTGCATTTTTAAGAGCTTGATTAATAGCACCAATTAGATATGACTTTCTTGTTCTTGTTGTTCCTTGAATTATCATCAACAAGGGCGATGCATTTTGATTATTATGGTAGTGTGTCATGATTATGTTGAGTGCCTTTTTTTGTTTGTCACTGAGGGTTGTGTAGTTCATAGGCTGTGGTATTTCGTCATGTATGAGACATCCATGTTCTCACATGCTACTGATGAAGTTCATTTCTTGATTTTTATACATTTCACCATGATATTCATTACACCAATCTACCTGTCTATCAAAATCTCTCCTTCCCAACATATCTATTTCAGAAACTTGTATATTTTGACCATGATGTAGTCTAGATAGTATTTCCCATTCATGCTCAGTCGTATTTCTTTGAAGAGCTTCATTGTCTTCAATTTCAGCATCACTGATGTTTTCGTTGTGTTCTTCAATTGCTATTTGTTCCACGTGCCAAGGGTTATAATGGAATGACTCCCAGTTTTGTCTTATTGAATCATCATCATGACCAATATCTATATCCACATCATGAAAAGGTTTGTACAACAATAATTTTGAATAACAAAAATCAATTCATTTATCTAACGCACGTGGAGGAATGGATAAAAACTTCGGACATGTACTCTAACAATAGTTGCTTTTTGTCTTGGCTCCCATTTGTTATCTCTCCTTATTTTAGGATTATATATCTGTGATTTGGCTGCATCCATTAGTGTAACACCTTCCATAGACAAAGGCCTTATTTTATATCCTTGGATGAAAGATGTTTTTCTTCATTATTTTCTTCATCATTTACAGTTACGATTTGAACACCTCACGTGACACATTTAGATTGATAAACCTCCTACTACTCTCTACCAATGGAAGTTCAAGTAGCATGTACATGACACACCTCTTGAGCTCCAATGTCTCTTTCTATGACAGTCTCAGTCAAAAGTCTTCTATATGCTTTTGTAGCCAAATCATTTAGATTTTCCATGTTTGCAAGTCGCATTAACATCTATTGGTATGTTTCCAAACTTTTTTCTGATTTTGCTACATGCTTTGCAATATATTTGATTACAACATGTTTGGAAAGAACAGGTTGTCAATCTATATTTTCTCTCCACAATTGCAATATGTAATGACTGTGTGAGTTTACTTTGTCATCATTCCTAGCTGGCTCAAAAAAAAATTCACCTGTTTTTGTCTTCATATAATTTGGATCCCTCCAAATTCAATGGCCAAGGAGCATTATACCTATTATGAATATGAATAAGTAATGTATGTTCATAGTTTAGAATCATATTACATTTGATTTGAATATAAATATTTTAACTTATGAAAATTGTTACATGCAAACCATTGTTCCTCCTTTTTTTTGTAGGCATGCACCCTCCCTATAGACCGTGTGTCTCTCTGCAAAATTTAGTAGCTCTTCATAGTCATGATCACCATTGATCTCTACAAGTTGTCTTGTATTTTTCAAACATGGATGTTGAGGAAAATTTTGGAATGCCTACAATTTGATATACAAATAAATTGATTAGTTATGTGGTAAACTACAAATCATTTATGACATATATGATATGCATATGTTGTACTATTTTGAACATTCCTGGATTTTTTGCTGATGTGGATCTTGTCTAGGATTCCATGCTTGAACAATAGAATGGAAATATCTTTATGCACTTTTTCGTTGCTCTTGATTTGACCAATCCAAGTTGTCCATATTTGGTGCTCTATGTATCCAAATGAATCCATGCACATGTGGTGAGCCCCTATGTTGCCACTCATATCTAGACCAAAAATCCCAAATTTTCATTACTTTTTCTAGTATTTATGTTCTGAACATTGAATGTCTTAAATGTATGTACTATGTGACTATATGAGCATAGTCAATAACATTTTTTTTTAACCATATTTGAGCCTCTGGTGGAGTAGTTGGCGATGTTCCTGGCATTAGTGCATGCAAATCAGGCCAATACAAATTTGTTGCACTCAAAGTGAAGAATATTGTAGGAGAGCCTATTTGATGAAGCATGTCAATCAATTATGCATGACATTGTGTCCAGTATGACTGTGTACCCCTCAATGTTGTTCCAAATCGCATTAACCTAACAACTAGATGGGATTGTGGCATGTTTTGCATATGCTGATGCAACTCGTTGATGGTGATTGACATGTCTTGAAAGCTTCTTTTGACAAATACAATTGAAGAATTTTGTGCACGGTGTCTCATTATCATGTTCATCATAAAATATCAAAATCTTGGATGTCGACCAAAATGATGGTCCCTATAACACAATAAATGCTTAACAAATTCATGCAGATGCACTCTCCTCATTCGTGGTTCTAACCAATCACATTTACCATTAGGGAGCAATGTTGGGAATGCCATATCAAGTAATCTTGGAGTGACATATTCAATGATAGGAGATGAACAAATTTCTAGCCAATCAATCAATGTTACTGAATTTGCATTAGGGTTATTAACCCATGCCTAAATAAATTCCATTTCTCTTTGAGCATTAGGTGGCATAGAAGCCATTGATGTAGTGTGCTCAATTATATTTCCTTGATCCATTTCCATGATTGGACCCACAAATACAATTTCATTTGAATCAAAATCAAATTCCATATGCATTGTTTGTAATTTGTTGAATATATTTTCATCAAAATTTCCTATGAGATCATTTAGAGCATTTTCATTGATTTTGACATCTGAATAAAACTTGTCATGCTCTACTTTGTATTTTAATGCCTTATACACATGATCCCTATTGACTATGAAGTTATAATTTGTGCCACGTTGATCCCTTCTTCGAATAATGATGATTGACAACTCTCTTATTGAATGTGGCAAAACATTTGAAACATATTCCACATTTTGTTGAAAACTTATTGTGTGTCCTCTGTATTTATACTGACCACCGACTGCATGGGTAACTTGTAATATTGGGTTAACATGTGCAATTAAAATTTCTTCTACTTGAGTCAATTTCACAAGCTCTTCTAGTTGTGGCCCAGGATCCATATTATTTAAAGTTGAAAATCTATGATTCCCTTTCTCTTGACGACATCTATTACAAACAACACCTTCAGAGGTGTAAAATACTTTCATTCCTAGGTAGCATTCTTGACAGATATAACACATGCCTGGTGTTGTCAAGTTATCTAATTGATGTCGAAATTGTATTTGATTTTTTTTGAAATCATTGTGAAGCGTTCCATTTGGGTTTTGTATGTTTCCTTGTACACCTACATTTATCTCATCTTGTACTGTGACTTCTGCCCTTTGTCTAACATAGCTTTCTCTTTTAGCTTCATTGTGTCTTTTTCTCTGTTCTTCCCTTTCAACATCTACCATTTGTTCCTGTTGTCGTCTTCTATATTCTTTTTGATATTGTTTTCTTTGCTCCTTTGATTCAAAATTCAATCTCAGTCAAATCATATCTAGAAAATAATTGAAGTTGGATTTGTAAAATTGATGTTTTTCAATGGTAAATCTACTTTTCTTTTAAATGAATTTCATTTAATATCAAAGACTATTGGAATTGAAAGGTTTTAAATAGAATACAAATTTACACGACTATTACATAAGAAGTATAGTTGAAGCATAATTAGACAAAGAAATTTCATCACAAAGAAGAAAAATGAAACCTTTATTGTGTTTTGGATATTGGTCCTTGAATAAATGCACTCATTATTGTCATCTTGTGACTCTTTATATATCAAGTAGGGCATGTACATCCAAAATATATGAACAATCTTTTGCAAAAGTAGACATCAAAGTCTATATGAAAATATTGTTCATAAGACTAAGTCAATCGTGGTTGCCACCTACATACAACACGTATGAACAATTTTTTTACAAAATAGACATGAAATTCTACATCAAAATGTTGTTCATAAGAGTGAACCAACCATGGAACAACCCTCTATATGCTTCACATGTGTCTACCCTAATTATCATACAAGTACAAAATAAATTCTTCAATAGCGCTTTTGGCAACTCTTGGTTCCTCATATTGCTCGACATAATAAAGTTCTCTTAAAACCAGAGAATCCTGCAACTTTCTTGCATGTTGTATGTAATTTGTGGGTAATTTCTTCCATATCATCAATCTCTTGTCATTCTACTCCACGTGCAAGCAATGCAGCATCATGGAGTTCTCTAATGATTTATTTTGAATGGGCTTCAATTGATGTGTACAACTTGTCTATCGGACTTGGCACATGTGTGTTTGAATTTGTTGACTCCTCATGGGCTTCTAGCTATTGGACTGATGGTTCGCTGGAAGGAGATTCATTGTGGGTAGCCATTATCTAAACAATAAATGAAACTCATAAATGAGTAACAAGTTATCAAGATATGTAGGATTCTAAGTTGTAGAATTTTTTTTGTATGATTTTCAATTGAATTTTCAAAGCTTACAAGACTACAAAGAGAAGTGTAAGCAAGTTGTTGGTATCAAATTTCTTTTAATGTAGGAGGTTGGTGAGTTATAGATAGAGATGGTAGCAGTGGTACTAATGTTCAGAAAGCTTCATAAGATAATTAATAGTCATAGAAATTTTGAACAGAATTGCAATGTCAAAACTTTTGCTAGCAATATTTAATAAATAGTCAACTTTAGTGTCACAAGAGTACATGTAGTCTAATTGCAGACCTAGAACCAAAGGTTGACCAACCTCACTTCTTATACTTGGAATTACAGTTACACATAAGTACTTTATTTATCAATAACCTTTGCATAAATATTTTCTTTATTGTCAACATTTGCATAAGGGTTTTCTTTAGGATGTTAGAGGTGTTTAATCCTCAGATTCGTCGAAACTTATTATAATTATTTTAGGAGGAGATTGCACATGTAGGTTCTCCTCATCGTTCTTTCATCTCTTTATTGGAATATTACTACTACCTTCACTCAGTATTTGATGGGTTTGAGGCAATTTCCTGTCCAAGTCTACTTGTATGCTACCAGCTGCTTTCTCGGACCACTTGATTTTTTCCTTCACGTCACGAATCCTTTGCATAGCATGGGAAAAGCTCTCATTGTCCTTCAACCAGGCTTCACCATCCACGTTCATCCCCTCTATAGACTTGGTCAATGCTTCTCACTCCTTCTTACATTGTAAATAGCGGGCATTCCCTGCTATTGACTTACGAGTAGTTTGTTTAGTTTGTACCATGTCTGGCATAGAAGGTTTGACATTAGTATTACAAGTGTCAAAAATCCTCTGCAATTCAATGTGTCTAGAAAATTAACATGATCATTTGGTCTTCACAATGATGAGAAAAAATGAACATGATCATTGCACATCTCCTTTATCAGTATTGTCTTCGTAACCTCCACCCACCAAAATGGTGGTTATGAAGACAATATGGATAATGGAGATGTCAAAGGTTGGCTCCTTTCTTCTTTATGTACAACATTAACAATTCTGAAGCCATGATTTTAGTGGCTACAAGGGATACTCCATCACCTCAATAAATCATTATAGACATTAGATACCAAGTACTAACTCCACATCATAGCTTTGGCAATAAATTAAACATCAAGATTCAAGAGCTTTTGCAATAACTAAAACATCAAGATTCAAGACCTTTGTGAAGAAGAAGACAAAGCTTGGCAGATAGGAATCTAAGGGTTGAAGGCACAATCCAACCACCTCTTAGGTAATGGGAAAATTATAATAGGGGAGAAAAGTATTAAAGATGAATACATGTGTTAACTATCTGAGGTAACCAATTTAAAAAGACCAATACAAATATGTAGATAATCTCAACAGGGATGCCAACAGAGGAATACCATGCATGCAAGTAATTGAAATTAGAATGCCTTGAAATGGGCTAGAAGAATTTTTATGTTTAAATAAAGTTGAGTCCTTCTAGCGAGACTTCATAGCTTTTTGTCAGCAGAATATGAGAAAGACCAAAAAGAAAAATGAAAACAGCTGAAGAAACCAAGCAGGCTTATAAAAATTAAATTTGTTTGAACAAACGTAACATCAAATTGCACATTTACGAGGAAAAACAATAAACCAAAAAATTTGATAATTGGTTTATTGTGTAATGTCAACGGGTGTCTTAATGGTTCAATGAAAATTAAGATGCCTATGCGAACACTTAAACTCATGTTTCAAGCATGTAGAATGTGACATGCTTGGATTTGATTAGATTTGATTAGATAGTTTGACCAAGACACCAAAAAGCATTAAGACATAAAGTTTGGCCTACAAAGTCTTTTCTCACAAATCATACAATATTACGTTTAGATATCCTTTTGAAGGTGCCTATTTTTAATCAAAGGAACCTTAACCCAAGATGAAGCTTAACCCTACCCATAAAGCTATTGTGAACCCTAATCATAAGTCTCTTTCTATTTGAACCCTAATCGTAACCGTCTTTGAATCTAGTTCAAATTACTGGATCATTGACAAGGACAAATTCCCTAGAAGAGTGCCTTTCAAGTTTGAAAAAGTGTAGATGGAAATCCCAAACTTCAAAATAGTTGTCACTGACTCCTAGCTCACCCAAATAGTTGATCATCGCACTAAGTTGTGCATGTTCAACAAAAAGTTAAAATTCATAAAACTCAGACTGAAAGAGTGGAATATCCAAGTCTTTAGAAATCTTTTCAAAGAAAGGATTTCCTTGAAAGTAAAATGGCTAAGATCCAAAAAGGCCTCTCAAATGATTTTTCTTATATCCTAATAGAAGAAGAGAGGAATCTCATAGTTCAATTGGATGATGTCTATAGTTTTGAATAAATCTATTGGAGACAAAAATCAAGGATCAAATGACTTAAATAAGGTGTAAAACCAAGTTTTTTTATTTAACATGCAAAATAAGAAGGCAAAGAATCATAATATGAAGATTGAATATGCTTATGGATAAAATTCTATGATCCTAACACCATCAAGGCTTCCTTGGTTTCCTCTTGGGAAAACATGCTCAATAGAGAACTCAAAATATAGAATGATAAAATAAGAGAGAGATACACCATTTATGTATATTAAGGCTACAATATTGAACTCTCTTTTTCATCCAATCAAGAAAAATATTCATTAATGTTGGTGGTAGATTCATATTTAGTCTTTAAAATAAACATTATAACTTCAAAATATGATGATATGTGATTGTGTTTATGAATTTCTCTGGATACATCTTTAATGTTATGTGTTTGTGTTTATAATTTTACCAATTCCTTTTATGTTTAGCCTATTCATGTTCTAATTCAAGTTTAATGGTTAATTGTATGTAACTTTCATTGGATTATTCAAATTTGTACACTATATGCTTATACTATTACTATTGTTGTTTGCCATTTTTCTCAATATTTGGTATTAGAAAATGAGAGGTATGAATTCTTAAAAGTGTTGTAAGCATGGAGAGAAAAAATTGGATGAAGGTATGGGCATTGTGTGAATGCTTTAGAAACTTCAAGAAAATATGGTGCCCCTAGGGAAAGGTGGGATTTCCTTTCAAAATACAATTCTTCTAAATTCTAGCACTTGGCCATTTAACATACATTGTTTTATGTGAGTAGGAACAATATGAACCAAGTCATTAAAATGCACTATCGAGACTATCTATTTTATGTGTAATCAACTATTCTATTCTATTTTACCTTTCAACTGAGGTTCATAGTTCAAGCATAACAAAATTCAACACAATTACTGAAGATACATGTCATTTTTTGATATGGATTTGGGCATAAATACTTGTACTTAGAGCCTCAATGAAATGCCAACTGAAAGAGTGCAAAATATGCTTTCTATAGAGCTCTACAAATAGATAGAATTTCAACTTGAGTCTTATGCAACCAATTTCAAAACAGTAAAATTTTCATGGTTGTAGAAAGAGAAGTTTACCTGTGCTTGATGTATCTCTAAAGATGTAGCTAGTTCGAGTATTTGGGGATGACTTCCCCCTTATTGAAGTAAAAATTAATTATCCCCTCTGCTAGTCAAAAGAGGCCTTTATAGTTTTTACTACAAAAGGAAGAAATCAAATATTATTATCTTTTTCTATTATTATTTTTATGTGTGCATAATTATGATTATATCTATCTAGCAGCATTGCCTTCCATTGCATATATTTACACATGGGTGCAAGAATAGCTTACACTTTATTAAATGAGGTATTTACAATTAGCACTATTTAAGTAAAGTAAGAATTGACTCATATTCAACAAAATTATTTTCATAAGAGTTGATAAAGAAGTTTAGATTACATGTAGATTATTATTTATATCAATATTATAGTTGGGTTGTATAGAGTAAGGAGTAGAACTACTACATGTTATCAAGTAATGGAAAAGGAAGATTATTATGGTATATGATAATCTTTTTAATGAAGTTGTAGACATAATTTATTTTCATAAGTTTGTATTTAGAGACTAATATTGATGTAAGATTATGATAAAATATGAATCATTAGAAGAGAACTAAAAATATAGAATGATAAAAGAAGAGAGAGATACACCATTTATGTATATTAAGGCTACAATATTGAATTCTTTTTTTCATCCAATCAAGAAAAATATTCATTAATGTTGGTGGTAGATTCATATTTAGTCTTCACAATAAACATTATAACTTAAAAAATATGATGATATGTGATTGTGTTTATGAGTTTCTCTGCATACATCTAATGTTATGTGTTTATGTTTATAATTTTACCAATTCCTTTTATGTTTAGCCTATCCATGTTCTAATTCAAGTTTAATGGTTAATCATATGTAACTTTCATTGGATTGTTCAAATTTGTACACTACATGCTTATACTATTACTATTGTTGTTTGCCATTTTTCTCAACATTTGGTATTAGAAAATGAGAGAGGTATGAATTCTTAAACATGCAAGAATCAGGGACTACCTATAAACAATTTGAATGCAATTGGAACCGTTCGATGCTGAGTAACCCAAAATATGTCAGACTTTTGTGAATGGTACAACCCTAGGTCTACAATGACAGGTTTAGCTCTTTGATACCTGCACAACCAAAATACTGAGCTTGAATTAAAATACGTATCTATTAGATGAAGTGACATATATGCTGACATCAAAAGTTAACAAAATCTAATGATTATCTCGTGTTGGAATTCATTACCACCCCATATCTCTTTTCACTTTTGTTAGCTCAACTTAACGACTTGACTTAGGATTAAGGGAGATTCATAATTCCAACACTGATATAATAGGCCTCCAAAGGTGCTTCTTTGCGCCATCCATTTTTCTTTATAGATATACAATTAGGAGTGTATTTTTTGAAGTACCAAAGATTCATTTTTTCTTAATATGAAATCAAAACATTAGAATAAAGAACAAATCATAAGTGTGATCCTATCCCAAACGCTCAAAAACTTAGTTCTTACTCATCAAAAATCTTTTGACACCAAATCCAATTTTAAATCTAATTAGAATTTTATTGTAACATTACAGTGACCAAAATGCACATCACATCAATTTCAAAAGCCAACCAACCTCCTCACCTTTCCCAATCATTAAATATTTGTTTATAACTCTTAAAAAATCTAAAGCATGAATTATATCCCTAAAATATATGTAGGTGTACTCTTATTCTATTAAGAAATTGAGGGAACTCACAGAAAAGCAAAATGCAAAAAAACAAAAGAAAATAGGCTTAAAGCCATAGAAATTGAATTATGTAAATTCTAAACTAATGTTTTCAATACAATCAACATATGTAGAAATAAAATGCATTCTCCCTTATTTGAATATTATCAATTTCTACATTTATTTAATAATTAATTTTCATTCACTACAAATTAATAAAATGATTTCTCTATTCAATTACAATAAATTACAAATAAACCAAATCTAATGATTAAATTAGAATACAAAAGAACAAATCGGAGTATTGAATAAGTTGATGAAAATAGGCACCTCAAGAAAATTGAATAAGCCAATTAATATATATTATATTATATTAATTTATTGTATTGTATTAGTTTTAAGTGGATTATTTATATATTATATATATATAATACGCCAATTTTCTTGAGGTGCCTATTTACTAGTGTTAAAAGAGGTTTTCCTTTAACATTTCTCCTTCTTCAATTCCCAAAATTGATTATTTACTTGCCATTAAAAATTCCATTCACTCTCTCCTTGAGTATGTAGCTGATGAGGTTAGGAAAGATTGTGCTTTATTGCTCATACATGAAAACCCCTAAATTATAATGTCTCTAAAGAGGATTTCTTGGCTTTCAAACAAATCACTAAAAATAATGACATCATTATTGTTAAAGCTGAAAAAGGGAACACTACTATTATCCTCAATAAGAAAGATTACATCAACAAAATATTGGACCACCTATCAAATAGTGGTAGCTATAAATTCATAACCAATAATCTTATTTCTAAGATTATCAACACGATCAAAAAAATCATTGTCTTCTCATCCTTTCATAACCTTACAAAGAAGCACCTTGAGCCTAATAAGGATATCACCCTTCGTATCTATGGTGCTCCTAAAATCCACAAACTAGGCATCCCTCTTAGACCCATTGCTGACACATCTAATTCCCCCACCTATAAACTTGTTTCCTTCCTCACTTCTTTGATCACCCCTCTAATTGGTAAGGTTGATTCCTTCATCAAGGACTTTATCAATTTTGTAAATTTTATGCAAGACAAAATCATTGATATTTAATGATACTTTGGTTAGCTTTCATGTGGTGGACCTCTTTTCACCAAAGTTCTAGTTCATGATTTTGTGCTCTTTAGGTACAAAAATAATGATGAGATTGATTTTCTATTCAAATTACCTTCTTCACTTTCTAGGATGTGTTTTATGAGCAATCTATGGATTTTGCCATGGGCTCCCTCCTATCCCTTGTCATTACCAACCTTTACATGGAATACTTTAAGGATCTAACCCTAAACTCCTTCCCCATCAAGCCCAGATGGTGTAAGCAATATGTTGATGACACAAATGTGTATTGTCCTCATGGCATTGATCAACTAAAAATTTCCCATTCCCACTTAAATAGCTTAGTTGATTTCATTCAATTCACTAAAGAACTTGAGTTCAACAACCAACTTCCCTTCCTAGACATCCTCATCCTTAGAAAAGTTGGCTCTCTTGGTCACCAATTCTATAGGCAAGCCACACACAATTATTTGTACCTCCATGCAACTTATCACCATAATTTGAGCCAAAAAGGTGGTATCCTTAAGATATCAACCACTTGAGCTTATAGGATTTGTGATAACGTGCATATTGACCAATAGCTCTCCCATGTTTTCCATTTCTTAAAGATGAATAGCTATAGCAATAGGAGCAATTTTAGATTTCTCTCCCTCACCAAGACTCTTGTGCATTCTAAGCCTAAGCCTTTGACTCCTGATGCCCCTGAATTTTCTATCCTCCCTTTTGTTGGAGGCCTTTCTAATAAGATATAAAAAAATTTACACAAGAAAGGCCTCATTTGCTCCTTTAAACCAGTCTCCACTACCAAAAATTTCATCGTGTCTATCAAATATTATATGTGGTTGGAGATCCATCTTGGTGTCTATAATGTTTTTTCTCATGTGGTACTCCTTATATTTGGGAAATAGACATATCTATCAACACTAGTATTAAAGAGTATAGTGTTGGCATTAGGCATGACAACATTGTTAAATGTGCCCCAATTGAGCACTCACTTAACACCAACCATCACATTTTCTGAGATAATACGTAAGCCTTAATCAAGGAAGATAGCTTTTCAAAAGAAAGCTACATGAGGCTATCCCTATAAGAGGTCACCCCAAAAATCTCAATCAGGACAAGGGTTGGCACCTTAGTACATCTTGGAATTAGTTATTAACCTTTATCTTTGACCACCTAAATCCTTCTTGATCTTCCCCCACCTCCTTTCTTCTTCTCCCTCACCTTTTTTTCCTTCCCCTTTGTTCCCTAAACTACTTTTTATTTTTTCTTTAAATCACCCTTTTCTTTCATCCTTGCCCCCAGGACCCCCTCTTATGTCTCTTCAAGCCCCTTTTGCTTCATATTACCTTCTACATCTTTCTCCCCACCTCCTCCCATGCCCCTATTTTATTAACACCCCACACCACCCAACCCTTCTTACTAGTGGTAGTATCTTATCTCTTTCCTTTGTATTAGCCCTCTTCTTCCTTTATTAATTTTTTCTCTTACCCTTTTGGATTCTCCTCTTATACCATTGTTTCATCATCACCCAACACCCCCTCACCCTTCTTGTTGGGTGCTATCTTATCTCTTGCATTTGTGTTGGCCCTCTTCTACTTTCATATTTATCTCTTATGCTCGCAAGTTTTTGTTTCTTAGCTCAATTTGTGGTATCTTATTCTCAACCCTTTATCTCCTAAAACCTCATCTCTAATTGATGTAGGAGCATCCATGGTTGTAAAGCAATCCTATGTCAACCAAAAATAGTTATTTTATTGCATTGCATTCAGTACTAGTTTTAGTATTTCATTCCAAATTTTACTGCATCGTTATTTCTTATCTCATGGAGAAAAATATAGCATCTACACATCAACATCTATCACATATCCAGATTTCACATCATTTTTAGTTGCCTATCGAAAGTTATAGCTCTTAGAATTTCACTGTTTTTACTAGTCAGAGCATTTGGGGTCGAACTAGTCTAGTTTCTTAGTGCAGACCTATTCCATATCATGTGAATCCTATGGTACATCATACAAGCATCTTGGGTTCATTGGGACCTATCCTGGAGATTCACATGTTACTTCTTTTCACATGGGTTATCTTTCCATATCTTAAGGCCAACTTTCATATGTGTTCCTTCATCGGGTTTATGAACCCTTGTGGCCAACACAAACCTTTATTCAAGTTTGAGGAGCATATTTATAATCATTTGTAATCATTTAGGATGTAGTCAATTATAAGTTAGTAGTTCATAATTAGTTAGATTTTGCATTTTTATAATAACCCTTTGGGGCATGTAATAAGGCCAGTTGGCCAACTGTATTATTGAATGCCCTTAAGGCAGGCATGTGAGCCTTGTATATTCACCCTTGAGGCCTATGTTGCATGTAAGATTATCAATTTAATAAAGGTTCATGTTCACATATCATTTTGTTGTGTTGTTTCCGCTATGTTGACTCATTGCTACATAGTTCAAACTATTCCTTTTGGAACCCTCCTACCTTGACTGCACCAAGCAGTATCAGAGTGAGTTTTTTATTCCTAAAGGTATTCCTTGAGGTGAACAAATCACTGACCTGAGGTAGACTACATTTATTTTCAACCAATCACTGATTGTGAATCAGTTGAAACCCTTGTAGCTAGATCATTGAATTAAGGAAGTTTCACTGAATTTGAGGGGAGATATGCCACCAAGGAGAGCACCTACTATGGAAAATGTTGCTAGAAGAATGGATGATATGTTTGAGATGATGTGCAAGATGCAAGTTAGGTTAGATGTTGTAGAAGAGGTCCAAAGGCGAGGTCTAAACCCTAAGCAGAATGATGAAAGTGATGATGAAACGAAACATGTGAATCAATCTGTAGAAGCCCTAGGCGAAGAAGAAGAATCAGATCAGATCAAGATGTTGAAAGCGATCTCAAAGATTGGCAAGTGACCTAGAGTTGAAATTCAAAATTACACGAGAAATTTGAATCCTGGAGAATTGATCAATTGAATTGATGAAATGGAAGAGTACTTTGAATATGAAGAAATTGAAGATCCAAAAAGAGTTAGATTTGCGAAAACTAAGTTGAAAGGACATGTTGCATTATGGTGGAAACAAGTTCAATTGGACCGAAGTAGGATAGGAAAGGAAAGAATCATAAAATGGGATAGAATGGTGACAAAATTGAAGAACCAATTCATACCAATAGATTATGAATGTGAATTGTTGAAAAGATTGCAGAATCTAAGGCAAAAGAAAAGATCTGTGAAGGAGTATATTGAAGAATTCTACAAGATGATAATCAGAACTGGTCATGGAGAAGTAAGAAAATAAAAGGTTGCAATATACATCAATGGATTGAGAATGAGCATTCAAGAAGAATTGAGCTATTGAAGAAGCATACCAATTTGCATTGAAAGTGGAAGAGAAGTTGAACAAGAAGTTTGATCAAAGAAAGAGAAATGCAAGAGGAAGATTCCAAAAGAATGGACCCCAGTCTGGAGAAAGAAGACCTTATGTGGAGCAGAAAAAATATGTAAAACACTACTGGAGTGAAGAGAAGGATACTAATTGATACCATAGAAGTAGAGAAGATAGAAATTTCTACCACAATGGTAGAGGAGGTCATAATTCTTATCGTAACGATGGATTCCAGAGAGATGAAGGAATATTTGGGAGAAAACCATTTAGAGGAACCTATTTCAAGTGTGGAGGTGAAGGACATAGAGCATTTGAGTTTCATTGAGGAAGTGCCAGAAAGAAACTTGAGTATACCAGAAGAGCAACCTATGTGGATCAAGAACGTGTTGGATCCCCTAATTCAGTTGGGAAATCAGAGAAAGGAAAATCATTAGTAATGAGGAGAGCTTTGATGCATGAAGAAGTGACTAAGGAACCACCACAAAGGAAGAGTCTATTCAAAACTAGATGTAAGTCTAGAGGAAAGGTATGTAAAGTTATCATTGTTAGTGGTATTACTAATAATCTAGTTTTAGAGGAGATGGTGACCAAATTGAATTTGGAGAGATTGAAACATCTGAACCCTTATAGGATAGCATGGATTCAAGATGATCATAAGATATTGGTGAATGAGCAATGTTTAGTGAAATTTCATATCATATCATATAGGGATGAAGTAATGTGTGATATTATTCCTATGGATGCATGCCATTTAATATTAGGAAGACCATGGCAACATGATAAGAAATCTGTTCATGATGGGAGAAGGAATACTTATACTATGACATCAAATGGAAAGAGAATTAAGTTGATACTTTTAGAGGAAGAGGAGAAGACTAAATTTTTTTGCACTTCCAGACTTTGTTTGGTAGATGGAAGGAAATTTCTTAATGGATTAAAGCATGAGAACATGTGTTTTGCATTGATTCCAAAAAAGGGGGATAGTTCAGAGATAGCAAGAGATAAAGATCCACCATAGATAGAAGTTGTAGAACTGCTAACAGAATATGAATACATCATGTCAAAGAATGTATCAGAAGGACTTCTATTGATCTAGAGTATCAATCATCATATAGATCTTATACTGGGAGCTAGTTTTCTGAACAAGGCAGCACATAGAATGACACTAATAGAGAATGTAGAATTGAACCAGTAGATTCAAGAGCTATTGAGGAAAGAATTAATCAGAGAAATTTTGAGCCCATTTGCGGTACCTACTGTACTTGTAGCAAAGAAAGATGGAGAGTGGAGAATGTGTACTGATTCAAGAACAATCAATAAGATCACTATCAAGTATTGATTCCCATTACTGAGGATGGATGACATTATGAATTGTTTCAGTGGAGTAAATTATTTTGCAAAGATTGACCTAAAGAGTGGATATCATCAGATTAGGATCAGAGAAGGAGATGAATGGAATACTACATTTAAGACTAATGGGGGATTGTATGAGTGGTTAGTGATGCCTTTTGGATTGACCAATGTATTGAGCACGTTCATGAGGTTGATGAATAAGGTATTGAAGAAATTCTTTGGTAAGTTTGACATTGTTTACTTGGATGATATTCTGATTTTCAATAATACTAGAGAAGAACATTTGTGGCACATTCAACAAGTATTACAGAGGTTGAGAGAAGAGAAGTTGTTGATTAATGTCAAGAAGTGTAGTTTCATGAAGATAGAGAACTGGTATACTTGGGATTTGTTATTTCTATTGAAGGATTGAAGATGGACCCTAAGAAAGTGAAAGCAATTATAGATTGGCCTACATCGGTAAACATTGGAGAGGTGAGCTCATTCCATCAAAATGGTCATTACATTATAAAATGGTTTAACAACCAAAGCTGTTGCAATGGATGCTAACGGTCATCTATAGTCTTGCACATTCAACAAGTATTACAGAGGTTGAGAGAAGAGAAATTGTTGATTAATGTCAAGAAGTGTAGTTTCATGAAGATAGAGAACTGGTATACTTGGGATTTGTTATTTCTATTGAAGGATTGAAGATGGACCCTGAGAAAGTGAAAGCAATTATAGATTGGCCTACATCGGTAAACATTGGAGAGGTGAGCTCATTCCATCAAAATATTCATTACATTATAAAATGGTTTAACAACCAAAGCTGTTGCAATGGATGCTAATGGTCATCTACAGTCTGCTACGATGGGGAAGGTTTCACCTAGGCTAATTACATTTGCTGCAGCCTCTCAAGGAGGGATTTTTGGTCCTCAAAGTAATGAAATTTGCCACAGGGAGAAGGTCGATCTGGTTCTTCCAGCGAAGGGCAGTTTGAAGAACTCTAGCAAGAGTGGTGGTGAGGTTTGTGCGGATGGTGGTGACTCCTCTGCACAACTCAGATAGGATAAGAAGCAATCTTATGCTTCTGCCAGCAAGGGAGATGGTCCAAGCAACCCTGGAACTAGCGTCAAGAAGAGAGCCGGCGGATACCGGTTAGGTATTGCTACAGACGCCCATGTAGGGTCTCACCTTTTGGCGCTAGGCAAGTTAGGGAAGGTTGTTTCGGTGTCGATTTCTTTGTAGGATGAACTCAGAGATGAGGTAACTCAAAATGTTAAAGTTTTTACAGAACTAGGATTGATTGGACACTTCAGGGGTTTTTGGCCACGCTTGTGTGACCTCCATAAATGGATTTCCAAACACTGGGAAACCTTGTGGATGGTTGTATTCAAATATACCCAGTTGCTAGATGTTATTTTATTGTCATTTTTGAATCTGTAAATGATAGAAACAAAGTTCTGTGTGATTTTTTCTGGAGTTGGGAGGATAAATTTGCTTTGTCTTTGAAGCCATGGCATCCGAATTTTAATCCTGCAACATAAACTTTTGATAAAGTGCATCTATGGGTGAGACTTCCAAACTTTCCTCTTCATTTTTGGTTTGAGTCTTATCTGGAGGCTATAGGAAACTCTTTAGGAAATTTTTGATTGATGACGACTCCTCAAATCTTATGCATTCTACTTACGCTCGGATTTTGGTGGAGATGGAAGTTTCAAAGACTCCCAGAAGAGATTTCAATTAACACTTCCAATGTTGGGTGCAACCCTTGGATTATTAAGGGGTCCCTTTTCGATGCAGAAGATGCTTTCAAACTGGGCATCTTGTTGTGCAATGTGCAAAGACCAAACTGCCTAAATCAACTACTTGGTGGCAGGACGTATCACATTGTCATTATGTGGTGGATAAATTAAGGGAAAAGAAGGAAGAGCAGGGCAAGAGCTATTCTTAGTTTGTGGGTAACTTGGAACCACACCAGTCAAATAGGGCCTTAGATTAGATGGGGGGGTCGAGGCATGTTGAGGTGCCTACTTCGAACTGTGCTAATACAGTGAGTGTGGATGAAGTTGTGGCTATACAAAATCATTGTGGTGTTAAAAATCCAGAGTGCAGGGAGAAATCAAGGTTGATGAGGGTCCAAGATCAAGGGGTGGTGAATGGAACCTTAGAGGGTCAGTGTAAGCAAGTCATGTGTGGAGATCATGGAGAGGCTTGGACACAACATGACACATCTAATGGATGGCAGAAGGAGACTGCAAGGATGTAGGAGGGTTGGTTTGTTGTGAAGGGGAAGAGAGATAAGAAGGGAAAGAAGGAAACCTTTGACATGGTCTTTCAATCACAGAAAAAGGGAGGAACCAAGGGTAAAGGTCACGTGTGAACTGATTGATGTAATTGCTATGGGGTTTGTGGTTTGTTGTTATGGTATTTGGTCTTACTACGGGTTTCCTTTCTTGGGGGAGATGGTTCCCCTTGTTACCATCCTTGTTTAGGGGCGGGATAAATCCCAGGCTAACAAGAATAAAATAAAATCCTATTACCGACAAAAAAAAAAACTAGTAATCGCATCTTGGTTTGAAATGAGTACGTGAAAGTGTGGAAGGTCAATTAGGAAGAAAATTGAGTTTTTTTTTTGCATAAATTTGCACAAAATGTGAGGTCAATTAGTAGGTCATTTAGTAAATGATGTTATTTGTGCAACAAAAGTTCCAATGGAGAAGTGATAGCTTCAAATCAAGTATGCATCCATTTATAGGAATCCAAACATGATTGGAACAAAACCTTTGAATTGGGAAGATAATCAAGTTTCATTACCAAGAGAGTCATGTATGTTTTCAATAGAGAGAGAGGGAGATATAGGGATAGAAATAGGGAGAGACAGAGATGGGAAGAGCGTGCAAGAGAGGGGGTAAAGATATAGAGATGGAGATGTAGATGGATATGGATATAGATAAGAAGAGGGGTATGGAGAGGAAGGAGAGGGATAGATAGAAATGGAAGAGATACATATAGAGATGGAGAGAGAGGGAGATAGAAAGATAAATACATAAATATGAATTGATATATAGAGTGAAGTAGAGAGAGGAAGAGGTATAGGGGTAGGGAGAGTTGGAGAGATAACGGGATAGGAATAGAGGAATATATAGAAGAAGAAATATGGAGAGATAGAGGTAGAGAGGAAAAGAGATATAGATATAGAGGCCTAGGAAGAGGGAAAGAGGGAGAGAGAGAGGGAGAGAGAGAGAGAGGGAGAGAGAGAGAGGGAGGAGACAAATAAACAATGAGATAAAGAGATGTAGAGATAGAGATAGAGATATAGAGATAAAGAGTGAGTGATAGAGAGGAAGAGATAGATGGATATAGAGGGAGAGGGAGAGAGATATATATAGACATATAAATGGTGAGATAGAGTGATAGAGAGATATAAGGAGTTATAGAGAGGGCGGGAGGGAGAGAGAGAGAGATAGAGAAAAATAGAGAGAAGTAGAGGTAAAAAAATAGTGATAGAGAGAGGGAGATAGAAATAGGGGGAGATAGAGGGAGAGAAAGATATATGGGAAGAGAAAGAGAAATATATAGATATATTGGAAGAGAAATTGGAGAGAGGTAAAGATAAAGAGATAGATAGAGGATAAGGAAGGAGTGAGAGAGGGAGAGATGGGTAGAGAAATGAAGAGAAGAGAGAGAAATAGAGAGAAATAGAAAGAGGGAGTGATAGGTAGAGAGGAAGATAAAGGATCAAGAGACATGGATAGAATGATGGAGAGATGGGAAGATAGAGATAAAGGGGGAACGAGTAAGAGATAACTTGAAGATGATAGAGACAAGTGATGGAGAGAGGGAGATATATAGATGTAGAGGTAAGGAGGGTAAAATAGGGAGTGTGTGTGTGTGTGTGAATGAGAGAGAGATATAGAGATAAATATATGGAGGGAGAAATAGGGAGTGAGATAGAGAGATATATGGAGATAGAGATGGAGAGGGATATACATATATATGTATATATATATAGAGAGAGAGAGAGGATAGAGAAGTAGAGAGATATAGAAAGAGGGAGTGATAGGGAGAGAGGGAGAGAGAGATATAAAGATAGAAAGAGAGAGAGAGATAGAGATACATGTATTGAGAAAGAGAGGGGAAGAGAGAGATGTAAGAAGAGGTAAGGAGATGGAGATAGGTGAGAGAGATAGAGAGGGAGATGGAGATGGAGATGGAGACAAAAATAAGGATTAATATATAGAGAGGGAGAGAGAGGGGGAGATGGAAGGAGAGGAGAAGGGGAAGAGGAAGAAATAGAGATAGAAAGAGGGAGAGACAAAGAGAGATAATGAGAGGGGGGAGATGGAGGGATATGAAAGTAGAGATATGAAGTCATTTATAGAGAGAGGTAGAGGGAGATAAAGAGGGGAGAGAGTGAGGAGATAAATAGGTATAGAAAAAGAGAGTAAGGGAGAGAGATAGGGAGAGGGAAAGAGAATGAGGGGAAAATAAATAAAGATAGAAGGGAAGACAAATATAGAGAGAAATAGGTGAGAGAGAAGAAGAGAAATTGAGAGATAATGAGAAACATAGAGATAGAGAGGGAGACAAATATATAAAGAGATCTCTCTCTATATATCTTCCTATCTCTACCTCTCTAGATCTCTATATATATCTTCATTTCTTTCTCCTTTTCACCCTTTGACTCTCTATATCTTCTCTCTATTTCCCTCTATCTTCTCACTTCCTCTCTCTTTTCTCTTTATCCATTTTCCTCCTTAAGTGTGTAATGAGTACACTGAAGAGGTCTTAAAGGTGAATTATCATATCCTTAATCAAATGACTTGCTACTTTGAGCATAACTCCCTAAGGACACATGCTATCCTTGGATTGTTGGCATGAATTGTCTGATCAAATGTTAGTCTCTCTCTCTCTAACTTTTAATTTAGATTAAGTTTTAAATTTTTTTATTAAATAAATCAAAAAATAAAAATACAAAAATAGTTATTCTAGAATAATTAAAATTTTGATAAGACAATTAATTATAAATTAAATTGATTCTGATAATTTTATTTTTGTAATTTCATAAGAAGATATAAATAATTAAAATAAATTTAAAACTTAAGTCTAAATTAAAAATTAAAATAACATAAACTAAATGCAAAATCAAAATATATCGAAATATAAATATTAATTTAAAAATATTAATAATAATTAATAAACTTATTAAGTTAATAAAATAGGAGGATGGAAGCTAACGGTCGACTGCTAGCCTCTGCCGCGACTAGGGTTTCTCCTGGATCGTGCCCTTTGGAAAAGGATTCTCAGGAAAAGATTAATGATCTTTGGCATGATGGCGTTTGCAGCAGAGGGAATGCTAGACGAGGAAGCCAAACAAAGAAGGAGGTGAGGCAACCAAAAACAAAGAATGACGCAAAGAAAGTAAGCCATAGTGGAGATGACTTTAAGTCGGACAAGGGTGACCAGTCTGCACAACAAAGCCAGAGGAGAGGGAATCCTGGTGCTCTTATAATAGGAGGCGATGGATTTGTTAAGGGATCCAATGCGGCTCAGACTAGGGGGAACAAATTTGGACCCTCCCAAACATTGAAGCTCTCAAACAAACTTTCGACATGAAGTGGGGGAGGGGATTCTACCTTACCTTAGTCATCTAGAACAATCACAGTGGAGCTAGAAGGCGAGCTTGAGCAAGAAGTGGCTTTTAATGAAAAAGTTTTTTCTGGGCTGGGTCTGATTGGGAGATTCAGGTGTTTTTGGCCAAGCTTGACTAATCTCCACTAGTGGATTTCTAACCATTGGAAGCATGTGTTTAGAAGGGTGTGTTCAAATCTATCCCATGGCTAAAGGTTTTTTCATTGTTGTCTTTGAAAAGGAGTAGGATGGGAATAAGATCCTTTGTGACTATCACTGGGATTGGGAAGAAAAATATGCATTGATGTTAAAGCCATGGCATCCAACTTTTAACCCAACCACTGAAGTGTTTGAGAGGGTTCCTATCTAGGTGAAACTTCCTAACCTTCCCTTACAATTTTGGTTTCATTCCTGCTTGGAGGTTGTGGGGAACTCTTTTGGAAGCTTTTTTATGGTGGCTGAAGGGTCCTCAAATCTTCTGCATTTGACCTTTGCTCAGATTTTGGTGGAAATGGATGTGTCTAGGGAGCTTCCGAAAGAGATACAATTAAAAACTTCTGTTGGGTGCAACCCCTAGATTATGAAGGGATATCATTTAGACATAGAGTTTTCTATAAAACTGGGCATTTGGCTGCTCAATGTGCTAAACATAGAACAACTAAATCTGCCTCTTGGTGGAAAGATGCTACTCCCTAGCACTACACAATGGATAAAAAGGAAGAGAAACAAGTGAGCTTTCAAGAGAAAGGAAGGGAAGAAGGGGGCCAAGAAGGGAAGGCGGTGGTGGAAGATGTTAGAAAGGAGGATCAACATCAGACTAGTGATGTCCTGACACAGGAAGGGAGTCCAGTTGTGAACAAAGATAATGTTGTTTTCAATGGAGGTGAAAATGAGTTGAATCACAAAAATTGGGTAGCAACACCCGAGTGTTAGGAGAAAAAAGTGTGGTGAGGACATGAGAGAAAGAAATTGGGAAATGAAAAGCTGATGAATTTTTTTTGGAGAGTCCCCATGACAAACCATTGGAATGGCAGAAGGAGGCTACAAGGGTGGAGGATGGTTGGCAAATTGTGACGGGGAAGAAAACAAAGAATGTAAGGAAGGAAACTTTTGCAATGGTCCTCCGGTCTCAGACAAAGGGAAGACCAAATAGTGCTCCAAACTCCTAACCTATTAAAAGGTCTCTTTTGGGGATAATGGTTTAGGCTCAAGGTTTTTTAGGGCTACCTGTGGAGCTTTTGTCTTTGATGTTGTGATACATTTTGTTACTCATGGAATTAATGTATTGTGGATAATTGGCAGGGTTAGGGGTTCTCAAAGAGGAGCTTAGTGGTATTGGAAGGGGTTTTTAAAATTGAAGATGTAATGAGAATTGCTATGTAATTTGTTTTTATTTTTAATAAAATTAACTCTATTACCGAGCAAAAAAAAAAAACTTATTAAGTTAATAAATAATTAAATAAAAAAGTAAAACTAATTTTTAATTTATTAGAATTCAAATATTAATAAAATATAATTATATTATATTCATTTCAAACTTATCAACTTCTTTTCTTTTCTTTGTTTTTAAAACAAAAGTCTACTTTTAAATTGTTAAATCATTTAAAAAAAAAAGTTATTAGAATTGAAATATTAATAAAATATAATTCTATTTTTCATTTCAATCTTATCAACTTCTTTTATTTTCTTTATTTTTAAAACAAAAAGCCTAATTTTAAATTATTAAATCATTTAAAAATAATTAAAAAAAAGAGAGAATGACAGTTGAGATTACTTTCATTGTCTTACATCCTTCTCAATTCTCAACCATTAATTTCAAAAAGGTCATCCATTTCATACAGGGAATGCCTTTAGCGTAAAAATAAATTTGATTGGTAATAAATTAACATACATATATTAAATATTAATATATATAAAATACGCCAATTTTCTTGAGGCGCCTATTTTCATCAACTTATTCAAAACAATAGTAAACTACCCATATGATAGCTAAAAGAACAAATCAATTTTAACTGCCCATAGGAAATCGTCCCATTGAAGTTAATATATATAATATATATAAAATATGCCGAGAGTTATCATATTCGAGGCGTCTATTGCACTGCTATTAGAAGTATTATTAATCTTAATTTTTATATTATAAAATTAATTAGGGTTTGTATTAGGGTTAAGGTTAGTGTTACTTTTAAAATAGGGTTAGTGTAAAATTTTGTTTACAATTAAAATAGAGTTTGGGTTAGAGTTTATATAGGGTTAAATTAAGGTTTTGGTTAGGTTTGAGTTAGAGTTAGTCTAATGTTGTCATCATTGTTTATTTCAATTCCCATATATAAGACTACACATTAAAATTAAGTGGAATTTCTCCTGAATCTTATAACATAATATTTTTGTTAAGGGTAGCTTTGTAAGTATTTGATTTTATGTTTTATAAAGATTAACTTATTGTTAAGGGTAGCTTTGTAAGTATTTGATTTTATGTTTTATAAAGATTAACTTAAAATCATACAAACTTGTATATAGAAAAACATAACTTAAACGTCAACCATTTGTATTTAATTAAAATGCACATACTTTCAATTTGTTAACCTAAAATAATTTAAATTAATGCACTTGTAATAATTGCTAAATAATATTTGTATAATTATGAAAATAATTATTATAAATTCAGTTGCAATAACATACTTTCTTCTTTAACACATTCTAATAAATAATAATGCTTATGTTTAATAAATAATTGGTAGATATATATGATTTCATTATATTTTGCATCATTGTTTATTTCAATTCCCATATATAAGGGTAGATATTAAAATTTAGTGGAATTCCTACCCAAATTTATAACTTAATTTTTTGATTAACGGTAGCTTTGTAAGTATCTGATTTTACTTTTTATAAAGATTAACTTAAAATCATACCAACTCATATATAGCAAAGCATAACATCAACATCAACCATTTCCATTTAATTAGAACACAAATACTTTGAAGTTGTTAAAAAAGAAATAGTTTGACTTAGTTAAACATTTATACACTAATAATAACTTTTAAACAATATTAAAAAAATATTTTGAAAATTGAATTTAGTCATAGATAAAAGTATAAATATTTTGCAAACATTTGTCAAATAATATTTCAAAAATTCTTTCAATTAGTTAACCATTTGTGCATTGGCAATTGTCCATTATCACTATCATGAATAATAGTTTGAACTTTAATTGTCACATTGGACTTAACAACATTCAATGTAGGTATCCCATAGCGTGAATGTAACAACCTAAATGATGGCATGACCTGATGCACCGTGAATATGATGGAGTAGTTGAACTTTAAAGTAGCAAGCAACCATTCCTCAGGTGGTTCCGTGTGATAACTAATCTTGATTGTCCCTTTAGGAATCTCGTGAATTTCATACTGAGTTCATTACATAGAGTGTGTTTTTAAATGGTCTTTGTTGGCTTAATAATGACCTTCCAAATGCATCCTGCAAGGTAAAGATCTCGAACCTCATGGTATAGACGAACATTCACAAAAATCTACAATTTCAATTTGAAGATTGCTAAATTTTACATCTAAGTTCATTTTCACCTTTAATTTGTTGAGAAAGTTAAAGTACATAGCATAATTATAAAAAAAAATTGACTGGCTTTTGGTCCATTATTGTTAATTATGTTGGCCATCTTGTCTCTCAACCAATAACGAACACTCAACTCCTCTATATGAAGGAGGAAATTGAATGGAAGATAGCAGTGATAGTTGGACAACCAACTAGACACCCATGATGTGTGCACATTATGTGACATCTTCCTCACCTATAGGAAAATCATTATTTGCTTTGACATTAGTATTAAATAGGAGAAAATATATATTTTCCAAATTATAAGGAAATTGCATTTAAGAGAAAACAAACATTAAAATAATAAAAAGGACCATCTTCTCTCTCAACCAATAACAAACACTCAACTCCTCTATACGAAGGAGGACATTGAATGGAAGATAGAAGTGATAGTTGGACAACCAACTGGACACCCATGATGTATGCACATTATGTGACATCTTCCTCACTTGTAGGAAAATCATTATTTGCTTTGACATTAGTATTAAATAGGAGAAAATATATCTTTTCCAAATTCTAAGGAAATTGCATTTAAGAGAAAACAAACATTAAAATAGTAAAAAGTACACGACAAAAGATTCTTTTGATATTGTAGTTTGTAGATTATTTTGATTACTTTCTTCCACAACATTTTCCATGACCTATAAGAATTTAATCCATTGAGATTAATATTTATTTATAACCTTCTAAAAAAAAATATGAACCATAATCATAAACCTTGCCCTAATTAAACTCTAACCTAACCCTAAATCTACTAATATGAAATCACATGATTTGTTTCTTTTAAGATCTAAGGAATGCATTCCATTCAATTATAAATAACATGTGAAATTAAATTATATATATTAAAATAAAATCTATTATATTTTCATCCTTTATTATAGTAGTATAGTAATAATTATATGTGAAATAAAGATAAGTATTAGTTATCATGTAGGAATATGTCTGATGTTGTAGTTGCAAGTGCCTTGGCAGACATGTATACAAAATGCGGAAGCATAGACAGGGCACATGAACTGTTTGACAGATTTCCTCAAAGAAATGTGGTCTGATTGGTTGCAACATCTGCAGGATTTGCACAAAATGGATTTGTTGGAAAGGCCTTCAAAATTCTTAAGCACATGCAACTGGCAAGAGTAAACCCAAGGAAGCCTTCAAAACTCTTAAGCTAATGTAATTGACATGAAAAATGTGGAAGTAAGGACATGACACATGAACTGATTGATAAAATGCCTCCAAGAAATGTGGGCGCATAAACAAGGCACAAGAATTGTTTGAAAAAGTGCCTCAAAGAAATGTGGACGCATAGAGAAGGTGCGAGAATTGTTTGACAGAGTTCACTCAAGAAATTTGGATGCATAGACAAGGCACAAGAACTATGAAGGAAACTTCTATTGATTGTGAAGTTTGCATACTCATCACAGATTAATACATATACGCGGCAGATTAATACATTATAGGTTGAGATTCAACATTTACAATATTATGAAGAACATCCCATTTAACACAATATAGACTTGAGTGTACTGTTGAGAGAGTAGAGTTTGGAACCAAACAATAGGAAACATTAATGCTCATAATTTGTCTAATTAAAGTTGTGTTGAACAGAGACATGCTAACTTAAACAAAGAACATATTTGAAGTTTTGCTTTGGGATTTTCGGTGCTATTTGATGGGTCTTAAGTAGTCCTCAAGATTTGGAGAACAAAATACAAAAGACTGGGTGTTAACCCTCACTCCTTCCTAAACAAAATTGAATTAAATTGTGTCAAGATGTTGGTAAGAGGAGATACAATAGGGAACATGTCTTCCTTATTTTTTCACACATTTAACCACAACTTGGAGAGGAGAAAGCCAAGCACTTTCCCTTGTGGGGACTTGCAACTGAACCGTAATATTTTCTTTTCACCCTAGTACAAACCCCAATGTCTATGAATGATTTTGGTCTCTTTCATTGGCATAGGATTTGCCACAAAGATGTTATTTCTGGTCAAAATAGCCATGGGATTTGAATAAATAGACATACAAAAGACAAAAGAAGTTCCCTAAAACATGATTACTTCAATTTCATGACCAAAAACTGACAAAATAGTGAAGTCTTAAGGAGTTTATCAAGATATTAACTTTATGTCTTATATGCTTTTACTTGGAGTCATCCAATTATGTAATTATAGGAGTAATGCAATAACATTGCAACATCATCTTTTGGTTAGATTAATTTAATTATATTGTAATATCATGTAATGTTCAAATTTTGTATCCTTGGGTTAGTTTCAAGTCATAAGTTTGGTAGGGCCATTTTTAGCTTTGGTTCATAAACAAATATTGATGAGGACCTATGAAGAAGGCAAATCAAATTGGGAAAAAATCAATTTAAAACACCTAAAAATGACTAAAAGAACCAAATTGGAGCGCTCGATGCCGTGAAGCATATTTTTCTCAACAACATTCACTTGCACTTGGTTACAAATGCTTTCATGAAGGACAAGGTTTGTGATGAGGATTTGTGGTTGGTGATCAAAGTGGAGGAGAAGCTTATAGTGAAAATTAGCATATAATGTGTTAGTGATTTTGTTCCAACCTTTTTCATGTTATTTCTTATGGTGCAGTTCAATCTTGAGAGAGGTTATATCCCCTATAACTAATGGTTTAAATATGGTCTTCTTGGATATTTTTTTAACCAGGATTTATGTTTTAGACATCAAATTTAAATTGACTACTGATTGCCGTTTTGATGTTTATACTTCAACAAGTGTTGATGATAGTCAAATGATAAACAATGTTAGCTCAGGTTTGTTGAATTTCCCTAAAAACTCAAATTTATATTTCTACAACTTGTTGTAAGGTTGCTAGATTGATACTCTGATCTTGTACGTTTTTTGTATTTTCTTAATAATTAACCTCCTTCTCCATATTTTACAGAAAAAATCAATACCTCCCAAAGGGACCAGGGTGATGTCACTCAAGAGTAAAAAACATTGAGTGTAAGTTTTGAGATTTTTATAGTGCATTTATTTGAGCAAACAAAAATTTGGCTCATCAAGAGGCCATTGAGATTGACTCACTGGGGCTGCTAAATGAGGCCAAAGACAATCCCTTTTGTGAATTTGATATAGTAGCTCTTGCCCAGGCAGCTTAGCGAAATGTAATCAGGGAAGAAGGATATATTTTGCTTTTTGTGGCAAATTGGATATTGATCATAATCTTGTGTCAAAGCAAGATGCCAGTTGATTTACAAATGATAAAGTGTTAGTGATTATTTGAATAGATGCTCTAGAAGTAATTCAACCCAATTTTAACTCATCCTTCAATCATAAATCTTATGTATTGTTTAATTTCCCACAAATGAATCCTAAGTCTGCAAAAAATGAGGTCTTCAAGATTATTTCTATAAAAATTTCCTTGCTTGGAGCTGAATTGATATTGTTTGGCCCCTGCTACATCATGCACATATTCTTTAAGCTCAATCCATCTATATTTTCAAATTATAGTCTCAAAATACAACGCTCTCATTTAAGTTAATTTTTTTTCTACTTTGATTTCATTAGCTATAAAACTCCGCACCACAAAGAAAATAAAATTTTCCACAAGAATTCACTCTACACTATACCTTTATAAATTACAATCTCAAAATGCAATGTTCCCATTTAAATTCAAAAAAAAATCCCTAGGATTTCATTAGCTATAAACCTTGGCCCCAACAAATAAAAAAAATTAAATTTCCTACTACAATATTCTCTACACTTTCGCTTGATATAACATGATTGAAATTTCTAGAGAGAAATGTTCATAATTTAAATACTTCATGAGATTTACCATTAAACAATTTTAAAATCTAACTGGAATTTCATTCTTTATATTTTTGAATTTAGGATGATTTATGGGCTATAGAGCTTTAAATTCAACCATTATGTTTCTAGAATTTCTTCTTTACCAATCTATCATAGATTCCTATAAATTGTACTTCAAAGGCAATATGTCCTTAACTATTCAAGTTGAAATGGAACAAATTTCACTGAACTTGATAATCTGCACCGATGAATTGCTGATTTATTGTATATATTTACCTTTTTTGGTCTTCATAAATCTGATTAGAAAATCTAATAGGTATTTGTACTTTGATGAACATGGGGCAGGATTATTTGTGTACAATATTAGTGTGGATCATTATCAAGGTTTGTCTCACTCCCCAAAGCCAGTTAATCATATGGCATACTCTCAAGTTTTAATTTTCACTTAGTTATCACTTATCACACAAAAGAACCAGACATAAGCACTGCTCCATGCACTTGTGATGGAGCTTTGGAAGATCCTGAGGAACCATATTGGTATAGGGTACTTTACAAAGGAGCAAAATATAGTAAAGGTATTTACATATGGCAATTCTGGTGGTAGTATGTGTGTGCCCATGTTTGTTTAGATGAATACTTAATGACCTTAGTGACATGGTCGTTGGGGGACCATATATTTGAAGAGGGAGATAAATTTCTTGCTAGAGTTGGTGTAAGAACATGGAGGAAGGAGCTATTCACTGATTGTTCAACTACATCAAACTACATTAATGAGCATCTAATGTTTAGAGATCTATTTGAGTATCAAATTGGAGATTTCAAATTTGAAGGAGATGCACAAAACATTTATATCGATCACCTTCGTAGTAGATTGATAAGAATATTCAAATGCCTATTTTGCTAAAAATAAAAAATGCTATGAATTCAAAAAATAGAATCTGAAACAACCGAATCGATGCAGGTGTGGTGATTTTGGACAATATCGGAGAGGACATCAAATGCTAAACTTGAATAGGAATCAACATTTTCATGCAATCTAACAGCCATACCAGCGAGACACACCTGTAGTTCTCTCTCGATTCAACAATCTATAATTCACCCTTTGAATCCCTTTGCGCTTACCTTGATAACAAAATCTGAAACAAAAACTATGAAAGCAGATCGACTAATTTTGGACAATATCGAAGAGGACAGCAAATGCTAAACTTGAATGAAAATCAACATTTTCTTGCAATTGAACAACAAGACATACCTGTACTTCTTTCTTCACTGGGAAATCTACAATTCATAGAGTGAAATTGAAAGACAATGCCTCTTTTAATAGAGGTCTTCATGAATTGAAAGATAAGAACATGTGAATAAAACAACTTTAAAACTTATTTAAAAACAAAGAAAAAAAAACTATTGAAAATTAAAAAAAAAATACACTATTGAAAAATGAATTAAAAAAATTACAAATAAATACATTGAATTTTTTATAATTATAAAAAATATATTTGTGTTGCTAATAAATTTCACCCTAAAAACTTAAAAAATTATTGAGTATTTAGTTTTTATTTATTTTTAATTAAATTGATTTTAGAATTGAAAAAGCAAGATTATTGCGATTTTTTTATATTAGATGACACTAAGTATTTAGGTTGGATTTTTTTTAAATTAAATTGATTTTTAAATCTAAAAAAGCAAATTACTATAAACTTGAAAATTTGAAAATTTATTACATGACACTAAGTATTTTATTGCAATTATAAACATTTAATTACTATAATTAAATTAATTATAATTATGAATATTAAATCTCAGTATTAATAATAATAATAAAAATGAAATCATTATAAAATTGATTATGATATAAAAAACAAGTATTTTAGAGTGGATGAGAATATTTTTATTTTATTCAAAAAATAAAAACTATTGAAAATAAAAAAAAATGTCATTTGAACGTGAAATTGAAACTAGAGAGTTTTTCTTTACCTTGAATTTTGCTTTTATTAGTTCTGCCCATGGCAGAATACTAAAACATTCATTCAATTCAATTTTTTTGAGTGATAGTGACAATCCAATCAATAAACATTTAGAATTAAAAACTTTACCAACAATTTTATATAGTCTATTTTAAATTGTCTATTTTTAAAATTGTTAAAATATTATTTATCTTTCTTTTTATTGGTTCATGTTGTCAACAATCATTGCAAAAATTACATACATCATCATATAATTACATTGTTGACTTACAAATATTATTTTACATATTTTATTTAATAATTGGTAAGATTTTCAAACTTATTAAATAAATGTGAGTACACTCAATGCATATTTTATATTTGTTTATCAAATGTGTATTAAATATCACAATAAGATTTATCTATTTATAATAAATATCAATTTTTTTTTTTTTTTTATGTATACAATTAATATTTCAATAAAATCTATTTTAAAAAATATACATGTAATAATATAATTTAGCAAGACAAAAATTACATGAATATCACATTATCAAAACGATAAAAATAAATATATATGTGGAATTATTATAATAATGTATTTGTATAATTGTATATTTTTAATTTTTGGAACATTAATTAACTATAATAATAACATTATACAACAAACAATTATATTACACCCCTACTTACTTCTATTAACTAAATGTTTAAAACAACAAAACATGTCCATATGAATTTTATTTTTTATTTATACAACATTAATCAACTATAATAATAACATTATACAACAACAAACAATCACATTACACCCTAGCTGCTTCTAGATTTTTTATTTTTATTTTTCAATATTAATCAACTATAATAATGACATTATAAAACAACAAACAATCACATTAAACCCCTAGCTATTTCTATTAACTAGATGTTTAAAACAACCAAGCACACCCCACAATGGGCAAAACCTGATGCAAATGCGTCTCTTGTTCAATACGATAACTAGGCTAGTTTATGAATACATGCATAATGCTTTTATCTTCACTCCATAGAAATATTAAAGATAGTTGATGCAACATGCATAACTTCATTTTGTGTGTGTATATATATAAATTTACCGTGGGAAAATTCAGCCAACAATTCACCTTAAGAAAAATTTACCACCAACAAAATTCACCACCACCTCAAGGATAATTCACCACTAACAATTGACCGGAAAAAATTCATCGCATTAAAAGTAGACAATAACATACAAGGTATACAATAACCTAGTTACCTATTTAGTCGTTCGAATGCAGACTTGGAGTACCGTGGAAGTTCAAAAATAAATTGGATAATATAAGCAAATTCATGCCATTACTTCCTTCCTACAGAAAAGACGAGTTTATCACAATCAGTTCGGAATGAAAACAGAATGGCTCTGAATTTATTTGGAGGTCCTCTGACAGCTAAAAAGGGCCTCACCCATGCCTCTTCTACCTCAGCATTTGGATTTGCTAGCCTAGCAGGCGGTAGCATGAGCTCTCTGATGTGCCCATCTCAGTCGAAGGGACACTCATACAAAATTGATGATTATAAATGGCAATGCTACAAGAAATATTTGAAGCAGAGAATAAGCTGCGTTGTCACAGAGAGTGTAGTGGAGGAGAAGAAGACTCTAGAGACATCCTTGGGGCCAAGGTCTCGCAGGCTTATATTGATGCGTCATGCCAAAAGCTCATGGGATGATCCTTCGCTGAGAGGTAAACTCTTTTTCTCTTTAATGAGTTAGATTATTTGAAAAAATATTGAGAGTTCTTCTTGCTGCCAGCATTTTTAATTTAAATTTTTTGTTTTTAAATTTGGCGAGGTTATATAACCACCATTAACACATTGCGAGCTAAGTCTGGACCACATTCCTGAAATTTGTGAACTTGGGTTACTCTGTATTTTACACTATGATTATGTACCTTATCTCGTCCTTCTTGCACCGAGTTGCACGCCGTGGATTGGCAAGGTTCTATTATATTCTTTAGTTTGGTCATAGCATCAAAACACATGGTACAAATTTGAACATATTCAAGTTAAGTGGAGAGAAATGAATTAAACAATATATGACGGGAATGGAGAGAAATTTCTTGTGGGCTTCTACAGGGCGGGCCTCATATGCCAATTTTGCATCTTGCTTGGATGTGACCTAATAATTTACTTTTCTCGTTTCCTGAAGTTGCCAAATTACCGTCTGGTTCGGTTGTGGCCTAAACTATTACTATTACCTATTACTAGAGTTATACCCTTATTATGATAAATGAAATTTGAATCTGGGTCATGCTCTTGCTATCATTATTGTTTTTTTGGATAGGTTAAATAAGAGATTTTATTGGAACCCTCACCCATATTGAGAGGATGTTAAAATGACATTACATTGCATAATAAGACTAGACTACATAACATAGTAGTAAAAAACAATTCAGTCCTGGAGTCTACTACATTAGAGTAAAAGGTACGCTAGAGTTCCTAATAGAGAAGGTGACCATACATGTTTCCCCTCCAAAATCCGGGACCCCAAGTAGTGTTGCGTCACTGTAAAAGCTGGCAACAAACTGCCACAACCTGAAACTGCCACTACAAGCCTGCTGGCGCTACACTATAGGATCTTGCCAACATTTTTTGCAGTCAATCCAGATTTCACCTAGCTGTTACCACCACCTACCTAAAACAGGACATTCCCTATAGCCCATCCCAAAAACTTCCCCATAGTTGGTTGCAGATAAATTTGGTTATGTTTCTGATGTCTTCAACCACACTTTTGACCCATCCAATCTTTCCAATGTCCTCAAGTATTAAATCCAGGCAATGCGCAATACAAGGACTCCAACAAAAAGTGGGACGCCTCTCCTGAATAAGTCTCCCTGTGGGTACAAATGCTGTTGCATTGTTTGTGATAATTTGGACATATTCTCCTCTCCAAACTCTTGGATCACCTCCTTCAATAGATTGCACAGAGTGTGAGCATTCTTTACTTCATGCCAGGCATCTATGGAATTCAAGAGCATCAATTTGGAACCCAATGCCATTAAAATGTTTATCAGTGTTCACTGTCCACCAATCTGATAAAATCTGGCAAGCCCTTTTCCGCTATACTTTGCTCTGCTTTTTTACTACAAGCCATGTATTTTTTATTGCTTCTTCTAACATTGGGCCATGGAAACCATGTGAAGTTGGAGCTTTAAGCCCTACACAAACAACTGTTAATGCATTTACCAATCCATCATAATATGGGCTGTTTGCCACATTGAAAGGTATATTATTGAAGTACCAAAACTTGCAACTGGCATCTTTGCCTCATATTTCTCTCAAGCAGTACCTTCAGGTGAAGGTTGTGCACTTGGAGTATAGGGAAGAACAAATAAATGAGGCGGAGAATTTAGATGGCTAGAACTCTCTTGAGTGGAGTAATCCCGAATCTGTGGGCCAAGATGATGATTTGAGGGTGGCCATGGAATTCATCACTGATGCAATTGCTTCCCTTGCCCTCTTATTTTCATTTCTCTTCTCCTCATAACCATAAAGTAGCACATTCATTTCTCTTCACTTCCTCCCTGCACTTGGCTACATAATTGGACATCCTAACCAGGAATTTGAGGAAGGTGATATTTCAATTGATTAATACCTCCTCTCATACTAAACCCACAATAATTGTAGGTCATGGCGCCCTTTATTGCACCCGGTGTGCCTTGCTTCCATGCAGGGTCCTTTCCATCATTTCCTTGGATTGCACAGTATGCATTTTGGACATTTAAAATTAAACAGCTGCATAACAGCAGCATTTTCATTTGTTCGGAGTTGAAATTTTGTAATAAAAGTAATAAAAAATATTACAAAAATTAACACAAAACAAATACAGCATGGAGAGTTTGAAGAATCAAAATAATAGAAAAATTTATTGGCATAACAGCAGGGTTTTCATTGCTTAGGGTTTGAAATTTTGAAAAAAAGATAAGAAAAAAAAGGAAAGAAAGAAGAGGAAAAATGTTAATAAATTCACTCCAATGATCAATTAAATCTTCATATCACACATCCAATCAGTCAACAATCATTTTGCCCTGCCATGTTTGCACCTGCCAAAGACAAAAATGGGAAAAAAAAACGTTTTTAACTGCTCCTGGGTATTGTTTACTGCAGCTGAGTTTTCTTAGAAATTTTCTAGTGAAACTCACTGAGTTTCGCAGGAAAAATCACAAAAAACTCACAAATTTCCTGCCCTGACCTGGTTTACGAGTCTTTGGTGAGTTACTTGCTGGGCAGAGAAATTCATGAGTTCTTCTGAGTTAGGCGAGAACTTGCCAAGTTTATAAGCTATGATTTTAATTGTCAACTAAGGTAGTGTAAGTTATTTGATGCTTGTAAACAGTTAAACCCAACAATTGAGGCCTAATTGACAATCATTTATTCTTCAAATAGTACTTCCACAGTTAGGGAAGGATGTTGATTTAACAAAATGCTCTCTTTTATATTGCTTGCGTTTTAAGTGAACACTACCCTTGGAATACAGCATCAATTATTACATTCTCATGCAACCATTCTTGATATGAACGCTATTTTTATCTCACACTACAAATTACTGTATTAGTAGTGTAGTTTCAGTAGATAACATATTTCTTTATCTGAAGGGAAGAAGCAGATATCATAAGCCATTACATGTTATTGGGAAACATTTATATATGTTGAATGCTGAGAATATGGTATTTCACCTAGAGAGGCTTTTGTTACAATAGACCATTTGGTCAAAGTGTCATTGCAAAATCAATTTTAAAATTTCTTAGGAATAAGGAGTTTTTCAAGAATAGGTTTTTAAAAATATATGGTCACTCATAAAATACACTAATTCATTTAAATTATACAGATACACATTCAGAAAACTTCAGTAGATTCAACAAAATATACTAGCCTTCCTATACCATCTAATAAGGCCCTTTCAGAGTTTATATTAAGTTTTAAGACAGCTGGAAGTACCTAATTTCTCAGATGTTGGTAGACTGTCCACATCCATACCACTTAGTATGAGCCAAGTAATTCTGGCATCCATCCTTATGTTACACAAGTGTTTTGTCACATTTTTTTGATCGAGCCATTTGAGGATACACTTGATTTTGATGCCTTCACTTAATTGTTGCATTCTTGTACTTGGAGCTCTTTATCTGTTTATCAGTATGATCAAAAGGCTATCCTTGATTGATTCTATAAGATCTACCAAATGCATAAGGACAGTAAAGTGTATGAATACAATTCTTCTAGATGCATGTGATCCCCATTACACCAAATACTTAAACAAGTCAATTTGTATAAGCTGTAGACCTTTGTTATGTCGTTTGGGAAGCCAAGGCGGTTGATGCTGACATGATCCCACCCCAAACAGCCAAGTCTCTTGTTGAAGTACTTTGCTTTGCTCTAGTGCTGGGTTTCCATGACTTGTATTAACCAAATTGAGCTTGAGACCTACACTTTTGAATTTGCCTCAAGCACTTAAATATGGAGGACTTCCAACAAATTATCATGTAGAGGTTGTCATGACTTAAATATTGGCTCTACTAAATATTGATATGTCCTATAAATATGAGTAGGACACAACTTTCTTTGTTGTGCAGAATTTGACCAAGCTTCTAGAACTTCAACTAAACGTACAAATCATAGTTCACATACTTCAACTTGACTCGGACTTGACAAAACAAAATTTTTCCAACTTGGCAAAATTCAACAAAAACTTGGCAACTTAAAAATATTTAAATTTTTTTAAAAAACATAAACTTTATGCAAAATATAGTTACAAATTGTATCAAATGAGTCTATACAATGTTGGGGAAGTGTTGTCTATTAGATTTGAATGCAAATAGAGTATAAAATCGAATCATCATGCAAATACATAATTGATATGATTTTATTATGATTGTCATTGAAAATCATTATCATTAATTGCATATTCATACAAGTTACAAATTACAAGAATTTAAAATTTCCTCTTCCCTATTCTAGTGAAAAATCTGGGAGAGGATCAAGTCCTTGCACTTTGCTGCAGCTCTTGGTCGGCCTAGAAGGTTGTGCTTGTGGCTCCACTCTACTACTAGATGGTAGTGACTACTGCTCTGTCTCATGTTGGGCATCATCTCCAATGATTTCATCCTCTCAATCTCTCATGCTTCTATTGTAGCCACACCCTTCATATCTTGCATCTTGAAATCAAGAGTCTCATCCTCTAAAAACAAGGGGGGCTCCTCATCTTGTGTAGTCCAATTACTAAAGAGATTGATGTCATCCAAATCAATAAGTTCTTGTGGTTTGCCCTTCACTCTTCTTGTGCAAAGCCGAAGGTTGTATCACACAAAAATTAGGTCATTGAGGCATTGTTGACTCAATTTATTGTGCTTCTTCATATGAATGGCCTCAAACAAACTCTAGTTGTGCTCATATCCAAAAACGCTAAGAGGTTTAAATAAAATTTAGAGGGCTAGCTTTTAAAGGTTTGGAGTATTTCCAACCAAATCTTCACACTAAAAAATTGCAAATAAGATCATCAACAACTTGTTGCTCTCTTATGATACTTTTGTGGAGTCTCTCAACTTGTTAATGGAAAGCCAAACTTTGACCTTTGACAAGGTTAGTTCATATTTTGTTGTAGAAGGAATGATAACAATAGTAGATGAATTAAATTTTCCTTTAGGAGTTTAGGAAGTGCACTTACTACATTGTCACAAGGTACAAACCATAGTTCTGTTTCTTTCACTTCACAACCATGGAGAAAGGTAGAATGCTTCTATTTCTAGAAATTTAGGCATGCTAAGAATGATTTCAGGAAAAGACAAAATGATCTATCCCACAAGCAATAGAATGAAGCTAATGTGGTAGATACTACTAAGAAAGACTGTGATGACTTTGCATTGATGGCTGTTTTAGATGGTGCTAAAAGCAGTTTTTGGTTTTTTGATTTAGGTGCATCTACATGTTGAAAGGATTGCTATATTTGGTTTATTATTGATGATAGCAAGGATTTTGTTTCGCTTTGTGATGGCAAGCCACGCATAGTAAAGGTGTTGGTGTAATTAATTAGTACAAGGATTTTGTTTCACTTTGTGATGGCAAGTCACACATAGTAAAGGTGTTGGTGTAATTAGTTAGTAAATCTATTTTCTTTTAGACTACAGGAATCGGTTAGCTCCCTTATAAACTATAGTGCGCCTAGTAAACTTTTTTCACGTGATCGGTGATGCTGGCATGACACGCCCTCTGGTACCACGGGTACGGTGGGGAGACTAACCTCGTGATCCCTTGCCTGCAACAGGATGCTTTGGCCAATTGAGCTAGGCCCCCCGCCCCTAATTATTACATCTATTATACTAAATTTACTTAGATAATTTATTTTTTATTACTAAGGTAGGAATGAGTACATGTCATTCCCTTATATTTTTTATTTTAATTTTTTTTTAATCCTCTTTGGATTTGGAAACTTAGGGGTCATCACCATTTATTTAAAGATTTTGTGTTATCCTTATCCTCATTGGGTTTGGAAACTTGAGGCTCTCTATTACAGCTCTTTTATTTCATTTATCATCTAATTGACTTTAGATATTGGAATGTTGAAATCCTTGTCTTTATTGATTTCATTTAATTCTATATCATCATAATGCCGTTTTGTTTCTAAATAGATTTATATTGCAAGTTTTTATTAAAACTAACATGGTATCGGAGTAGGGTAGATTAGGTGACATTTGATTTTAAAAATCTGGGATAGTCTTTTTGTTTCTTTCCTAGGTTTATATTCTTGTAGTTTGTGTGATCTTTTGATGAAATGGGTTGTTTCATTGCCATTAAAAGACTCAAATTAGTGTTGGTGTAGGTTTTTATTTTCCCTTAGTCCTAGGTTTTTCGTACACTTTTATTAAGCTTGCTTAGGATAATAAAGTGAGTTTATCATTTAATAACTAGGAGATAAGTGATGTGATGTCCCCTTCCTTAAAGGGTGGAACACTTTACACTTTTGGTGATTAATTCCTATTGGTTGGATTTGCCACCTCCATCATCTCCTTAGTTCTATATAAACTCACTACCTAGCTTGTATTTGCATATACTTTTGCATATTCTAGCATTGTTGCATACTTTGACATACATGCACCTTGATGCATGAAGTCATTATTTTGCAGATTTGCTTTGAGCTCCTAATGCTATCTTGTTATCTTGACATTTGCACATCTCTTGGAATCTTGGGTTTGTAATTGTGTTATTTCATTTACAGTTTTATAGCTTATCTCTCTCATAGAAGATTTTGGTTATTCAATCTATTTCAGATTTCTAATAATTAGTAGGGGTAGACTTTTGTTTCACCCAAATTGGAAACCATTAAGTCTACTAGCCAATTTTTTTTAAAGATTTATGTAGGTAGCATGCATTTTGGGGTAGTTTGGCTCAAAATAGACAATGACATTGTGTTTGGCATGGCCAAAAATCCATAAATCAACTATCAAATCGTCAAAATTTGAGCATGCTGCCTCAAGTAGTGAAGAAAATTGTTGCAGGTTCATGCGATATCTATATTGTATTTCTGACTTTGCATAACGCTGACATAGTGCCTTGCATTAGTAGCGATTGTTGTTGCTGAACTGCAATTGTCATTGCTGCTTTACCCTATTGCTTTTGATCCATAGCTCCATCACCACTCCAGTAAAGCCATCTGATCCTACCATTGCCATTGATCATGTCGCTCCATTGTAGCGTCACCATATTTGCACACTCTATTGGTTGAGCAGCCCAAGCACTATCTAAATGGTGCCAATGTCCTTTTTTGACCCCTTGGGAGGTATTTTTTTCAAAGGGCCATAGCTTTTGCCTAGTAAGTTGAAATTTGACAATTTTCTTTTTAATTTGCTCAGAAAATTAGAATCCAATAGTGCTGTTATGTTTTTTATTTATTTTTGAGTGTTTTTCTCTAAAAATTGTAAAAACCCTATGCACTATAAATGAAAGTTTCTAGGCTGATTTTTTATAAAAAGGCACTAAAATAGAGAGCCACGATCTACAATTTTTTGGGGGGTTCTAATTGGGCAAGTATTAGGGTGTTTTGTGTCTTTTGCTTTCTATAGTTTTTTTGCTTGGGTTCATACACTATCCAACATAGCCAAACCATCATCTCTAGTGATCAGACCATTCAATTACTTTGCTTGGAAAGGCAAAATGGAAACAATCATGCAAAGTAAAGGATATTGGTGCATGATTAAGGGAACAAAAATTGAACCAATAGGTGAATTGGCTAAAACAAAATTTCTCAACAAATTAGATGAAACATTTGGCACACCATGGTTAGCAAAATCATCAAATCTTTTGTTTCATCTTGAGTAGCTCACAACACCTAATTTAATTTGGACAAAACTTGAGGGTTTGTATGGTAAGACTAATGAAATTCTTGGTTATCAATTAGAAAATGAATTAATTAGTCTTAATCTTGTTGACTTTGCAAGCATTTAGGACTTTGTAACACATTTGAAGTCCCTTTAACTCAAATTAGAATAATGCCAAATTACCAAAACTGATGCTCAACTAGTTGTAAGCATTTTCTCAAAGTCAGTTCTAGAATATTCTATCTTTGTATCAACCTTCAATTCCACTAGAGATGTTTTAGGAGGTACTTTTACTAGGCCAACCTTTGATGCATTTGTTGAATGCATCACTCGTGAGCAGGATAAGCTGATTCAAATGGGGGCACTAACTAGAAGTCAGCCATGTCCATTGCCTTGATTGCCAACCAATCACATGAGTGAGAAAGGACCGAATTTTTTAGGGAAACATGAGAAGAAACCAAAACATTTATAGAGAAACCCTCGTCTAGTACTCCAAAAGTAGGCCAGCCAAAGGAGGGGTAAGTGCATAGTCTAAAAAACTTGGGAGTGCTTGCTTGGAAAAACAAGAAACGATTAATTGCCATTAAAACTAGGCGTCAAGTTTTCACAAAATAATTGCCATGGGTTTTTCCAAAAAGATCACTTGACATTGTACAATTTTGCCAAAAATTACAATTGACAGAAAACTCAGGCAGACAATAAATGTAAAAAGCTAAGTTACTGGTTCGGGTTCGGGTACGAGAACCTGGTATGTGGGTACGGGCAAAATTTTTTTAGGGGTTTGGGTATGTATGGGTACGTGTGTATATATATATATATATATATATATATTAATATATTATAAATATATATATGTATTATATATACAAAAAAATAAGAGAAATATAGAGAATTGTAAAACTAAATCATTTCATAGTATGATACTTGATCATTGATCAATGCCAAATGCCAAAGATAAATATTAAATGCCAATTGATAGTTGAAAAATATTCAAATAAAATTACTGAATTACAAAATGTAGTTCATGAAACATTGAAACATGATTCAATGTTCATTGTTCAAGTGCTCATCAATCATCAAAAGGATTGTCAGAATCATGACTTGGATTTTGAGCGGTTTGAACTTCAAAATCATCATCATTTGAACCCAAAGCGGATCCAACACCATGTGATATGTCATCAATATCACCCACATCATCCATAGTGGCTCTAGCAAGATCTTGAATGGTTGCATCCAAGTCAGTAGACTCAGGTGCTACATCCCAAAGCCTCGCTGCCCCCTGCCTGTATTGAGGATCCTTACGTGACAGAAGATGCAAATTGGAATGAATATTCACTAAGTCTTCAGCTCTTTTTGCAGCCAACCAGTTATGCTTCATTGAGTGGATAAAGGAGTATGTACTCCAATTCCGTTCAACGGCAGGAGAGCTTGCAACCTAGAGAGAAAACCAACAAAATTAAAAATAAAATAAAAAAATGCAAGATAAATTCAAGAATGTTAAGTGTTAAATTTTACAATACAAGTGGCAAAAAAAAAAAAACTTACTTGTGAGAGGATCTTGATTGCAAGAGGTTGGAGGTACATATAATCTTGACTATGGAGGTACCACCATGTAAGAGCATCCATTTTGTATTGGTCTCTAGCAAGCAGAAGAGGTATGATTTTTTGATTTTCCTGTGATAAACATTCCAAATTCTCTCATGACACTTGTATGCACTTCTGGATCACTGAACATTCTACTAAATGCCGTCTTATACCCATTAGCAACTTCAGAATCTCTATATGGCGGTATTCTCCCTGGGATAGAAAGTACTTCAGTGGTATAGTACCTCGGAGATAGGGCATATGCAAGGAGGTGCAATGGAGTTGTCATCTTGTTCCAACGATGAAGAACAATTGCTTCCACCCTTTTGTACAAGGTGTCTTCAGGATCATTCTCTTTTTTTTGTATTTCTATTTTTATTTTTTCCAACATTGTGTCCATGCTATCATAGACATCCCCCAAGCATGGTTCATCTGTATCAGCAAACCGAAGCATAGACATGATAGGTTCGGTGAATTCCAATACATAATTCACACGATCCCACCAATCGTCATGCAAGATCAATGCCTTGACCTTTTGGGCCCTCTCTGAATTTGATTGCTTCCATATACCCCATTGGTTGCTAATAACCATTTGACTCAATGCATCTTTCACCTTCACAAGTCGTCTCAGAACAATTGTGTGAGATGCAAACCGGGTCTCGGCAACCTAAGAACATGTTAATAGTAAGTTAATAACACATTTAAAATATGTAAATAATGCAAAAAATTATTTTATTCAATTATGTAAAACATGACATAAATGATAAATGAAACTAAATAAATTAAATTTACCTTCAACAATTCCAATCTTGAAAAAGTTCTGAAAATTGCTTGTGACATATGGTGGTTTGTCACAAACATCTGGATCTCCTCAGACTCCTGGTATATTTCTTTCACCCACTCTATTTGGTTGCCAATTGCTTGCATCACCAAATTGAGGGAGTGTATGGTGCACGGTGTCCAAAAGATGTGCTCATATCTAGCCTCTACCAAAGCACCTGCAGCCCTGCAAACTTTTGCATTGTCCGTAATTACTTGGATAACATTTTCACTACCCACCATCTCTATGGAGTCAATGAGAATCCTGGAAATGAACTCTGCATCTTTCACTTCCCCTTCACAGTCAACTGCCCTCAAAAACATTGCCCCCTTGGGGGACACTGCAATAACATTAATTAATGGACGGTTTTTGCAATCTTTCCATCCATCGGAAACAATAGATACACCTGTTTCAACCCAAGAATCTCTAATTGGTTTTAGCTGGGCCTCTACAAATTTCTTCTCTTTTTGCAATAAGGTGGTACGCACCTTTTCATACCAAGGACTTGTGAAACCAGGAGGTGCACTATTTATTGCTGACACCATGTCCCACCAATATGGTGATCTCACCAAGTTGAATGGAAGACCATTGGCATAGAGGCAACGTGCAATTTTTTCTTCAGCAATATCTCTTGCCTCCATTTTAAATGCCTTCTCTAATGGACCTCTCTTGCGGGTGGTGGTTTCTGGTTCTTCATCTTCTTCTTCCGTAGAGGGTATAGACAAGAAGGGATGTCTAGAGGGCCTAACTATTTGAGTGGGTAATGTTGTTTTTTTCTTTCCGGAACTATAACTACTTTGTTTTCCTCTTGCAACCGAATTGTCAGCATCTTCTTGTTCTTTTATAAATGCTGCTATTTGTACAGCAGAAAACCCCTTCTTATCTGGGCCCTCACACATATTAATCCCTTTACCACCAGGGCCCATAAAATGAAGTTTCACTCGGTAATAGGAGCTATTATATTGTGTATTGCAAAAATTACACTTCCAAACAAACCCCCCACCTCCAGGAATTTGTGAAATTCTTGTGGTATGACTCCATAAAGGAGATCCTTTATCAATTTTGAACTTTTGGCTTCCCTCCCCACCCACTGAACTTTGACTACTGGCCATTGTTGCAATCTATAAAAAAAATGAAAAAAAAAATATATACTTGAAAAACTTCTTCACAAACTTGAAAAAATCCATCAAAAACTAAGAAACTTAAAAAAATTCATCAAAATATTAAAGAATAGGGTTTAAATGCATACCTTGAACACTTAAATCTCCTTTGTAGAAGCTATTTGCCACTCCACAATCGATCTCCTTCGAATGCAATTACCTCCCTTCAAAATGCTAAGATGGAGAGAAAATATGGAGAGAGCAAAATGAGAGGTAAAATTGAAATGTTTTAGTGTTGAAAGGCCTCATATTGGGTCGTTTTAGGGTTAAGAGGCAAAATAATAATTAAATTTTTTTTTTTTTAAAAACTTTTGTGCCCACTTTTTAAGTGTTGGGCCGTGGGTTCTCCCAGGTACGCCCGAGTACGTGGCTGGTACCCCCGGGTCTACGTACCTTTGGGCCAGATACGCGCTAGGTACGCACAGGATGCGTGCCTGTGCGTACCCAACGCGTACCCACAGGCGAACTCGAACAAGGTTCGAGGCTTGTGGGTACGAACCCTGCAACATAGGTAAACAGTGATGTGAAATTTCATTTTTCCAATTTTTTCGTTTTAATAGCAAATTTCGAATGATTTACATCTTGTGCGAGTTTAGGGTTTGTGAAACCTAAGGGTATTGGACGACAATTTGCTATTAAGCTTCAATATTAGTTTTCTAGATTGTCTTGACTTCTTTTTCTTAAGTTCAAAAACACTAGCTAGTCACTACTGCGTAAGGCACTCTAATATTGGAAATTGTGACAGGACTAACTTGTACGTTGGAATTCTGCACTTACGATGGATTATTTTAGAATATCCCTGTAAAGGGAAGGGGCCTGACTTTTGATATTGAGAGAATATTAAATGTAGAACATAAAATTCTTGTCGCCCTTCAACTATAGGCTAACAAATGGCTCACTTTAGCAAGATGTTTGCAGCTTATATATTCTATATTGTAAGTAGTACCTCAATATATGACCCCAATATTTTGAATGCCTCATTCAATTCATTTTTACTTTCATTGTTTGGTAAAAGAGATCTCTTGCATGGTACCTTTAATTCTCTTGAATAGGAAATTGATTCTCTTGCTTTGATGAATATGGTCGAATAGTCTAGGAAGGGGGTGCTAATTAAAATAAACCAATCATTTACATCCACATTAGCATTGAGACTTTATCACAAACCTCAAAATTGATATAGATCATGCAATAAAAAATACCATACCAATGCACCAGAGTGAGTGTATTGTGTCCCTCTCTGTGCAAAATGAATATCCATTGAGAGCTACATTAAATAGAAAATTTGTCTTATTAACTATCATCTTTTTACTGGTAGATTGCATATTATAAACATCCCAGTTTTGAGAGGATTCTGGGCAATAACTCCATCCCTCCATTCAAAGTTCCAAATGGTAGCCTATTCATCGTCTTTTATAGTTTCAAGGATATATTAGTTTTTCTAAGTACTTCTGCACTTTCACGGTACCTTCATCTTATAAACTCTATTGTTACTTGTTTTAGTATCAGGATATTTTTCATTGACTGACTACACACATACAAGAAGGAGATTCCATTCCTTATATTGAAGCTGCACTGCTATTTAGTATGTTACAGCAGTGATATGTCTTATGTTGGAGCAAAATAAAGGGGTTTCTATAGTTAAATAAAGATAAACAAGTAGTCTAAGTCAATAAGAACAGCTTCTTCAAGGATGTTTCATACATTTAGGCCTCTTCTACATGGCCAAAGACAAAGATCTTATAATGCAAGTTTTTGGTATTGAAAAATTGAACTCATCTTTTGGTATATAAAGTGTATTGACTCTTATTTTGTTATATATATGAAGGAAATCAATAATATGTTCCATAAATTCAGTGATATGCATGTATTTGAATAATATTTAGAAAAAGTTATGTATTTTTAATGTTTGATAAATTTCTGAGTTTTTCCCTGAATTTTTGTTGAGTCTGAGTTTTTCAGCTATGGGTAATTGTAGTTGCTGTAAGAAGGGGGGCATGATGCATTTAAGTGCATGTAGAAGCAACTTGACTCATAGAGCTTCTAAAGAAGAATAAAATAAATATTCCTAAGTCTCTAGTGAGCCCCCCTCCTCCATTGGGAAAGAGAAAGGTAAAGCTCTTACAACCATCGCCTTTTCATCATCTTTGAAGACTTGGATATTTATTTTGGGTGCCATGCACCACATGGCTACATCCAGTGGTCGATTCTCTACAATTGGGTTGTGTTCTACTTGGACGATACATATGGGTGATGATACAATAGTTGTTGTTGAAGGGTTAGGATCAATTGACATGGACGGTGGACAATTCAACAATGTGCTTTGTGCACTTTCCTTGTCTTCAAACTTATTCTCCATCTATCAAATTACTCATAGAGATTCAAGGAAGTGAGTTGAATTTACTCCAAACATAGTCACCATTTGAGATCTTGAAGATAATTCCCCAATTGTTGTTGGAAAGGTTGAGTGCAAGGCATTCTTGTACACCTTTTCACACTTTGTGCTTGATTCACCTTCCAAGGCACTTCTTACTCACTTGGATGATGTGGGTAGACTTTGGCGCAAGTGGTTTGGTCACTTGAATTACTACTACCTTAAGCAATAAACCAATCATGAGATGGTTATAGGACTTCCTCCAATATCCTTCTCCGATGGTGTCTCATGGTTGTGCCTTTGGCAAGCTTCTTGAAGAGAAATTTGATGAAGGGAAGGCTAACAGAGCTTTAAAAACTCTTGAGTTGATTCATAGTGATCTTGAGGGCTTCTTTCCTAGTTTGTGATTTAGTAATGGTCTATTTTCTTTCGAAGAAGAATGAAGTGTTTGGAAAGTTTCAACACTTAAAGGCCTTTGTTGAGAAACATATAGGCAAAGACATTAAAATCCCCCTCATTTACAATGGAAAGGAGTATGCCAACAATTAGTTTGAGGACTTCTATTCTATGAAGGGGATTGATCTTCATCACATTGTTTTGTCTAGCCCATAATAGAATGGAGTAGTAGAAAGGAAGAATAAATCCTTAAAAGAAATGGCTAATTGCATAATGCAATCATGATGGTTGGCACCATTGTATTGGGTTGGGGCAATAAATTGTGGTAACTACATATAGAATTGTAGTCGACAAAAGCCTTAGAAGTCATCACTTCACTTGAGGCTTGGAGCAGTCACAAACCATTAGTTAAGCACTTAATAGTTTTTGGATCTCGAGCTTGAGCTTACATACCTTCAGAGAAATGAAAGGCCATGGAACCCCAAATTAAGCCTTGTATATTTTTGGGTTATCCTAATGGGGTCAAAGGGTATTGACTTTTAGACCTCGACACTCATGATGTGATCATTGCTCAAAGTGTCAAGGTTGAGGAAACTCCCCCTATTATTGACATTTCTCATTCATTGTGTGCATGAGGCTATCGTCCATGGAGTGATTTTTATTTTGAGATAGAGGAATCACATCCTCCATTTGCACTCTCTAGTCTAGGCTCTCTAGCACATAGGCTTACTCTTACTACAACCACTCTTCCACTTTGGGCTTATCAAATTTTATAGGTAGCATGTACATTAGTTGGGGATCTATTAGATTCTAGGAGAACCTAGTCACAATACTAGGATATGCCTCATGCACACATAGCCCAAGCTTTTGACCCACAACCATTTCAAGAAGCAATGAGTATTGCTAAATGGGATTCAACAACATAGGAAGTGCTCTTCCTTAATTGGGAACCACACTAGGGATTTAGTCCATCTTCCAAAGGGAAGGAAAATATTTCAATGCTGTTGATGTTATTTGAGCAGCGTCTGTAGCATTCTTCCAGCGATCTCCTTTGTAATGATAAATTAAATTAGTAGCCTACGTCTATTTAATTTATTGAGTAACCAAGAGGCATGATTTTTGAAGAGTCATCCTTATTTGTTAAAGCCGACATTAATTACATTTAACAAAGAGTCACGTATGAATGAAGAGATACATTTGTTATTGGAGGCCGACCTTGAAGAGATGCGATCTTGGAGGAGGCGCGATTTTTGTTACAAGGCCGACATGCTTTTGGAAAGACATGTCTCCTCTACTCGTGGTGTATATATATTCAATGAAACATTGTTGTTCTGGATGTAGTTCAGTTCATTCGTTACACTTCAGTATATCATTCTTTGGCGCGAATTCTTTACACATTCTTGGTGCGAATTATATACAAGGCAGATCGAGTTCAAGAGAAGATCAATATCATTGTTCTTGAGATTATCTTCATCATACTGTCTCTTATATTGTATCAGTTTGATGCGCATGACTGGCCTCTATTGTAAAGGAGATTCATTTATTGTTCAATACATAAGAGATATATTGTTGCTGGGTTTTTCTCCCTCAAGAGGAGGGTTTTCCTAGGGTATCTGCTGTGTTATTGTGTCTGATTTTGAATTAATTTTCTGTGCACTTATCTGATCACTAAATTTAACATGGTATTAGAGCGGGTGTGAAGAAGATCGTGATTAGATTCGTGCTTTCACAGCATTACTCTATTCTTTGTTGAAGGTTCTTGTCTATCCATACATCCTTCAAGATGGTGAACAGATTGAAGATCGAGGATAGACTCGATGGAGCTTCAAACTACACCTCATGGAGATTCCGAATCATGCTTACACTAGAGGAGAATGATTTGGTTGAATTTGCGGAGACCAAGGTTCCCGAACCTGAAGAGGAAGAAGAGAAGCTGCAATTGAGGAAGAAATATATCAAAGCAAAGAAGTTGTTAGTTGACTCCATTAAAGACCACATCGTCCCTATTGTTTCTAAGTTGAAGACTGCGAGGGAGATGTTCAAAACTTTGGAATAAATGTATGAAATCAACAACACCAGCCGGGCTCTTGCGCTGAAGCAACAACTTCATCATGTGAAGATGACGAAAGGAGAGACCGTGATCGCCTACTTCATGAGGATTGCAGAATTGAGGGATCAGCTCTCCACAATTGGCCATATGGTTGAAGATAAAGATTTGACAATGCTTGCACTCAACAGCTTGCCATTATCTTGGGAGTCCTATATTCAAGGAATTAGTGCGAGGTCTAAACTCCTGAAGTTTGATCGTTTGAGAGCCGATTGCATCCAAGAGGAATCAATGTTGGTGGCTAGAGGTGTTGGCCCAAGTTCTTCTAATCAAGAAATCCATGTTCTTGCAGCACAAGCTTCGAAGAAGAAAGGAAAAGGTGGAAAGAAGGGTCACTTCAAGAGGAATCGTGATAAAGGAAATGATGATGCTTCCCCTTCCAAGAAGAAGCGAGACTTGTCTAAAATTCAATGCTTTAGGTGTGACAAGTTTGGTCATTTTGCCAAACATTGCCCTGACAGACCTAAGCATCAAGCCTCCGTTGCAGATGTAGAGAATGTTTCTCCATAGAAGGATGAATATCTGTTTTGCTCAGCCTTGTCAAGCAATGTTGCCACTGACACCATCACATGGTTGATTGACAGTGGTGCTTCTCATCACATCACCGGGTTCAAGGAGCACTTATCAAGCTTGGTGAAGAAAGACTCTTTGGAACAAGTTATCATTGGAGATGATGCTAGTTACACCGTGAAAGGGATTGGGACCTCTACTCTCCATTTGGATTCAGGCATTACACTTCAATTGAGCAATGTTCTTTATGTTCCGGGGATCAAGCGCAACCTCATCTCTATTTCCTAGAAGATAAAGGATATCAAATTGCTTTTTCAAAAGGAAAAGTTCTTGTATGGATGGAGAACTCTAGCTTCAAAGATGTTCAAGTTATTGGAGTTAGACATGAAAGTCTTTACAGGGTTTGCACTTGTCCTCTACAAGCCTTGGTTCATGATACTTCTTCTCTATGTGATCTTTGGCATCGAAGATTGGCGCATCTACACTTCCGTGCCTTGCCCATTATGGAGAAGATGGTGACAGGTCTACCCAAGTTTGACAAGGAGCATGAAGGCACTTGCAAGGGATGCGCTCTAGGTAAGAATGTAAAAGCCACTTTTCATAGTAGTGAAAATAGATCTAAGAGTATTTTAGATCTCATCCATTCAAATTTATGTGGTTCTATGTTTGTTCCGTCTTCGAGCGGATTTTTGTATTATGTACTATTTATTGATGATCACTCTAGAAAAACTTGGATTTATTTCTTGAGGTCTAAAGAGTCTCAGGAAGTATTAGCTAGATTTAAGGAGTTCAAAGCCTTAGTAGAAAATCTTTCTGGTAAAAGAATTAAGGTCCTTAGATTTGACAATGGTGGAGAATACACCTCTGGTAGTTTTCCGACTTTTGTACTGATGCAGGGATTAAGAGGGAGTTCTATGTTCCCTATAATCCTCAGCAAAATGGTGTTGCAGAAAGAAAGAACAGGACAATCATGGAAGCAGCAAAGGCCATGATTCATGATCAAGATTTGTAGACTTTCTTATGGGCAGAAGCCTCCAGGACAGCTGTATATGTGCAGAACAAAAGTCCTCACAAGGTCTTGGAGAATATGACTCCGGAAGAAGCCTTCACAGGGAAGAAGCCTGAAGTCAGTCACTTAAGAATCTTTGGATGTCCTGTTTATATCCATGTTCCGAAGGAGAAGAGAACTAAGTTGGAACCTTCTGGCAAGAAGGGCATCCTTGTGGGCTACAGCGAGACATCTAAAGCCTACAGAATTTACATTCCAGGACAAAAGTTGATCGAGATCAATAGGGATGTTAGCTTTGAGGAAGACATTGCATTTAGGAGATCCAAGGGCACTCACATGGAGTTCAATAACGAAGAGTCTCCTCAGGATATGGAAGTTGACCATACTCCTGAGATTCAGAGGGAGACTGTTGAACCAAAAGAAGATGCTGATCCTGTTGAACCCTTGGAGCCTACTGATGGGCCTACTGACATTGTCATTGGAAGAAAGAGACCTCTATGGGCTAGGCGTACTATGCAAGAGGCAGAAAGCTTTGCAGCTCCTAGAGGCACATTCAGAGAAAGTAAAAGGCCTCATAAGTTCTTCAATTATGTTGCCTTGATGAGTTAGATTATTGATTCAGAGCCTTCATGTGTTGAAGAAGCATCCAGTCATCAGGTTTGGAGAGATGCAATGGCAGAGGAGTATCAATCAATTCTGAAGAATGATGTTTGGGACATTGTTCCTAGACCTAAGAGCAAATCAGTGGTATCTTCGAAATGGCTCTTCAAAATCAAGCATGCTGTAGATGGGAGCATTGAGAAGTATAAGGCAAGATTTGTGGCTCGAGGGTTTTCTCAGAAAGAGGGAGTTGATTACGAAGAAACATTTGCTCCTGTTGCTCGTTACACTTCTGTTAGAACTATCATCGCCATTGTTGCATCGAGAGGATGGAAGATTCATCAGATGGACGTGAAGACAGCTTTTCTCAATGGCATAATTGAGGAAGAAGTTTACATTGAGCAACCTGATGGTTTTGAAGTTCATGGGAGGGAGTCACATGTGTGTAAGCTGAAGAAGGCCTTGTATGGTCTTAAGCAGGCTCCTCGTGCTTGGTACGAAAGGATTGATCGATACCTATCCAGTTTGGGCTTCTTGAAGAATGATGCTAATTCAAATCTCTACTTCAAGGTAATCAATGGTGATGCATTAATATTGGTTTTATATGTTGATGATTTGATCCTTACTGGAGAAGATCACTTGATTCTCGAGTGCAAGAAGGAGTTGACTTCAGAATTTGAGATGAAGGACCTTGGGCTCATGCATTACTTCCTTGGTTTAGAAGTCTGGCAGAAACCAGATGAGATGATTCTAAGTCAAGGAAAGTACACCATTGATATACTTAAGAGATTTGGCATGATGGATTGCAAATCCATGTCTACACCTATGGAGACCAACCTACATAAGTTGAAGGAGGCTGCAGCTAATTCGGACTTGGTGGATCCTACATTGTATAGACAGTTGATTGGGTCTCTGATGTATCTGGTTAACACTAGACCTGATATTTGCTATGCAGTGAGTGCACTTAGCCAGTTTATGTGTGATCCGAGACAGATACATCTTGTTGTAGCTAAACATATCCTGAGATACTTGCGTGGCACAGTTGGATATGGGTTGAGGTATACTTCAGATGCAGACTTGGAGTTACATGGTTTCTCTGATTCTGATTGGGCAGGTTGTGTTACAGATCGGAAGAGCACCTCTGGTTGTTGCTTCACTTGGGTTCTGCTATGATTTCCTGGTGTAGCAGGAAGCAGTCATCTGTAGCATTAAGTACAGCAGAGGCAGAATATATTGCAGCTTGTATGGCAACTCGGGAAGCAGTGTGGCTTCGTAAGCTCCTTGCAGGATTGTTTGGACAATCAATGGAGCCTACCATCATTCATTGTGATAATCAGAGTTGCGTGAAGCTTTCTGTCAATCCTGTGTTCCATGACAGAACGAAGCATGTTGAGATCAAGTACCACTACATTAGAGATATGGTACTGCGGAAGGCTGTACAGTTGAGGTACATCAGCACTGATGAGCAGACGACAGATATTCTCACCAAGCCTCTCTCCAAGATAAAGTTTGTATACTTTCGAGATAAGCTTGGTATGGTGGAGAATCCAGCCTTAACTGAGAAAGAGTCTCAGTATCAGTGAGCCTTTCTTTGAGTCCTTCTCTGCGAGAGAAGTTCGAGGTGAAATTCCTTGTTTTTATATTTATCTTTTACCATAGTATGGTTGTAGCCATTATGGTAGATATCGTGTTGAGGCAATATCCAATATCACGTTGAGGTGATATTTATCTTTTACCATAGATTGGTTGTAGCCATTATGGTTGATATCGTGTTGAGGCGATATCTAATATCATGTTGAGGTGATATTCTTCTTTTCACATCTGGTTGTAGCCAATGTGATGGACATCACGTTGAGGTGATATGTCTTGTGTAGCTGGAAGTATACTCCTTAGCTGAGAGGGAGTGTTGATGTTATTTGAGTAGCGTCTGTAGCATTCTTCCAGCGATCTCCTTTGTAATGATAAATTAAATTAGTAGCCTACGTCTATTTAATTTATTGAGTAACCAAGAGGCACGATTTTTGAAGAGTCATCCTTATTTGTTAAAGCCGACATTAATTACATTTAACAAAGAGTCACGTATGAATGAAGAGATACATTTGTTATTGGAGGCCGACCTTGAAGAGACGCGATCTTGGAGGAGGCACGATTTTTGTTACAAGGCCGACATGCTTTTGGAAAGACATGTCTCCTCTACTCGTGGTGTATATATATTCAATGAAACATTGTTGTTCTGGATGCAGTTCAGTTCATTCATTACACTTCAGTATATCATTCTTTGGCGCGAATTCTTTACACATTCTTGGTGCGAATTATATACAAGGCAGATCGAGTTCAAGAGAAGATCAATATCATTGTTCTTGAGATTATCTTCATCATACTGTCTCTTATATTGTATCAGTTTGATGCGCATGACTGGCCTCTATTGTAAAGGAGATTCATTTATTGTTCAATAAATAAGAGATATATTGTTGCTGGGTTTTTCTCCCTCAAGAGGAGGGTTTTCCCAGGGTATCTGCTGTGTTATTGTGTCTGATTTTGAATTAATTTTCTGTGCACTTATCTGATCACTAAATTTAACAAATGCAAGTGGATATTTTGAACCAAGTATGCAATAGGTGGAACAATTGACAAATACAAAGCATGATTTGTTGCAAATGGATTTTCACAAGTACAAGGCATAAATTGCATTGAGTCCTTTATACCTGTCGCCAAAATGAATTCCATCCTCCTCACTCTAGCCATAGTAGTTGCTCATTGCTGGTCAATATATCTAATTGATGTGAAGTGTGCCTTTCTTCACATTGATCTACAGGAGGAAATATGTATGGTACAACCACAGGGGTTCATTGCTAATTCTTCCTTTGGTTTGTTGACTTGGAAAATCCCTCTATGACCTCAAACAAGCTCCTCAGGTTTTATATGCCAAAGTGTATTCATTCCTTCTTTTTGTTAGCTTCACCTGATCTCACTAAGTCGAACTGTCTACATAATGTGGCAAGATGATGAGCTTCTCTTTTTGGTGTTGTATGTTGATGACTTGATCCTCACAAGGAGTTCTTCATCCCTTATTGGCTCCATACATTCTATTTTGTAGGACACTTTCTTTATGAGGGATTTGGGATTGTTACATTACTTCCATGGGATTGAGATTACTCAAAATAATTCCAAGATAAGTATTGCTCAACCCAAGTATGCTCTAGATCCTCTCTCACGATTTTAGATGGCTGCTTGTAAGCTTGCACATACTCCCTTTTTGTTAAAGTTAAGTTTGGAGGCTCATTATTGGACTCCTCTTGTTGATGCTACCTTATATTGACAATTTGTGGGGAGTCTCATATACGCCACACATACTTGTCCTGGCATTTCCTACGTTGTTGGTGTGGAGCAATTTTTTTACCTTCAAGCATTTTTGGTTTCCGACCCCCCTTCTCCGCTTCGAGATGGCTTCACGACTGAAAGACAAAGACTACTCTCACATAAAGGCATGCAATGCGCCATGTGGTGGCTGCGTGGCTATATATATATATCACTTTCCTTTCGGGCCCGAATCGGGACATGTGCTTGCTCGGAGGGAATTCCTTTGAAGTTGTTCTCACAAAATATGAAATCGCTTGTCCACTTGCCACGTCATCCATTTCGTCGGGCAATCTGTATCTTCCACGGAGGGATCTTTTTGGGCAGAGTTTGTTGGAGAGCGCGGCGGAGATCTTACTTTAGGGGTGGAACCTTTGAGTTAGTGTCATCATTCTTCATAGTTGATCGATCAGATTTTTCTAGGGTGTGCTAAGATCCGATTATCTTCTGACAGTATATCTTCGCGGAGCTTCTGTAATATCTAGTCATTAAGGAGGTAGCTTAGGACTTTATGAGCGAAGATCGCTGCGATCTAATCAGGCTCTAAATTAGATTGCGGTCAATCAAGTGTGGACATCTAGCGTTGGTTCATCTCTACTGGTTATGGCGGTGGCTCTCCCTCTTGGCTATTTAAAGGGGTTTGTAGTAGAAAATAAAAAATCTTGGATAATCTTCTAAAAGGAACCATCCTCTAAATCTTTCGAAAGAGAATAGTTTTGAGGGTTTTAATTTCTTAGGGATAGGAGGATTTTATAGAGCACTATTCACGCTCTTTGGCATGTTATATTTGTTAAGACTATTAATCGGATTGGCATCCGACCTTTGTTTTTCAATTAATTTATTGCAAGAATTAGATGTGTTAAGAAGAAATCTCTGAAATTGTGCATTTTTTGGCCTTTATCACAAATTTCTTTCTCACTTATCATTTATGCTGAGAGCACTGTGTTAAAGCCTTACGTAGATAGTTTGAATGATCGTTTCACATGTTATTAGCTTTTATGGTTGATGCTATCTTTCGGAAACTGAATCGTGTTCAATATATTCTTTCATTTTCTGTAAAAGGATATGCTGTTGTTCATGTTATGCTGTAAGAGGGAGGGTTTTGTAGAGATCCAAATATCCCTGTTGGTTTTTGGGGTTTCTTATTACTGTGGGACCTTAATAGATGGTTCTTGCGGGGAGATTTGAAACACTGCACTGTGCTTTCTCTAGCCTTTGCTGCTCATTCTCTTCCCAATAGTGAAGGGTCTTTGGCATTTTGTGTCCATTTCATTAGTTATAAGAAATTGATAAGCTTTTGGATTGTTGTAAAAGTCTTGGTGCATCGCCATTCTTGATGTTTTTCCTTGCATTTTCACTTCCCCTTTTCCCACACAAAAAAGACCCGACTTTCTTTAAAAATCCCGAAGGCCATTCAGTGAGGCGCAATTTGGTCCCCCACTTGCTGAATTTCCCATAAGGCTGTTCGTAGAGGCGCAAGCTTTAATGATCAACAGTTCTTTTTTTGGCACGCCCGGTGGGACCTGAAGTTTTTCAAACGTTTGATTGGAAGTCAGAAATATTTCATTAAATCAGACCAAGAGGAGAAGTTGGCAATCTCATCCCCAGAGTTCAAACAAGAGCATCTTCCAGAGGCCATTTCCAGTACTCCCAGTTACTTGCTTCGACACCCAGGAGAAGACTTACAAGTTCTGTATCACCTATAAGGAGCAATAGGGTAAGAAGTGTTAGCCCACAATCTAGAGCCTTATCCACTCCACCTGGAGGTTTAACCTTCCAAATCAGAATATCCGTCTACCCTATTCATAGGAATTTGTTTACAATGGCTCACATAGGTGCTCCTGCTCCTAGAAACTTTGTAACTTGGGATAGTGGTAGCCCGCTACAACCACCTATGCCCCATGATGTATGGCTCGCCATACCTGTCAATGCTCTCAAGGCAATCCCAAAGTTTTTCGGGGAGGATTTTAAGACCCCTTCCAAGCATCTCCAAGATATAGCGGAGGTATGCAGAGTACATAACATCGCGGAAGAGAATGTAGCCCTTAGGATACTGGCTGCATCTTTCAAAGGAAAGGCCCAGGATTGGTATAGGTCCTTGGCTTTTGGTTCCATCTGCTCTTAGGATCAACTTGGAGAGAAGTTGTTTGAGCGCTTCTTGGAGAAAGGAGATCGCTCCTCTTTGCTACAACAATTAATTACTATCAAAAGGGCCTCGCAAGAGGCCATGAGCGACTTCAACAACAGGTTCCACAAAACTTGGCAGAGGATTCCTATGACAGCCAGACCTTCGACAGCCATGGCATTCATGTTGTATCTAAAGGATTTCAATTCAGACATCGCAATCATGGTACAGTCTATGGGAGGAGATACCTTGCCTGATGCATATGATTTGGCTGTGTGCACAAAAAATAGTATGATTGACATCGGGAAGCTTCCATCACGTCCACTGATGCCCATGTTTGCGGAAATCTTTGGTGGACCCCGGGAAGAAGTGGCTCCTAGCGCCTTTGCTCCACAAACAAGCATGTCGGCTGCACCATCATCCATGTATGTATACTTGGGTGCACAACCAAGCACTTTGGGCTCTTCATTAGCAGCAGATGTCAATGTTATGAAGAACCCCATGTGGTCCTTTGCGAATAAGCTAGTCCTCATCTGACGACAGCAAGCAACACCTCCGAAACCTTCCACGCAGACCTATCAAGGAGGAAGGCCATCTTATCAACAAAACACATATCAAGGAGCTCTGAAAGGAGGAAATCAACAACCAGCGCCTACAAATCAGATAGTCCCAGTCACCATGCCACTTCAGATTGTTAGGAACAATCGGAGCAAGGATTTGGTCCCAGGTTAGAACAACCTGGCGAAAGATGAGAACGCGTGATGCTTCCCATGTAATGATAGCAATATGCTCCGTAATTGTCCAATGGGAAATCCTCAACAAAGGATAGTGGTGCATAGAAGCCAAGGCGTGTTTCTGAACACAAAAGAATATCAGTCTCCTAGAATGGAGAATGCCCGTTTCAAAATGCAAACACAAGGGATGTCTTTAGAGCAAGAGCTAGATATCTCACCAGACCAAGCACTTTTTTCTTGGACAGAGGAAGAAGATGCAGTATTTGCAAATGATGTTCCTGCGACTAGTGCCCCGCAAGTACAGTCAGACTACAACACAAGGTCCAAAAGAAGGCCCACTAGATAAAACGTGCAACGAGCTTCGCAATGACCACAACCACAACAACCGCAACCAAAAGTGGAGCAGGTCTCGTAGGTCTAACCCACTCAACAGTCGCAAGGTCCGCCATTGCCAGAGAAAGAGGTTGACAAAGCACTAAGCCCCTCCACATTGGATCGACCTCTTTTGAAGACAAAAGAAATATCATTGTTCAAACTTAAGGTCTCACTAGTCAGAACGCTTAATGTGGTAGAGCAACTAAAGAAGGCGCCTACTAATGTGTCTATATGGGACATTATATCAATTCTAGAACATAAGACATTGCTCTAGGAGGCATTGAAGAAAGAGGAACGAATGTTGCAGACAGATGCAATCCCACCGCACATTCGAGATAGAGAAAAGGAGCTCACGTTGGACCCCCAACCTTCGGGAGCCATGACATACGTAAATGTCACGGACAATGCGAATGTAAAAGAGGTAAGCAAACCAAAGCCTACCCCTTTCTTTTTAATACTTATTGTGGGGGATAAAATTTTACACAACAACATGATTGATTCAGGAGCTAGTACCATGGTCATGCCTAAGCAAGTGGCCAATGCCCTGAAACTTAAGTACGAGCCTCTTGAGAAAGGGATCATGCAGTTAGACGGGAAGAAAGTACCAACTGTTGGTCGCATCAAGGATCTGTCTTTGACCCTTTTCTCATGTCCGAGCTAAACTGTCACACAAGAAGTAGTCGTGATAGACATCCCCCCAGTTTTTGGGATGTCTTTCAAGGGACTTCACAACAAAGCTTGGCGGGTATCTAGTGCTTGATTGGTCTCATTTGATATTGCAGATAAAGCACGGGGCAAAGATGAAGATCCTGTCTGAATCCTTGCACCCTGAATATATAGCAGACAACGCAGTTCTGTGCTTTGAAGCAGTGCATACCTCCTCAAAAAAGGAGACGTATTGCATAGAAATGTTAGAAGACGAAGAAGACACAAGTGATCAGATCCTTGAAGAAGAGGTCTTGCTCAATCAGTTTATTGATTTTGACCCATTCGGGAACTTCCATGCTACCGGATTGGGCACTTATGTGATTTTTGATGATGACCAAATTTTCCCGAAATTGGTAAAGGAGCAGGAGGTACCTGGCGGACTCGGCGATGACAGCCTATGGACATTACATTTTGATGGTTTCAAATGCAAAATCGGGTCTAGAGTAGGCATTCGACTGGTATCTCCAATTGGATTAGAGACCCTCAAAGCTTTCCACTTCCAGTTCTCGTGCTCAAATAATAATGAAGAGTATGAGGCTTTGGTCCATGGTTTGATTCTGGTAGAACAGATGGGCGTGAAGAGAGTACAAGTGTTCGGAGATTCGGAGTTGGTCGTAAGCCAAGTCCGCGGACAAGCAGCCACGAAAAATGTAAGAATGAGGTCTTACAGACATAGAATATGGGATCTGACGAAGAGCTTTGAAACTTTTAATAGATAGGTTATCCCACGATCCCAGAATGTCGTTGCAGATCGGATGGCTTCGATTGGCTCACTGTTTGAGCCAACGCCCGAATCAGCAACAAACCAGAATGCAGTGCAGACCATCGTCCGACTGTCAATTCTCAACAATGATTAGAATTGCAGGTTTTTGAGGACGACGTTCAAATTGCTGCTTTTCTATAAAAGTCAACGAAAGCTTCCGATCATTCACAGTCCAAAGCTAGAGGGACTGCTAAAGGACAAGTGATCCTATTAAAAAGGAATAAGCTCCCGTGAGACTTGATTTCTCTCAAAAATCTCTTTGATTGTGAAGATGCAAGAAATGGCAAACAAAGATTCATCGTCTACGAAGGAGACTATGAAGATCTCAATGTCAAGAATGGTAGAAAGCTAAAAGTTAGAAGAGACGTCTCGTAGAAGGACAAGAGAGATTGAAAGGGTAGCTTGGTTGGACCTACGACGATCTTAAAGGATACGATTCGGGCATCATTCGACATACCATTGACCTAGCCGATGACTCGAAGCCCATTCGACAGAAACAAAGGCCGGTGAATCTGAAGGTCGAGGCACTGATGGCACAAGAGCTTACCAAATTAATTGAATCGAGAATCATATATCCGATCAAACATTCCACCTGGGTATCCAACCTTGTACCAGTGTGGAAGAAGAATGGCGATATTCGGCTCTGTGTGGATTTCAGGGACTTGAACAAGCCCTCGTTAAGAGATCACTACCCTTTGCCCTCAATGGAGCAGATCGTACAGATCGTGGCTGGATTGAAGATGTTCTCGCTGCTCGATGGTTTTTCGGGGTATAACCAGGTTTATGTGAAGGAGGACCAACACAAAACAACGTTCACCACCAAGTGGGGAACGTTCACATATGCAAAAATGCCTTTCAGACTTTCCAATGTGGGTGCCACTTTTCAAAGAGCGATGGATATCGCCTTCAAGGGATTAATCAGTTAGATCATCCTAATATACCTGGATGACTCGACTGTTTTTTCAAAATCCGAGTATGATCATTTTGATCATTTGGAAAAGGTCTTCCAAAAGTGTCAACAGTTCGGGATTTCCTTAAATCCTAAAAAATATGTCTTCGAAGTACCGCAAGGCAAGCTGCTTGGTTTTGTGGTATCAAAAGAAGGAATAGCCATAGACCGCGAAAGGGTTAAAGCCATAATGGAGCTACCATTGTCAGTCAACCAGAAGGGGCTACAATCCTTCTTGGGAAAGATCAATTTCGTCAGCCGGTTCATATTGGACTTCGTGGGCATCGTGAGATCTATCATGTTGATGTTGAAGAAGAATTTAGTGTTTAAATGGACTCCCAAAGGCAAGCTTGCTTTCAAGCAAATAAAGGTAGCCATCTCCGCAGCCCCGATGTTAGCTAACCTAGACTTCTCCAAGGATTTCCTGCTCTATGTCTATAGCGGCCAACACAGCATAGCTTCGGTGCTCACTCAAAAGGACAAAAAGGGAAGTGGAGAATATCCCATCACATTCCATTCCAGGACTCTCAAATGATATAAAACTAGGCACAATTTTGTTGAAAAGCAAGCTTTTGTTATCATTAAAAGCCTAAAGAAATTCCGACACCTGGTGTCGGCCAATAGAATCACCATCCTCGTCGCCCATCCCCGTGTTCGGGAATACATCACCGAAGGCGAGATCACCGAAAAGAGGGCCAACTGGATCACCAAGATCCTAGAATACGACGTAGACATTTGATCGACCAAGCTGGTTCGGGGAAGAGGTCTTTGCGAATACCTTGCGTAGGAATTAAGCTCCCAGTCGGAAGAAGAGATCGACCTCTATACGAATTAGTTCGAGTCCGACGAGTTGTGGGTGGCATATTGGATGCAATTTATGCAAAAGGGGCAGTACTCGAGCAACATCCCACCTCACAAAAGACGCTACTACCAACCACAAGGCACCAGGTATGTACTAATTGAGGGGATTTTATTTAAAAGAAATTATTATGGTGTCCTTCGTTGCTTAGATAAGCGACGAGCATAAAGAGTTTTAAATGAATTCCATAGCTGTCCTAAGGGCGGACACTTCTCCGCCAAGACTACTGCTTTAAAGATAATGCAGGTAGGATATTATTGGCCTTACATGTTCTTCGAGGCACATCACCTGGTGCAGAAGTGTACTCAGTTCCAATATTTCGTTGGCAAGTGGAAGAACTCCGCCATGCCATTGAGCCCGATTGTGACTGAAGAACCCTTTGCACAATGGGGTTTAGATTTTGTCGGGATGATCAATCCCATCTCCAGCGTAGGCCATAAGTGGATACTCACGACGACCGATTATTTCACAAGATGGACGGAGGCCGTTTCCATGAAGAATGCTACAAAAATAGAAATTGTTAATTTTCTTGAGGAGTTAGTGGCAAGGTTCGGTTCGTCTAAAACCATCACATCCGATAATGCGTGAGCCTTCATAGGTTCATGGATGTTAGACTTCGCTCTCAAGCATGGGGTCTACCTCAAGACTTAATCCAATTATTATCCACAAGGAAATGGGTTAGCAGAATCGACCAATAAAAATCTGATTAGGTTAATAAAGCGCATTGGTTTTGAACACCAGAAGGACTGGCACAAGCATTTGTGAGCTGCTTTATGGGTCGACAAAATTACACCTAAGCAAATCCTAAAAGCTTCCCCTTATGAATTAGTGTATGGAAAGGAGGTGGTTTTACCCATTTCCATAGAAATTTCGGCATTGCAATTGTTGAAAGCTTTAGAAGTTGAAGAGGACAGTGGAATGGAGGTGAGATTGGCAGAACTTTTGAGCCTCGAGGATAAAAGAGAAAACCCGTATGGCACCATGTTTGGGCCCCAGCAAATAGTCAAGTGATGGTTTGATAAAAGGTCCTCCAACCCAGACTTTTGGGAGGGAAGTCTTGTGCTAAGGTATGACAAATGCGTTGCAAAACTAGGGAAGCATGCTAAATTTGACTCACAATGGAGGGGCCCTTTTCGAATCCATGCATGCAAGGAAAGAAACGCGTATGAGCTGGAGGATATGGATGGCAATGTTTTGGATATATCGGTAAATGGTATTCTTCTAAAATTATTCCATTAAAGTACACACAGGTTCATTTAAATTTTACAATTATGTACCATATGTAATTTTTTTGTAAAATACATTATTTTTGCGAATAAAGCCATGAGAGTAAACACATGAATAACAAAAAAATTATATTTTTCGTATTCATAGAAAATATTTACGATATAATACACATATCGAGCTTGAGGCTTCGAGAGAAGTTGGAAACCTTCTCGTTCAAACCCAAAAAGAAATACATTTCAAAAAGCAAAAAGGAGGTGACACAAAAAGGCATTGGAAATTAAAGCCTCCATCCGTCACAAACAGTCAAAATGTTGCTTCTTCGGGTTTTTCTTCAAAGGGCAGTAAGGGGTTAACAACACACAACACAGCACATGCAGGCATGGCACGACATGGACCTCAATCCTCGGCACCCCGACTATACAATAGGAACTCGAAATGTTTCTTCCAATTGAGCCTAGGAATGCGCTCCACATTATACTCCCTTAGAAGGAAGAAGGTTGTGGGTTGAGACATTGCGTGATGCCTCTCTAAGTCCATATAGTGGAAGTCCGAGAGAAAGGGCAGCTAGGGCACCGCTTCCCCAAAGTCGACGTGCCCGCGGATATTCATGCGGTCGGAATGTCGGCACCAAGGATAGCTACTTGCATGATCTTGCCGAGCACATCTAAGTATGCCGAATTGAACATAGCATGGCACAGTTCAATAATCTAGGGCTTGGAGATGTCTAAATCCAACAGGGAAGCCACGAACCGGGAAATGACATTGGAGTTGCATCGTGGCTGGTTCTCATCCTTCACATAATCCTTCCCAAGCACCCACTTGATCGCCACGATGATAAGGCAGTCATTCTTCTCTATCAGGCGTTTTATTCTCTTACTATTGACTTCGCCCACAAAGGAGTTTTGTAGCTTTCGGCTCAAGAGTTGAATTGGGATACTTAGGCTAGACATGATAGTAGCGAGCAAGCTAAAGGCTAGCAGAACAAAAAACATAGCGGGAGAGGCTTACTAACTCAAATGCTAATTTAGTGAGTTTTTCGCTAAGTTGATATTGCTATTTATAGAAAAAGTGCGTCGGAGAGCTCGATAAACGGAAAATCTATCTCCCGTCAGACAGTAATGGAAAAATTATCAAGGCGTCAGGATGCGAGGGATAAATTGTATGGAGGATCTAAAACCAAACCTTGAGAATTAATTCGGGCATTGGGAGTAAATGCTCGTGTGTACCGATTGTTGCCATGTGTCCATTGCTGTCACCAACGCTAGCCTACTTGCTCATGCAAAAAGACATTTCTTAAAGCGCTAAACTTTGCCAAATTAAATGTAAATGTCTTTTCGATGTACCTTTCAATTGCTTAAAGCACACTTTCCATTGCTAAAGGCACGCTTCCCATCGCATAAGGCTTATTTGTGAAAACGATGGTGGAGGGAATGTACTAATTACTTTCTTGTGAAAAAGTTGGCATTCCCGAGGGATACGGATCCCACTCCACACGTATCGCCTCACTAGCATCACTTAGCGAGCTAGTAGTAACGACGTCTTATGGCATGTACGTCCTAAAATTAATGCACCCAAAAAGCAATTTTTTGCTTAGTATCAAAACTATCAAGCAACTATTGCTCTAAAGAAGTTTTCTGCAAATCTTTCTCAAACGCAACAATGGCAGAAGCATCATCTTCTGGTCAACAGGCTGGAGTCTCGTCTACCAGACCAGGCTACACCAACATCTTTGAAAAGGATTCATATACTAGCACCCCAGCGCCGGAAGACTGGAGTTTTGCTCATACTAAAACCATACAGGCAGGCAACTCCATTAAGAAGGAAGTGGTTAAAGATTTTGTAGATAAAATTTTTGACCCAAAGTTGCATATAAACCCTAAAAACCTTAGGGAAGGAGCAATGCAGAGAATGATCATCCATGGGTCAATCGAGGGTTTTGTGTCACGACTCTGGTATTGCAGTTTGCCATAGCCTCCATACATCCATGCCCAGAGCTGGTGGATGCATGCACAAAAAGACTGGATAAAGAAACATGGGTTATTAGTGGCAACAGGTTGAGGGTTACAATCAACACAACAACCATCCGAGATATGTTGTGCATCCCTGTAAATTGGGATGAAGAAAGATTTGAACACAAAAGGATGGAAGATTTCTGGAGAACTAGAGACAAGCAATTAAAATTTTATATGGATGAAACAAATGAGAAGCCGAAAGGCAAGAAATTCATCTTCCCTCGAGTGCGTTTAAAGCTTAAAGAAAATGTGCAAGACGTTTTCGCAAGGTTAGCTTACGTTTACGGCTTTGAAGACGACGAAAAGGTTTACGCATTCCAGGTGGGCTTGGCTTTTATGGTCAAGAAGGAGAGGAGCCAGAAGTATTTTGATTTTGTTGATGCAGTGGCCGAAAAGATGCTGGAACAATTAAGAAATTATGACACTGCTTTTCGGTTCAGGTATTCTTCTTTTCTGACACATTTTATTTTACATCAGAACCCTGAATTTTTTAGAGGGTATTTGTCGCTCAGTAAATTTGATGCAAAGGGGTTGTACTAGCCAGTTTTGGTCTGGACCCATGTGCTTTCCAAAACATGGGGTTATTATTTGTTTGTGGATTACTTCCTACAACTAGTACTTTTAGATTTGTCTCCGCGCCCTCCGGGTCGGTTTTCCCCTGAAGCCTTAGAATGGATGAGAAGCCATCAGACCTTGGTGGATTATTTTCTGGGAGCTGAATTTTCCTTCATCAAATATCATGGTTTTATTGAGGAACCTGTTAGGCTCCCTAAATTTGTAATAGACAAGACCTTCGCTTTGGAGGCATGTTGTCAAACAACTACTGTCGACAAAGCCTATCGCAACGAGAGACATAAAAAGGCGCTTTCCCAATTCCTCTTACCATTGCCGAAAGTAAAGTAACACTTGTGAAAAGGGAAGAGCGGGAGGTATTGACTAGCAAATTGGCTCGTTTAGGTCTGGTTCTTATTTGTGACACATGGAGGTACAATCCTGTGGGACATCTTCCGACTATAAAATATGAAAGGCGGGAGTACTTTAAGTCAAGGAAGAACTTGACCGAGGAAAGGGCAGAGGTCTACATCAACCTAGCTTTTATACCATCTGATCAGCCACCATGGCTCGACTTCTATGTTTGGGTGGCAAAGTTCCAACAAAGCATTGAGATGGGCTAGTCCCTCAAAACATAGTTAAAAAAGTTGGGATGGTCAAAAAGAAAGAAGGCGGATTTTTGGAGGTTCCGACAGGAAATCAAGAACCTCGACGCCCTATATGGAGATGTCAAGCCGCATGACGAGAAGTTCGACCAAATCTACGATGCTGAGGCCAGAACCGGTGATAGTAATCCTGAATCCAATCAGGAGATTGAATCAGAGCAAGTACCACTCTACACCTCCCAGCCTTAGGATCCTGACGCAGGAATAGGAAAAGGATCAAAACAAAAAGGCTCGCAGATCACATCTTCCACTAGCACACTGCCAAAGGGAAAAAGGACCCGACGGTCCCCAAAGAGATCTGCTATAGCTACAGGAGGCCAAGTTTCAGTGGGATTGGCCGCTAGGGAATTTGAATGCACTAGTTCCGCTCCTGCGAAGAGGAGATGAGTCCAAGACTTAGGCGGCCCTGTTACATCCCCTCTAACTTAAACATGTTATGGCAATGAAATTATGGTCATTATGTTAGTTGCAAGTAATTGCTTTTCATGAGAATGTGAAATTGAGGATAGAATAATTGTTTTATATGTCATAACTGTAAATGTGAATGATTTTCTCTTATATGCGAAAATGTATGTGATGATGAGATTATATTTAAACATGTATATATATGTTGAGAATGGTCTAACCCTAGTCTTTTTGTCAAGTGGTTGCAGGATTGTCAACACTCGAGGGGAAAGGGAAATATTATCAGGGAGAGGTCGTGGTTAACAAAGGATCAATTTTATCATCAAACCATGAGTTAGTGTGTGACAGTTGTATCGAAGTCATAGCCTTGGCCATAAGTAATTTAATTTAATTATTATAAAAACAAGTCAATTTGAATTTTACCGTATATCTCTTGATTTCACTTATAACATTTTGAAGTGCACCTTGGGAGATATTGTCATAAAATATTTAAGTTAAAAATTTAAATGTCAATCTCCTAAAATGATGGGATAATAATAAAGTTTAATTAAGTGAATTAAGGGGGCGACGGTGTGGGGGTGAGGCGGCAACCTCGCCACCTTGGCCTCAATCTTGATCGTAACTCCCTTGGGGAATTCATGCAGTCATTTACTGCATAATCTTGGCTTGCTTTGTTCGATTCAGACACTCACCTTTACAGTTGCTTCTTCATCGATGGTTTTGGGCATTCACATCTCTCATTTTTGTTTTGTTATATACTTTGTCAGTATCGTATTCACCTGATATTGTTCCCCATCTTCATTCAGGCTATTGTCACACCATAGCAGGAAGCTCTCGCTTCCATTGTGCTGAATCTTCAGCTTTTGTTAACTTAATTTGGCACTTGCATCCATTACAAGGGGATACTCTTTTCTCTACACTGCGCATTCTCTCATTTCTCTTCTAGTCGGCCGTCTCATCAGGAGACATTCATTGATTTTGTTCTTGCTGTCGAGCTTTAAAGAGAAGGAGTTGGATTGAGTTGTTCTAAATCCCTGTTTTGGTGGTATTAGTTTGATTCCTGAGTTGTCGCCTCTGCATTTCTTGGACTATTCGGGACTTCTGTAATCTCGTCTTTTTGATTTGCTCTTTCGAAGAAAAGAAATCGGGGATTCCTTCAAGTTCAAATCAGCATTTATAGGCATGTTAAAACTTCTTGATCTGTTTAAGTTTTGAAATGTAGAACATCCTTTAATCGATCTTTTAATAACCTTGGAAAATAAATGTGTGACATTGAATTCTCGTTCATAGTTTAAAATAGGTTCTCTTTCTACCATATTGGGACTCAATTGAAAATCGATCCATGTAATTCTATTAAAATCTTGAGTACGAATTTACTCTATTTCCTCTTCACAGAATTTGAATGTCGATTGAATTATCTTCAAGCCACTGTAACTCTTGCTTGACTAAGCCGAACTCTTTCTCACTCCTCTATTCTTTAACTTTGGTGATTGAATAGTGATTTGCTTTGATCATTCCGAGAATCTTGAAGGCTTATAATTGTGAAAGATCTGTAGGAACCTCACTGTCGAACAAGACTCCTTTATCTCTCCATATAAGTTTGAGATTAGTAGATTACTGCTACTGAGTTGTGGAAAGCTAAGAGCCTTGTACCATTTCCTATAAAAGCATTAAGTAATCAGCTTATACTTAATTTATGAAGAGAAAATATTGAAACCAAGTTAATGTAATATAACCTTGAATCAAGAATTATCATGTCGAGCAAGGGTGAGAGTGCTGATGGCACAATTGTGCCATTAATGATAAAAATTCTTGGCCAAGGTACGATGCTAGATTAAGCATCTGTCAGCTATCAAGTACCAGATATACCACTGGTTAGAGTGATCTTTCAAGTTAGGGGTTACCTATAGTGACGGATCGACTAGGAGGTATAGGTCCTTGACACCAGGCTCAGAGGCATGATGATAATTTGTGATCCTTGTTGATTACCCTCGTGAAGGGTCGGGTTTCTTCAGTTGAAGAAACATGGGAGACCAATAGGTCTTCGATTGGGTGGAAAAGCCCTTGATGATATTTCTTTTTCCCTTGGAAACAGAAGAGTTCTGTGTAGTATTCCAGTAGGATGCCTTCGAAATTGTATTTTCTTGTACTCTTTCTCTCTCTTTAAATTTCAGAAATATTTACTTAGCATGATTGTTTCATAGCTGTAATTATTGCTCTTACTTTACGAAAGCAAAGAAAAGTTAGTTATTGTTCTTTTGTATTTACAGTTAAATGAAATTAGTTAGTTGTTTCCTTTTCAGCTAAAATTGAAATTTTAAAAGTTAGTTGAGAAATTGAATATGATGTAATTATTTAAAATTGTTTTTCTTTCCGTTCAAAATGCAAAGGAAACCCTAGCATGAAAACAAGTCAGTTATATTTCAGCAAAAAGCTAGTAGTTAGATTCCATTCTCAAGCTGTAGATTAGTCAAAGTATTACAGGACCGGGCATATCAAGCAAAGGAGAAGAAGAGGTGGAATCCACTCCGCCAAGATTTTTAGCTTCGACAACCCAGGTAAGTCTTGCGCCCGCCCTTCTTTCTTCTACTACATCTTTAGTTGTTTCTGCCCCTCATTTGCTGAAAGGAATCCTCCATCCGCGGGTTCTGATGTCCTCATTCTGAACACACCCCTGACCATATTTGATAATGAACCTCGCGAAGGAACCCCATGCGCCGAACGAGCATCATTCGTGTTGGTCGCAATTGATTCTTTAATCACCCTATCAAGGGCACCCATTGAAAACATTGATACATCCATGTTGCGAGTTTCACCGTCCCCATGTACTTCTAGGCAAATGCCTCTTTTTCTGCCCACTTCCCCTTTTATTCCAATTGGAGCCCCTCAATCCACATATGACATCCCGCCTTTTTCCATAATAACGCCTCCCTTTGCCTCTCTGCAACCTTAGACGATCGAAGCCTCTCCTTCCGCCACCCTTTTCAGTCTCCCTCCAGGTGTTTCGCTTGTCACGTAGAGTATTGACATCCCACAGAGTTTTCAGAGTCATATGGAAGCACCAAAGCAGGCCCGACAAGCAAGAAAGTAGAAACTATGGGTAAAGGCTGCGGCAAAACTTGCAACCCAGAAGATTGAAGTCTGTTTTGATGAAGATTGGAATGCTCTGCTGATCGCTACTAGGAGGCCGCTGACATCCAAGCCAGAGGGAGAAATGCAGTTCAAAGATTATGACATCAGAGCTGTGGGCCTCAATTTGGGTGAGACTCTTCCGTGCAACAAAGTGGTTCTGGCTAAAGTGACTCAGAAGGTGGTTTACACCGACTATGAAAAGCTGGACAAAAAGTTGAAGAAGTGCTAGACAGAGTTGGCAAACGTAAAAGCCACAGTAGACAGGCTATAGGCAAAAATCAAAGGCAAAGATTTGGAGGTGGCTCGCTCGAGGCAGTATAGGGTCTGTAGGGTGAAGCAACTAAGTTGCTTGAAGAGGCCCGGAGTGAGAGGGATCGGCTTCATGCCGAGGTAGAAAGGTTGATATGCGAAATCGTAGTCGAACATGAAACAAATGCAGAGCATCAACAAAAATCCTGGAGGTTGGGAAGCGATTTAGCTAGAAAATATACCATATATAATGGATTGAAAAAAGAGGTACAAGACTTGGATAAACAAAAGGAGGACATGCAGAAGGAATTGGATAGCATTTGATCTCAAGTCTCAGGCAACCTTCAGAAGGCCCATACGGAAACAGAAAGGGCGAAACAAGAAAAACAAGACATCGAGTCTATTTTGCTGACTCGCAATGAGGAGGTTGGGAAGCTACACTCTGAGCTTACAAACGCTCTCCAGGAGAAGAATCAACTGGAGGAAAACATGAAAGCAAGGAAGTCCCAATTTCAGCAGGAACTGATCGTGGCATAGGGATCTGGGATCCTCCCGATACTAAAAAAACTAATATCTACTCATTGGGAGAGAATCATAGTTGCAGTTGCAGCTGTGAAACCAGTCTTGTAGTTTTTGAAAGATGCTCGAGAATTAAAGGCAAAGGTTGGTTTGACAGTCAACCAAATTCTACACACATTCACCCCCCGAGTTGAAGAATCAGGGATCTTGGTCTCAAAATTATGTAAAGCAATTGAAGAAGCTTTAAGGGACGTTGAAATTCCTGACCGAAGGGTAGCTGCAAGGAAAGCAAACGAATTCATCATTTGCCACAGGGTCGCGTCAAATAGTAAAGCTTACCAGGTAGTGTTGAATAAGGACAGTGAGATCAAGGAGGAGTTCAAAGTTATGCTCCAATCCAGATTGCCCACCCTATTCTCATTAGATGGAGGAGTGTTAACAATTGAACAGATCACGGGAGCAATTAGGCTCAAAATCCATACCTCCACAACACTACAGGGTTTGAGCTCATCACCCATTGTCGAGGAGATTGAGAAGGAAATTCTTCCCCTTTCTTGACTGTACTACCATATTGGAGTTGTTTCATCAAGGTGGGGAGGGGTTTCTTTTAAAGAAGTCCTCGATCTTGATCAAGCATACAAGAATTTGTGCACCCTCGTCTAGCCCACTGATGGAGATTGGGAGACCCAGCACGCCGCTTTCCTCAAACTCCAAGAATTACTTGAGATCTAGGTTCATGCCTCTGCAAGTGAAGGCCCCTTGTGAGTTGCTAGAATTGTGGAGCAATTTTTACCTTCAAGCATTTTTGGTTTTTGGCCCTTCTCTGCTTTGAGATGGCTTCGCGACTGAAAGACAAAGACTACTCTCGCATAAAGTTGTGCAATGCGCCACGTGGTGGTTGCACGGCTATATACATATCGCTTTCCTTTTGGGCCTGAATTGAGACGCATGTCTGCTCGGCGGGAATTCCTTCGAAGCTGTTCTCACAAAATCTAAAGTTGCCCACCTGCTTGCCACATCATCCATTTCGTCAGGTAATCTGTATCTTCTGCGGAGGGATCTTTTTGGGCGGAGTTCGTTGGAGAGTGCGGCAGGGATCTTATTTTCGGGGTGGAACCTTCGATTCGGCGTCATCATTCTTCATAGTTGATCGATCAGATTTTGCCAGGCTATGCTAAGATCCAATTGTCTTGTAACAGTATATCTTCGCAGAGCTTTTGCGATAGCTAGAGTCATTAATGAGGCAGCTCAAGACTTTATGAGTGAAGATTGTTGCAATCTAATCAAGCTCTAAATTAGATTGCGGTCAATCAAGTGCGGACATCCGGCATTGGTTCATCTCTATTGGTTACGGCGGTGGCTATCCCTCCTAGCTATTTAAAGGGGTTCGTAGCAAAAAATATAAAATCTTGGATAATCTTCTAAAAGGAACCATCCTTTGAATCTTTCAGAAGATGATAGTTTTGAAGAAGGTTTTAATTTCTTAGGGATAGGAGGATTTTATAGAGCACTATTCACGCTCTCTAGCATGTTATATTTGTTGAGACTATTAATTGGATTGGCATCCGACCTTTGTTTTTTCAGTTAATTTATTGCAAGAATTAGATTTGTTAAGAAGAAATCTTTGAAATTGTGCATTTTTTGGCCTTTATCACAAATTTATTTTTCGCTTATCATTTATGCTGAGAGCACTGTGTTAAAGCCTTCAGTAGATAGTTTGAATGATCATTTCGCATGTTATTAGCTTTTATGGTTGATGCTATCTTTCGGAAACTGAATCATGTTCAATATACTCTTTCATTTTCTGTAAAAGTATATGTTGTTTTTCATATTATGTTGTAAGAGAGGGAGGGTTCTGTAAAGATCCAAATATCCCTATTGGTTTTTGGGGTTTCTTATTATTGTTGGACCTTAATGGATGCTTCTCGCGGGGAGATTTGAAAGGTTGCACTGTGCTTTTTCTAGCCTTTGCTACTCGTTCTCTTCCCAACAATGAAGGGTCTGTGGCATTCTGTGTCCATTTCATTAGTTATAAGGAATTGATAAGCTTTTGGATTGTTGTAAAAGTCTTGGCGCATTGCCATTCTTTATATTTTTCCTTGCATTTTCACTTCCCCTTTTCCCACACACAAAGAAGAGCTGAATTTCTTTAAAAATCCTGGAGGTCATTTAGTGAGGCGCAATTTGGTCCCCCACTCGCTGAATTTCCCATAAGGCTGTTCCGAGAGGTGCAAGTTTTAATGATCAATAGTTGGCATGGTCTTTTTCTTTATGCAAGAACATCAACAACTTCATTGAAGAGTTGCCAAGTGTATATTACACTATGTATAGGGGACACATTCATATGATACACACCGTGTAGCAGGCTAATATTTTGATTAGATTGGCGATTCTAAGGATTGCAAGTCCACATTTGGCTACAACTTTCACCTTGGATCTGATCCTATTTGTTGGTTGAGAAAGAAGCAACATGCTATTGCTCTTTCATTTGTAGAGGCAGAGCATAGGAGGGTTGTGAATGTTGCTACAGAGGCCATTTGGCTTCACAACATCCATACAAAGTTTGGCATCATCTATCAACCACCATTGATCATCTATTGTGATAACTAGAGTGCTATTGTGATATCTAGGAATCCAATTCATGACTAGCAAACCAAGCATATTGACATCCATATGCATTACATCTGAGATCTTGTAGGAGCAAATCTTAGATTTTAGTATTGTCCCACATTCAAAGTAGGTTGTTGATATATTTACCAAATTCTTCATAGATAGCACATATGTTTATCTTCAAGCTCTTTTAGGGGTGTGGGACTCTATCATTTCTAGGGGGCCTATGCAGCCCTCTTTTCCTCATTTTTTTGGAGGGGGTACTCTCTCTTGTATCTTGGGTTTTTTTGTTAAAGATTGTAAATGGGTACCTAATGTGGCTTGTCTTGTCGGGGTCCATTTCCTTTTTCACCTCAATTGTGCTTGGGGGGGGGATTGTTGGTGTATTAGTTATTGCACCTATTATATTAATTTTACTCAAGTAATTTCTTTTTTATTACTTAGGCGGGATAGAATAATGAGTACATGTCATTGCCTTCTTTTTTGTGATTCTATTTTTTCTTAACCTCATTAGATTTCAAAACTTAGAGATCATCCCTTTGTGTTTGTGGGACTTTGCTTTATCCTTATCCTAGTCTGATTTGGAAACTCAAAGGCTATATATTGTAGCTCTTTCATTTCATTATCATCTAATTGAATTTTGAATGCCAAAATCCTTGTGTTTCTTGATTGCATTTAATTACGCGTCGTCATAATGTTGTTTTCTTCCTAAATAAATTAATATTGCATGACTTTATTAAATCTAACAAAAGGGATAGGCGATGTTAGAATTGCACTCAATAATGCCATCAAACTATTAATATGAAATGTTAGGTATGTTTTAGGTTGAACAAAAAATTACTTTGTATTAGCCAAGTTACAAAATCTTCTAACATTCTAGTTCAATTTTGTGGGACAAAGTGCATTGTGAAATATCCCCAACCCAATTCTGATATAATTTTCTGAGTTTAGTCTTTATCACAGTCTTTGACCAGCGAATAGGAAGGGTTTTGTTTTGTTTGGGTTTTTTGTGTTTTTATTTTTTATTTTTTTGTGAGTTTTGAGTTTTATGCATATAACATGACATATGACAAATGCTGGAAATGGAAAATAACTAAAGCATACAACAGTTCTATTACTAAACTACTGAATTTACATGAATGTGGGCTTAAATGTAACATACCCACTCATCAATTGACCTGGAAATGAACTATTACATGACTGAAGTAAAACTCGCACGTCTGATATAATTTTGAGACAACAATTTTGAACTCTTCCAGCTCTAAGTATAACTCCCCAAATCAACTCTAGGTATGAGATGAGTTCCTTTAACTGCTGTAAGCAAATTTCCAGCTCCAAAACCCTCAAGAACTTCACTTAGCACCTAGGGTTTGATGCCCAAATGCCCAATGGTGGTATGGCTGACTGTAATACTGTTGTATGATGGTAGAAATGTCCTCAAAAGGGGCTGATTTGCAATCTGATATGAATTTTTGCCCTTCCAAATGACTGATCTGCAATATCCTTCCCAAATAACCAATGCCAAATTGATAAAAAATCTGCTTTGTGATGTTTTTTGCCTTTTAGAATGTTGGGGCTACGTCCAACACTCCCTTCTCCCAAGAGTTTTCGTTTTTGGAAGGCCAAATCTGCATGTAAAAACCCTTCTTAAGCTCCAACTTGCAAGCTGCTCTAAAAATATAAACTCTTCATATGTCAAATGGCAGCCTCCAACTCCTTTTTATAAGTTTTTGCTTCCTTCAAATGGGTCAACCCCTTTTTAGGGTTTTCACTTGGCAAAATGAATACTTTTTAGTATTTTTAATAAAATTTGCTTGGTCTTCCTTATGCAAGGTGTGGCCTTTCACTATGCTCTTTTTTAAACATTAAAGTTGTTTTTAAAAGACACAAGTTATGTCTTCTAGGCATCATGGCACAAGGGGGGGTGAACTTTTCACTATTCATCTTCTAATTCTTTGTTACTATTCACCCTTTTACTATTCCATTAGAACCAACTTTAATATTTCCAAATTAACCTTGGATTCATCCTCTGAACCCCAAACTGAAGGCTCGAAAAGCTCCCAGCAGGGTCCCACAACCCCTGGTTGGGTTCCCTAACCAAATTGCTGACCTACGGGAACCCTAGTAGTAGGCCAATCATCTGCTAAAGTCTGAGTTGCCTAAGGAGGGGACATTACACATTGTTTGTGATATAAAGCAGGCTAAAGTAATTGTTCAAGGCATTAGGCTAGGCAGTGTGTACAAAGTCTTGTATGAACTTACTGATCCCATTTTAAATCGAAGGAGATCAAGCTAAAAGCCAATATTGTGGCACCATTGACAAATATACCCTCCAATTCATAGGGTGTTTCAATGCAGAAACCTTTGGGCAGTTCTTCTCCACTTATGTATCAACAATGTAGACTTGAAAGGTGTTTCCATTTTAGCTGAGATTCAGCCCATCCAGAGTTGGTCTCCAGTCGAGACGTTGTCTCTAAAACATTCACTTGTTATGCCATGGATGCCCTAGTGGTGCTTTGAACGTAAGCCCGATGATAACTTCATCAAATCAAATGTGTCACCTTGGAAGATAGGTACACCAATTGATAACTTTGCAGCAGAGTGTGTTCATTATATTTTTTGACATATCTTTCTCATGTGCCTGCTGTCATGAAGGTTGCTCATGCAAATATTTCTCCCAACTTCTACACAATTTGTAATTTAATGACTTAACCTCTAGATCCTTCTGGTTTGGTCACTAATGGGGGGGGTATTAGGATGTTATTAGTATATTAGAATAATAACAAATAATGTAGTAATGCAACTTCTATTACAATTGTGAGTCATAGTCTTTTGTAATTGCCATCATTATGGATTGTGTAATTGTTGTCTATTATTAGACGATCTTCAATAATAAAAAGGTTGCCATCACTCCCTAAGATAGACATGCAAATTCCTCTCAATCTCATTTTGTCAGTTCTTAACAACAAATGCAAGCATCATACTTGTTACCTACATACAAACTGGTTAGAAATATAATTAGTAGTTAAACTCAGCCTTATGGACATGGAAGAAGCCTTGATTAACAATATAGGCAACTTTAATTGTGAAGTGTAGAAATCCTGGGTGCATTTCATGTCCTTATGGTGTGCGTGTTCCCAATAGCTTCAAATCATGTTAACCTTGACCCTTATTTCCTAAGATTCTGTTGTTTGTGTTCTGATGTGTGTGGAAACGGATTAGATATTCTTGAGATTTACCATGAAAAATGTGTTAAGCATTGATTTTTTATTTTGTCAATTGTAAATTGTTCTAAATCTTGCATAGAAAGATGTTTAGCTGGTTGAGACTGACAATCGTAATTCATAGAATGAATATTTGTTATTCTGGGACAATATTATTTTTAAGAAGTATACATGTCTAATGTTTTACTGTGCTTAATGTGTTCTAGACCATGATAGGCCTTTAAGCAAGCATGGACGCTTAGCTGCAGCAAGCATTGCTGGCAAACTGTACCAGCTAGGCTGGTTGCCTGAACTAATTTTGTCCAGGTCCATGAATTTTCTTTTCTTTACTTATAAATGCATACCCAGTCATATTTCATTATTTTATGTGTATCTATTCTTTAGAGCTAAAAGAATTAGAATACCTGGCTGCACTAAATAAAGGTTCAGAGATTTTCTTTCCTCTTTTAAGAAGACTTTTTTTTTGCACGGTGATCAAAGTGGACATATTAGGAAGGATCTATAGATTTTCAAAACAAAGTTTTTCTCAAAAAAGTGCTATAAACAGAAATGCTAATTAAAACTGAAGTCAAACTCAACATGCATGCACATGCCAAAATGATACATTATTTTTGTCAAAAAAGGTTACATTGATATCAGGAACTCACCAATGTCATCAGGTTTTTTGACATTAATACACTGACTCACATATATTGACATTAAAACGTATTGTCACCTGATAATAGGTTGGATAGGTGGTGGGTGATATGTAAGGTAATCATGCTAAATGTATGGACTATTATGAGTTGAGGTGCTGTCCACATTAATTTGCCAAGGTGGCAGCAGTTGTTTATTTCCTTGGCTTCCAGTATAGTAAGTGGCATTGTATGTTGTTTTTGATCGATGACGCTGTAACACATGGTGTCTCAAGAAGTTTCTTAGTCTTGGGAAGGGAGAAAAGGAGGTGGGTGTGAGGGGAAGGATCAGGTTTTGGAGAAGAACGTGAAACAGAGAAAGAGGACCCAGAAGGACCCAATGAGTAATTGAGGTGTGGTGGTTGCAAATGAACATTTGAATATCTCTAGCTTCTGGCACCACTTGCTTCATCCAATCTATATTCCCTATGTCTTTCAATGCATGAGCACAACACGGGGTCCAAAAGATGTGCTTGTAAGCGCCCTCCACCATCATACTAGCCAATTTGCACACATGTGCTGAATTAGTGACCACTTGTACAACATTTGAGGCACCAACCCACTATGGCCTCTCTCAAAATGCTAAATTGAAAGTCTGCATCCTTACGCTACCCTGAACTATCTACGAATCTAAAAAAATAAGAGCCATCTGGGCATGTGAATATGGTATCGATGAGTGGCCAATGTCTAATATCGGTCCACCCATCCATCGCAATTGAACAACCCACCCTGATCCAAGTTTGCCTCATATCCTCCATTAGAAAATTAACTTTAGAATATTCTTTGTCTAGGAGGGTAGTGCGTAGTTTACAATCTCCAAGGGGTACAAATGAGGGACCAATAGATGCTACATCTTTGATCATTTGTTTGAAATAAGAGGAACATGCCATATGAAATTGGATGGCATGGGCATAAAAAAATCTGGCAATGGAAGACTCTGTTGCATCTTGTGCCTGGACATTAAACATAACTGCAACCATCCTTGGCCCGTCACCACCACTAACCTTCCTCTTTCCTCTTGTGGCAATATCACTACTACCACTACCAACCATGGATGGCATAGGCATAGATGAATGTCTACTTGCAAAAGAATGTGCTGGAATTGCCACACCTATAGACCTCATTTTTGCCTCCATGTGCAATCTATGAGCCTCTAGCTTCTCATCATCCTTTATGTTTGGACAAACCTTAACTCCATGGCCTCTAACACCCAAGAAATGAGATTGTACCCTTGTGTAGCTCCCTCGAAGATCTGTGTTGCAAATGTGACAAAACCACACCCTACTCCCCCTTTAATTTTTGCTTTTGGTATCTAGGGCTGTCACAAGTTGGAGAAGAGTTTTTTTCTTGTTAAAAGAGTCCTTTGCTGTTCATGCCCATCCCTAATGGACAATGAAGTTTTCAAGATTTCTGAAGAGCACTCAAATGGATTCTTTGGTTGTTCATCTCCAACCTCAACACTTTCACACTTTGATGAGGTTGTAACCTTTACATTTATTTGAGTTTCTTCCATTTCATTGTCATTACTATCATTCTCACACCTGTTCATGTTTTTTTGAGATTTAATGCAGCTTTAAACTGAAAAATGAAAAAAAATAAATAAAAAATCAGACATCTCTTACTCTCAGCTTTGAAAACAACTTGCAAAAATAAAATAAAATGATAGAATAACTTACCTCTTTGAAAAAATTGCTATCTCACTACCATTGATGCCCTAGATTCAACCTACCTTCAATTCTTGCTAAAACAATTTGCTCTTCCTTCAAACCTTGTTGCAATATATTTGCACAAACAAAAAATACAAATGAAATGAAATGAGGCTCTTTTTCCTCATTTAGGGCGAGCTAGGGTGTGGGGGTCCACAATAAAGGATTTTTTTTAATTTTTTGTGAAAAAGTGACTTTTTGAGGGTGGGGAGGCAGGCCATTCCCTCCCTTTTAACTCCCCATCCTCGTGTTTGGGGGACGTTTTCTTTAGTTTTTGGTTTTCTGGGGATGGCCTGGGGATGTCCTTTAGGTGTTCCCCCCTCCTTGGGATGCCCCGGTAAACACATAGGGAGGACTTTTTGATTTTATTTTTTCATTTATTTGAACTTGTAGCTCTCTTTTAAATTCTCAACAAAAAAAAGAGCAATTGTGGGAGTAGTGATAGTGAAGAGTTCAAAGTTCAAATGCAAGAAAGAAGTAGAGTTAGAACTGATTGGTGACATCCTCAACATTGTACATCTTTTGAATAGCCTTCATGAACCTTATCCTCACAATAGCATCCTCTAGAGGGGTAACTCTACCAGGCCTTTGTATATACCATTTTGGGTTCAATGCATAGGTAGCCATGTACAAGGGAGTGTTGAGTTTCTCTCATCTTTGCTAAATGATTGGATGAATATGTTCATGATAGGACTGCAATGTGGGGTATTCTCTTGTACAACAACCTTGATTTGTCCAGGCATACTATCAATACACTCATACACCTCTCCAGGGCTAGGTGCATTAGCCTCCCCATATTTTATGAATATGAAGATTGTGTTAGTTTTTATTATCAGATTTAGAGACACAGAAAATTAATTCAAAATCAGACGCAATAACACAGCAGATACCCTGGGAAAACCCTTCTCTTGAGGGGAAAAATCCAGCAACAAATATCTCTCTATTATATATCAATAATGGCAACAAGTCTCTTTACAATGAGGCCAATCTCAAGGCCGATATGCAGCACCTTCACAAGATGCAATGATAACAAGTAATCAGCACTTCCTTGTAACTCAGATCTGCCCTTAAGAAATTTGCTATCTGCTCTTGATAATTCGCAACCTACACTTGATTGATCTGCCCTTGAAGAATTCGCACTTGGAAGAGAAGAAATGCTCGAACTTGATTGATGCCCAAATGGAGTGGAATGATCTTGTATTTATACAACTTGAAGGAGAGAGGTTGCACCTTTTCATGCAAGGTCGGCCATCATAAAAATATAATTTCAATTTAATAAATACAATTTACAAGGAAGGTCGACCAAGAAGATAAATACAAAGTTGCCATGTGAAGTGCCTCTTTACATTGAATAATCACATATAAATAAGGAAGTATGAAGCCTGAAGCTGCAATTACATCAACACTCCCTCTCAGCTAGGGAGGAATACTTCTTGCTGCACAAGAAGGAATACTTCCTGCTGCACAAGACACATCACCTCATCGTGATGTCAACCACAATGGCTACAACCATATGTGGAAGGGAAAGATATCACCTCATCGTGATAACAGATATCACCTCAACGTGATATCAACCATAATGGCTATGGAAAAGAAAGATATGACCTCATCATGATATCAGATATCACCTCAACGTGATATCAACCATAATGGCTACAACCATGTATGGTATGTACAAGTGTTCATCACTTGCGTGATGTTGTCGCCTCAACATGACATCCACCATGGCTCTCCCAGAGGGCGGAACAAGGGCTTTCACCTCAAACTTCTCTTGCAGAAAAGAATGCATTAACAAGGGATTTCACCTCGAACTTCTCTCACAGAGAAGAACTCATTAAAGAGGATCACTGATACTGAGACTCCTTCTCAGTTAAGGTTGTATTCTCCACCATACCAAGCTTATCTTGAAAGTACACAAACTTTATCTTGGAGGGAGGCTTGGTGAGAATGTCTGCCGTCTACTCATCAGTGTTGATATACCTCAACTGTATAGCTTTCCTCAATACCATATCTCTGATATAATGGTATTTGATCTCCACATGCTTAGTTTTGTCATGGAGCACAAGATTGACAGAAAGCTTCACACAACGCTAGTTATCACAATGAATGATAGTAGGTTCCATTGATTGTCTAAATCAATCGTGCAAGGAGCTTACGAAGCCACACTGCTTCTCGAGCTGCCACACAAGCTGCAATATACTCTGCCTCTGCTGTACTCAATGCTACAGATGACTGCTTCCTGCTGCACTAGGAAATCATAGCAGATCCCAAACTGAAGCAACATCCAGAGGTGCTCTTCCGATTAGTGACACACCCTGCCCAATCATAATCAGTATAGCCATGCAACTCCAGATCCACACCTGAAGAATATCTCAATCCATATCCAACTGTGCCACTCAAGTATCTCAGGATATGTTTTGTTGCAACAAGATGTATCTACTTCGGTTCACACATGAACTGACTAAGTGCACTCATTGCATAGCAGATATCTGGCCTAGTGTTGACTAGATACATCAAGGATCCAATCAACTGCCTGTACATCGTGGGATCCACCAAGTCTGAACTAGCTGCAACCTCCTTCAACTTATGTAGGTTGGTCTCCATAGGCGTAGACATGGATTTGCAATCCATCATACCAAATCTCAATAGTATACTTCCCTCTTCTTTAGGTTCAGTAGGTTCCCTCTGAATCTTCAAGTACTTGCATCAACCTTCTAACCTCTTTGTCCAAGATTGCCTGCAACACTTGCCTTAGATAAATGTTTTCCAGTGCACACCTCTGGTACTGTAGAGAGTTCAGGGTAGACCTCCTCGACCTCATTACAGATCACTCTATTCTGAATAGGTTTGCAGAGCTACCAATATCAAATCCAGATGATTGTCTTGTGCAATTCTGATCTCAGCTACTGAAGAGGTCTTTCAAGGATTTAACACTTGGCTTTGCAACAATGCAACCTTCACTTCTTCTCAGTGAGTCACAAAACTACCTCTTGATCCTTGCTTCAGAGATTGCAAAGAAGACTTCTGGAAGTGAACTCCTTCTAGCCACCAACTCAGTCCCATGGCTGCAAGTTGTGACTCCATGCTTGATCATGTCTCCAGTCGGCATGAATTCCTCATTGGATGCCTCAAGCTTTTCCTCTCTAAGCAATCTCCCATCACCCTCTTGCTCCTTGATCCTAGAAGCATTTTAGAGAGAGATTACTAACAATTTATAACTATCCAAGGAAATGTCAAGGCTAAATCATACAAAGTTTACTATTTCAAGTTATAGCATGAATACATAATAATTTATGAACAATATTAAAACATAAATAAATAAATCAACCTATAAGAGAAATATATCAAAAGATCAGAATGAAGGGATAAAGAAACTTATCTTTATTGAATTTTGATAAAATTCTTTCTTCCATCTTTTACTCCTCTCGAGAGTGCTAAACTCAGCACAACAAAAGATAATCTGCACAACTACAGATTTCTTGAATGCATTATGCAAATAGCATGTAAAACCAACTCTCTCCAAGAGTTCAAGGCTCTATCACAGTTCATGCATTAGAGAATGATATCGATGTGACCAACTAATCACCATCGAAATCGCAGTTCTCTTTCATCTCTGAGTCACACTTAGAAATATTTGCAACTAGCACGAATAGATTGAATCTCCAAAGGATCTTATTTTAGAGAACACAATTCAAGAGAAACCACGATATCTCTTTATTAAACACACATGATCCAAATAATCAAAGCAAAACTAAAGTTTTACACTAGATTTCAAAAGTATAACCAAAAGAATACTTATCTCGATGAAATCATTTGGTTGCAGCCATCGAACTCAAACATCATCCATTTAGCAGCTCGATCTGACAACAGATGAGTTCTTGACTGCAAGGTCGTAAAGACCATTGATGTCCATCATGACTGCAAGGACGTACATAGTCCTCTAGATTAAGCCAAACTACACCATCACTGAACTCTGCCAATAAGCCCGAATTTGCTAGATAACATGTTCTTCATTCACCAAAATGAAGCAAGCACCCAGGCAACACATGATATGGCAATATCATTTATCTTAATGATTCAATACGTGGCAACATGTAGAATCACACCTCTCAGAATACATGAATACTTCCGGTCCTTCCATAATCATATGCTTGTAAATAAGCTCAAATCCAAGGTCATGGCGTTAATAACCAACATCATGAATATAGACTAACAGACGGCAACCATAGAACCACCGATATATGATGCCGTGTGTGAATGGAGAAGGTTGATGCCGATCTCATGCTCCACCCTTTCAGTGGTGTTGCACATAACCAATGACTCCAGATTAATGAATGAGGCGATGAGTTCTGAGGTCAGAAATGATTTTGTTCATTTTAATACTGCCCATACATAGGAACTAATCTAGGCGAGATCATCAAGCCCGACTGGAACAATTGACAAGCATCAGACGACTAGGCTGGGTGCGAATCACATTCCGTAGCTCCGCCACAATTTTAGTTCTGATCGCCCACCTAAATAGATGTTATCAATCCTCAAATCTGATGATAGGAACACGTGAATATGATGATTGTTCAATTTCAAAGGAAATAAGTTAGCATTCCTGTGACCAATCTCAACTTCGATACTCTCCATCGAATCACCTTTGGTCTTTCCGTGTTCTTCTTCCAACACTCCTTAGAATGAAATATGAGTGTCGTGTCTCTTGTTTGCTACTGATGATATCTCTCGATACTTGAATGCTTCTTTGTTGAATGATTCCATCCAAATGCAATCCCGACAGATAGCCCTATCTATCTCTGCTGTGGAGATTCTGGTCCAGCGCCAATAGATATTTACGGGGAAGTCACAAAACTGTTGATAAACTAGATGCTCCACAGATAGGCCATTTGTAGCATTAGCAAACACAAGCGGCATTCATAGGCGACAACAACAACAATAATAAGTATCTTTTGAAATGCACCAATGATCGACCAAACATATATACACTCCAGCGCTATAATATATGCAACAATAAATCTGGAATCGGTTATTCTTCTATAATTTCTTAACACGAACTGTCCCCTCACATAAATCATAGAATAAATCTGTATATCATAATCGATTAGTATTGATAATAACTTCTAATCAAAAAATCCTCTGAATACATATATGTCCGAAAAATCTGATCAAGATCTTCTTCAAACCTGCTCTAATACCATGTTAGTTTTTATGATCAGATTTAGAGACACAGAAAATTAATTCAAAATCAGACACAATAACACAGCAGATACACTGGGAAAACCCTCCTCTTGAGGGGAAAAACCCAGCAACAAATATCTCTCTATTATATATCAATAATGGCAACAAGTCTCTTTACAATGAGGCCAATCTCAAGGCCGATATGCAGCACCTTCACAAGATGCAATGATAACAAGTAATCAGTACTTCCTTGTAACTCAGATCTGCCCTTAAGAAATTCGCTATCTGCTCTTGATAATTCGCAATCTGCACTTGATTGGTCTGCCCTTGAAGAATTCTCACTTGGAAGAGAAGAAATGCTCGAACTTGATTGATGCCCAAATGGAGTGGAATGATCTTGTATTTATACAACTTGAAGGAGAGAGGTCGCACCTTTTCATGCAAGGTCGGCCATCATAAAAATATAATTTCAATTTAATAAATACAATTTACAAGGAAGGTCGGCCAAGAAGATAAATACAAAGTTGCTATGTGAAGTGCCTCTTTACATTGAATAATCACATATAAATAAGGAAGTATGAAGCCTGAAGCTGCAATTACATCAACAGATTGGAGCAATGATAGAGACAATGTATTTCACATCAGCCTAAAAAATGTCACTCTTTACCACTTCCTTCACCCTCTTCCCTTTTCTTTGACTTAGGATGGAGCCACCAATTCCACTTTGTTGTCATCACTCATCACCATTAGTTGCAATGCCTCTTGCAACTCAAGCACCTTTCCAAGAGAATTAAGTATGATGCATATCTAGTCTCTACGGGTTTCAGAAATTCCTTCTTGGAGAAGGTCCTAAGTAGTGCATTTAAATGTGGTGGTTACAAATAAACATTTAGAAATCTCTAGCATTATTAATGACTGGTTTTATTTGACCAGTTTTGCCTATGTCCTTGAGTGCATTATTTGTGGCAAGCACACAACAAGGAACCCACTAAATATGTTTTTAGTCTGGTCCAATCAACTTCTCTACACTGAATTCTTTGGCCCAACCTCCTCAATTGCATCTCTAATGATTTGGAATTGATAATTGGCATCTTGCAATGCCTTAAACAATCAACAACCCTAAGGAAGTAAGGGCTTTCTGTACATGTGACCATAACATTGAGGAGTGAACAATGCTTAATGTCCGTACATCCATCCATGATTATGTTGCATCCACTAGTGACATAGGTAGCTTTCATTTTTGCCATTAGATTGTTAATCTTGGAATAGTTCTTATCCAAGATTATAGTTCTCAATTTTGTCTCCTTGGGTGGCACATATGATGGTCTTGCTCTTTTCAACTTTTTCCATAACCTCTTTAAAATAAGGAGAGTGAGCCATATGGAATTGAATGCTAAAAACAATTTGCTAATGGCATCATTTGCTCCATCCTTATTTTGCACATTGAATAACTTTGCCACTATGTTTGCAACATCACTACTATTAGTCATTCTATGTTTTCCCTTAGGCTTTGTTACTTGGGCCTTTGAACTCGATGGAAGAGTACAAAGTTGTGGCTCTTTAAAATTTCTAGTACTAGTAGTAGGATCCCTTAGTGGCATAGTAATAGTTGAAAGTGTGTTTTTTTCACAACCCCACAATTTATTTATTTCAGCCCCTTGTTTAAGTGACAATTTTTAATATACCTCCACACCTTTGCCTCAAACATGAAGGAGGTGTGCATTTACTCGTGTAATGCTTTTTGAAAATTCAGTTTGAAAAAAATGATACTTCCATAAACTAGTGCTTCATGTTGCACTAGGTTTTGCTTGTAGCTTGGTTGCAAATTTTCTTAAAGAGTACTTATTATCAAAGTGATCCAATTAAAATGTGCACTCCCAATAGATCTAGTTTTTTTGACCCCCCCACTCTCAACATTTGCACTTAGATTCTCAATCTCAACTCCCACAACCTCTTGCTGATCCTCTTAGTCTTTATCATACATGTTCTGAGATTGAGTACTCTTAGTGACATTACAAGAAATGAAAATTATGGTTTAAATTTTAAACCATACACATGTCATTCTGCAGCAGCTTAAGACATAAGTATTTTCTTTTTCTTTTTCTTACTTTAGGTTTCACATAGCACACAAGTAGAGATACACAAAAATAGGAATCTTTGTTCTTCAATTTTCATCAAACAAGGAATGATCTTCTAATTTGACTAGTATTAAGTTTTAATCACCTATTTATGCAAATTCACTATTTAAAAATAATTTAATAAATCAATTTTAAAAACTAGAATATTGTTGTTATAAATGTAAAGTTAAAACTCAAATCAAAACTTAAATATCTAAATGCTGTTTTTAGGGTTGTTTAATACCTGTTTTCAATAAAACAGTAGTTCAACAACCCTAAAAACAACATTTGATAACCTAATATGAACGATATATTCAATATAGTATATCTAAATAGAAAAAGAAATTCATATGATCATTAATTTCAGATTTAGGAATGAACATTTAAAAGAAAATATGCAAAGTATGAAGGGCTAAGGCTTACCTTGAAGACTTGAAGACTTGTCGAATATATTGATACTTGAATGATTGATTGATGAAGACTTGGCACATGCTCTTCTTTCTGCTGTTGCTCTTCCACTTGCTAATAATCTCTCTCTTGCAGCCTTGATAGTGGTTTGGAGTAAGGTGGTGTTAGCAGTGGCCCAAAAATGCATTTCTCATGCTTTCATTGTTACTCTTGGTCCTTGCTTTCTTTGTGGTTTTCGGACTTCTTCATTTGTGCAATTACATGCCTGCCTTTGACTTTTGCCTGCCACGCATTGCTGACCCTTGGAGCTTTCATGCAATCTTGCAAAGATTGCAAATTTGCTTTCTTCCCTGTCATCTCAACCACTCTTCCATTCACTTGCTTTATAAACTTTTGGTCCCTTCCTGCAATTGCAAATTTTATTAGACTTTCAATTTCTGCTATGCTCCCCTCTTGTAGACTTTTGTGCCCCCCATGCAATTTGCAACCACCATTGCTTTCCTGCCTTAGAGTTCTGCTGTTCTAATTTAGTTCACATCTACTTCCCCTATGTGGTTTGGCAATCATTTAATGGCCTCGTATGGTAGCAGTTGGTCCTGGGAAGACTTTCAAATCCCTGTTGGTACATGTGGATCCCTCCAAAGCATGAATTTAGGTGCAAGGCCATATTTTTGTTTATGAAATGGGCATTGGTGAATGGAGTGTGATTGTATGGAATGCCTCCTTTGCAAGTCTCCAAATTGATACTTGATGACTTGTATGAGCACAGTGATGGTTACTTCTCTGCCCCAGGGTACCAATCAATTGATCCAATTAAGATTTCTTATGCAGATGGTTGTGTTGAGGAGGGACATGTGTTGAACACAAACGGCCCTTGCATCTTTGCCCATGAGGTTGAAGATATATTGCTATATGTACATGTAAAGATGATCTAATCAGAGATGCTCTTTGAGCCAATTTCCTGTACTTGTAGCTTGAATGTAATCTGTGGATCCAATCAATGAAAGTTGTAGCATTATAAGAGAAAGGTATTTTCTGTATGAACTGTAGAAAGGTGTAGTCAAGCTGAATAGTTGCATGATCAAATGTTGCTATGGCTGGTAAGAATTTTGTAGGGGATCTTGTGCCACAAGTTCTTTCTTATCACACTTGCTGATTTGTATGCTTTAAGGATTAGTTAGCTTGGCAGAGCTATAAAATGTTTTAAAGGATTTACAACAATTTTTTTCCTAATGCATGTGGGACTTCTCGATTGGAGATGGATATTGAAGAATGTCTGATATATTATGTTCTTTGTTCTCATGATTTGTGCACGTGTATCTTTGATTCTATTGTAGTCGCATACACATATCCTACCATTTTGCATGCTATGACTCAGTTTCCCTATTGAATAGGCACTGGTCAGGTTGACTGAGAGATCAATCTTTTCATTAAAATATAATTCTGGTTGCTATTCTTAGTTTAGTAGTAGTGGTTAGGCTCTACTCACTATTGTGATTCAATAGTACACATTTGTTCATAGCCTAAGTGAATTCAAGGCTGAAATACATTAAGAGGATTATGCTAGTGTAGTCTCCAAGATGCATATGTGTATATGATATTAAGGAGATTCATGAATGGTTATGCAACTTGTTATGTCTTTAGTTGTATGTGCATACTTCTTGTTACCTACTTATTTGAGGTCTTTTAGGTCTAGTTACAGCTGCCAATATGCTGTGGGCTTAGTGACAATTTATGGGAGTTTATCATGTGCTGAGTATGGTAGTTGTTAGCTTGATTCTAAGTGTTTGCATTTGTTAAGTGACCTCAGGGAACACCCCTGCCTTAAGAAGGAGAGATTACTCACTCTCTTGAACTGGCCCATTGCTGTCACTATCTGATCATCAATCTAACTCATTACCCTATGTTGACCTTCCCCAGCCTTAGGTTTTGGTATTTTTCTTTAGGATTTGTGTAGATACAAATTTGGATGCTAACAAAAGGCACCATTGTTAGGGAGAATGCTGCCGATGTTTTAAACTTTGTTATGGTATCTCGAGCACCTGTCAAGTGTCTTTTAGTGATGTCCTTTTGTTGCATGTAGTTGGCAGCTTGTCAACTTCTGCAAACAAATGGCACCATTGTTGGGGATAAGTTCCAGTTCAGTACCACTTGGGTGTTTGACTGTGAAGACTTTGCTGGTGGAGAAGACCCAAATATATCAGGACACTTGGAGCTTCTTGTGGTTTAATTTTTTTCTTAAGAGGTTGGGCTGGCAATGCTGCAATTATTCCTGATATTTCTTTGTTGCTTTTGATGGTGTTGGGTGTGGTTTCTACATGCATGTTCTAGGATAGCAAATATAAAGGTGCAAAATTTTTCTTCTTGCTCTCTTTTCATGAGAATACAGTTATGATTTATGTATGAATGCTCTCAAGTAGATAGTGTACAAAGATAAGATTTAGAACAGAAACATAAATTTTGAGTATGGGTTGTTCTTGGGCACTTGTTGGGAGAATTTTATAAGCATTTTCTTTGTATTACTCTTGAGTATACCCCTGAGCCTTTTAATTGTAAAGAATGTGAAAATTTAGGGTATGCTAGTGAGGAAGGTTCCTATGTTGCAGACTATTGTGAAATTTCCCCTAATGTTTATCAAGCCCTTGTCGATATAAAACAAGAAATGGCTGCTATTATGAAAGAAATAGAAGACTTAGAACAATGATGCCTTAAACAAATAGCCCAAGCTATTTACTTGTAGACCTTAGAAGTCTTGTCTGGTGTTAAAAAAGAGGATGATGAGCCCTTATGTGAGTTAGACACTAGATTTGAAGGTGTATTAATGGATATTCTTGAGATTACTAACCTTGGAGAGTAAGTTTGTACATCAAAGCCATTGGGGATGATATTGGTCTTCCTTTGCAAGACATCAATCCTACAACTCTCTTAAGGGCTTACACCTGGCTGAGCATAATGAAGAGATTCAAAGGATCTCAAGTTTTTGAGTTCTACATCTGTTTGGGCTTCTAGTGGTATGCATGAGGACAAAATGTTCATTTAAATTAACTGATTGCTGTTGGTGAGTTTGAGTCCCAAATGCCCATATTTGATGATCCTTATCCTTCAGTTCATGGTTGCTAACCATTTCCTGAAGAGCGTACAACTGAAGGTAACACAAGTGAAGAAGAAAGTACTCTTGGTGATGCTGGTTCAACATCATGTATTTCTTGATCAGTTGGATTGCCGTAGTATTGTGTATGTAGTTAGTTGCAGCAGTTTTGAATATAAAATAGAAGGGTGGATGGAAGAGGAAGCTCTCCATTTGTGGTGCCTCAGGGTTCTTTTTTGGGTGCCAATGGTTTGGGTGGCAATTCTAATGAATTGACTGATTTTGAGCCAACATTTTCTAACCATGGCACTAAATTTTATTCTAATCAATGTGTTACATTTGCTGATTTAGTCAATGAAGCCGAAGGTGAAAGCAGTCAGTGGGATTTGATCATTTGAGTGTAGAAAATGGTGAAGAGGGACTGCCCTATTTAGATGACACAGATTGTTTCATGCTCCAGCTGTTCTTTTCAAGTGTATATCTGATTTTGGAATCGCCCGCAAATCAGCATTATGATCAAGTATACACTCTTGGGTCAGGTGAGCCACAAATGTGCTGTTCCTATGCTGATGTAGTTGAGGAAGTTGGCAATCAGTATGGTGTTGGGTTACGTATCAGAACACATATTGCATTTTAGCTCATGATGATCCTGTAGTTGACTTTTATGCCTCCAAGTTGCATTATTTTGATCAAGATGATGATTATCTGCATGATGACAATGTTCTTTATGATCCATTTGAGTTGCATAACATGTCAATTCCAGCTGAACTAGGTGTGTATGATCAGTCCTTTTTCAGTAATAGTGGTTTCATGTGTACATAATTGGTTTGTTGCTTCAGTTGGGCAAGGTATACATTTTCAAGTTAAAGAAGTGCAGCTTGACTAAAAATAGTGTTTTTGATAGAGGCAAATGGTGGACCTCACTTCATCTATGGGCTTGGGCCATAAATTTTCCTTTGTAGGGTTTGACCTGCATTATTTGTTTGTTGGTGTTTGCAGCCATACATAAAAATCCAATTCTTGTCATGTGTCTACATGTGATTGGCTGCAAGCTGTATATATGTCTAAATGTTTTTGATCTAGGCGGTAGGTATTTGTTTTCCTTTTGTCATTGTTGTGTTGTGTCTTGAATATATCTCCTTATGTGTGTCTTTTGTTGTCTCTATGGCACTCCCCTATATACTTCTTGACCTAGTTGCACCCTAGAGTGATGTCTGAATTCTTGTTGTGCCTACAAGTGTCACACATCCCCAATTAGAGCTAATGTGAATACGTGTCCAAAAATGCATTTCTCATGCTTTTATTGATGCTTTTGTTTTCGTTTGGCCCTACATTGATATTTGACCTGCGAGTTCTTTAAATGGGTCCCATTGATATTTTTGTGCTTTGTGTTGTGTCCCCTACCCCTTTAAGTCTTTGTTTTGTGCTTAAGTGTCAAAAATTTCCATGTTTGGGGTCGCTATGCCCTTAATCTTGCAGTATGCATAGGGTTATGAGCAGTCGGCTTATGGCTACCTTAACTCTTAATTAAGTTATATTATCATTAATATATTTTTATTTAATTATTTAGGTCAGCCTAGGGCTTATATGTTGTTATTAAAGTCGGCCTAGGTGATATCCTAGGCATAAGTAGGGTATATATGGGAGGTAATTAGTCTCATTTGATCATCAAATTGTGAATTGTGTTCTCATTGGAGATATTTGGAGGTTTGTCCCCATGAAGTAGCTTGCTATTCTTAGTTATTATCAAGTAAAATATTTCATACCATATTCCTCTTTTGTGCAAGTTATCTCATTACAAGTGGGTATCAAAGCATGATTTTGGCTCCATGAAAGCAAGACATTTTTTTCAATTTTGGAGGTCATTTTGGGAAGTGCATATCTCTTAGATTTTGGTGAAATTTTTCCTGATTTTTGGAGAGTTTTTGAAGAACATATTGAAGCATTACAGTCCAAATTTCAGAGGAGTTGGAGTAAGTATTAAGCCATTTATTGCAGAATTAGTGTTTTAAAAAAATCATTTTCAAAGTTGCAAATCAGCTAATTTGTTGAAGATTTTTCTGGGAAAGTGCAGCCTAGGCCCAGGTAAGTTACAACAATAATTTTAGATCATTTTGATTTTATTTGTATGATTTATTGCAAAATTATTTTCCATCATGATGGGGCTTGCAACAAGAGGCAAGAAGAATGTTGTCACACTTGGTAAATCTCCAAATGCTAATATTCATATGGGATCTAGGAACTTGTCACCAAATGTGGGTACACATAAGTTTGATGGCAAGGATCCCACTAATTTGGATGAATCAAATGGAGATTTTTTTGATTTGCATCAAATTCCAAGTGGACAAAAGATGTCAATGGCTTCCCTATATCTAGAACAAGAGCAATTAATTTGGTATCGATGGCTATGTGCTCAACGACAAAAAGATGGCCTCATTGTCTCATGGTTAGTCTTTACAGAGGAGTAACAATCACAATATAACAATAGTGTGGCCAACAACTTCTTCAGCCAACTAGCTAAATTTCAACAAATAGTATTAGTCAAGGACTACATTCAACAATTCCAAAATCTATCCTTGAGGATGTAAATACTTATAGAGGATGTAATGGCCCCTTTTTGACGGTGAGAAAATTAAATAATATTAATCATTATCACCTAAAAATAATTAAAAGGTAATAATTAAATAATTCATAAAAGTGACTTTAGGAAATCAATATTAACTAAAGTCACTTAATATATGAGATAACTACTCAAAACTGTCAAGTAATATTATAAGAAGAGGTTTGGTTCTCCGGAAGGACATCAATTGTAGAATTTGATTATTGAGAGGAATTTTGGAGAGCAAAACTCTTCAAAGCTTGATGACGAAAAACCTCGGGTCTAGGATTGGACGGAACCCCAATTCCATTTGGGGTTGAATTCACTACAAGATTTACATAGAGTTTCATTGTTCAGAATCAGGAGTTTGTAATACAGTTTGAATTTGTAGAAGATTGGTATATTGTCAAAAGCCCAACTAAATCCAAGTGAAGAATTCACTCCAAATGTAATAGATAAGTCACACCAATCAATCAAAGATCTGAAAGCTGATTAATTTGATTAGATGATCCAAGTCTGATGATTCAAAGTAATACAATGATGTTAAATGGTGTATAAGTTGCTTCTCCAAATCTGATGATTGCAGCAGCAAGGCCTTGAAGTATCAATCTCAGTTCATGGATCCTCTTTTCTTGATATTTAGACTACGTGCCTTCACTTCCTTTGAAGTCCGTCGCTCTTATATGCTTGATGTTCTGTCATGTTTCTCCTTTAGCGTGCTTTTGAGTATGTCCTTCTCTCGGCACTGTATCTCGACGATTGGTGTTTTGATATCTTCTTTCTTTTTGTGCGTGTGTGCGCCCTTTTGTCTTTGTGCGGAATGGCCTGATATCTGCTTCTTGGATTTGTGTTGGTGTCTTTTATTCTTCTATCGGGTCTTGATATCGATTCTCTAAAATGCACCTTCGTTCTTCTCTCCTTATTCTCTCTATTCTCTTCTTGATCGATTGATTTCCTTTTTCCGATGATGCTTCTCCTCATCGCCTTCAACTAGATATTATTACGCAAGTAATTGGTAAATTAATTGATATATTAACAATGAGCGAGACGCTCAATAAATAGTTTACAAGATATACAAAACTGGAAAGTTTCTAAAAAGAAACTCCAGATAAGATCGGAGACGATCTTATCTCTATCTTACAATATCTTACAATATTGAGCATTAATAAATAAATAAACATTCTTTTAATACCCTCCCTTAATGCTCAATCTATCAACTACACCAAGATGCCCCCTGAATTTTACAAACTTATCTGTACTGAGCGACTTGGTGAGAATGTCTGCTGTCTGATCCTCTGTCGGAACATACAGCAATGAACTGATCCGTCTTCAACCAGCTTAATGAAATGACAATGAGTTTCCACATGCTTGGTTCGCTCATGGAAGACCGGATTCTTGGCAAGTTTGAGAACTCCCCGATTATCACGAACAAGGGAGTCGGACGCTTGAGATATTTGCATATTTGCAAGCATCCGAAGCCAAACTGCCTCACATGCTGCTTTACTGCTCCTCCGATACTCTGCTTTAGAGAGAGCCACTGCCTGCTGCTTCTTACTAGTCCATGTGACGCACCGATCCCAAACACATACACCGATGTTGATTTCTCATCAATCTGAATCTCATAAACCTAGTTTAGGACTGACGAGTGTACAAGAGTCCAAAATCGAGTGCCCTTCACATAACGCAAGACACGCCGCTGCTACCCAATGATCAGCCTTGGGGGCTGTCATGAAGCGTGATATGTAGCTCACTGCAAAACTCAAATCAGGTCTAGTAGCAGCAAGATAGATGAGGCTGCCTACTAGTTGCCTGAACAATGTTTCATCTACCACAGGTGAATCGGACTTAGCTGACAATTTAAGCCCTTTTTCCATGGGTGTAGAGGCAGGTTTGCAATCCTGCATTCGGAACTTATCCAGAAGACTTCGAGCATACTTGGACTGGGAGATGAAAATGCTGCTCTCTGTCTGCCAAACCTCAACACCTAAACAATAATGCAGGAGGCCCAAGTCTGTCATGTCAAAAGTTTTGCACAAGTCCTGTTTGATCTCAGTGATCAAATGTGCCGAACTGCCAGTAATGATCAAGTCATCCACGTAGACAACAACAAGCAGAATCTCATTACCAGTATTCTTGACATACAGGTTCGAGTCAGATGGACTCCTCTGAAAACCATGATCTGTGAGGTACGTGTCAATCTTAATGTACCAAGCCCGAGGAGCCTGTTTCAGGCCATAGAGTGCCTTGACCAATCTGCACACCTTCTGTTCTTGACCAGCAACTTTGAAACCTGGAGGCTGCGTCATGTATACTTCCTCCTTCAACTCACCATTGAGGAAAGCACTCTTCACATCCATCTGATGGACCTTCCAACCAAATTGAGCTGCTAAGGCAAGGACGAGCCGTATGGTACTCATTTTGGCTGTAGGAGCAAAGGTCTCCTCATAGTCAATGCCTTCTTTCTGTGAGAACCCCCGTGCAACTAGACGAGCTTTGTACTTGTCAAGGGTTCCGTCAGCTTTGTACTTCACCTTGTACACCCATTTGCAGCTAATGGGCTTCTTCCCTGGGAAGATTGGAAAGGACCCAAGTGTGATTCTTCTGAAGACTCTGGTATTCTGATTCCATTGCCTTTTCCCACTCAGGTATCCCTTTTGCCTCTGAATATGTCTGAGGCTCATAAACACTGTGAATGTTGGCCATGAGAGCAAAATTCACTGTAGACTGCTGTTTGCTCTTGTTTCTGGATGATCTACCCTCAATGAGCTCATCAGCACGAAGATCACTGATAGTCTTAGCCCACCATTTCGGTCGGAGAGTAGATGTGCCAACATCAGATGCAACAGGAGGAGCTGGATCTGGTTGTGGATCTGGAACAGGTTCAGCAGGGGGATGTTCATGATCATCTGGAGGAAACTCAGGTTGAGCATCATCAAAGACTAGGTCTTCGTCATCCCTCCCATCAGGTGGACCTAATGGAAGTCGGACACTCATATCAGGACCCTGTAGAGGCTGATCCTCTGAATGCTGAACAGGTGAGGAAGAGTGAAATGGACCTCGTTCCTCATCAAAGACAACATCTCGACTGAAGATAAGACGATCAGTGTCTATATCAATCAGCCTATATGCCTTGTGATTGTCACTGTACCCTGTGAACATGAGTTTCTGGCTCTTGGAGTCCAGCTTAGTGCGCTTGGCCTCTGGAATCCAAACATACACAAGAGAGCCAAAAACTTTCAAATGACTGATCCTAGGTTTGCGACCAGACCAAACTTCCTCAGGAGTCTTCCCCTTAACAGCATGAGTGGGTGACCTATTAAGGAGATAGACTGATGTATTGATCGCCCCAAAACTTGGTAGGAACACTCTTGTTGCAACATGGAGCGAGCCATCTCAACAATCGCTCGATTGCGTCGCTCTACAACACCGTTTTGTGAGGAGTGTAGGGTGTGGTAAACTGACGTTTTATCCCATGAGTATCACAGAAGTTGGAGAATGCACTAGAACAGAATTCCCCCCCATTATCTGACCTAAGAGTTATAATACAAGAACTGGACTCTTTTTCAACTAAGGCCTTAAACTTCTGAAATACATTAAAAACCTCTGATTTCTGTTTAAGAAAGTACACCCACATTTTCCTACTATAGTCATCAACAAAAAGTAGAAAGTACTTGCAACCAGTTACAGAAGAAATAGACATAGGGCCACAAATATCAGCATGAACTAATTGAAGTACCTTAGAAGCCCGCCAAGAGTCGCCATCCTTGAACGGTGTGCGATGCTGCTTCCCAGCCTGACAAGCACCACAAATGCCCTGATGATGTCGAATGTCAGGTAAGCCATCTACAAGTCCCTCCCGAGCAAGCCGAGAGAGATAGTGCACGCTCAAGTGCCCGCACTGGTGCCAAAGACCGGTGACAAATCAATGTCTGGCTGCCAAGGCTAACTCGGAGAATCACCAGTGTCCACAAGCCTGTAAAGGCCATGATCCTCTATCCCAACGGCCACCGTTGTGCGAGTTTCTCGATCAACAATCGAACATCTATGCGAGCTGAATACCACATCCATCTGGGGAGAATGCCGCATGATCTGACTGACTGAGAGAAGATTGAGCTCGATATCAGGTACATAATACACGTTGAGGAATATGAGATCCCTCCCGCCAGACTGAACCTGAACAGTGCCTGTGCCGACAACTGTGTATTCCTCACCTCCTCCAAAGATTACTGAGTCAGTGCAAGGGGAAAAGTCTGTGAACCAATCACGCCTATGTGAGAAATGACGCGAGGCACCGAATCTATGTACCAAGCAGAGGACTTGACATGGTCTGCGGGCCTTTTTGCCATCAGTGCATAAAAGGCAGATTCCTTCTGCTCAGAGTGCTCGGCGACATTCGCTTTCTGAAACCCTCCCCGCTTCTTTTGCTCAGAAGCCAAACGAGCACGGCAATCTTTCTTGATGTGGCCAAATTTATGACAGTAGTTACACTGAACATTTTTCTTCTTCGGGCTGGTGGAGCGCTGACTTGAGCCTTTCTGCTGTGAAGGCTGACCTTTCCCATGATGCTTCGACTGAGTTTTTGCTGCAAAGGCCTGCTCCGTGGAGGATGATGATTCACTGCTACCGAACTGTTGTCTCCAGCGATCCTGCTGCAACAGGATAGTGCACAAATTCGGAAACTTGAGATCAACATTAGCAGACGTAATGTTGAGGGTCTCTATGAAATGTTCATAGGACTTCGGTAAACTCTTCAGGGTGATCACAACCATGTCTTCCTCCTCCATTTTCCGACCAATCGCCTCCAACTGATCTCTGATCTCCTGGATTTTATTCAAGTGCGCTTGCAGAGTTGTCTTCTCATCCATCATGATAGAAAACAGCATATTCTTCAAGAAAAACGCACGGCTTTTGTCGGAAGTTTCATGCAAATCCTTCAAGTGATCCCAGATCTCCTTAGCTGATTTTCTCAGTGGGATCTGAGGGAGCTGATCATCAGTAACCGAAAGCTTAATAAGCATGACGGCTTCACGATTCTGCTCATCAAACTTATCCTGATCCTTACCCGCCGCTTCAGGACGAGTAGCGTTGCCGAGGATCATCTGATCAAGGCAGCGGTATTCAAAAATTGTTAACATCCGCTGCTTCCAGGTGTTGTAATTTTTGCCATTAAATCTCTGGCTGCCCTCCAGCATTAAATTGCTTAAACTGGCCATCTTCACGCTTTTCGAGGCACGAAAAACGAGGTACTGAGAAGAGGCTGATGCACGAAACTCGAGGCACGAATTCCAATGCAGAAAACAGGGACAGATTCAGGTACAGACTGCAGAAAGTACAGTGTACGATGGCACAAAATTCGAGGCACGGAAAACGATGCACCCAGAAAATTCGGAGACCAACCCAGTTGAGCTCTCGAAAAACCCACCAGGAATCTGAAAACGAAAAAATTTTCTGACTTTTGATGAAGGAGAAACGAGCAAAACCCTAGTCGGCCAGTTTTTCTTCAGAAAATGCAGACCAATAATCTGGAAAAAATGACGAAATTGTCTCAGAAATCCCACCACAGAACCGTTGATCAAACAAAATGCAAATTTTCGGCTAGTAAATGTCTGAAAAACGCGTCTCAATAGTGAAGAACCGCGGCCAGAAACACTGAAAATCGCGGCCAGAAACACTGAAAATCGCGTCACCAAAAAACGTGTACAGAAAACACGTTTTGAAATCGCGGACAGAAGAAGTTCGCAGGCTTGAAACAAAAAAAAAACGCGGCCAGAAGAAGTTCGTGGCTTGAGAGAAGCACGTCGCGCGGCAGAAAGAAAAAAAACGTGCACACAAAACACCCGCGAAAATGAACGACGACGTGACCAGAAAACGCGCGGCCAAAAGTAGAATGCGCGCCCAGGATTTGCAGAAAAGAGTGCCACAATTAGATCACGAAATGGCTACCAGGAGGGTCACGATTTTCATCACGAAAATCTGTAAACAGAAACCCTCGAATTTCGAATTACACGAAGCACGAGGTTTGATCACACGAAAAATCTTTGAAAAAATTTCCACTAAAAATCTGCTCGAAATTTTTAGAATGATAAAAAAATTTCAAAAATTTTAACCACGCTCTGATACCATATTACGCAAGTAATTGGTAAATTAATTGATATATTAACAATGAGCGAGACGCTCAATAAATAGTTTACAAGATATACAAAACTGGAAAGTTTCTAAAAAGAAACTCCAGATAAGATCGGAGACGATCTTATCTCTATCTTACAATATCTTACAATATTGAGCATTAATAAATAAATAAACATTATTTTAATAGATATAGGTGTGATATCTCAATAGACACATCCCTTCCATTCTTCATGCTTCCCTCTAGATGATACGCGTCTGGTCATTTGCTATTTGCATCCCTTTCATCAGTTGATTATCTCTTATTTTTGGCGGCTAACAACTTGTATTTGTCTTCATCTTGGATTTGTGTTTGATCGGCTATATTAGCAATTGATTAGTATAATATATATAAGATATGTTCTATTTTCATATAATTATATTTAAATATATATATATATATATATATGTATATATATATATATATACATATATGTATATATATATATATATATGTATATGTATATATATATATATATATGTATATATATATATATACATATATGTATATATATATATATATAGCTATATATGTATATCTTTTATCTATTTGAAAAATGCAAATGTATTAGAACATATACTTATCTTAATTACTCCTGTATGATGGGGACATCACATATATTTAGATGTTTCAAAGGTAGTTGAATTCATTATTCCGGGTGATCGGTTATAGCAGATATTCACATGGATACAATTATCCTTGGTTGATGGAATGTCATAATATCTTCTAAACAAATCATGGCTATTCCTGCATGACTATTGCTGGTGATACTATTCAATACAAAGGAGCCGATACACTGCTGGAACTGATTATTATCGCACCCTCAGCTTTGGCCGATTTATTGCATTGAGTATATTAATATTTGATTGGATGCTTGCATTGATAGATTGAAGGTTTCAGTATTTATATAGACCTCTGCTCATACAAGCCACCGTTGGAGACAAAAACATATATTACGATACCATATGTTCAATAATGGGTGTTTGGAAATAAAGGATCCCACCTCTATATTTGCCCTTTCTGAGACTTAGTTTATCGGGCTGACACTTCGTGTTGGTGTATTTCTTGAAGTATATTATGGCGTTGCCTTAGTATTGCTTGAAGTCTATATTTTGGCATTGCCTTAGATATATTATTGGCCAGAGTAGTGAGTAAATAAAGGTTATTGAGGCACAACCAAACTTATGATCGAGAGCCTTATTTGCATAGCTAGATTGGAAGATTAATCGGTATTGAAGGAATTCAAGAATGTATTAAGTTTCTAAGGAAAAGGATTAAGGCTTGAACACATATACTCAACCGCCTAACCAAGATCGATGTGACCAATGAAGTTTGCCGCCAAGAGTATATGATTCGGGCTATGTCCAGATTGTGACGGGAATGATCAAATGGTTATGTAGTCTCCGTGGAGTTACATTCTATAGAAGAAGACACCGGATTATATATTCTATTGAAATTATAAGTACAATGGAGGAAGTCCCGATATCGGGCATTCTAGCGGCATATCAACATACATGGTACGTAACATTCTTACTGGCTTATTCTATAAGCATTGGAAATACATTAGTTAAGAAGGAGAAGAATGCATAAGCATCTTTCCTAATCACCTGTGCATTCTCAGTAACATCATTGGCATTACACAAGAGCTATTGAATATTCTGCACTTTGAATTACTTGGTGACCCATAAATTCGAAGTTGAATGTTCATCTCTGTTTCTGAAGGAATACATATATAATACCATTCATTGATATATATGATACTTGAAACTGCAAATTCTGATCTGCATTTTTAATTTGGAAAAAATACTACTTCAAACTAGAGCATACCAAACCTTAATGTCAGTTGGCACAATATAGCATATTACAGTTGATATTGCTAGCTCTTTTATACACAACAATTCCCATTGTCTCCAAGGACCATTGAATGACTTCATATATTTGCTGAGTGCTGGTTTGGTGATTGGAATAAGAACAAAGTCTAAGGAAATCTGGTCATTCTTCCAATATCAGAAGATAGATCGTTCAAATAGTTTGACACATAACATTGTCAAACTTGGGGAAATTGATAATAATCTTGGCCCCAGAGGTCAAGGTTATTATAGAGGAGAACTTCAATCACTTATTTTTGGGGGGTCTCAAAGATCACATCCAACATGAGGTACATATGTTTAGTCCTAACTCTATATCGAAGTCTTTTATCTTAGCACATAAGGTAGAGAAGTATTTAATTCCTAGAAGGCAAGGGGTTAATGGGATAAGAGAGAAAGGCTTCTCAACACCTTCACTTCCTTTGCCTACTAGATTGACACCACAACAAATTGAGGAGAAGAGAGTAAAATGTTTATATTTTTAATTGTGACAGCAAATACAGTAGAGGACATAAATGCAATGAGAAGAAATTATTCTATATTGAAGGTCCATGTGAGGAAGAAGAGGAGGAACCAATATTAGAGGGTGACAAGGAGTCAAAGGAGGAATCATAAGATCCCCAACCAATCATTTCTTGTCATGCACTCTCAGGTTTTAGTGCCCCACAAACTCTCAAGGTAGTGGGTTTCTTAAAGAAAGGAAGTGTAATAGGATTAATAGACTTGGGAAACACTCATAATTTCATCAACAAAAAGTTGGCTACTCATCTAAATTGTTTTATATATCCAGCTCTAGAATTTTAGGTTTTGATTGCAAATGGGGGTATTGTTAGTTGGTTGTTCTGGGAAATGTCACAACATTAAATTATCCATGTGAGATTATCATCTTGATTGCCAAATGTTTGCTATCTTCATGGGTGCAACATATATTGTTTTGGAGTACAATGGCTTACTACTTTGTGCACAATTGAGATTGAACATCAAGGATTTGTTCATGAGATTGCACTCAAAAGAAAAGATAGTGGAGCTAAGAGGGTTGCATGCTAAGTCCCCATAGATGGTAAGCTCTCATCAAATTCAAAATTTTCTTAAGGAAGGAGCTGATGGATTTGTGGGCTAATTATTTTCATTAGAAGCCTATCAATCAAATGCTCCTACCCATCTAGATTTACAAGCAATTATAGATCGCCACTTAGTGGTTTTTGGAGGTATGCCTAAAGGATTGCCTGCCAAGAGGGATCATGATCATGCCATATGACTAGTCCTAGGAAGCCAACCACTCAATATTAGGCCTTACAAGTACCAATATATACAAAAAAGTGAGATTGAAAAGATTGTTTAGGAGATTCTAGAGGTAGGAATTTAGGAGATGCTAGAGGCAGGAATTATTGGCCATAGCTGGAGTGCTTACTCCTGACTTGTAGTGATGGTGCATAAGAAAGATCAAACTTGACAAATGTGCCGGGACTACAAAGTGCTCAATATGTACACCATCTAAGATAAGTTTCTTATTCTAGTCATTGATGATTTACTAGATGAATTGAATGGAGCTATTTTTTTTGCAAAGTTAGATCTTAGATCAGGTATCATCAAATTCAAATTAAGGAAGAAGATATTCCCAAGACAACATTTAGGACTCATGAGGGTCATTCTGAGTTTTTGGTGATGCCATTTTGTCTTACTAATGCACCCTCTACATTTCAAAGTTTGATGAACTCCATCTTTAAGAATTTTTCGAGGAAGTTTGTATTAGTGTTCTTGATGATATATTGATTTATAGCAAGACATGGGAGGAACATTTGCAACATGTTGATCTAGCAATGCAAGTTCTCAAAGATCACCAGCTCTATGCGAAGCCTTCCAAGTGTGCTTTTGGTCTCAAAGAGGTTGAGCACTTGGGACACAGTTTTGTACGAAGGAGTAAAGGTGGATCCTAACAAAATTAAGGCTATCATGGAATAGCCTATCCCCAAAAGCATCAAGAAATTGAGGGGCTTCTTGGGATTGACTAGATGCTATATAAGATTCAAGAAGAACTATGGCCGTATAGTAGCACCTCTCATAGCTCTATTGAAGAAGGATTCTTTTCAATGGAATGAGTTAGCTATTACAACATTTGAGAGATTGAAGGAGGCTACGTGTACTACTTGAGTTCTCGCTACTATAGACTTCACCATGGATTTTATTGTAGAATGTGATGCTTTAGGTAATGGTATAGGAGCAATTCTTATGCAAGAGTGTTGGCCCATTTCTTTTGAGAGTCGTCAATTAGAGGGTAAGAATCAACTCAAACCTATTTATGAGAATGAAATGCTAGGTATTCTTCATGTAGTAAAACAATTGGAGGCCATATTTAATGGGTAGACACTTCAAAGTTAAGACAAATCATGATAGCCTAAAATATTTGTTGGAACAAAGATTATCTTCTGAAGAGCAACAAAAATGGGTCACTAAGATGTTGGGGTATGACCTTGACATTGTATATAAGAAAGGGAAGGAAAATATTGTAGTAGATGCATTATCTAGGACGGATGAAGCTTTATTGTGTCTCATTTAAATATTACAAACAAATTGGGTAGTAGAAGCCAAAGTAGAGTACCATAATGATGTTGCTACAAGTAATCTCATTCAACAATTACAAAGTGATCCTAGTAGTTTAGATAAGTTTTGTTGGAAGGGAGATGCTTTGTGGTATAAAGAGTGATTATATCTATGCAAGAATTCCACTCTCAAACAAAAGATTCTCACAAAGCTTTTTTGAGTTTCCAACTGGTGGTAATTTAGGATTTGCTAAGTTACCAGAGTCAACCATTTTCCTTGCCGATTCTAGGTACGGGACGTCCTAGAATCGGATACCTCCCGGAATCCCTGTGGAATCAGACAAGGTTCGGAATTTTCGCGTCTGAAATGGTTTTGTATTTTCCTTGCCAAATCTAAACGTTTCCATCATGACGTGGCGTTTTTGTAGAGATTCCGAGGCATTTGGTGTGGGGATCGAAAACTTTTTGCAACCTTTTTGTGTGAAAAAGAACCCGAGGAAACCCTAATGCATCGATTTCTCATTTCAACTATCGTTTTTCGTTTGTTTTCTTCTGCACGAAAACCCTAATGCAGGCGATTTTATTTCGACATCTCCATATCTGTAGGCATTTGTTATTGACTTCTCTAGGTGCAATTGCAGGCAAGTGTTTGTTATCGATTTCTCCATATCTCCAAGCAACAACGATATCTCCATTACCATTGACGTGATATCTGTGGTTTTTTTCAATTGTTTATTTCTTTTCTAATTTAGTTTCTTAATGTTTATAAATTATAGTTATATATTTATAAATTTATAATTTATAAATTGTAATTTTAATTTATAATATAGGTATTCTTTATTTAGTATTATAATATTATTATTAATTTATTTAATAACATAATATTATATAATACTAATTATATATATTATTATCATAATAATAATATATATAATTAGTATTATAAATTTATAATATTATTATTATATAATAATATTTATAATTTAATATACACATATTTGTAATATTATTAATTTATTAATTATGTTATAAAAAATTATTTTAATGGATTATTATGTTGTATATGTATATATCTATGATTTTTATATGTTTTTTGTATAGACGTACCCACACCCCAATTTTTTTTTGCCATATCAGCATACGGTACCCACGTACCCATACCCATACCCGATTCGGCAACTTAGAGGATTTGTGAAGACGTCATCGAATCAAGCAGGACTTCTTTTGGGAAGGGATCAAAGGGAATGTTCAAAAATTTGTGGCTGAATGTTTGGTTTGTCAAAGGAATAAAGGGGAGACAATTAAGACACCTGGTCTTTGTAGCCTTTGGTTATTCCTAGCTAGCTTTGGGAAGAGGTTTCCATGGACTTCATCATTGGGCTTCCAAGGTTTAAAGGTAAGAATGTCATCATGGCAATGGTGGATCGCCTCAATAAGTATGCCCATTTCATTGTATTATCACATCCTTTTATAGCAAGTGTACTGGCAAAAGCATTTTTTGAGAATATACAAAAGCTACATGGTACACCTAAGGTTATTTTTAGTGATTGTGATCTTATCTTTACTAGTAACTTTTGGACAAATTTATTCTCATGTTTGGGTACTCAATTGGCTCATAGCTCTTCATACCGTCCTCAATTTGATGGGCAAACTAAGGTTGTTAATAAGTGTTTGGAAGGGTATCTACGTTGTTTCATTTCAAATAAGTAGTCTCAATCAGTAGATTGGCTACCACTATTAGAACGGTGGTATAACACTTCTTTCCATTGTTCATCAAAAATGTCTCCATTTATGGCTCTATATGGATATCCTCCTCCATCCATCACATGATCATTGGGGTTGTCACCAAGAGTTCAGGTTGTGGAGGACCACATGCATCATTAGCCATAGGTACTTTCGAGACGCAAGAAGAATCTAGCCATGGCACACAATTGAATGAAGCAGTAGGCTAATCAACATGTAATGAAAGGAATTTTGAAGTTAGGGGCTGGGTATTCTTGAGATTGCAGCCTTATAATCAAATGTGATTGAAGTAACAGACAAAGAACAATAAGTTGTCGCCAAAATATTATGGTCCATATCAAATCATGCAAAAGATAGACAGTGTTGCCTACATGTTTCAGCTGCCTCCAACTACAAAGATACATCCAATTTTTCATGTTTCCTATTTGGGGAAAGTAATTTGGCGTTAGCCCTACATAGACAAGATTACTAGAGCTTAATGAAGAAGGAAGAATCATATTGGAACTAGAGTTCATTCTTCAAACACACATAATGAAGTTGAGGACTAGAACACTCATCAAGTATCTCATCCAGTGGAAGAATTTACCAATTGAAGATGCCGCATGGGAGGATGAAGAGTTCATTTAGAAGCATCCACACTTGGTTAGCATTGAGGACAATGCTTCTTTGAAGAAGGGGGGCATGCTATGCCCTTAATCTTAGAGTATACATAAGGTTATGAGTAGTCGGCTTGTGGCTACCTTAATTCTTAATTAAGTTATATTATCATTAATATATTCTTATTTAATTATTTAGGTCGGCCTAGGGCTTATATGTTGTCATCTAAGTCGGCTTGGGTGATATCTTGGGCATAATAGGGCATATATAGGTGGTAGTAAGTCTCATTTGATTATTCGATTGTGAATTGTGTTCTCATTGGAGATATTTGGAGGTTTTCCCCCTCAAAGTGGTTTGTTATTCTTAGTTATTATCAAGTATTTGCAAAATTTTTCATTATTATATTCTTATTTTTTGCAAGTTATTCATTACAAGAGGCTTGTAGTCAAAGTGTAGTTTATTTGGGAGTTGTAGAGGTTTGGCATAATTATGCAATTCTAGCAAATTGCTTACCCACCTTTTCCTTCCACTCACATTATTCTAGGAACTTTGGACATATTAAGTAGGCACACAAATGTTGCAAAGTGCATGTTGATCCCCATGCTCTACGATTGCTTTGATTGTTGGACATTTTGATGCTGCTTGCATTATTTGCAAATAGCTTTTAGAGCTCCAACTTCCACACCTTGTGTTGCTCATTGGGATTTTGTGCTCATCTACAAACGTTGCAAAACTCAGCCTCATGCCTCTATATTACTTGAATTGAAATTGTAGCCATAGGATGATAAAATGCAAGAATTAATTTAATTTTTGTATCAAGTTCTTCCACCTCATGTTTTTGGGTGGTAATGGTGATCTTCAACCTAGATGCTTGTTCTAAAGGACCTTGCAAATCAATAAGCAAACCAAACAAATTCTTTAATCTCGCTTCAATTTCGTTTATAGGTTGATTGGATGAATCAAAGTAGTATTCAAGAATTTGATTTGATAGACTGTTGATTTGTGTAGACGGCCATGTTAATAAATAATTATATTGTAATCTATTAATGTTATAGTGCAGCGTCGGGCTGCTACTTCCAGCACTCCTTGTCTCCTTGAAGACAATTCAAATGATAGCCTAAACGGCTATTTGAATTGTAATATAATATTTTGAAAAGGCATGACTTTTACTAATGAAGGCTCGATCTCATGAAGAGGCGCGATCTTAAGAGGCCGACATCATGTATGTTATGGATGTGATTTCATTAAGAGATATTTAATATTTGCTAAGTGTAGCCGACTTACATTTATGAAGTGACACCATTACTTGTGGCCGACATCATGCTCATTGAGGACGCGATTTTGAAGGGTCATATTCTTCTATGAAGGCCGACTTGGTACTTTGAAGGGTCATGTTCTCCACTCCATCTTGTATATATATTCGATGGTGTTTCATTGTTTATCATTCATTTATTGTTCAAGTTCAGGTGTCATAAGCGCGAGTTTGTCTCAAGTGCAAATCGTCATTTTTGTAGAAGACTGAGATTAATATCATCAGATTGCATCACTTTGTTACTGTATTTGCATCAGTTTGTGGTGCTTCTTATTGGCTTTCATATCGGCCCTTGTAAAGGAGACAATTTGTGTTGACATTTCAATATATAAGTGATATATTGTTGCTGGGTTTTTCTCCCTCAAGTGGAGGGTTTTCCCAGGGTATCTGCTGTGTTATTGTGTTGATTTTGAATTAAATTTCTGTGCTCTACATCTGATCATAAAACTAACATGGTATCAGAGCAGGTTTGAAGAAGATCTTGATCAGATTTAAGTCTTGCAGCGATACTCTTTATTCTCTTTCTCATCTTTGATCACTTCTATCTCTTCATCAAGATGGTGAACGGTCTCAAGATCGAGGACAGACTTGAGGGAGCAACAAATTTCACATCTTGGAGATTCAGAATTATGCTCACCTTGGAGGAAAATGACTTGGCTGAGTTCGTGGAGAGCAAAGTCTCCGAGCCTATGGATGAGGAAGAAAAGGTTCAGTGGAAGAAGAAAGATACTAAGGCGAAGAAGATGTTAGTTGATTCCGTGAAGGACTATATTGTCCCTATCGTCTCCAAGTTGAAGATGACAAGAGAGATGTTTAAAACTTTGGAGGAGATGTATGAAATCAACAACACAAGCTGTTCACTTGCACTAAAGCAACAACTCCATCATGTTAAGATGGCGAAAGGAGAATCTGTCATCGCTTGCTTCATGAAGATTTCTGAATTGAGAGATCAAATCTCTACTATTGGTCATATTGTTGATGACAAGGATTTGACCATGCTGGCTCTTAATGGTCTTCCTTCATCTTGGGAGTCTTACATTCAAGGAATCAGTGCAAGATCAAAACTTCCCAAGTTTGATCGTTTGAGGGCAGATTGCATTCAAGAAGAGTCTAGATTGGTTGCGAGAGGTATTGGTCAAAGCTCCACTAATGAAGACATTCATGTTCTTGCCACTCAATCCTCCAAGAAGAAAGGGAAAGGTGGAAAAAAAGGATATTTCAAGAGGAATAGAGATAAAGAAGCTAATGGTGCTCCTGCATTCAAGAAGAAGAGGGACCTCTCCAAAGTTCAATGTTTTAGATGTGACAAGTATGGTCACTATGCAAAGGACTCTCCTACCAGGCCTAAGCAGCAGGCTTCCACTGCAGATGTTGATGAAGTCTCTCCGTAGAAGGATTCAAGTGAATACCCATTCCAATGTACCTACCGAAACCAACACTTGGTTGATTGATAGTGGTGCCTCTCGCCACATCATCGGATTTAGGGGGGCATCTAACTGATTTGGTGGAGAGAGATTCTAGTGAACAAGTCATTATTGGAGATGATGCTAGTTATTTTGTGAAAGGAGTTGGGACCTCCTCTCTTCACTTGGATTTCAGCATTTCCCTGCAGTTGAGTGATGTGCTATTTGTTCCGGTCATCAAGCGAAACCTTGTTTCTATGTCAGCCTTGGATGACAAGGGGTACCAAGTGGCATTTTCTGAAGGCAAAGTTCTTGTGTGGACGAAGAACTCAAATTTCAAGACTACTCAGGTGATTGGAGTTAGACATGAGAGCCTCTACACACTATGCACACGTCCACTTCAGGCTCTAGTGCAGGATTCTTCAAGTTTGTGTGAACTTTGGCATCGAAGATTGGCTCACCTTCACTTTCGAGCTCTACCTATCATGGAGAAGATGGTCATCGGCCTTTCGAAATTCAACCAGGAGCATGAAGGTACTTGCAGAGGCTGTGCTTTGGGTAAGAATACAAAAGGTCCATTTCATAGTAGATAAAGTAGATCCAAATGTATTTTAGATCTTATTCATTCTGATTTATGTGGTCCAATGTCTGTTGCTTCTTCGAGTGGTTTCTTGTATTACATTATTTTTATTGATGACTACTCTAGAAAGACTTGGATTTATTTCTTGAAATCTAAAGAATTTGAGGAGGTATTAGAAAGGTTCAAGGAATTCAAAGCTCAGGTAGAGAACCTATCCGGGAAGAAAATCAAAGTCCTGAGATCTGATAACGGTGGAGAGTACACTTCCGACAGCTTTCATAACTTTTCATTGAAACTGGGATTAAGAGGGAGTTTTGTGTCCCTTACAATCCTCAATAGAACGGTGTTGCTGAAAGGAAGAACAGGTCTATTGTGGAACCAGCCAAAGCCATGATTCATGACCAAGATCTGCAAACCTTCCTTTGGGCTGAAGCATCCAGGACAGCTATCTATGTTCAGAATAGAAGCCCTCATCGAATCGTGGAGAACATGACTCCTGAAGAAGCATTCACAGGAGTAAAACCAGAAGTAAGTCATTTGAGGATCTTTGGATGTCCAGTGTATGTTCATGTACTGAAGGACAAGAGAACAAAGTTGGAACCTTTTGGCAAGAAGGGGATATTTGTAGGTTACAGTGAGACATCAAAAGCCTACAAAATCTACATTCCAGGTCAGAAGTTGATTGAGATTAGTAGAGATGTCACATTTGAGGAGGATGTTGCATATAGAAGATCCAAGGGCACGCACATGGAGATAGATAATGAAGAGTCTCCTCAGGACATGGAAGTTGACCATGCTCCTGAGATTCAGAGGGAGGCTCCTGAACCTAAAGAAGATGATGATCTAGTTGAGCCCTTGGAACCTATTGATGGGCCTACAAATATTGTGATTGGTTGTAAGAGGCCTCATAAATTTTCCAATTATGTAGCCTTGATGAGTCAGATTATTGAGTCTGAGCCTTCCAGTGTTGAGGAAGCTTCTAGTCAACAGGTTTGGAGAGATGCTATGTCTGAAGAGTATCAATCCTTTCTCAAGAATGATGTTTTGGACATTGTTCCTAGACCCGTAGGAAAATCTGTGGTATCTTCTAAATGGCTCTTCAAGATCAAGCGTGCGACTAATGGGAGCATTGAGAAGTACAAGGCAAGAAGTACAAGGCAAGGTCCGTGGCTAGAGGATTCTCACAAAAAGAGGGAGTTGACTATGAGGAAACCTTTGCTCCAGTTGCTCGTTATACTTCAGTCAGGACCATAATTGCCATTGCAGCATCTAAAGGATGGAAGATTCACCAGATGGATGTGAAGACAACATTTCTAAATGGTGTAATCGAGGAAGAGGTATACATTGAGCAACCTGATGGTTTTGAGGTGCATGCGAAGGAGTCTCATGTTTGCAGGCTGAAGAAGGCTTTGTATGGCCTTAAGCAGGCTCCTCATGCAGGTATGAAAGGATTGATCGTTACTTGATGAGCTTGGGCTTCTCCAAGAATGATGCTGATTCAAACCTCTACTTTATGGTAATTGACGGTGAAGCATTGATCTTGGTTCTGTATGTTGATGATTTGATTCTTATTGGAGAAGATCACCTCATTATCAAATGCAAGAAGGAGTTGGCTTCTGAATTTGAAATGAAGGATCTTGGTCTCATGCATTACTTTCTTGGCTTAGAAGTATGGCAGAAGCCAGATGAGATGATTCTAAGTCAAGGGAAGTATACTATTGATATTCTGAAGAGATTTGGTATGATGGATTGCAAATCCATGTGTATGCCTATAGAGACCAACTTGCATAAGTTAAAAGAGGCTGCAACTAGTTCAAATTTGGTGGATTCCACGATGTATGCAGTTGATTGGACCATTGATGTATCTAGTCAATACTAGACCGGATATTTGCTATGCAGTGAGTGCACTTAGTTAGTTCATGTGTGAACCAAGGCAAATACATCTAGTTGCAGCAAAACATATCCTGAGATACTTGCGTGGCACAGTTGGATATGGGTTGAGATATTCTTCAGGTGTGGATTTGAAACTACATGGTTATACTGATTCTGATTGGGCAGGGTGTGTTATTGATCGAAAGAGTACCTCTGGATGTTGCTTCAGTTTGGGGTTTGCGATGATATCCTAGTGTAGCAGGAAGTAGTCTTTTGTGGCATTGAGTACAGTAGAGGCCAAGTATATTGCAGCTTGTATGGAAGCTCGAGAAGCAGTGTGGCTTCAGAAGCTCCTTGCAGGATTGTTTGGACAACCAATGGAGCCAACTATGATTCATTGTGATAACCAGAGCTGTGTGAAGCTTTCTATCAATCCTGTGTTTCATGACAGAACTAAACATGTTCAAATCAAATACCACTATATCAGAGATATGGTATTGAGGAAAGCAATTCAGTTGAGGTATATCAACACTGATAAGTAGACGACAAACATTCTCACCAAGCCTCTCTCCAGGATAAAGTTTGTGTACTTTCAAGACAAGTTTGGTATGGTGGAGAATGAAGCCCTAGCTGAGAAGGAGTCTCAGTATCAGTGATCTTCCTTAATGCATTTCTCTTTGAGAGAGATTTGAGGTGCAAGCCCTTGTTAATGCATTTCTCTTTGAGATTTGAGGTGAAAGCCCTTGTTTCCACCCTCTGGGAGAGCCATGGTGGATGTCATGTGTGTGACTCCATGACAACATCGCGTGAGAGAGTCCGTGATGATTTTCTTGTACTTGTGTTTTCACCCTGTGGGAGAGCCATGGTGAATGTCACGATGAGGTGACATCACATTGAGTGATGAGCACTTGTACATACCATACATGGGTGTAGCCATGATGGTTGATATCATGATGAGGTGATATCTTTCCTTATCACATATGGGAGTAGCCATTGTGGTTGACATCACGATGAGGTGATATGTCTTATATAGCTGGAAGTATCCTCCCTAGCTGAGAGGGAGTGTTAATGTTATAGAGCAGTGTCGGGTTGCTACTTCCAGCACTCCTTGTCTCCTTGAAGACAATTCAAATGATAGCCTAAACGGCTATTTGAATTGTAATATAATATTTTGAAAAGGCGTGACTTTTATTAATGAAGGCTCGATCTCATGAAGAGGCACGATCTTAAGAGGCCGACACCATGTATGTTATGGATGTGATTTCATTAAGAGATATTTAATATTTGCTAAGTGTAGCCGACTTACATTTATGAAGTGACACCATTACTTGTGGTCGACATCATGCTCATTAAGGACGCGATTTTGAAGGGTCATATTCTTCTATGAAGGCCAACTTGGTACTTTGAAGGGTCACGTCCTCCAATCCATCTTGTATATATATTCGATGGTGTTTCATTGTTTATCATTCATTTATTGTTCAAGTTCGGGTGTCATAAGTGCGAGTATGTCTGAAGTGCAAATCATCATTTTTGTAGAAGACTGAGATTAATATCATCAAATTGCATCACTTTGTTACTGTATTTGCATCAGTTTGTGGTGCTTCTTATTGGCCTTCATATTGGCCCTTGTAAAGGAGACAATTTGTGTTGACATTTCAATATATAAGTGATATATGGTTGCTGGGTTTTTCTCCCTCAAGTGGAGGGTTTTCCCAGGTTATCTATTGTGTTATTGTGTTGATTTTGAATTAAATTCTTGTGCTCTACATCTGATCATAAAACTAACATAATCGATCGTACTAATTAATTAAATAAATGTTGTAGTCGGTCGTACTAGGAATAGATAATAATAGTTTAAATAAAACATTCACAGTTTAAAGTAAAAGTTGGATTAGTTGTCGGGTAGGTAGTTAGGAAGAGTTGTCGACGGTTGGTATCCCAACCAACCTCAGCCATCTATATATGTATCTTGTCCTTTGTAGTAGGACATGGACAATTGCTATGTATTGTTGATATACTTCATGAAATCAATCAATCCATTGTGCTGTGCAATTACTCTTATGATTGTTCCGTGATTCAAATGTGATTCATATTCTAGTACGTGCATTATGTTGTGAATTATTCTTGTTTACTCCTGTAGTACGTTTAACACTACCTAGTGAGTAAACATTTGGCGCCGTTGCCTAAGTGAATCCGGTAAACATCCAGATAGGAGAATGGCGTCGTGATGGGGCAGCCAACCGAAGGGCTGGTACAAGCAAACGAGGATCGTGAAGACACTTTGACGGAAGATCTCTGCAGTTTGTGGGAAATCTTGTTAAAGGACCACGTGCGGAGGGAGGCTCTTAGGCGAGAGATCCCTCAGTCGGTCATTTGGGATAGACTGCACATCAACCAAGAGGTCGACCATCTCCTTACTAGACTGTTGAGATTGATAGCTCGCCATTTCATCATCCTACAGGACCTTCGGGCGAAGGAGGATTAGGAACACCGAAGGCAACTAATATTGCAGCGGTACGAAGAAAGAACCAAACGGGAAGAGGAGGAACGAGACACTAGTTGGAGATGTAGTTCTGGTAACCAACAATGATCGCGTGAACATCTTTTAATGCCCGTACAACTGAACAAAGACAAGAGTACCAAGCGGGCATGAGACTCAAGAGGAGAAGGTTCGGCGATCACTCATGTTGCAAGAGCAAGAAAACCGGCGACAAAGACTAAGGCAAGTTGATAAAGAATTTGATGAAGATTTAATTGAAATAAACCAGAGTATTAAAAGAACACATGAGAATCTTACAAAAATAGACAAATCCATCGGTAGAGCACAACAAAGTTTGGTTGCAGGGAGGGACGAAGGACCCTTCAGCACTCCGTATGTAGGAAGGTACAATATTAGTGAAAATGAAAATGAATTAAGTGAAGAACTTGATAGTAGCATCAGACACGTTCAGGAGTTGTCCCTATCGGACAACAACGAATGAGTGACATGTGGAAGATTTGAGCCCAGTACCCCAGGGCGGAGCGAGTACCGGAGGGAACCCCAGGTGACTCAAGGTGTCGAGGACACTGATGGAAGACGTGGGAGTGACTCGTACGTGGTCGAGAGTGCAAGTGACGCACCGGAACATAGTGGGGAAACTAGTCTAATCGGGTCCAATACACAAGGAGGACAATGGGGAAAGATGGTGACTCCAGCCGGGTGGTAGAAGCTGCCGAAGTTTATTGGGAATGGGTCAGAAGATCCAGTATGACATTGCAAAACATGTGAAACAATTTGGATAGCAAATGGACAGGATGATCCAGATCATTGGCTGAAAGCATTTCCGGCGACACTCAGAGATAGTGCCATTGACTGGTACTCAAAATTGGACCAAGTAGACAGAGCGTCATGGAAATTATTGAAGCAAGCATTTCAAGATGAGTTCAGACTCTTGAGGGATGATAGTGAGATTGTAGCGGAGATCTATAATACCAAGCAAGGGAAGCACGAGAGTGTGTGGACCTATAATCAGAAATTGAAAGATTTGTTGGGGAAACTGGAGACACAGCTAGCGGATGGTCTGAAGAAGAGGTGGTTTATTGAGGGACTGCTTCCCTCGCTCCGGGAGAAAATGAAGGTGGTACCTCCATCCTCGTACATTGAAGCATTTAACCGTGCGATGGACATCGAGAGCGAGAATAAGACATCTTACAGAGGGAGAAAGAAAGATGATGATGAAAGCACGGGGGAGAGTGAAGATGATTCAAAAACTGTACAAGCTCTCCGTTGTGACATGTTGAGAATGATGAAGGAATTGAAAGCCGACAAAGAAGGGTCGAAGGAGGCAAACAAACTATGGTGTATCGAATGCAAAATAGGTCACACAAAGATGAACTGTCTGAAGAAAATGTTCTATGACATCTGCCAAGTTATCAGACACTTCGTCAAGGAGTGCCCATACAACTTAAAAACACGGAGTTCGCAAGTGTTCTTCATGCAAGGGGAACCGTCAACATTGCTGAATACACCATCGAAGCCCCAGTACAATAGCAATGCATCACCTGGAGGTTACCGAAGCAACATAAGTCCGAGACTAAGTAGCTGAATCGGGTACGGGTACGTGGATACGGGTACGGGTAGGGTACGCGGGTACGACGATTTTTTTTTTTTTTTGTGTGGGTACGTTTGGGTACGTCCGTACATAAAATGTATAAAAATCATAGATATAGACATATTTGCAGCCTAAAAAAGTAAAAACAAGAAGTAAATTTAGAATACCACATATCATGCATTATTGCATATGCTAAACAAAACTTAGAACTACCATAAATATAACAAATCTGAAATACCATTATACTAAATTAATTTGATATCAAATTTTCAAAACTTGAATGTTACGATAGGTATATAATTATATCAAATTCATTGTTCGTTGGTTCAACATTTAAAACAAACTCAAAGTAATAGTTAATACAATTAATGATAGACATTATATGGGTCATTAGGAAGATTAAGAGCAACATCATCATTGACATTAGATGATCTAGGTAAATTAATAGAACCACATGCAGCCCCGCTAGCACTCTCATTGGAAGCATGCTGGATATCTGACTCCACAGTGTCAGAAAGTAAAGATTGTGTGGCAGCTGAAAAATCCAAATCAGTTCGCTCTGGATCTACATCCCACAACCTTGTGCCTCCTTCCTTATACTCATTCTTTTTATGAGTAAGAAGGCGCAAGTTGGAATGCACATAAACAAGCTCTTCAGCCTTACTTGCTGCCAATCGGTTGCGTTTCACTGAGTGGATAAAGGAGTATGTACTCCAATTTCGCTCAGCTGAAGAGGAACTAGCAACCTATTGAAACAAAGTGAGAGGAACTTATAATTATAAAGCTGTAAATCAAACTTTAAATTTGAAGTTAACCATTTTATTATTTTTAAAATAGTAAACAATATAATTTAGAGAGTGCAATAAAAACTAAGTAACTTACTTGTGATAAAACTTTGATCGCAAGAGCTTGAAGATGTGGTGTTGTAAAGCCATTGACATACCACCAAGAATGAGCATCCATCCTATACTTGTCAATTGAAGTACCAATACTTTGATTTTCACCAGCTACAAAATCAGCAAACTCAGCTCTAACTAAATACTCTGTTTCTTGATCGGGGAAGAGTCTACTAAGTGCTTTCCTACACCCCATACCAACTTCTACATCTGAATATGGTTGCACTCTTGATGGCAAAGCAAGAATCTCATCACTATAATACTTGGGAGTCAATGCAAATGCAAGAAGATGTAGTGGGGTGGTCATTTTGTTCCACCGCTCAACACAAATTGTTTGCACCTCTTTGAAGAAAGTTTCTTCAGGATCTTGCTCTTTTTCGTTGATGATGATTTTCATTTGCTCAATCATTGTATCAATGCCATCATATACCTCTCCCAAACATGGCTTATCCATGTCAGTAAAACGGATCATACTCATGATGGGCTCAGTGAATCTAAGAAGATATTCTGCTCGTTCCCACCAAGTGTCATCTAGGATCATCCGTTTTACATTTGTTGCCCTTTCAGTATTGGATTGCCTCCATAGTGACCAACTTTGACTAATAACCATGCTAGAAAGTGCCCCCCGCACCTTCACAAGTCTCCTCAAGACAATCGTGTTCGATGCAAATCTAGTTTCTGCAACCTATTCAAAAATTTAAAATTAAAATAAAAATATAAATAAGACATGCTTGAGTTTAAAAAATAAAATAGTAATTACTAAAGTGAAATGTAAAATTTAAAAGTTGAAGTGTTTCAATTACCTTCAACAAATCCAACACTAAAAATGATCTAAAAATGGCCTGTGACATTTGATGGTTTGTGATGAACATTTGGATCTCTTCAGCTTCAGCATACATTTGTTTGATCCAATTTATTTTCGCACCCAACTTTTGTAGCATGAGGTTAAGAGAGTGAACAG